>CM034154.1:455755836-456432799 GCA_019776745.2 Taxus chinensis | reverse complement strand
TTGGCGGATTACTAAGTCTCTACATGACATCATGAAGTTAGACGATATCTACACCATACTGTCATATTTTAGGAGTTGTGAAACATTCAAACAACCATTGAGAGATTTTTTATCGTAAAAAATGTTTAATAAGGTATAGTTCCTTTTTTCCTCTCATTTCTTGTCATATCTTATATTGTTTATATCTTGCAAAAAATCATCTTCACATCCTTGATAGTCATCATACTCTCTCTCTCTCTCTCCCATTTAGCTCTTTGATCAACCTTTCAACATTTTAGTCAAATTTACCAGGGATCACCACTGATACCCAATCACCATCGATCAAAGCCCCAATCCCTTTATAGTTTATTTATATCCTTATACACATTGTAATCTTTGTTTTGTACATCTATTCTGTCTCCAGAGTTCTTATACTTCATCCTAACATTGCCAATATCATAACCTACATCCGAAACAATCTATTTTATCAAGCTTTATTGAAATAGGTTATTTTTCCCTAGATCGCTGCCGATTCCCAATCATCGTAAATCCATGTTATTTCCTCTTATATTGATATATTACCATATGATTTTTTAACAAACAAATTTACAATCATGTCTTGTCTTTAGATGACTGTTCCAAGACAAGTACATCCCATCACAAGCATCTGCAACCTCCCAATTATGCAGTAGCCCTTTATGTGAGAGTAGTTTGATATATCACATGAGATAAGCTTGTGTGTCATTTCCTTGACAACTAAGATTGAGGAAATTGAGGAGAAACTTGAAATCATACATGAAATATAAGATGCAATAGAACAATCCTTATTCGAGTATTTCTTGGAATTCGAGCTCACCGTAGCTCTTTCCTAGGAAGCCTATCAAGAAGAATGAGATTTATCTATCCCTCTCAAATTCCAATCAAATTTTCATTATATTATCTTCATATGATATCACTTAATTATAAAACATGATTTAACATCCCTTGAGTAAGTCTATTGGTTCATGGGATCAAGATATTACCGAGAAAATTATTTAATCATTGGTGTAATATTTGTCTAGTTTAGTTGTCTCTTGTATATATGATCTTATCACTTGGCGAAAGGAAGAGTCTCTTGCATTTTTCACATATTCACTCATCTCGACATGATATTTTTTGGCATAGGTATTGATAAACCCTACTTTATTTAGAGTTTTGGTATTTCAACATAATAACAACTAAGTGAAAAGTAACCATAAACATCCTAACATGCCTGAGTTGGACCTTAGTCCCCTTTTTTATTTAGATTTCATATCTTTTGGTTTAAATTTCTTGTCAACATCATCTAACCTTTTATCTTGGAGTGCCTTGTTTGTCATTTTGTAAAAACACGTAAAAATTTAAAATTAAAAAAAAAAAAGGAATAACATTCATAAGTATGTCCATTTTTCTTTTTTAATTTCTTTCAACATTGCATTTTGTGATTGCCTTGTTCTCATCAAAGTAAACATTTCCTTTTGGATCTTAATAATGAACATTCATATCTGCTTGCTCATCATAGTTTAATTAGGAGTTTAAACTAGAATTGCATTCACAAAGCTCCCTTCACACACAACCAAACCACATATCATATCAAATTTGCATTTAAACAATTCTTCCTAGGCAGACCTATTTGGATTACATAACCAAGAGGAAAATATGACTCAGTGTTCTAGCTAAGTATAGAAAATATGGTGGCTGGTATATTGAATAAGAACCCACCACCCTTATCACCGTGGGACCATGAAGTGATGGGGTAGGCCCCAATATCATGCCTCATACAAACACCAACACAAATCTAAGCCTTACTTACCTTTGGGTATATCGAGGAATCTGACCTTAAACTTTCCTGAAACTAACCTTAGTTGAAATTTTATTTGTACCCTTTGATCCATTTTCTCATTTCAATTTTTTCATAAATTAATCAAGATAATTAAATTCTTTGTGTGACTTATTTTCAGTTGTTTTAAAAATCCGTTTTTATTTTTTTCGTAGATTGTTTGATTAGTTCATGGTTTTAACCAAAAAAAAGTCTCATATTCAAAATGCCAATGATATGAAAAACCCTCTTCAATGATCCATGGACACTCTCGAGTCCCATATTGAAGATATTATAGGTGTAATAGATAAATTTTGATGAACTTTAGGGACCGGTCCAAAACGCCCACATTATCCTAGTACTCAGTTAGATACATTAGAAACTACAGATCCATCTAGCCCATGATTTTTCAATAGTGGTGATCTAATATTTACAGATATTATAGACTCTAACTTCAACATGTCCCTTAATGCTTACCTTTCTTCCTAAGGTGTCTTCCTCCAACAACCAAATCCAAAACAAATACTTCCCATTACCATTGTCACCATTCATTATTATTGACTTATTAACACCGATCATGAGCATGTTATCCAAAAAATCATCCATTTTTCCACTTCCGGTGAATCAAGAACATCATTCCTTGTTGCTACATCAACTCTAGTTGGGAGTTCTAACCTTAATGCTATCTCATCACAAGACACGTCTAACCAACAACCATCTATGTCATCAACCCCTTCTTCTAGCTCATTATGTGCACAAACCAACACTACTAAATATCCTTCCATATCTAGTCTTGTAGGTTCCAATGCTCTTCCTCCACCTCCTACAAGCTCAATGGGTGTTCCTCTTACTACGAACCCTATTATTGAATCTCAACTCATCCCATCACAAAAACCTAAATCCTTGATCCATAACCTAGTCTTATCTATCCTGGCATCAATACCTCACAAATAAGAGTTCCATCGCTAGTACTCACCTTTTTTCATAGCAAACATCCACTGCCCCTTTCTCACAATATAGAGCCTTCATTTCTCAATATATACCACAACCTTCCTAACCCCTTATAAAAAATTTAATTCTTATTCCTCATCAATTATTTCAACCCTCAATACCCTTAGTCTCTCAACACCCCTACAATACCCCCAAAAGTCCCCCTATTCATCACAATATCCCGTTACCCTATCAATTGTACCAAAAATCAAACCCACATATGTATATTCAAACTTTCTTGTCATCTTACAACCTTCAAAAACCATCTCAAAATGATCCTCTGAAAGCACTTATGATAAATATAGCAAGCTTTGAAGCCACCACTATGGGTCCTAAGAACAATCTTTCGTACATACAAATTTGCAATGAACTCATTCACTCATCAGTACCTTTTAAGGCCTATCCCCCACATTGGGAACTCCCTAAAATTCATTAAATTTTATAGTAAGGAGGACCCTAACAACATATTAGAGATTTTTTCATGCATGATATCTCATCACCCATGACTAGGATCTCATGTTGAGGACATTTCCCATGTCCTTAACTGAGCTTGCCCTTGACTGGTACAACAAGATCCCACAATATTCTCTCTTCTCTTTCACACAAATCTTGCAGTTATTCTTAGATCATTTCTCCATCAATGTCACCTGTAAGATATCCATCACTGATCTCTTTGCCATTAAATAATTTGGAGATGAGTCATTACATATTTTTTCACTAGATGGTGGGTGATTATCAATCAATTATCCTTCTCTCTCCCACAAAATGAGTTGATCTGATTTATTTTCTCAATCCTGACTAAGCATATATCATCAACTCTCAAGATCTAATCCCTCAAGAACTTTGACGAATACTTTACCATGACCTACAAACTAGAGCTTTTCACTCTCGAAGATGGTAAGGTTAAACTCAGGTCTAAGAAACCAAAACTTGAGTCTTCATTTAAAACCTCTTCTAGCAATAAAAAAATCTAAAGGTTCAAAAAATGCGGTTGTAAAATCCACGTCCAAAGGTCATTCAGAATCTGAATGAACCCAACCTAAACATAATTACACACCTAATTGGAATTATTATAGTTTGGTATTTAACAAACTTATAGCCATGTGCATGATTAAAATCCCTCCTATTTTCCCTGTTGACATATCCACATCTAAACCATCATGGTATCAAGATAGTGATTTTTGTAAATACCATAAAGTCTGAGGTCAGGACATCGAAAGGTGTCGTTAATTCAGAAATACATCCTCCAGATATCTTATTGAATGAGGTGAATTATAACTTGAAAATCTAAATGTGCCTATCAAATCAAAACTTGGATGTGTTTAAACAACCTTTTCTAAATCATCCCCCCTTACCAGTCAACCCTAATCCAACACCGTTAATTCTCATCATACTATTCAATAATTTCAAAATATCCCACTTACACCCTCAACACCTAGTGTTTCTGCAATAGAGACACCAGTCGAATCATCCAAAATCTTCTAGTATTGTCACTACCAAGATCACAATTCTTCCTACACCTATCACATCTTCTTTAGATCCACCCATTGTCTCTTCAAAATTCAAGAAAAGAAACCCGTGTCATAGAAATATTAAAAATATCTTTCAAGATATCAAGTCACTCAACACCATATCAAGGATATCAATAATCCCACTACACAATGGACACAATTCATTCATCCATAAAAATATGGAAGTTATACCACATAATCCTCATACAACCTTATCATGAAATAGGACAACCTTTCCTTCCATATTAGGGCCTCATCCCTCATCTAAATTCATGATTACCATTACAGAAAACTAGGACCGTTCCTCGGCTGAAACCTAAATGTTCCACACATAACATGACCTCATTATCTCAAACCTCTAAATCATCAAATGATGTACGAATCCCTTTATCCTCATCGTCATCCCAGACAACTATGACATGATATTATAATAGAATCCTCAAAAATCTAATCCAATCATCTATCATACCATTACCCCCTGTTAATTCATCTGACTCCCAAGGGAAGAAGCCCTCTTGGTACAATTACTAAGATTTTATGTACATACCATTAAACATTAGGAAACTCCACTGAGGACTGCAAAGCCCTCCATGCTATGATTCAAAGCCTTACTAGTAAAGGACATTCTTACCACATATCCAAATGCATCTAGATCAAATCAAACCAAACTCATCAAACCATTAAAACTACTCATTTTGAACCATCATCCAACACCGCATGTAGATCCCACAAGAGTGAGAATTCCTCCAGTAAAACCCCACTTCAGATAGATATCATTTACATAACTACAAGAGTGCATACACAAGACTCTGAAGGCCTCAGATAAAAATGGGTCCAAAGTCTCTATCTCCCTTACTCCTCATGAATCACCTAACCCATCATCTTCTAAGGCCAAGGTGTCTATCCTCACCACTCCAAACACCCAACTCACTACATCCTTACATAACACCATCATTAACAAACTCCATCAAGCTCCTGTGAAGATGTCTCTCTACGAGCTTTTTAAAAAATTCTCCACAACACCGAAAAGAAATGATTGAGGATCCTCTAATCCATCTCAATACCATCAGATGACCCCTCAACCATTCACCAACCTTTTCAGCACCCTTAAAATGTCCATTGCCACTATCACCTTTGACAACTCTAAAATCCCATCCTTATAGCCCGAAGACCATGAGCTTCCCCTCTTCGTTACCACCCAAATAAATGATACTCTCATCAAGAGAGTTATGATTGACAATGGTGCCAATATCAACATCATATCATCTCATGATTTATAATAGATCTAGTTACCTGACACCATCATCACCCTAGTCACCTTTCAATGTTACGCACCTTTAATAACAATTCACCCCTACACTAGGCACGATCATTTTACCCATTAAGGTAGGCATTAAAATCCTTCATGAGATCTTCTATCTTGTAGAAGGAGATTTTCATTATAACATGTTGTTAGGATGACCTTGGATACACATTATAAACTGTATCCCATCAACATTACATCGTTGTCTAAAATATGAGCATGAAGGTAAAACCTTTACTATTCCCGCTCGACCAAATCCTTTCAAATCTTGTCACATGACTTACAGGACCTCAATGATGTTTTGCTTTCATTAAAAAACTTATATCCTTTAGACTAAGCTTAAAAGCTCTTTCATCACCTCATATAAATACTAGAAATGATAACTCCTTCAAAGATATGTTATACAACGTCTCTTGCTGGGGTGTACCTCCTTCTATACCTAAACTCACTCCCTACACCTAAAACATGTATGGGAGACCCAAAAACAACCTATGTATGAAAATAAAATGTTAGAATATATATCTTCTTTGGTCCTCCCCATATTAAAAAAACCTCATTTATAGAGGGATTGATCATCCTTCCTCACATCACGACAATTAACATCATGTTAAACCCTTTGTATATGACTTCTCATTCTTATACAACCAATCCTTTTCACAATATTATATCTATCATTACTGCACTGGAAAGGTTTTGGTTTGGATGTTATGAAAAGATCATACATGACTTGGCCTTTGAAATCTTAGAATCCTCATGAGAAATTTAGGCTAGGCTTCAACAAACCTTCCTTAAACACTTCTGGTAATCACCACACCCAAATCCATAGTAGAAATATAACCATCCTCTTATTCATCTTCACTGATGACTATATGGAAACACAATGACACCATATCCATTCCTCATAATTTTTTTTTAATCAATAGGATCACCTTAGGACCACTGACTTATCATAATAATGATGGCACTAAGACCCTTCTGCTAGTATTACCTGAAATGGTAGAGGAAAATCCCCTACCATCGACATTCTTTAATGCCATGATGATGAATCCATCATATCCTACATGGGGGAGGAGGATCATTATCTTCAAAATACTCTACCATGAGACACATCTACACTCAATAATGAATCTACTATTGATGTAATCATAGGGAATTCATAAAACCCTCACATAGTCAAATTTGGCTAGTCTTTAGATTCAAAAGAATTAAAGGAATTCACCAGCTTTATTTCCAAGAATATTCATAACTTTTCATGGTCATACAATTACATGCCAAGTATTGACCCTAACATCATTTTCCACAACATTGTCACAATTCCTAATGCCAAACCCATCAAGAAAAAGCTACATCGAATGTACCCTCGCATAGTCATTCTCATAAAATAAGAGTTATAATGTATTGTCTCTACTAATTTCATCTTACCCATTGAATAACCACAATGTGTATCTAATATTGTACCATAATAAAAGCCAATAGAAAGTTAAGTATCTACACAGACTTCCGAGCTCTCAATCTCACTTTTCCTAAAGAGCAATTCCCTCTTTCTAACATTGATCAAATTATTGACCTCACGGTAGGCCATGTGATGCTATTTATTGTGGATGGTTTTTATGGGTATAATAATATCCTTATCACACCAGATGACCAACATAAGACATATTTCATTACCCCTTGGGGACCTTTTTCTACCAAGTCATGCCCTTCAGACTCAAGAATGCAGGGGCCACTTATCAATGTGTCATGACTTATATCTTCCATGATATCATCCATAAAACCATAGAAGACTATGTTGATGATCTCTTGGGTAAATACAAACACCGAAAGGACCATCTCATCATCCTTGACATCATATTTTCCTGCCTTATTCAATACTTCCTCTACCTTAACCTGACCAAATGTGTATTTGACGTTCTCACTAAAAAGCTTTTAGGGTTTATTGTATCTATCAGGGGCATTGAAGTAGACCCTTCCAAAATAAAATCCATCATCGAGATGCCTCATCCTTCCAATATAAAACAACTTTGTAGTCTCCAAGGTAGACTTCAATCAGTCTGCCACTTTATTTCTCATCTTTTAGACCACTATCAACCTTTTCATCATCTCCTCCAAAAGGATGTCCATTTCAAGTGGGATGAAAATTTTCAAAAGGCATTTTAAAACCACAAACAATATCTCCTATCACCACCTGTGCTCACACCTCCACATGAGGGGGATATATATATATTTATATATATATATATATATATATATATATATATATATAAAAGCCACTAACCATGCCCTGGGCACTATGCTAGCACATCAGATATTAGTAGGGTATCAGAGAAGCCATGTTTATTATGTAAGCCACACTATTCAAAAATATGAAACTTTTTACACCAAAGAAGAAAAGTTGTGATGTGTCTTATAATTACCAAATTCTAATCTTGATCATTATCTCCTTAATCATAAGACTTATGTCATCACCAGATCCAATCCCCTCATAACCATGCATTATAAACCATATCAAAATGATCACATCACCCAGTGGCTCATGCTTATGATTGAATTTGACCTAGAATTCGTATTGTAAAAATCCATGAAGGGGAAATCCATTTCTAACCAAATAAAAAAATCTCCCATCCCTAATAAGAAAATACCTCATGAACAATTTCCCTATGATTCCATCAACACCATCAATCAAGAAGAAATTCCTCGTATAATGACAATTTTCTTCGACAGTTCTAAGTGTTACTAAGGGTAGGTGTCAATATCATCATCATACCTCCTTGGGGGAATCCTATTCCTCTATATTTTAAACTAAATTTTGAAACCATGAACAACATGGCTGAGTATGAAGCTCTCATTGTGGATATCTAGACTATTGTCATGCTTGGTGCTCAAATATTTAACATCTATGGAGATACCCAACTTATCATCAGTCAAATCAAAGGAAAGTATCAATGTAAGAATGAAAGTTTACAAAAATATAAAAACATTGATGACTTCCTCCTAGAATCATTCAATCAATACACAATCCAAACAGATCCCCACTCATCCAAAAAAATTGTAGACATTATGGATTTTATTGAATCACTCATCCCCTTATCAATTGAAGCTTCTAAGTTGTTTGTTGTTATACATAGAATCAATCAATGATATTATACCAACGAACTCCGTTATGTTAATATTATCGAAGAAAATCAATCAAATATTTGGTACATCCAATTCCATGACTAAATTTCTTAGTCTAAAATCCCCTTTGATCTATGTAAGAATACTAAGAGATATTTTCTATAACGTGTTAACCATTATATCATCATAGGTGGAATCTTTTACAAAAATGGGTTTAATGGCTTCCTACTTCGATGTCTCAAATATCATGAATCCAAAAAATCTATCTAAGAAGTCCATGATGGCATATGTGGTGGACACTTTAATGGTTTGGTTGTTGCTAAATGTTTCCTACGGATGGGATATTATTGGCCTACCCTTAATCAATATTGTTTTAAGTACATTAAGAAATGTGTCAAATGTAAAAAAAATCCTACCTCACTCATATCCCAAGTCAGGTTCTATAACGTGCTCATGATTTATGGCCTTTTTCATAATGGGGACTTGACCTCATTGGCCTCATCAACCCTTATTCATCATAATGACATCATTCTCTCATCATTGCTACTAAATGCTTCACAAAATTGGTGGATGTTATTCTTATCATCTCCACTAAAGCTGATAATATTTTTGACTTCATCCACTATCAAATTATTTTTCACTTTGGCATTCCTCATAAAATTATCATAGATAATGTAAAATCCTTCAAAAACAAAAAGATTCAAATTTTTTGTGACACCTACAACATCAAGTTTAGCTTTCCATCTCATTACTATCCACACACAAAATGTCAAGTGAAATCTTATAATAAAACTCAAAAAAATCATCACGAAAACTGTTTATCAAGCTGGAAGGAATTGCCATTTCCAAATTCTGTTTGCCCTCTGAGCCTATTGCACTAGCTCTCGTACCCCTACAGGCGCTAATCCCTTTTCTTTAGTCTATGGATTTGAGGCTTTCCTCCCTCTTGAATTCCAAATTCCATCTTTCTATTTCTCCCTTAGATATTTTATTTTTGATGAGGAGTATCGTCAGGAGTGCTTATCATAAATTTAATTGTTAGATGAACACCACCTAACAACCATTGAACATCATCATGTTTATCAAGAGTGCATTGAGAGAGAATACAATAAACATGTCAAAGAACATGACTTAACTATTGGTGATACTTTAATCAAAGAGAATCAAAATGTCACTATTCTAGAAAAGATTCAATGTGGGAAATTTTCTTTAAACTGGATTGGTCCATTTACCATCACTCATAAATATGGGTCTAGAGCTTATTGCTTAGGCTGCCTTCATGGTAAACCTGAAAAGAAATCCCTAAATGATCTACAGTTATGGCCCTTATATTGTTTACAAAACTAATTCTATGACATTAGTTACATCAAAAATACCAATCTATCATCCACTATTGTATTGATTTGGAATTATGTGGTCCCCCATCAGTATCTTATATTTACGACCTTAAAAATGATAACCACATCTCTACTCATTGCATTTTACACATGGAAAAGTTCCTCATAATTAGGAACCCTACAATCATTACTTCCATCTTCCCCTCATTTACCAACTAGAAACATGCTAAGGGTACACATGTGTAGTTTGTATGCACATCTTTTCCCCCTCCCCAAAAGGTCTACTAGGTCTACCCTCAACTTAAATAAAGTAAAAAAAATACATGTGGATGCATACTTTAAAAAATATAGACTGATCTCTTGAAGGAAAACTAATGAACATTACTAGAAAAAACATAGATTGATCCCTCGAAGGACAACTGTTAATAAAAAATTACATAAAAATATGGCCATCTAAAAACAATTGGAGAGCCATCTAAAAACAATTAGAGACAAATCTCTTAAAGAATAGCTACTTAGTAATGGCTAAAAAAGGATTCCCAAATTGATCAACCTTCACATAAAAAGTAAAATAATAAAAAGCATCCTAGAAATCTTCACTCATTGATTAACTTTCCCATCAAACAAAAAAATTCCAACATTGATCAGTTTGTAATGAAAATATAATTGGTGCGCAAGTATAAAACCATCAAAGGATATCCTATTTCCTCCATACGAACTACATATGAAACCTTCCCATGTTGTAAGCAGGTATATACGATTACTTCATATATCTATGATCCTAGATGTGACTAACTATTGTTAGTTATATGTGTTAACATTTTTACAAGGCCTCAAGTGGATTGTCATACATATTAAAATTTCCATCAGATCATATATATACTAAATACAATTGAACTAAAAACATATGAAATTCCTTCTTCACCATGTTAAAGTACATTAAAAATATACAAATATTAATATGTTTGAGTCACATCACATAGCCATCTAACATCATATCTATACATCTAATCTATCTAAACATCTCAAAAACTTCACATTATAAGCACATTATATGCATGAGACTTTTAAGAAGGTCTTTGCCCTCAACACCAACACACTCGTCATTGATTTACAAAATTAAAAACACAGAACTTCATAGATTTATAAAACCTCCCCAACTGCAAATAGCTCCAAAAATCTCACAGAGAATTTCACATGCACAACTCTCATTTTAACATTAGTTCAATTTTAACTCTTATGCAGAGCCGAGAGAGCTCAAAAACTAAAAGCACACATTAAAAAGAAACCCTATGCTTGTATGCACAAACAAATCACAGTTTCCAAAAACCACCTTTTGCATGCCCTGATATCCATGGGTGAGTATTTAGTGAAATTAATGCTTGAGAGGAAAACATATAGTTCCCTCCAAAATATTTGCCTCAAACTTGCCTTTCAAATTTAGTAGTTCCACTAAACTTCACAACACAATTGCATGCCAAATGTTAACCAACGAATTAGCCATGTCACCTATACTAAATTGTTTCCCTTTTAAATAGTTGGTGGTGGGTCATTAATGGAACTTTATTATTTGTAATATATACAAGATATAAAGGGTTGGATTACCATTATGCCCTTTATAGACACAAAATCATGCACTTTAGGCATTATTCAGCCCAGTCTTATACTACTATTTAGAAGGTTCTCAAGTAGATAAAGTATTAATTAATCCCACCTTTTGGCCATATTTATTTTATATTTTATTTCATCATTCCCATATATTTTATTGCACTTATCTACAAATTTTTAAAACTACCACTCCATTCTGGCCAAAAATCAAGGCATCCTAGGCTGTATTGGGGCACCTTGGTCCCACTTTGGGTGCCCTTGTCTATGCACATCCTTTCCCTTTTAATTTTGGGGCCTTTCTATTTGTTTGTTGCCTTTATATTTTTCCTAGTTGTCTTTGTCGGGATTAATTACAAAATTAAGCTTGATATCCCTATAAATATAAAGTTATAAGACCATAATAAGGGTCCTAGGTCATTACATCACATACTACTGTCACTCCATCTAGAGTTACATCCAATGCATCAATTGTATCCGCATATTGCCATGCATCAAGGCTAGGAGATCTGCATCACACACACTGTATAGGGGGAGGGATTCTATTCTATTCCATACACACATACTATTTACATTTTCCATAACTACTATTGCTCACTACTTCAGAAAGTATGACTGACACGAGAGCACCTAGGGCATGACACACACACAAAAAAATACACCCGAGTCTGAAATGTAGTGCACCTCTTAGTGATAAGACCACTAGTTTGGTGGTTGAGGTTATTTTGACCCATTCATTTGCATCTTTTATTTTTTTAGGGTTTGATACTTCCTTATGCATTGCAGGTCATTTTACAGCTCATTTGACATACCCAAGCGAAGGATAGGAATCACTTGAAGACAACTTACAACCATATTAGATTTAAGTTTAGAGAATTTAAAGAGATTAGAGTGCCCAGACTATAGACTAAGGTTCCCATAGGTGCCCCAATACTATCCCAGGCACCCCATTCATTTCATACCTTTAAGATCTGGTCTTTATAGGGTTCCTGAGTGCTCATCTGCACTTCTAGATTCTGCTTTCATACCTGAGACAACCTACAATAGTCTCTTTGAATCAGCTAAGCAACTTATCTCCTTTATCTTTCCCATTTAGGGTTTTACTCCACTTAGAATAATTATTTAAATTCATTCCATACTATTTTAGTTCAATTATCACAACATTTTAGTCCTCATATTTAGATTAACATTAATACCCTAGAATCCCCTTTTAGGCCTCTAGATCATAATTTTTGTTAATCATTTTGGTGAACCTGATGTCCATTCCTACCACCTTCTAGGGATTTTCATTCTCCCATCATGGATATCTATGTCACCGAATATCTACTTACCCACCCCAATTTGCTTCATCGAGTTCAAACCCTCTTTACTACGACTGATGTTTCTGTTGACATGCATTTAGATTCCATGTATGATACATTTGTGGATGCCTTTTCCCAACATATGGCATTCCGATCCAATCCTCTAGTTGACATTCACCCCTTTGACAATGACCCACCACTTTACATCATGTATCGCATCTATAATGTTGATGTCAAGCACACTCTTATCGATAATGTCTCAGAGCTTAATCTATGCCCTATGTCCTTTCTCCAAGCCTTATGTTTGTCTACTTGTGACATTAGCCCTTCTTCCATTTTTCTTTGTGCTTATGATGGTTTTTTTCCCATGTCTAGGCCATGTTATCTTGGCTTTAACCGTAGGCCCTAAGAATCTCCCTACTATTTTCTTTGTCATTGATTTTCATGTCTCCTGTAATTGCTTGTTAGGTAGACCATGGCTTCATTCCATACAAGTTTTTACCTCTACCACCCACCATTGCGTCAAATTATTACATGAGAATATTGAATATGCTATATTATAAGATCATGATACATTCCAATATTGTGTCCATGACCCTCACACTAGTCTCCCTATTCCCCGCATTGATACTATAAATGAACCTCAACCTATGGATGATCAATGTAATTTACGACTGCTTGAGGGCACTATTTTTTTACTAGATGCTATCAATTCTACACTACCTCCTTATATAGTTATCGTTCCACATTATCTACCTGTTCCCTCCATGGATGATATTATCCCATCCTCATCTCCATCATTAGTTCACCCACCCTTCACTTGCACACTTTTCATTCATGAATCGTATTGAGAACATGTCCTATTTGATCCTACCCATGATGAAATATTATGTTCCCATGCTGGCCTAGCTCGTATTGATTTTAATTTTGAGGACCTTCAACATTCTACTCATGATTCTCACTTATATTATGGTTTTTTCACTATCACTACCACTTATGGCTTGTGTGTCTTTGATATTTTACTTTATCTTCTATGTACCTCTTGTGCTTCTCTAGTCACATTAGGATATTCTTGGATTACTTACATATGAGGTACTTTAGACCCTAGACACACTGATATTTTATTCCCTACACCTTTTGGCCTAGTTTTCATTTGCAATAGTTCATTTCTTGGCTATTCACATAACTACACTCGATGGTACACACACGGTTACCCACATCCCCCATTCATTGATGAAGGATATGATATGAGAATGTATCATTTACGCTGTACTGACTCATTACATGATCAACCTCATACTATAACATACCATGTCGCCAATCTTGATCCTTTTAACTTTGACCCAAAGGACGACGATCTCCTTGATGAGTTCACATAGCCTCTTCCCACACTATTGTTGGGCGGGTCATATCACATGACATACTTCCCCCCATCGCTTAGCATGGTTGTACCATTTTACATCCTATACTTCATATCTATCACTTCTTGTCATCTCATATCTACTTCACGTATTAGAACACACCCTTGTTACCCGATGACACACTCTGGTGCTTTGGTTCACACCGGAATGTTGAGGGATTACCATTACATTTAACCCCACACACTACACGTTAGGTTATTCATATTTACATACATATCCTACATCCTAAATTATCCTACACATATCTCATCTATTAGTCATTTATACACCATATATCTCATACATGCTACACTAGTCGTCATCTCATATACATCTAGTTTTGCATCTCTTCCTTACATTCTATATTTACACTAGGTTACATTATTTATGGGTCTAGCTTTACCTATCATCACTACATATCCCATCTACACACCCTACATTTCATACATTGTATGATTCACATAGCGCATCTATCCATCATATACATTCTACATCCTACACTAGATTCCATTGTATGTGGGTCTAGTTCCATCTATCATCTTTACATATTCCATTTCTATATACACCTATCAGTTCCTTTCCTACATTACACATGCTACACATCTTACATTGCATTGTTTACATTGCACATGTAAATTTTGTATTCCTCACTTGGGTGTTTACCCTACGTTGTATTCTATGCGCTACACTCATTACCCTTTGACACGCTATAGTTCCTTGGTCCATACTCGACTGCCGAGGGTTTACCAATCAAATGGACCTTACATTAACCAATGTGACATTTTCCTCATCCACCATTTCTTGCGTTAGTGACATACACCTTAGGTTAAATTGTGACCCCTTCTTATCATCTTGTAGTGGTATACAGTTTAGGATAAATCACCACCCCCATTCTATCATTTGGTAGTGGCCTACACCTTAGGGTACATCTCCACTCCCTTCTTTTCCATCCCATAGTGACATATAATTTAGGCTAAATCGTAACCAATTCTCACATTTTCATTTCATAGTGATATACGCTTAGGGATAAATCATCACTCTGCCATTCAAATAAGTTATGGTATACGCTAGGCTATAAGGTCCACACACATCTTTCCATATGTCTCATCCCAATACACTCATCATATAATGATATATGTTTAGGGATAAATCATCAATCCTCCATTCAACAATTCATAGTATACGATTCAGCTATAGGGTCCATGCACATCTCTTCACAGGTCACATTTCATCACCATTCCATACACATACTCATCACAACACGCTAGATACAACCAACACTACTCAACCATTTCCTGATGAGGCACTCTTATTTACAGTTCATTCATGAGTATTGATGGGGAAAAAATGAACCTCAATGCATACACATTCCATCCATCCACAACATAATGCATTGTCTTGGGGGAATTTAATTTTGCATACTAGTGTTTTGCATGCTCACTTTATTACACATATTAAACTTATTTCTTAAATGTCATTATCATACACACATGCATGTTCATGCCTTTGTTTAGTGTGATTGCAAATACAAGAATTTTACACGTGGCATGGATGCTCACCTTCTAGCTTTCCTAAATTGGTCATTGGGGGCATCCACATTCATCTTATCTAGGTGTTATTATTTCATTTTGTACTTAGCATATTACATTTACTTGATCATACACACTTTGATATATTGGCTATTACTCTGACATGCTAATGGGTGGTTTATGTGTAACACTTGTTTTGTAGGATTACATGTTTCCATGATTACTTATTTTTTTCTACTTGTCTACTTTGTTTTCCATTATATGTGGGAATTTCCCTTTTCTTGTGTGCACACTTGTCTGATGTTTGCGGCCATGATGGCCTTATGTGTCTTGTGACATTGTGAGTGATGTCCCATGTTCGAAACCCGCTTTGTGTAGTCTGCTTATTTTCTTGTGTGTTTACATTAATTTTTTTGGTAGTTGCTACATTGTCTACATATTTTACATTTGTATTAGTACATGCATGTGTTTTCAAACTAACACTTGTATTGGCTAGCCATTCCCTTTTGTGTGTGCCTTGGTTTCTACCAATCATTTCCTTTTCCCCTTGTAGGGAAAAGCTCTACAGGTCAGAGCACAGTCGGGTCCTCTTTTGGGGCCACGTTATCCTTTCAGTGACGTCGTATGTGCCCCAAAAGAGGGGGGAATCATTGAGGGTTTTCTACTAACATATCATATTTACATCATTCGAGACATAATGAGTAAGTTTAGACTAGTCTACAAACTCCATACACAATGACCATAACATGACATGGTGTCCTTTGGTAATTCTGTAGAGTGGTTAAAGGCTTCGAGGTTTATAATGTGTGTGCCTCTCTACACTTCTCTATCTAATGGAATCAAATCACCTAAAAAACTAGGAAAATATAGAGATATCTTCACACATTTTAGTAGAAGTGGTTAAAATTAGAGGGCACAAAGCATTTCCTCCCTATACTTCTTCAGCCAGGGTGGTGTCAGATCGACCAAAAAACTTGCGAAAGTACATGATATCCTTGTACACCCTTGAATTAGTGTAAGGGATTGTATAAATGTTATTGAATATGATGCTACGATCAAGTCCTGACATGTCAATGTATGACCATGTGAAGTTCTATTTATTCTTGGAAAGAAATGAAGTAAATGCATCTAGTTTTTGTGGGTCAATAGATTGACTGACTTTTAGAATACGAGGCTCTTGCGAAGTCCCAACATTGATGTCGATGGTGGGTTCATTGAGAATGGTGGATGTTTCGAGAGGTAAGGACTTATGAAATATTAAAATCATCATCAATAAACTAGGAAATTTCAATGGTAGGGGAATCCTCCTCTATCATCTCAGGGAATTTGAGAGGAAGGGACCTAGTTTCACCCCTAGCTTGATAAGTGACAGGTCCTAGAGTGATCATGAAGATTAAAATAAGTTAGAATAAATGGACACGGTGTCATCCATGTCTATAGAGTCATTAGACAGAGAAGGAGTGGATTCTGAATTGATGTGCATGGGAGACGTAAGAGAAGGATAACAGAGAGAGTTGATGGGATGTTCTTTGAAACCCAGTCTGAATTTCTTATGGGGCTTGTGAGATTGGTCCATTATAAGATCATGTATTACTTATTCATAATTTCCAAGACCGAATCCCTTCCATACACAATGGTGGATGTAGTTATAGGAAATTTTTTTTTTTTATAGAAGAATTCCAAGCCATTGGTGAATGAATTGGTTTGGGGTTAACTGTTGACCTGAGAGGAAGGGTGATCAATGCCACCATAGGTAATATTGGATTTGATATGAGATGTAGTGAAGGAAATGATATCCCCAATGTTAGGTTAGTACATAGGATATTTTTTGGGTCTACCAAGTCAATTAAGGGAATAGAATTGAGAGTGAGGGGTCAATACTCCCCAGACAGATATGCTACATCACATTATTGAGAGATTCATCATCAGGTACCTTAGATGTAGGTACAAAAGAACTAGTAGATGCTTTGGAGGATGAGTCTTTCTTAAGGATGAGCACGTCATTTTTCCAATAGATCATATGACATGATTTGAATGGAGGAAGTTTGAGGGAAGGCTATGGATTTTACCCTCATCATCATATTTGATATAATGATGAAGATTTTATGGGACACAATGCATGGCATGGATCCATGGGCATCCAAGAAAGACATTATATTGAAACTCCCCCTCAACAATGTAGAATATTTTCACTGATGCAGATGGGGAGGATAATTATACCCAAAGAGGGGGAGAAAATGTCATTGAAGCCATGAATAACTTCAGGTAATTGAGCAACAATGGATTTGGGAGTTGTTATTTGGTTAAAGGCATGAGATGCGATGATATTGATGCTTGCGCTATTTTTGATCATAGAGTAGCGGATAATGTATCAATGCTTCAGAAAGTGATGAAGAGAGGAATGTCGTGATCTTCAGGTTAGATGTCTAGGATTTTAGAATCATTAAAGGAAGGGTGGCAGAATAGGTAAGAGCTCCAATAATGGCTGTGAAGGGTTGAGATTCATCCCTATTGATCGGGATGCATTGCAAGGCTTTAATAAGGGCATGTTGATGATTGGAAGATATTTGGATGAGCTCATAAAGGTACATCTTCACACTATCCCACTGAAACTATTTTATGGATTATGATGCAAGTGGAGCTGTCATAGGTGTAGTGTTGAGTCAAGAAGGGATACCCATAACTTATGTTAGTGAGAAGTTGAATGAAACCAAGAGAAGATATTTGGTTTATGATCAATAATTTAATGCTATTATATAGGAATTGAATAAGTGGATGAATTGATTATTGTTGAGTGAATGTGTCTTACACAAAAATCCTCAAGCAATAGAGTTCATCAATATTCAAGTGAAGATAAGTTAGAGGGATATGAAATAGGTGGATTTTTTGTATATCTATTCATTTGTGTTGAATTTTATAAGTGGGAAGTCCAATACAATTACAAACACCTTTTGTGGAAGGGTCTTGTTGTTGAATGAAATGAGTCATGAAGTTGTGGGTTGTGACACCATGAAGGAGTTATATGCACAAGACTCAAATTTCAAGGATGCATGAGAAGCATGCATAGAATTGACATGTGAAAATAACAAACCATGGTTAGATTCTTTCTTACAAGAGGAATTGTTGTTTAGAGGAGCACAAATGTGTATATAAAAGTGTTTAATAAATGAGAATTTAGTTAGGGAGAAACATAGTGGAGGCTTAGGAGTAAATTTAGAACTGAAATTTTTTAAGCACAATTAGAGGAACGTTATTTTTTCCCTAGAATGGGTAGGGATGTGTGCAAGTATGCACAAAGGTGCATAATTTTCTAGTTAGACAAAGGGAACAAGAAAAATATTGGGTTGTATCAGATATTAACTATATTAAAGAGACCATGAGATAACATTGGCATGGAATTTGTGTGAGGATTGAAAAGATTATAGAGAGGAAATGAATCCATATTTTTGGTAGTCGACACGTTTTTGAAGATGGAAAATTTTATTACATGCAATAAGATGAGTTATTTATCATGTATATCTAATATATTTTTCAAATAGATAGTATGGTTGTATGGGTGTCTATTGAGCATGGTATCTGATAGAGATACAAAGTTCCTAGGTCATTTCTAGAGGAACTTTTTGAAGAAAATGGAACAAGGATGACTTTTAGTTCCACATATCATCCAAAGACAGATGGATAGATGAAAGTAGTGAATATGATTTTATGCTATTTAATGCATAGTTTGGTTGGAGATAAGCCAAATAAATGAGACATGGTGCTAGAGAAAACAATATTATATTACAAAATATTTAGTTAATAGGAGCATAGGGTGGAATCCATTCCATATTATCTATGGAATAAGTACAAGAGGAGTCATATAATTAAGAGAAGGAATAGATAATATGAGCATAAAGGCATAAGATTATGAAAATTATATGCACAAATTATATGAATAAGTATGCAAAAATTTAGAGGTAAGTAACTAGAGTTTAAAGAAACACGTGGATGCAAGGTGAAAATAAAATAATTTCAGGTTGGATACCACATATTGGAACATTTTTGCAAGGAGATGATTCCAAACGGTACATACAATAAACTTAGGTTAAAGAATATTTTTCCTTTAAGGGTATTGTAGAAGATGGGGCCAAATGCCTCTAATATTGAGATGCTAGAGGATTTGGATATCTCAATGATATTCAATATCTCTAATTTTTATAAGTACCCTGAGGTAGAAATTACTGTGCAAAGGGAAGAGAATGAAATTGCAAATGAATCAAATGAGACTCTATAAGAAATGAAATCCACATATGATTAGAATAGGTAGCTACTAGAGAAATATGAGGAAGAAATTGAGGCCATATTAGACTCAAGAATAATAAAGAATACACACCAAAAAGAATGTGTAGAATTATTAGTGAAACAAAGGAATCCTGCAAAGGAATATGTGATGTGTATGAGCTTAAAGGACCTTTGTTAGTGAGGTATATAATAACCCCTAGAATATTTTGATAACTTACAAATCTATTTTTGGACTTCAGAAGTGTTGTCATGGTTACAGGGAAACTTCAAACTTTACAGTATGGAAAATATTAGTGTTTTGAATTTTTTTTTGTGTTTATGGGAAACAAACCACATCTTCTAGCACTTTCCATCCCTCTTGGTAAGCCTTATAGTCCAATGAGTTAGTAATTTTTACAAATTTGGGTAAATAAGGAAAAACAAATCAAGGTTGATCTTTTGAGTAACTGAGGGAACAATTCCATTGCTCCCTATGTTCCTCACATCTCCGGATAATATTCATGCAAAATAAAATTAGTAAAATCAGGTCATTTTGGCATAAATGGAAATGTTTCAATGTTCATCGAGTTCCCCACAACCCCATGTCAGTCAAATAAGGAACACTTAGCAAAAATTAGATAAATAAGACATCATTAACACTGGGGGAAATGTTCTTATGTTCCTTTAATTTAATTATCCCCAAATCCAATTGATAGGGAGAAAAGGGAATTAAAATTGGGTATAAATTTGGAATTTAAGGCACTAATATAACAATTCAACTATCCTCAAGGTTCACCAAACCCCTGATCTGGCTGAAAAATAAATAAAGAAAAAGAGGGTAGTGCAAATCATACATGTCGGGCATTGTGGGAGCAATGGGGAATATTCCCATGTTCCATCACTTCTCTTCCTACCTTCCAGTCCATCAAACAGTTGAGGTTGATAAAGTTGGGCCCATAAGGCCCACATGGAATGATGCCTTCATGCCTTCAGTTCTCTAATCACATGTTTTATCCAATCCTTAAGCACAAAAATAACATAATTGGTTAAATCAGCTCCACCAAGTACCAACAGAACTATTCTCTAGTTTTATTGTTCACTCAAAACCTGTACTCAATGATCTAAGGGAAAAATCAATTAAAGTGACTTTTGAAGGCCCATGAGGAATGTTCCTTTGTTCCACTAGTTCTTTGAAAATATGCCTTGGTTGAATGAGATATATTTTTGGGTTATAAATTTTGAATCAGAGATCTAAATTACACAAATTGGTGGTATTGGAACTGTATCATTGAGGGATTCATTTTAACATTAAGAAATGTAGAAAATGATGGAGTTTTTGGGGTTAAAATTGTAAACACTAGTTTTGGAAGGAAAAATGGAAGTCTAACAGTTCAACCACCCAAATTTAATGATGAATGATTCCCATACCTCCTTTAGTAGGATGAATGACAAGAGGAATGGCATGTGAAGGGTTTCCATGTGGTATTGTTGGCATTTACGGAATTTTGTTAGTTGTTGGGTTCAAAATGGCATAATCTCTCTCTTTCCCTCCTCTTTATCTCCCCATTTCTCAATATATTTTGTAAATCATTCATTTGTAAAGGGTTGGATCCTTTGAAATGAAAAGACATGTTGTAAAAATGGTGTCTCAAACTTCCATGGAGTTGTACACCTCAGATTTGGAATCTTGCATATATTTTGTGCCTTCTACTTCAGATTTAATGGAGTGTGCAAACTTTGATTGTAATAATATATGGTTTTGTGGCTCTTTCTCTACCATAATTATGTTTTTATTACATTTTACCTCTTCATTTTCTGTTAGTATGTTGTGGATGTGTTTCTCTTGTAGTTTTCTCCATTTTTGTTATGTTTTATGTGAGAAACAGAGGGTTAAATTCAATTTTAGGTTTGTGGCACGTGTCTTCCCTCTCCTTATCCATTTCCTTCTTATTTTTACCTCATAGAGAGTTTCTATCCCACTGTACTTAGTGTTACTACCTATGTTTTAGCTTAGTTTGTTCATTTTTTCCCCTCTCCCTCTATTTATCTCCCTAGTTACTTCCATGTGTTAGAATAAGCTTATCTTAGAGGTAGTTTTAGTGATATCATTAGGAAATAAGTAGAGGAACCAACCTTCTCAAGAGTTTTTTCTTGAGATGCAAGGTCCCATACTTGGAGGCAATCTCATCTTAGCCAAAAATCTTGATCTTCCATGATCAAATCATAGGTTGCTACTTTTGTGAGATAACAATTCTAGCACACCCAGTGGGACCAAAATTGAAGCACTTTACATCTTCATATCATCAAGTTTGATGTTTTTTTGGTGGTATTCACCCTTTAGAGGTAGTTATTAACACATATGCCGACTCCATTGGTCCAAATAAATAATTTTATAAATAAACATACCACATTCCATCATTTTAGTCCTATTTTCCATGAAGTTGTGCAATCATGATTTTATTTCCTCTTTGGAATCCTCACTTTGAGCAACAATACCATTCAAATCCACCTCCATGTTTTCAAAATCTATCTACATTTTATCACAACACACATTCAAATTAATTTTATGAGAAAAATCAACATACATTCCTATGATCCAAATACTATAGATCAATATGGTTATTCAACTAACCATGGTGCTATTCAAGAAGAAGGATATGTAGATTTTGGAGGCCATTTCACACCTCAAGATGATATTGAAAGGAAAATTCATTATATGCAGGAGAGCATGCAAGCTTCCAAGGAGTAGATATATTTCATGCTGCTTAAAAAAATTGATTTTAGGTAGTCCTATCCATGGGGAGGTCCTATACCTAGTTATTTTAGTCCTCAAAAAAGGCTAATGGTAATGAGTGAATATTTTACTAAGATGATTAAGTTTATTGAATCATTACAAGTATTGGAGGATAGAAAATATAACTTTAAAGGACCTTTTCAATGGCGTATTACTTCACCATCACCATGTAGGTGTATGATTCCTCCTTATT
This sequence comes from Taxus chinensis, assembly GCA_019776745.2. Lineage (NCBI taxonomy): Eukaryota > Viridiplantae > Streptophyta > Pinopsida > Cupressales > Taxaceae > Taxus > Taxus chinensis. The sequence continues at coordinate 456,409,646 of CM034154.1, read as the reverse complement.
AGCATGAACCATCTCAACCAAATCCCAAGCTCCAAGTTCCCATCTTTCTTAAAGCTTCTCCTTCTATTCCTTCTCCTCCAAAAGAATACATTATACCTACCCCATCATTTAAACCTTTTCAAAATCAATTAGAATCCCAATCCCCCCTCCTCTCACATTTTCAAACCCATTTTGGGATAAACCTAGTTAACAAACCAATTTGGGAGGGTATCCCACTGAAGAACCAAACATGGAATTTATCATACAAAATTTAAAAGATCAGAGCTCAAATTTTGAGGACAAACAAATCCCACAACTAGTTAACCCTTCAATGGAGGCTGATATTGAAGAGCACAAGAAAAAGGTTGAATTTTTAGAGTAACAGGAGGAAGATGATTAACAATGTGTCTATTCTAAATGTAGTATGCATGTTGTATCGTGATCAAGGAGGTTGTTGATTTGTCTTCATGAAAATTAGAATCGGAGAAGGAAAAATCAGAGCAGCAGGAGAAAAAATAAGATTTGTTTGAGGAGGAAGCCAAAGAAGACATGATCCAAGTAGAGTTGGGTAATGAAGAGGATGAAGTTTTTTATGATTTAGCCGATCTTGATGATGAGGAAGAACCTATTGAGCTTACTAGTTTTACGTTCTCATCATCTATATTTCCTAACAAAGAGCCCATTTCTATTAAAAATTCCATTGGATCTAGAAAGAGCAAGAAACAATGATAAATGTAAATCAGTCCTTGCCCCTTTTCACAAAACTAGATTTGGATAAAATCCAAGAAGAAGAGAATGCAAAAGAAGAAATCAAACCTATTATCCAAATTAGTTTACATGACGAGCTTGAGGGTGAGTTTGATATTTCTAACTTCTTTCTTGAGGATGAATTTTGAGATATTTTACAAGTTTCATTAAAAAATCCCAAGAAATCATCTTTCAAGAGAAAGATTATGCAATTCCAGGTCATCTCTAAGTCCATGCAGATCTAGGGGTAAGTTTTTCAACTTTTTAGATTAATTTTCAAGATTTTAAAGCTTGAATCCATTCCCAATGAATGATTTGAGGCCATTGATATTATATATAACATGCAGATAACCCCATTGAATCACCAAAATATTATCCAAAATAACCCCCGTGTTATTTCAAAAACTTACAAATCCATTTTTAGACTTAGGAAATGTTGTCATGATTTCATGGAAACATCAAACTTTACAATATAGGAAATTTTAGTGTTTCATCTTCTAGCCAAGGAAAATTTTAAGGGTCCCTAAAAACTCCCTATAAAATATTTGGTGAATTTTGAAAAACTACTTTTGAAAGTATGGTGAATCATAAGAAAATTTATTTCGCGGGGATGCCAATTTTTTTGCAACATTTAGGGAAATCTTGCTGTGGCCATAGAAGTAGAATTTTCCATCCTACTAGTTGGTAGAACTTTCCATGATACCAATGATAACATTCTACATGTTATCAGTTGGTAGTATGTAAAAAACTACTGACTGGTAGCATGGAAAATGCTACTAGCTAATAGCTGGGAGAATGGTACTAGTCGTTAGCATGGAGAATTCTACTAGTCGATATCATGTACAAATATACTAGATGGTAGAATTATCCCTTCTACCGGCTGGTATAATTCTCCCTGTTGTATATTGGTAGCGTTATTCCTATTACCATTTGGTAGCATTCTCCCTACTACCAACTAATAACATGAAAAATACTACTGAATGGTAGCATGCAATATGCTACTGAACGGTAGTATGGATAATTCTATCGACTAGTAGGAGGGAGAATGCTATCGACTAATATCCTAGAGAATGCTACTAACTGGTAGTATGTATAATGCTAATGACTGATATCATTATGCATGCTATTGGTCGATATTACCCTCCAAATATTCATATAGAGACAACGAGTCTACTCATTTTCACTTTACATAATAACTTAGCCAAACTGTAAGAGCCTACAACAAATGAGAAAACAACCTCAGCCATCCATTTAAAACCAACCCTCGAGCCCAAAATGGAAGGTCATATCCAAATAGGAAGGAATGCCATCTCCAAACATGAAATAAGGTATATTCTATCAATTCCAAAAATTCCAAGAAGGAAGTCATCTCCAAATAGCCCAAACGCCCAATCCCACCAACTAAAATCCGTAAGTTTTTGTTTAAGAGTGTTGTCTTTTCATAACTATACACCCTTCTATTAGATCCCAATTCATTTTCATAATGGATTGAAGCCACAATTTTCACAGGGATAGTTTATATGCCATAATTTCTAATGGACACAAAAACACTCAACAACCTTCTACCCCACTATAACAATTTCTATTATAATTTTCATATTTAACTCTCGTCACACACATACTATCCTTTAGAATTTTCCCTAAAGACATTGAGCATTTGAAAATACTACCACACAGTGGATCATTTCACAATGAAGGTTATTTTTACAGATGAATATTTCAAATATTTGGAGTCTAACTTCAAATTATATATTGATGCAACTACTTGTAAGTGTTTAATAATCATATTACTATTTGCATCAATTTTATTTTTATTTTTGATTTTGTGTTTTATTAAATATTTATCAAATTTTGTGTCTCCTTAAATTTAAAGTTTCCCCAAATCCTTTGAAAAGGTGAATTCCCATCAATTATTTCAGTAACCCATTTCTACAAGCTATGGTTAAATTTTTATAGACCAAAATTATATTGCAAGGTTGATATAAAAATATTCCATATTAGGCCTTGGCTTATATTGTGTGCATCCTTAGTGGACATATATATGATTGGTGCACTTTATTATCCACTAGGATAATAATTTACCTAAGTAACATTAATGTGAATGAAACTATTACTATGAATTCCACAAATTTTATTCTTGCATTATATTATGAATCTCTATACAACTTACGCAACACCCCTTTTCCTACCACACTTCACATAAAGATAACATATATATCTTTAACAATAAAATAGAAGGAGGTTATTCCCAAATTTATGATTATTCTATTTTTAATAATTATCATTATTTTTCTTAATATTTTATATATTATATTTGGGATTAATAGTTTGTTCAATGTTGAATTATAACAGGGGATAACTACTACAGCTGCAACCCAAAGAGAGGATGCTATAAGAGGACATTTCCCACCAAGTTCTAGATATTCCGTTACTGTTTTGGATGATCAATAGACTAAGGACACCACTCCAAAAATATGTTCTTATCAAGTGAAACAAATGAGGATGTCCTTAACTCCTTGTCTAATTGACACATCCACCATGCTACTGATCGCAAGTATTTTTTAATCTATTTCAATATGTTTTAAAGTATATATAATTTCATAGAAATATACATTACACATTTATAACATTTATAACTTGTTTACATTCCTTTCCTGCAACAACCTCCCATAGATAATATTACTGGGTTCATGTTAGTTCAACAAGAATTGTATAAGAATTTAATGAAACACAAGATCAAGATATATCTTTGTTACCTTAGGGTATGTATCTCATTGAAGTTTTAATTTTTAACTTTTTAGTTTCTTATATATTTTTAAATGAAGAAACTGATAAATTTAAATTTTTAATGGTTAATTACATTTAGATCATTACTACCAACACCACTCCTAATATTTTCACTCTACTCCTTTAAAAAAAAAAAAAAAAAACTACAATATGCCCCATCTATATCTTAGTTGCAATATATGCAAATAATTAATTTTTAAAAATCATAAATGATATATAATTTTATATTATTCCATTCTTATTATATTTGTCATTTCAATTTTCTCAAGTTGATTTATAATTGATTATTACAGTTCCTCCTCTGCCTCCAAATACATTTTCTACTTCGAGGAGAAAAATGTCACCACTGCCACAACCAAAATAAAATTTCAGGACTAGGGGAAGTGGGAAAAATATTTCATTTAATTCTCCAGCTTAAAGTATGGGTGCCTTAAATTTTGCAGTTGAGTTTCCAACTTTTTTGTTGGGAAATGTTCGAAGTGCACGAGGTGTTTTTGTATTGAATGATATTTAATTAGGAATATATTGGGATTGAAAGTGGGGTTTAGACACATGGAAATTTCAATCCATAAGATATGACTCATGGGATAAGGAAACCTTCTCCAGAAAGAGAACAAAGATCAAACACACATTCTCTAGGAGAAACTACCTAAAATGATGATGACAAAACTCATTTTTTCACTTGATAGTCTTTTAGATGACAATTATCTAGCCACTATTAATGATATTTTTAACAAAGGATATTGAATAATTAAGATTAGGATTTTAGGGATAATTTTTTTATTAAAGAAAAAAATTCTTGATTTAACAGCCACTTATAAAGACATTTATTGTATTATTTGGTTAAAAATGAACCAACAATGCTTGGTATTTTGTTAAATCAGGCTCTATCTGGTATTGTGTCCTTTACAATTGATTACAATGATGATGTGTTAGATATAATGTTGAAAATAATACAAAATTTAAATGTAGAAGCACAAGCCTACTATAATATGTGGTCAAGAAATAAAGGCCTTGTAGTTATTGTGAATGTGGAAAGGGATAAGGAATTGAAATTTTTTAAAAAAATTTCAAATATGATTTATAATTTTTTTAAATTTTATTAATTATTTTTCTATTTTTAAAATGCAATCAAAGTACTCAAATTTGAAGAATGAGGTAATAATTCTTGATGTGTTTTAAAATTTTGCAAAGAAAATTTTATTTGTAGTGGTTGATTTGAAGTAAAATCTTGTTACTTTAAACAAGAATAATAATACCTTAAGAAGGATCATAAAGGAACATGGAATGGATCCTGAAATATTGTTGAAGAAGAAATAAAAAGAGGGTCCAACGTTAGTGTTTGTTAGTGATGCAATAAATATAGAACGTGAAATAATTTTGAATATCAATACAACTGTGAATGATCTTGTTTAGTCATGTGTTTTAAAAGAAGGTTTTGGTGAAAAGGAGATAACAATGCAAAAAAAAGTGATCCAAAAGTGGATCTAAAATACCCAATTCTATGTATTCTTCATATATTATACTTGCAGTACAGATTCTTTATAGATTCTTTATTTTGGAGATGGTCTAGTCAAGATGAGGGCGATCTAGACACCTTTGAATGCCATAAGAGAGCCATCATTTTTATGTTTTGTATATCTTTTAGGAGACGACGATGGAGCCACCCTGATGGTAACATAATATCCACTCTTCACAAAGTGACATTGTGCAATCACCATGGTGGTTACATAACCACTAGTTATAGGGACCGGTGGTTGCGTAACCGCCAGTCTATCTTCACCAGTGGTCATGTCCCCAATGATGCCAAAATTTGGAAAACTCAACAGTTGCAAATTTTTGGGCTTATAAATGGTTCGGTTCTCTTTCCATCAATCATTGAGAAGAGAAACTATAAATACTAGTTCGATTCTTCATTCTAGCAAGTGATTTTGAGCGAACTCAAGTGTGAGAAAAGAGGAGTTTGACTTCTTTCTTGTTTGTTCATTGAGAATGATTTTTACATTGTTGAGAATTTATTAGCAAGAAAATACAATTAGAAGGGGTATAAATCCTTCTTGGCGGCCAATTTTTGGTAATAATTTGTATTTTTGGAGAATTACATAGTGAGAGGGAAGTAATTTTCTTACCCACTGGAGTTTCTACCACATTGGGTTTCTTCAGGATAAATTATTGTTTCTCCTTTGCATTCCATTTCTTAATCTACAATATAGTATTGATTGTTTCATGGACATTATATTGGTTAAAAGTAACTTAGTCTATTTTCCACTCAATTATCACTAAAAAAGATCAGGGAAAATTTTAAGGGTCCCTTTGAAAAAAATCCTTAGAAAATATTTGGCGAATATTGGTAAAACCACTTTCACATGTATAATGAATCACAAGAAAATTTGTTTCGTGCAGAAGGATATTTTTTAACATCATTTAGGGAAATGTTGGAGAAAAATAAGTAACAGATGTTACCATTCAGTAGCATGTAACATGATACTAACTTGTAGCATGCAGAATGCTACCGGCTGGTAGCATGCAAAATGCTATAGGATGGTAGCATCCAGAATGCTACCGGTTGGTAGCATGAAAAAATGCTACTAGCCGGTATCATGAAAAAATTCTATTGAGTGGTAGCATTTAGCATGCTACCGGATGGTAGCATGCAAAGTTCTACCAACCGATAACATGCACTGGAACATGTCACTGGATGGTAGCATTGTGCATGTTGTCGGTTAGTAGAATGTAGGATTTTACTCATTGGTGGCATTCTACATGCTCCTGACTGATAACATGCAGAATGCTACTGGCTGGTAACATGCAAAAAAACTACCGAAAGGTGGCATAAAGGGTGATGTTTTCTATGCAGCCGACCAAAAGCTATATCAAAATTCCTTTATATACATGAAGGGTAGTCATTTTCACTCTACAAAAATGAGACAAGCCAGAGCATACAAGGAAAAACCCTCAACAAACAAGGTGTTATGCATAATCTAGACAGGAAGAAACTAGAATGCCGAATGACATATACAAATAGAAAGAAAGTGCCACAAATTTTATTAAACATATTGAAAATGCTAAGAAGAAAGACAATTTCTACATAGTACAAGAGCCCAACTGCGTCAACAACAAATATGTGAAAGTTTTCATTCAAGATCCTAGTATTTCCTCAATTGTACACATCTCTAGAGGATCCTAATATATTTTCCCAATGGATTGAAGTGGCTAGTTTCATAGTGCTAGTCTATATGCCCCAATTTAAGATAGACCAGAAAAACACTTAACAATCTTCTACTCAACTATGAAACCTCCACTTTCATCTTTCATATTCTAATCCCATCTCATGCACTGTCATTTAGAACTTCACTTGAGGACATTGAACATCTGACAAGACTACCACACAAGGATGTAGATCCTGTCATGATGAAGGATTTTTTATCAGATGAATATTGTAAGTACTTGGAGTCTCATTTTCAATTATCTATTGATGCAATTGCAACTACTACTACTCGTAAGTTTATTTTCAGTTTTACATTTCATTTTGATTATTTTCAATTTTACATTTCATTTCAATATTAACAAAATGTGTCCCCTTGTATTTACACTTACAGCTTCCTAAAACCCTTCAAAAAGAGGAATTCAACTCAATGATTTTAGTCACCCATTTCTACATGTTGTGGTGCAGTTCTTCTAAGCCAAAATTATATTACAAGGTTGATATATGGATATTCCATGGTGGGCTTTGGCGTATATTGTTAACACCTTAAGTGGGAAGAAATTTTACTGGTGTAACTTCTTATCCTCAATGATAAGAGTTGATTTGGCAAACATTCATTTGAATGAAAATGTTACCATCAGCTCAACAAATTTTATTCTTGGTTTATATTATGAATCTCTATATAGCATGCAAAGCTATCAGTTTTTTAGTTAATAGTTCAAGAGCATTAGGTGAGTCCTAACTTTTGATTATTCAGTTTTTAATTATTATTCTTTATTCTTGTAATATTTATCCATTATAATTAATATTTGATAATATATTTTCATATATAAAATGAATAATTTGAAAAAGATAAAAAGACACAAGAGATGTGGGTGGGCCAAGATTCCCAAATAATCAATATATGCAGAATAATACCCTTAAGGTAGGGAAACACCATGCAATGCTCCTTAAGGAAGGAGTAAATCCACAATATCCCAAGATGGGAATCCACTTCGAGGGGGACACCTCCAATATACCTCTACCAAGTAGAAGAATCGACTCATATCGCATCAGGTGATACTCACCTCCTGTAGACACCTAAATTTGGTTACATTCCCATTAGCCCTTGATCAGATAACCAACTTAAACATGTGAACCTAACCATGGCCCCCTTTCACTCCACATTATTAATTAATTTAATTAATTAAATTAAATTAAATACCCGATCCTCACAATATCCATTATTTTATTACCTTAATTGACCTAATTTCCACCTCACCTAGACACCTCATCCAACCACCTCATCCTATACCTATTCTTGGCACGTTTCCATAACTAACAATAATTAAGTCTTACTTGCCTTAATGAGCTAAGATTTGGTCTAACCCTAAAATCAATCCCTAAAATCTCTCTAACCACATTCCTTCCCATTAGAAGGGAAGCTTCCATTCTGATCTGCAACAACAAACCAACTTGGCCCAAGAAATTGGAAAGATCTACCCATTTTAGTAAACATAGGGAATCCTACCTTAACTGATGCCGATCAGACCTAAATCGATGCCGGTCAAGATGAAACTATCGTCGGTTACCATTTATTCATCTTATCAACCTTGTTTGAGAGGTTAACACATTCAATACCAGAGGAGAATGAGATCAGGGCTACATGCAAGTATAAATAGAGTCTTTTCATGCACCAAGACATCCATAGCCAGCACCACGATAGATCCAAAAGCATTGCACTCATGGTGACATTCTGGGAGGCACCACTATTGGACCAAGCTCCATCCGACCAACTGATCCTCATCACCACCCAATCATTGGACTTGCAACATTTGTAAGTGTCTTATTACTGATCATTTCCATTTATATTCTACCCATATAGTTGTCATCATTTTTTTATCATTCCTTCATTAATATTTCCATTCCTCCATAGTCTACTTCCTGAAAAACTCAAAAACCTCACCCATCCCTTTATCAGATCACCTACCCTAGCCTTCCATTTCTCTGAGTGCCCTAAACATTCCCACAGGCCTTGCCATCCCCTTCTTTAGCTCTATTTAACCTCACCCAGACTCTGCAATAAGGTTTTATTGAATTACTGTCACCTGATAGTACCAACGCTAGTTACCCTTGACCGTCATTGGTCTCCCCTAAACCATTGTTGGTTATACCAGACCGACATTAGTCTTTGTGTTTTATACTTTTTCCAATAACAAAACCACATAACCTACCACCAAGTGACCTAAACGACCCAGAACATGACCTTGACCAGTTTTAGTAACCTGACACCTACCTACCCTTCAGATTTGACGATAGCTTAGCCTGCTATGTTAGATTTTCTTATTGTGTTTTAATGAAATACCTAAATCATATCAACTACAATAGGACTTTATTTATCTATCACATTAATTTGTTTTAAATAGTGGATTGACAGCCATCTAGGGAGTATCACGCTTCCTAGATCTAACACACGCTACGCATTCCACTGTCATATATTATTTAACTATTCCTTTGTGGTCTTGTTTTCTATTTTAGGTAGTTCCTCCCAGACAAAAGGAATCTCTCACAATCAGAAATGGATCAAGAAGTCAGAATGCGTGCAACAACCATCAACATACCCATTTAACAGGTATTCCTCCTAGCCCTTACCCTTTGTAGAAACCAAATTTGTGTTTTACGACACCCTGTGCCCCGCATCTCATTTCACAACCTAGTCTCACCACCTAAACCTTACACAATTATTTATTAATTACCTTATAATTAATAAATCCACATCTCCAAACCTACCACCTCATTTTTCCACCTCATCATGACCTAGTCCTAACCCTAAACTAACCTAATAAAGACCTATAACTTGGTCTACATCCACACCCATGACTAATTACTCCTCACCCGCACCAAAAACAACCTCATAATGACTTGACCAAGCCGCACAACTAATCCCTCAGGAGAAAAGGAGGGAAAGTTGGCTATTTTACTAAAAATAGCCCACTTTGACTTAACCGACATCAGTTCCTACTCGACCGCTGTCGGTTACGTAACCGCCATCCGTTCCCTGTAAATGACCTCCCCTAACCAAAAAACAAAGGATCTAGAATTTGGAATCAGGGAAATTCATTAGAAAGATCGGGAATTCACTTGGCCGAGCAGAGATAAGTGAAGAAAAGAAAGAAGTTTGCAGAGAAGGACATCAAGCCCAAGACTGCAACTGAGTAACCAGAGCCCAGTGACACTCATCCAAGCATTGGGAGAGAAGATAGCTCATATTTGATTGTCTGATCATCCTACATGAGCCCTTCCTTCATTATCACAGTATTTGGATCTGTATCTTCATCAGGAACTAGTAAGTAGTATCTTGTATGTTCTTTTGATAACATTTCTTGAACTTCTGAATCACAACAATTATAAGTCTATTCCTAGATCTACTACCCGGTAACACCCTACATCGAACTATCATTCCTCTACCCCTACATTGCCCCAAGAACAGCTCCCATACCCTCCGAGTCTTCTCCATCACCCCATTACCTATCCCCAATAATTTACTAGCCTTATAAACACCATAGCCACCTTATAGCCAACCTTCACTAAAAGCCCCTAAACCACTGCCCCTACCGATATTGGTTAGCAGAAACCGGTACCGGTGACAGTGACCGGCATCGGTCACTGTGATTCAAAACCAAAACTAGCCCTTTCCTCTATTGTTTTAACAAGGTAATTAAATTGTAATTTTGCAATAATTTGTGTTAATTCATATTAGCAGGGGAACTGACCACCTTCGAAAGGAAGTTTAATACTTCCTGGGCCCAAGGCAGTTCCCTCATTTATTGTCTAATTAGAATCTAGTGGTCTTGTATTCTTACTTGCAGGTAGTCCTTCCCAGACAAAAAGGAGTTCTTCGCAATCGATCTGATCTCTCTTTACGGTACGCGTACAACCTCCAAACATTCAACAGGTATTCCTCCTAGCCCTAACCCTTATCTGTTTCTCAAGAGAATGAAAGGATAGAAACAACTCTATTCTAGGAACTGAAAACCTCCTCTGTGTGAAACATTTTGGCACGCCCGGTGGGACCTATTTTGGGTTTCTTTCTTTCTTGCTTACTTTCATATAGGGAGCACACTTGCTATTTTATTCTTCTAAAATATTCACAAGATATTTTGTTACCTTTTGGTAAAATAATTTGTCTTGCTTTCACATTTTTGCATTAGTGAAAATCATCTCCTTGCTTCATCGAATATCATTTTCGATTTGGGTTTAAAACACGTGCATCACATTCTTGCTTGCTGTTTTCAATTCTAGTGAACATAGATTAAGTAACAGGTCGTACACATGGGGGTGATATCTACGGTATTGACAAGAAATTAATCTTACTTTCACTACACAACACAAACCAAATCACATCATAAATTAACACAACAGCTCAAACATCCCCCTTTTCCGCGGTATTCCTCCACCCGATTGAGGTAACCTTATAAGCCAAAACAAACTTGACATTTCCCCTAAGTCTTCTGTTTAGGATTGACATCATCTTGCGTCTAAGGCATAAGCCCAAAGTGATTAAAACTAATCCTAGGGTTAGTCTGTTAATTTGCTTGTGCATCTTGCTTGTTTTTAGTTATGATTCTCTGTCATACACTATTTGTTGTGATCACTTCAGAACAGTTTGGTAGGTATACTAAGCATCGTTAACCCCAAATTAGCAACCTCTTACAGCTTCTTACACTGGTCCTATTCTACCAACATATAGTCTGACCGACATTGGTTACTTAACCGATATCGGTTACTGTCTTTCATAGTTCCCAAAACCAGCAACCTACCAATTCCAACATTTTGTTGCTGCTTCTGTTCCTGATAGATTGCATCCTTACTGTGTACTCTTGTCCATGGTTGTTGTCACTCGGAAACAAGCTGCAGCCATGGTTTCACATGCCTGCTCCGTGCCTTTTCCTGAATCACCCCCTTCACATCCTGTGGGGAATCCTACGGACACCAGCGAGGTTCCCAAAATCCCTGTAGGAGATAAGGAATTTGTGAAATTTTTGGATGCTAATCCTAGCGCTGTACAATACTATTTGTCTCATGCCCCTGACCGTACACCCAACGGTCAACTCCTTGTTGGTATGCCTATTAGTATAGCCACTCACTTAGCTCCTTCCCCACCTGATAACTCCGCCTTGCCTTCTTCATCCTTAGCCCCGTCTCCCAACTCAGTGGCTTCAGAGGTTCTTATGGCACAGATTGGCTTTCCTTTTGTTAATCTGGGGCCCCACATATCATTACCACCAACTGTTCCTACCTCGTCTCTCTCGCAGACTACTCCTTTCATAACTTTCTCTCTGCCACCTATCCACACGAGCTTTCCTTCTCAAGCTCCGCCCACCTTTTCATTTCCACACACTTATCCGGTGGCTTCAACACCTTATATAGGACATCCCTATTCAGTTGCCTCAACATATTCATCCTCAATACCTTATCAACATTTAGCCCCCCCATTGTCTAGTGGAGGCCCTTGGCCCAATCCTCCACCTTTTACAACAACCGCACCATCATCTCATCCCACCACTGATTTCATCAAACAAATGATGGAAAAAATGCAAAATCTGGAGGCTTCTGTTTCAGGAAGCCGTAGCACCCTGACATACGAGCAAGTTTGTCAGGAGCCTATTCATCCTTCTGTCCCCCTTCATTCATATCCTCCTCAATGGGAATTACCAAAATTCACTCGTTTTAATAGTAAGAAGGATCCTCAACAACATTTGCGATCATTTAGACATGCCTGCTATCTGATTGCTCATGACGATGCCTTACTACTCCGCACCTTTCCCATGTCCTTATCAGGACCCGCCTTGGAGTGGTACAGTGCTTTAACCCAGCACTCAATCTTCTCTTTTAACCAATTAGCCCAATCTTTCTTGGATCATTTCTCCATTAACATTGCCAAGAAAGTATCTATCACCGACCTCTATGCCATCCGACAATTTGAAGATGAATCTATCACAGATTTCATTGGACGATGGCGGGGCCTTATCAACCAACTTACTTATGCCTTGCCTCAGGCCAAACTTATCGAACTCTTTACGCGGGCCTGCGCTAAGCACATTTCTCCTACCCTCCAAATTCAAACTTTCTGCACATTTGACGAGGCCTTTACTATGGCTCAGAAACTAGAAATTCGAGCCTTAGAGGAAGAGAAATTGCGGTTGCGCAACAAAAACCCCAATTTCTGAACCCAAGACTCCACCAACAAACCTAACACCACCAATCCTCACACATCGACTGCTTCAAAATCAAAAGGAGCTGTACACGTGGTGATGGTCAAATCTCAAACACCATCTAATACCCCGCCAAGAGCCACCTATAAGTATAAAGCTGAGCCCATCAATTACACTCCCTTGGGAGAAACTTATGGTGTGATATTGGAAAAATTGCTCAAAGCAGGAGCTATTACCTTACCTCCTGTTAAACCTCACTCCGGGTTTGATTCCACCCGCGCTATACCTTCTTGGTACAAAGAAAATGACTTCTGTAACTTCCACCGCATGAAGGGACACAGTCATGAAAACTGCAAGATGTTGAAAAATATAGTGCAGGAAATGGTTGATGCAGGGGATATAACCCTTGATAATCCTAACGCCCCTGCTAACCGAAATTTGAAAATCTTCAGCAAACCATTCCCAAACCACTCTTCTAACAGTAACATAAACCAAGATATCTTAGCCGAGGAGAGTGTTCATGAAATCCATGTGGTCTTCGACTCCCAACCAAACACTTCTATCGAGAAAATTCTGAATCAAGCCTCTTCACTAACGCAGGGACCCAAACCCCCTTCACCACCATCAAGACAAGACGAAATCCTTGTTATTCCTTTACCCATAAAGGAATTAACCACCCAGAGTTCTCTTCTCACAGATGAGCCTTCTTACACCACATCTCTGCAAGATTGTGAGCGGATGTTATCTAACTTATCTATTTCCCAAACATCTCCTTCTACCACTCTTGCTGTACAAGAGGAAGGCTCGCCACTTTTTTCGTCATCCTTAGATGAGAAACCCTTTGAACCGACATCACCAAATTCTTTAATCATGACGGATTCTCTCAAACATGCCCTCCTACCTATTAGTTCTTTATCGCCTAAATCTTTTCAGTGACCGGTTGACCTCTTAACGCCCATTGATACAGTGCCTCATTTACCCCATGTATCACACCCACAGTGGACCGGAATCACAACCCACCTTTCTTCCATACAAAATTTCCTATTCACATGTGAGGATTTTCACCCCTCAGAAGATAGACGAGTCCTATGGGAACGTTTGAGTACACCATATTCTACTCAAATGCAGATGACCGATCCAGACGCCTCTACCATATACCCGAAGTGTTTACAAAAGCTTAAAATGCCTATGTCCTCATCTTCACCCCCCTCATCTCTACCAAATACCTCATCCACCTCTATTGACCTAACCAAACCTTCCCCTATGCTTAGGACCTCAAAAATACCCAGTCTAACACACCCACCTAAATGGTTAGATTTATCCAAAAGTAAAGCCGTCCACCCACTTAGGAGATAGACCCAATCTCCTCAAGTCCAACCTATGCCTCTATCACAACTAAAACCATCACCATCACACCTACCTTCTATATTGGGACCTCATCCCTCCACCTTGCATCAATACATCATACCTCCTGCGTTTTCTTTAAAATGACCTACACCTGCTGCACCCATACAAAGATCCACGGGTATATCAACACCGTCACCCCAAGTATCCTGTCCACCTATCAACCCTAAACAAACTCCATCATCAAAGGATTTGTTTACTATCACTCCTCTTTCTCCGTGGTTGTTTTCTGCTACCACGTCATCTGACCAGCTAAACATAACTTCTGCGCCGAAGAGGCCACATTTAGTTAAATCCAATTATCAAAACCCCTTGGCTAAGCTGCCACCCATACGAATCAACCATACCCAGTCATTACCGAAACCTACCCAGTCAATAGCCTCATCTTCCTCTGACTTTGACCCGCTCAAAGGGTCTTATGCCAAAATCCTTGCTATGTTGGTGGAGAATGCGACCATTTCCCTACCCCCACTTAGACCCTATGATCCATCTAAACCTCGACCTATAGGTTATGATGAGTCTAAAATCTGTGCTTACCACCGCACACCAGGACATGATGTAGAGGGATGCAAAGCGTTGAAAGCCATACTTAGTCAGTCACCTCTCTCGGATAGAAAGGTTAAGAAAGACAACTTACGAAGGGAGAAACCTTTAGCTTCAATCCCCTCTCCTATACCACCTATCCCCTCCTCACCAAGATCTATCATTATTACAACCCCACCTCTCGAAGACCATGACTTATCCCTACCGTCTTCCTCCTCTCGTGTTCACGAGATCAATATGATTAGTGTTGCTACTCGAGGGCAGAAAAACAATGGGAAAGCTAAAGAAAGCACACCTGCAGCCTCTCTTTCTCCGTCCACCATCCCGATCACACCACCACCTAAAGTGGTTATTCGTGGACCTGCCTACCCCGTCTCTAATGGAGTTTCCCACCGAACCATGATCAAACAGCTTCACCAATCACCTGTAAAAATGACACTGTATGATCTCATTCAGGCATCTGAATCTCATCGACAAGCTCTCGTTGAAATCCTTCAAGGGATAGAGGTCTTACCTAATGAAACCTTGCCCGTTACCTCCATCTTAACACCCAACCACGTTGCCTCTCTCACCAAACAATCTACCACTTCCGTCCCTGTACAGAAAACCGCTGCTGTCAGTTTCTCTGAAGACGAAATTGTTGACTTTGGTGCAGAAGATCCTGACCCCACTCTTTTCATCTCAGCTTACGTTCAGGACATCCGCGTACGTCGTGTTATGATTGACGGGGGCGCTAGCCTAAACATCATCTCTTCCAAAGCCTTCCAACAAATGAATATCCCCTCTAGCTGCATGTGTGCCAACCCCACCATGCTGCGTTCATTCAACGATGCTATTACTTCTACCTTAGGCACTGTGATCCTTAACATTCATGTAGGGCCACGTACCTTACCCGAACTCTTCTATGTCCTTGAGGGTGAATTCCAATACAACATGTTGTTAGGCCGCCCTTGGATCCGGGCTATGGGATGCGTTCCCTCTACCTTACATAGATGCATAAAATTTGAGTACGAGGGGAAGTCCTATACCGTAAAAGCTGACCCTCCCCCCTTCAAAACCTGCAATATGTTATATCGCCCCAATGATGTGCTTGTACCAGTCAAGACACCCATTCATCCAACCCAACCATCCACTTCAACCACACCTCAACCATCCACCTCAACCGCACCTACACCTTCAACCAATGAGACCGCTATCGCAAATACCACTTCCTTTCCCGCGGACAACATCCCAACCTCAGACCCCTTAGTAGATGTTTTTCAACACCTTACGCTGGGGGAGTATCACCTATATAACGTTAGCTCTTTCCATACCCCACAGGAGTACGGACAGTTACATGCGCATCCTACCTACGACCGTCGTGTGGGGGAGGTAATCTCCTACGGACCACCTAATTGCCACTAACCTAATGTATGGGGGTGTCGACGCATCCTCCGTTACCCCTGAACCTCCCCTTGGTGTGGTTCCCTTCCAATCCAATTTTCAATACCTGACAAATCGTCATTTTTCCCTCACCTTCTTGACTCGCTGTGCTTGGAAAGGTTTTGGTTTTGGTCTTTATGAACAAGGCCGACATACAATCATTCCCATTACTACACGCAAACACAAAGATCATCGTGGTCTTGGATTCTCTGAACCCCCTACACTAAAAACATCGCATATCCATTGTATCCAGGAAGATGACGAAGTCACCCCTTCCGAACCATCATCACCCATTTTGCCATCGTCACCCACAGAGTCGATAGACCCTGAATCTATCCCTCCTAACTTTTTTTTTTCATAAACGCTATCTTCCTGGGTCCTCTCACTTATCAACGCGGTAATGAAGACCCATCTTCTCTTCCCCTTCTGTATCCAGACATGATCGAAGAGGACTCACCTTCAATTAATGTTGTTGAGTGCTAGGATGACGACTCCATCCTCACTTACCTTGGTGCGGACGACTCTTATATTCAACGCGCCTTGCCATCTGATACTCAAACCATGTTGAATGAGTCGACTATAGAAATCAACATCCACACCGAGGACGATCCTCACATTGTGAAGATCAGGACAATCTCTTACCGCATCAGAACAAACTGCCTTCACTACTTTCCTCCGTGCCCGCAACCAAGCTTTCGCTTGGTCCTACGCGGACATGTCAGGAATTGATCCTGACATTGCTGTCCATAACATTACCCTAAAACCCGATGTCAAACCAGTTAAATAGAAACTGAGAAAAATGCATCCACGCATTGCCCTCTTGGTCAAAGAAGAGCTTCAACAACTCCTTTCTGTTTCCTTCATCTTACCTATTGACTATCCTCAATGGATCTCTAACATCGTACCTGTTACTAAAGCAACGGGGGGACTTCAGGATATGTACGGATTTCTGGGACCTTAACCTCACTTTCCCGAAGGATGACTTCCCCCTCCCAAGTATTGATCAACTTGTTGATCTCACTGCGGGCCATGAGATGCTTTCTCTCATGGATGGCTTCTCGGGATACAATCAAATTTTGGTAGCCCCGGCCGATCAACATAAAACTACTTTCATAACTCCTTGGGGAACCTTCTGTTATCGTGTCATGCCATTTGGCCTTAAGAATGCTGGTGTGACCTATCAGCGGGCTATGACTTACATTTTTCATGACATTATGCACACTATCCTTGAGGATTATGTCGATGATCTTCTTGGCAAATCTAAACATCGCAGTGAACATCTCGATGTTTTAACCATTATTTTCGATCACCTGTTACAATATTGTGTTCGTCTTCAACCAAAGAAATGTGTCTTTGGTGTCCTTTCAGGAAAACTTCTTGGTTTTATCATCTCTTTGCATGGCATCGAGGTCGATCCAGCTAAAGTCAAAGCTATCCTAGAAATGCCCCCACCTACTAACCTCAAACAGTTGCGTAGTTTGCAAGGTAAGCTCCAATCTATCTGGCGTTTCATCTCCCAACTCTCAGATCGATGTCAACCTTTCCATCATCTCCTTAAAAAGGACATTGTCTTTCAATGGAGCGAAGAGTGCCACCAAGCCTTTGAGGCTCTTAAAGCCTATCTCTTGCAGCCACCTGTGCTTATCCCACCTCAGGACGATCGCCCTTTCTACCTTTACCTTTCTGCCACCGACCATGCTGTAGGAGCCATGCTCGCACATCGTGACTCCGAGCATCGAGAACAAGCCATTTATTACATAAGTCATACTCTCGTGGATTACGAGACTAGGTATACACATGTAGAAAAGTTGTGCCTAGCCCTATCATTCGTAGCCACCAAACTCCGACACTACCTCCTGAAACACAAAACTTTTGTCATCACCAATGTGGACCCCATTCATTATATGTACGCCAAACCTCATCTAAACCAATGCATCACCCGATGGCTTATGCTCCTCGCTGACCTCGACCTTGAATTTGTACACCAGAAGTCAATCAAAGGACAAACTATCGCAGACCAACTCGCGGAAGCCCCTTTACCTGGGGAGCAATTTACCAATTTTAATTTCCCCGACAAACTCATTGCCACTCTTTCACTCAGTGAGGAGTCGTATCCAATGACCCTCTTCTTCGATGGATCCAAATGCCAGCGCGGCGGTGGAGCCGGCATTGTTCTCATTCCTCTTAATGCTGAGCCTATGCCTCTTTCATTCCGGCTCGATTTCCCCTGCACTAATAATACAGTGGAATACGAGGCCCTTGTTTTGGGTCTCCAGGTTGCGTTACACTTAGGTGTCAAGTCTATTAACATTTTCGGTGACTCCCAACTGGTAGTCAATCAAGTTATGGGCATCTACCAATGTAAAAATGAGGAACTTCAAAAGTACAAACATTACGTGGATTCACTTTTGACCTTATTTACTCATTATTCTATCCAAACCATTCCCCGCTCCACTAACAAATTTGCGGATACTATGGCTTGCTTAGCCTCACAAATTCCTACCTCACCAACTGACTCTGACATATTCATCTTGGTCCAACAACTCTTTGCCCCATCTTACTCCACCCCGGATGTTTGTATGATAAATAATGTGTCTGCTAATTCGCAGGATACCTGGTATCACCAATTTCACGACTATCTTACAACCTCTGTTCTCCCACCTGACCTTACTAGTAACGGAAAACGTGCTTTTCTTAAAAGTGTTTCTCATTATGTCATCATAGGGGGACTCCTCTATAAACTTGGCTTTGATGGCATCCTCCTTTGATGTCTAACCGGTGCGGAGGTCACCTATACCATCCAACAAGTCCACGACGGTATTTGTGGTGGACATTTTAGTGGCCTTGCCATGGCCAAACGGATCCTTCGCCTAGGCTATTATTGGCCTACTCTTAATAACGACTACTACGAATATGTTAAGCATTGTGTTATGTGTCAACAACATGCCAACCTTCAACATACTCCTAGCCATCCGCTACAGGTCGCACGAGATCTTTGGCCTTTCTCACAATGGGGTTTAGACCTTATTGGTGAGATTCACCCACCATCTTCGCAACGTCACCGTTGGATAATCACAGCAACTGAATATTACACTAAATGGGTGGAAGCCATTCCACTCATTTCAACCAAAAAAGAAAAAATCGTCGAATTCATTAACCATCACATTATCTGTCGTTTTGGCGTTCCTCATCGCCTGATAACAGATAATGGAAAATCTTTCAAAAATAAGTTGTTACAAGACCTTTGTGACAACTTTGGTATCAAACTTAGCTTCTCATCACCTTACTATCCACAAGAAATGGTCAAGCCGAATCTTCTAATAAAACCCTAACCAAAATCCTCATGAAAGTTGTTAACGATTCTGGAAGCAATTGGCCTGATCACATCCCCTTTGCCCTTTGGGCTTATCGGACTAGCATTCGCACCTCCACTAATGCCACCCCATTCTCTTTGGTATATGGTACCGAGGCTGTCTTGCCTCTCGAAATACAAATACCCTCCCTAAGAATATCTCTTCAGGATGTCCTCACCAATGATGATTTCCACCAAGAGCGGTTAGCCCAATTGGAGCTTCTTGACGAGCGTCGTCTTACAGCTCTTGACCACCTTCAAATCTATCAAAAATGCATCAAGCGTGCTTATGATAAGTGACTCCATGAGCATACCTTTAAGGTTGGTGATCTTGTCCTCAAAGAGAATCAGCATGTAACCAAACTAGAAAAGAGAAAACGTGGAAAATTTGCTCCTAATTGGATTGGGCCTTACATTATCACTCATACTTACGGATCAGGCACTTACCATTTAGCTTCGCTTAATGGTAAACCTGAGCCTGAACCCCTTAATGCCTTGCATCTTCGACCATTCTACTGTTGAATTTAGTGTTATATCACTTCTTATCTACCTTGCGCTCATCCCTTGAGCTCATTTACTACCTCATACACTTTTGTTCCATGCATCTCAAATCGAATCAAGCTCACATGGTTTGGTCATCACCTCCCCTTAAAGATGCCTTCCCCTTTTTAGTCTAGTCCATGACTTAAAAGTATCAAAATAACACGTTCTCAATTATACACTTATGGGATATTCTTGAGTCAAACTTCCTACAAAACTAGATGCTTCATGCCAAACGGACATCTAGACCTCTAAAGTTATACATAGACTGCTCCCTCGAAGGACAGCTATGTGCAAAGCCACTTCTACTATTATAAATAGACTGCTCCCCCGAAGGACAGCTATACACAAAAACCGCAGCTGCTACTATAAATAGACTGCTCCCTTGAAGGACAGCTATACAAAGTCAGCCTTTATTAGAAGCTTCTCGCATTGATCAGCTTCGTGAAGAGCTCAAGAACAATAAAATGCATATCCCCTCTGGACTTCCCGCATCGATCAGTCTATATCCAAAAAAGTAAAAAGTAGTATTCCAAAGCACTTTTGAGTCATGGACTTGTCTATTTAGGTTTGGTTCTCTTTCGTCAGAATAATCACCTTATAATAAGTTCTCTGCACCCCAGCTATACCAGCCACCTCACCTCACCATTCGTCAACACAACAAAACTCAAGGGACGTGACGTATATCCGATATATTGTGATTATACGACTCTTTTCACCTATCGAATTCTCGCCTATGTAAGGCACCTAGGGATTCAAGCCCATCCTATGTTAATATGTGGTTTGTTTAGCTCTTCTCAACTACGGGACACTTCTGCCTCTTTTACTCGACTCTAGGATTATGTGTTGACTTTAATCAGGACACGGTTCCCTACTACTTGGGTAAGC
The DNA here is from genome assembly GCA_019776745.2 of Taxus chinensis. NCBI lineage: Eukaryota > Viridiplantae > Streptophyta > Pinopsida > Cupressales > Taxaceae > Taxus > Taxus chinensis. The sequence continues at coordinate 456,388,585 of CM034154.1, read as the reverse complement.
TAACTTTCATTTCACCTATACCTACACCAACATCGCCAGTCCCTTACCAACACCAACAACGTTACCCTACCAATATCAATATTTTTACCAGCCAACAAATTGCCTAACTATAACCAAATTGCCTGAATTCACCTCTCCCTGGTCCTAAGGGAGAACTACATCGGTCTGAGGCCCCTCCTTGCTTTGTGCAATGGGCTATGTAGGCAGCACTTAGGAGACATGGGGTCTCCCAAGGTTAGCTCGACCATCCCCTACCATAACCTATCATGTGTGGTATATATAAATCTATTTGTGTATTTCTATTTGCTCACATTCATCTTTATCCTTTTTCAAAACAAAACATTCAAAACACAACCATTCTTATTATTATCATAACTCAAATCAACATACATATTTAGTTTTATTTAGATGTTAAACAAATACATCTTCTCTATCATCGACACGCAGGTCGGCATCCTTATTTATTCTTATACTCCTATGAAATTCACTTAGACCCTTGCGCCTCCTCCCGAATCAGGTGGTGATCGTGATCGTCGATGCCACTCACTTGGCCTCTCCATCCTCAAAGGTGCCACTGCTATTGGTTCCTCCCACTGATCCGCCAACATCTCCTGTAACATACGAATACGTCCTCTCGCGTGGAGGAATCTTGCCTCTAGTCTCTCCACTCATGACTCTGCAACCGCTAACAATCCCGTTGTCTCATTCACCCGCGTTTGGAGCTGATGAACTAAACCCTGCAGACAATCTCTCTCCACTGTAATCACAGCTATGTCAGGATGATCGGCCCTCTCACGTACACCTCGCAGCTCTGCTACCCACCATAATCTATAAGCCTCTGTCACTCCCGCATCCATTACCCTGCGATCGGCTGCTATCTCTTCTGGCCCTTCTGGAGGTGTCGGCCGGGGAGGTGAGAATAATGCCTCGGCATCGATCCTCATGTATGGTCTATAAGCCATAGGTATATCCTGAACAAATCCAAATTGTCACCGCACGTGATCTAGAGGAATCCTCTCGTACTCACCTGGCCTGTGCCCTGCGATCCACCTCAATCGCTCTACACCCCTCAACTCCTCAGCTATGTGCTCCATCACCATATAGTTCCCGTAAGGTCTCCAACAAATATCCACAATCGTTACCATCTCCCACACCTGCCTATAATACTCGATGTCCTCTGTCACGGCCTGGGATCTTGCCTCTTGTTCTGTCTGGACCCATCGTCTGAATCCCAACCTCTGCACTCCTGTCTCTCCCGACTGGACGGGTCGGCCTATCGGTCACACACAAACAATGTGCTCATAAGCCCAACAATGTAATAAGTATGAACAATCCAGTGTCATCCTGTGTTTTCACCTGCAGGCCCATAAACCCCTGTATAGCTCCGCCAGATATGCGGGTGCCCATGCGAAAGTCACGCTCCTTTCTATCATTTCCCAAATAATACACATCAATGCTTTTGGAAATCTTCCCCCATCCACCCTCGGTAATGCATAATACCCCACCGATATCATTAATACCACTGCCAACCTTGTTTCCTCAGGGTGTGTTGCATACATTGTACCATAAGTGAATGTCAAACCTCGCTGTGTCAAATCTCGTGCAGCTGAACCAAATACTACTATTATCACTCCCCGCGCCGTGCTAGGCAACACCTGATACACTGGTCTTCCTGTAATTGGGAGCCTCAAGATCCTAAACACATCTTCCAACGTCACTGTCATCTCCCCTGTTGGCAGATAGAAGGTATTCTTTTCCAGATTCCACCTCTCAATCAACGCCTGCAACATAGCATGATTGCGTGTGATTCGTGAATAATAGCGGATTCCACTTAACCCCACATGGTTTATCAATGCCCATTCAGCTGGTGTTACATCCACTCGGATTCGTGATAACAAAGCTGGCACACTATCATTCATCCTCAACCCTGCCTCTGCCTGCATACATCAAAACGACACCCAACCATTCAATAAATCAAATCCCCAAGTGTTTTTTCTCACATTCTGGAAATTCCTACAGTAACCGGTATCGGTTATAGATAACCGATACCGGTTTACTAACCGATACCGGTTATCTCTAAATGATATCGGTCACTGTCAATCCTATACAGCCTACTTAAAACCACCACCTACGATAATTATTTTGCTCGTTTACTCCTCTCTATACCTATAAACATACGTGAACACCCTGCTTACCTACCCCATAACACTCATTCTATCCCAAACCCTTGCCTATCACCTTTTCTTTCTCATCTCTACCCTCTTACCTTCTCTCAGCCTATTCATCAAAACATGCAAGAATTAAAATACAATCAAACAGTTTACCTCTTGGGATGCAGCAGCTTGGGGTGGACCCTGTCTTCCCTCTCGTCTCTGCCTGCTGGATGCTTCTCCTCGTTCAGCCATGTTCACCACCCTCTTCAAATATAACTTGCCTTTCTACCTTCTTAATCTCAGCCCACACTCACTTTACCTGTCTCTTTCCTCCTTATCACTCAATTCTTTCATGCCATTACCTGTATCAGTCGTCAAACAGCGTCGCATTCACGTATTTAACTTATTGCATGACTCTAAAAATAAGAACTCTAAAAATAAGAACTTAAGTTGCCGCCCAAGCTTTTCTATTTTTAGAAAAGCTCGTTTTGGCATAACCGGTATCGGTTACCTAACCGATATCGGTCCTTAATCTACCGACGTCGGTTAGGTAACCGATATCGGTCACATGTCTCCTTTTGCTTAAACCTGGGCCTTTTCTTTATTTTTTGCAAATTTTTGTGGCGCCCGCCTCTTTTTCCTGCATAACGACACCATTATCAATATTTGTCATCAAAATCACATCAATATATCATCACAATTTCATCAACATCATCTATCTACAATAAAACAACCATCAACAAAATACGTACGACATTGCAATATCTACATCAAACCCATCAGTATATACACCATTTGGATCTAACTCATCATCTATACACATTAAATTTCAAAAACCATCGACAAAACACATAAAACATTTTATACACACCATGTGGATCAAAATCATCATCTCTATATATATCAATGTTTAAAATATACAACTTGCCCTGCATGGGGGCCTCTGTGATCTCAAAATAATACAAAGCCGGCACGCAGGCCGCTATCACTGTCAAAATCTCGACTCGGCTCGCAGGCCGGTCTCTCATGTCAAAAATATACTCAGCTCGCAGGCCGGTATCAACTCTACAACCTGTACTCGGCTCGCAGGCCGGTATATACAACAAGAATGAATAAATGAATCATATGTGGGCACGCAGGCCTCTATATACATAACCGGTTCGCAGACCGGTGCCTATATCCAATATACAAACAAAACACCCATCTCCGCTCCAGGGATGTCTCAGCTCTCCCCACCACCCTCAGCTCCTCTCCCTGCTGGTCCCTGTGTTGGCTCCCGCCTCCTCCCTGTCACCGACCCACCGGCTGTGGCTGCACCCCCCTGGGATCTCTGGCTCCGAGAGGTCTCAGCTCTGTGCACCGCATATGGCTGATAGTCAGCCCCGGTACCATCAAGGACATCCTGATAATACCGGGCCTCCGCTCTCACCTCCATATAGCAGGTTCGTGCCACCATGGCTGCTGGGGCTGGTCGCCTGACTCCTAATAATAGTGGCCCCTGTCCTGCCCGGTACACCCTGTGCCTGTACCTGTGGCGGTGCCTGTGCCTGTGGTGGGGCCGTGCCTGGTGGGGCCGGTGCCTGTGGTGGTGCCTGTGGCTGTGCCGGTGCCGGTGGTGGTGCCTGTGGCTATACCTACACCTGCACCTGTGCCTGGGCTAACTGCCCCTGTAGTACCCCGATCTGTGCCTGTGCAGCAGCAAGCTGCCCCTGTAACAACTGCACCTGTCCTACGAGCCGGTCCCTCTCTACTATAACAGCCACTAAATCTGGTTGTGTGGGCTGTGCTCTCCTAGCTACTCTCTCCCCTGCCCACCACACCAAAAATGAACCTGTGCACCCGGCGTCATCCACTGTATCATCTGCCGGCCTCTCTGCTACCCAATCTGGGTCAACGGGCTGTGGTGCAGGTAGTGGGGCCTCTACATCATCCCTCCGGTACTGTGGGAAGGGAGGTGGCTCATCCTGTCGCAGCCCCAACTACCGTCGTACCCTCTCTAGGGGTATCCACTCATGCTCTCTAGGCCTCCGTCCAGCTATCCAGAAAGTATACTGGATCCAGCGCATCTGTGCTCGGGCTCCTCCTCGGGGCTGATGGCCTCTGTAGGGCCTCCATACAATGTCTAGCGCGGTCAAGCCCTCTAACATATGATGGTAGTAGGCTACATCCCATCCTGCGAGCACCGCTCGTGGCTGGCCCACGACCCCCAACCACCTCTGAAAGCCATATCTGTATACAATCTGTGGCCCTGGCTGCTGGGGCAGCCCTACTGGTCGTATACATATGATGTGCTCATATGCCCAGCAGTGTAACAAAAATGTCGAGCAAATCCCAAATCACCTCATCCGGCGATAACCCCACAGCTCTCTGTATAGCTGCACCAGATATACTGGTGCCCAGGCATAGCACGTATGCTCCTCTACCATCTCGTGCAGCACTCCCATCAAAGCCCGTGGGAAGCGGCCTCCCTCTGAGTCCGGGAGGGTGAAGCATGTGATACCTATCATCATCAACACGGCCAGCCGTGTCTCATGTCTGTGTGCGCGATACATATCGCCATAGGCAATGCTCACGCTGTGATAAGTCAATAATGCGGCTGCATCCCCAAATACCTGAAGAATGTTGTCCATAGCCGTCTCTGCATCTACCTGGAATACTGCCTCCCCTACGATCGGCAGTCTCAGGATGCGATACACATCCTCCAGGGTAATAGTCATCTCTCCAGTAGGGAGATGGAAAACATTGGTTGCCGGATCCCATCTCTCGATGAGGGCAACCATAAGGCTGTGGTCCCTATCCACAGCCCTATACCGCTGGACTCCGCCGAGTCCCACCTCGCGCATAATGGCCCACTGCGCTGCGGACACATGTGGCCGCATCCATCTCAATAGCGGGGGCATCCGATCCCGCATCGTAAGCTGCTGACGTGCCTGCAAAAACAACCCACTTCATTAGACCTACCTTTTACAAAAACAACTACTTTAACCCTCTATACCCCCTTTTACCCACCCGACCACACCCCGACTCTATAACACACATCTACACCCACCTATCTTACCCTAAAACATCTACGATATCCCCTTTCCTTATCTCACACCCTACCAACCACCCCGATCTACTCTCGCCATCTAACTATGCCCCTACCAATTTAACACCTCCTAATTCATACCCAACACCTAATCTATCCTAACCGAACCAACCACACAACCACCCCATTTCCCCCCCCCAACCCCAATCACCTTTCCTATCAACTCTACCCCCTCCCTCTTCACCCCAAACAACAACCAAACAACAAAACACAAACACCACCAACAAAACAAAAACAACAAACAAAAACAAAAAACAACAACACAACAACAAAACAAAAAACAACAACAACAACAAAACAAAAACAACAAACAACAACCAAAACACAAAACACCAACAACAACAAAACAAAACAAAAATAAACCTAACTAATGACCGGTACCGGTCACCCTTGACCGCCACCGGTCCCCTACCCAGCACATCCTATACACCGGCACCGGTCGACATACGACCGACGCCGGTCTACCAAAAACTCCACTTTGTGCAAATATTTGGTGACCGATGCCGGTCGCCTAGTGACCGACATCGGTCACTGTCCAGGTCCAGAGCCGAACCTGACGCGGCCCCCAAAACCATCTTTTTGCCTATTTCTACCCTTTTACCCACTGGAAAACCCTACAAACCTACCCACCCTACCGTTTTAGCCTAACTAACCTACCTACCCACTCCATTTTTCAAATTACATCCATTTATTCATTATTTCATTAAATTTTGGATTCCTACCCAAAACCCAAATCTAAACTTAAAATCATTAAATTCACATAATTAGAGGTTTAGAACCTACCGGTACGACTACACGTCATCGTGGTGGGATAGGTGGTGGTGGTCCAGCTGGTCCAGCACCTCCTGCTCCTCCTGGCTGTGCCATGGCTATAAATCTCCTCTGCTGGGTCCTCCACCAATCAAATTCTGCCTCCTACTCGCTGGGGTCTACCAATCACTCACTCCTCCACTCAACTACTGCCAACTCAGCGTACAAACTCAACAAAATCAATTTTAAACCCAGACAAGCCGTATTGGTTATCAAATTGACAATGTGACAATGACAGGCCGTATTTTTCTTTTTATAGGTTTTTTACCTATAACCGATATCGGTTATATTGTGCCCTAAACCACCGGTATCGGTCATCTAACCGATACGGTCATAGCTAACCGATATCGGTTTAATACCTTTTTCACCACAATTTCTACCCTTATTCACCAATCTCCCTTTCTCACCACATCGCCTAAACCCTCCTTTGCTAAATAGCCTTTTTTGACTTCATTGTCCCAATTCAAGGCCCAATTCAACCAGGCCCGACCCAAGGCCGCAACCAACCATTTGGCCCTACCCAAGGCCGCAACGCATCCCAACCCAACCATCGGTCATAGCTAACCATATCAGTTTGGCCCACCCAAGGCCACAATTCACCAATCTCCCTTTCTCACCACACCCAAGGCCTCCCAACCAACCAGGCCCAACCCAAGGCCGCAACCAACCATTTGGCCCGACCCAAGGCCGCAACCAACCAATCAGGCCCGACCCAAGGCCGCAACCAACCATTTGGCCCGACCCAAGGCCGCAACCAACCAATCAGGCCCGACCCAAGGCCGCAACCAACCAATCAGGCCCGACCCAAGGCCGCAACCAACCATTTGGCCCGACCCAAGGCCGCAACCAACCAATCAGGCCCGACCCAAGGCCGCAACCAACCATTTGGCCCGACCCAAGGCCGCAACCAACCATTTGGCCTGACCCAAGGCCGCAACCAACCAATCAGGCCCGACCTAAGGCCGCACCACTTAAATACCTCACCCAAAACCCACAAATTACAATTTTATCCACCCATTATGTAGCTTTTTGTTCAATCGAGCTCACCTGTTCGTGTTTTAGCATGATTAGGGTACTTGACTTGATCAGTCGACCAACTTTTCCTAGACCTAGACCGTGACATTTATCTCAACCAAACCAACCATTTGGTACTACCGAACATGCCTAAACATTCCTGTACCTTACCCGTTATATCCCCTGGAGCTACTTCCTATGCCTTGGATACCAGGATTATATCACCCTTGTTTGGATAAACTATCGACCTTTGCCTATGAATTGCTTGTTTGCTCTTCAAATCATGTACCCTGGTCGCACTACTGCATTTCAACGTGCGTCTGCTTCCTTGGACCTACCCCACCATCTTACCATCATCTCAACACCATTTACCCTTTATCAACCCTATCCCTGATTTCACGCTACCTCAATCTGTGATAGATTTGAGGGGGATTACCTATACCCTTAACAGGAGTAACCACTTCTTATTATTGTCAGTGCAGCTTTACAAGACAAGCTACATGACAACAAGGGGCTAATGTAGACACCAAATTTGTGTCTTACGACCCCCCGTGCCCCGCATCTCATTTCACAACCTAGCCTCACCACCTAAACCTTGCACAATTATTTATTAATTACCTTATAATTAATAAATCCACATCTCCAAACCTGCCACCACATTTCGCCACCTCATCATGACCTAGCCCTAACCCTAAACTAACCTAATTAAGACCTATAACTTGGTCTACATCCACACCCATGACTAATTACTCCTCACCCGCACCAAAATCAACCTAATAATGACTTGACCAAGCCCACAACTAATTCCTCAGGAGAAAAGGAGGGAAAGTTGGCTACTTTACTAAAAATAGTCCACTTTGACTTAACCGATATCGGTTCCTACTCGACCACCGTCGGTTACGTAACCACCATCGGTTCCCTGTAAATGACCTCCCCCAACCAAAAAATGAGGATCTAGAATCTGGAATCTAGAAAATTCATTGGAAAGATCAGGAATTCACTTGGCCGAGCAGAGACAAGTGAAGGAAAGAAAGGATTTTGCAGAGAAGGACATCAAGCCCAAGACTGCAACTGAGTAACCAGAGCCCAGTGACACTCATCCAAGCATTGGGAGAGAAGATAGCTCATCTTTGATTGTCTGATCATCCTACCTGAGCCCTGCCTTCGTTATCACAGTCTTTGGATCTGTATCTTCATCAGGAACTAGTAAGTAGTATCTTGTATGTTCTTTTGATAACATTTCTTGAACTTCTGAATCACAGCAATTATAAGTCTATTCCTAGATCTACTACCCGGTAACACCCTACATCTAACTATCATTCCTCTACCCCTACATTGCCCCAAGAACAGCTCCCATACCCTCTGAGTCTTCTCCATCACCCCATTACCTATCCCCAATCATTTACTAGCCTTATAAACACCATAGCCACCTTATAGCCAACCTTCACTAAAAGCCCCTAAACCACTGCCCCTACCGATATCGGTTAGCAGAAACCGGTACCGGTGACAGTGACCGGCATCGGTCACTGTGATTCAAAACCAAAACTAGCCCTTTCCTCTATTGTTTTAACAAGGTAATTAAATTGTAATTTTGCAATAATTTGTGTTAATTCATATTAGCAGGGGAACTGACCACCTTCGAAAGGAAGTTTAATACTTCCTGGGCCCAAGGCAGTTCCCTCATTTATTGTCTAATTAGAATCTGGTGGTCTTGTATTCTTACTTGCAGGTAGTCCTTCCCAGACAAAAAGGAGTTCTTCGCAATCGATCTGATCTCTCTCTACGGTACGCGCACACCCTCCAAACATTCAACAGGTATTCCTCCTAGCCCTAACCCTTATCTGTTTCTCAAGAGAATGAAAGGATAGAAGCAACTCTATTCTAGGAACTGAAAACCTCCTCTCATACCTGCTAATTACATGTATAGAAACCCCATATATGCTTCAATTCCTATGTAACGATGCCATGACCACTACCTTAGCACCATGTGTGTCCAGCATCCAAATTTTCATGGGTCCATCATCTCCATCATTTTTGAACTCTTCTACATATCTCAAAGGATAATTTCCTCCCTCTTTGACATGTTGTTAGGTCATCCCATAAGAAGAATCCATTTCATGAGCTTGTGTTAAATTATTGCTACCCTTCACCATGCTTGATCCTCCAACCATTTTATGATATCCTAAGGGTGAAAATTACTACCTTTTAGGAACTGATCCCTATTCCCTCCAAAACCTGCAATATGATTCCATCCATTCAAATTATTTCTTAATCCTCAATTAAGGAAGCTACCATGCATATGACCACATCTACTTACTTCTGTCACTTCATCTCATCCTCATTGTAGCTCCACCTACTGACCCTCATATTATGCCCTGATACTGATGCTCCATATCTTCTGCATATTTATATAGATAGCTGCCCTCATGTGTCCTACTACAGAAGTACCAACCATGAAACCCATTTGTAGTAATTTTGTCAGTGTCCTTTCACTTGAAGAATACCTTGCCTCCTTAACATTGATCGTATTCCTTACTCCTTGGGATTATGGAATAATGCACTCAATAACCACCATGTACGACCATTGTATTTTCTCTTGAGTAGGTCATAGCATTATGGTCCTCCCCACCTTTGTACTAACCTAACATATGGGGGGCTCAATCATTATTCCCTTCTTCATTCAATTCAAATTCATCCATTCATAAACCTCATTTATATTATTTTTCATCCTGCTAATTCTCCTATCTCACCAATGTACATTTTAGTTTCTTGTACTCACTTTTCATGAATTTATTGTTGCACCTAGAAAGGCTTAGGATTTAGTTCCCAATGTCTATGAACCAAGGTCATCCAAGAAAATATCCATACCATGCACTATCTAAAGAATACAAAATAGACCATTGTAAAACTTGGATTTTCTTCATAGTCTCCTACTAAGGAGACCCGCATCACCCTCATCGAAGACAAAAAGATTATTCCATCAATTTCATCACCTTAATCACGCCACCTTCTTGCACATGGAGTCTATGGATCCCAAATCCATATCCACCTAAATTTATATTTTTGCTAGGTTTTATGGAACACCATCTACCTTTTTTTCTTTGAATGACCTTCTAACCTGATCATATGTGATGGTACATCTCCCTCTTCCCTTCCTCTATCACATGTATCAACTGACATGATTGATGATGATATTCTTTTTTTTTCTTCTATAAATGTCTTTCAATGTAAAGATGATGAATCAATATTGTACCTATTTAGGTGCAGAGGATTCTTATATTCAATTTTTTTTACCCTATGACAATGCAAACCATGTTGAATAAATCTACATTAGAATATCAAAATGTCATGCCTTGGATGGCCCACCAAGATTCTAAAGATAGGCCAAACTTTAGACTACATAGAACAAGAATTCAAAATAGTTCTTTTCTTCACGATTATAAAAAAGCATTTTCCTGGTCATATAGTGATATGTCAGGTATCAATCCTAATATCATAGCTTCATAATATGGTCAACTATCCCTAACGTAAAACCAATGAAGCATAAGCTATGTAAAATTACATCCTTTGACATTTACTTTCTTATGAAGATTTCATTTATCCATTCCTTCTCTCTGAAACCACAAATCAAGTAACTCCTGTTAAAAGCTTCTGATTGATTTCCATAGTGGATCTCTAACATTGTTCCTATAATGAAAGTGATTGGGGGACTTGCAACATCTATAATGAATTGCATGACCTTAACCTTACCTATCTCAAAATATGACTTTCCTCTACCAAACCATTAACCAACTAGTGTATCTTACATCTTTACCATGAGATGACACCTCTTATGGATGGGTTTTTGGGTTATAAGTAGATATTAGTTTCTCTAGAAGATCAATTCATAAAACTTCCTTGTGTAATCAAATTTAGGGGAAACCTTCTTATAAATGCAGGTCATGCCCAAAACGGCTTGAAAAATGTTGTTGCTACTTATCAACGTAGATTTATGCCTTACATCCTTTCCATGACATCATGCATGAACAAATTTGAGAAGACTATGTCGATCCTATTCTTGGTAAGCCCATAGGGAATCACTACCAAGATTTGGACCTTAATATTCTTAAAATTATCTCTGATACCACCTTGATCCAGATATTTTTTTCACCTTCAACCAAATGAATAATGTGTAGAAGATAACACAGTTCTCTATGGGTAAGCTCAAGATTTCTGTCATAATCTCTATATGTAGAATAATACCCTTAAGGTAGGGTAACATCATGCAATGCTCCTTAAGGACTAAATCCACAATCTCCCAAGATTACAAGGAATCCACTTCGAGGGGGGGCACCTCCAATATATGCTTCATACCAAGTAGAATACTTGAATCATACATCCATGATAATCACCTCCTTATAAGATATACATTTCCATTAATAGATGGGTAACACCTAATCCCAATGTAGGTCAACTCATTACCCAATATAGATAATTCATATGTGACTAACTAAGGGGATGTGTGCCACATGTCGGCATCTTCATCAACCTATATACATTATAATATCATATCCCATTGTGAAATAAGAAGCACAGGGGATTAATAAATAGTGTTATTGTCATGAATGTATTCATTATAGATATGAAATTGCAGCTACATCACGAAGATGATGCTACCATTTTCTTATCCCACCTAGGTCTTCATGGACCAAATTCACCACTACCTTCTTAATCAAAATTTTTTTTTCATTAGATGGAGGACACCGACTCCATAATCTACAAAATGGATACGGAGTTCCTAAACCTTAAACTAACATCAATGCCATACCACTCACATTGGCTTATAGGTCTTTAAATTTGGAATGTAGATATTAATTCATAAATGTTATGTCAAAATAAAACCATAATGGATCAATTTGAAAATGCTCTTCTATATGTGAAATAATCCTTATAATTATATTGATTTGCTGCAAAATAACATCCCCTCTCCACTGAGGATATTAAATTATTTCAAATTACATGCTAGCCCAATAAAGATCTATGAATTTAATAGCACAGGAGGTATAAATGTCATCCTTGGTATTCACTCTTAATGGTGATGAATCTCATTTCAATATTTTAAACTAGAATTGTTTATATTTTTACCAATAACATCAGGTCATCAATTGTTGAAGCATGTTGTAATTAGTCTTAAAACTGCCACTACCCTGATGTTAAATCAATTAATTTTTTAGTCTACTTCTCTACAACAATCACATCAACTACAACAGACCCCATTAACAACTACACCTCAGCTAGAATCCACTCAACCAAGTAATTTTTATAATCATACATGAAATTTTTTTATATTTATTATTATTTCAATCCTATTGTGTTTTTCATTTGATTTTTCTTATGTTTTTTTTATTTTAATATTGGTAAATAGTTTTTTGAAAGGGACTATAGCCTTGTGTACAGAAGAAGGCCAATGGTCAAGTTGACTTCTTAAGAGAGAGGAGCAGAGAAGCTGTAGGGTAGAGCACAAAATGTTACAGTGGGTTGAACAACGAAGCCCTTAGAAACAGCTCCACAAACGAGACTTAACAGCAAAACAACGGCAAAAAAATAGCATAGCCTACAGCCAAGAAGCAGTAATAAAAACAATCAGGACCATAGGTAAAGTAGTCATTAGGAAGTACTTCTTGGCCGCTTGATCAATACTCGTCTTTACTCTTTTCCAAGCATGATACATGTCCAACGTGGTCATATGATTTTAGGTTGAAAAGGTGGGTCGAGCTCCTCTTTGGTTCTTTTGCTCTCTTTCTCATTGCCCCAAAGTGTAGCCGGGACACTGCTAAGATGTGAAACACTTCTTGATTTTTCTTATGTTATTTACAAAATTACAATTGATTATTGTAGGGCCTTCTCAATATTCAATTCAAAATCCATTTGCTACTATGAAGAGGAAGATGCCACCTCTGCAACCTCCACAACCTCCACCACAAAATATTAGAAGTAGGTGTAGTGGAAAGAATATTTCATTTGTTCCTCTAGGTTCAAGTAGGGTCACCCTTAATTTTGCAGCTGAGTTTCCAACATTTCCATTGGGAAATGTTCCTAGTGGATGGGGTGTTTCGGTTTTGAATGAAATTGACATGGATGAGGAATATCTAGGGATTGAAAGTGGGGTTCAAGCCCATGGAACTTTCAATCCCCAAGTAATGATTCATGGGGCAAGACATCCTTCTCCAATAAGAGTGGATAGATCAAGCACAACTTCTCCAGTACATACTGACTTAACTGATGACCACAAAACTAATTTTGCATATAATTCTCTTTTGGATGACAATTGTGAAGCCAATGTTGATGTTTTATTGAAGGTTATTGAACAATTAAAATTGTGGGAGTTTAGAGATAAACTTATGATTAAATAAATAAATTCACGATTTAAAAATCACTCCTAAAGACATATAGTGTATTATTTAGTTCAAAACAAGCCAACAATGCTTGATATTTTGTTGAATCGAGTTGTGTCTGGTTCTGTATCTTTTGAAAATAGTTATGATGATGAAGGGTTGGACATTATGTTGAATATAATTGAGAATTTAAATGTAGAAGAACAAGCCTACCACATTATGTGGTCAAGAGACAAGGTCCTTGTAGTTATTGCAAATGTGGAACGAGATAAGGCATTGGTAAGTCTTACTAAATTTTTAAATATATTTTTTTGAAACTTATTTAATTATTATTTTTGTTTTGAAATGTAGTCAAAATATGAAAATTTGAAAAATGAGGCTCTAATGCTTGATGTGCATTTAAAAAGTGTCTGTAAAAGTTTAAATGTAGCAATTGAGTTGAAGTAGAAGCTTATTATCTTAAACAAGAAAAATAATACCTTGAGAAGGATAATAAAGGAAAATTGAATGGATCTAGAGATACTATTGAGGAAGAAAACATAACATGATCTAACATTATTGTTTGTTGGTGATGTAATAAATAAAAAATGAGAAATTTTATCGAATATTGAAGATGCAACAAATGATTTTGTTCAGTCGGGTGTTGTAAAAGAAAGTTCTGATGCGCAAGAGAAAGAAACTCAAACACATAGAGAAGAATCTTCTCAAGGATGATGCTGCAAAAAGAATTTGTGAAATTGTAATTTCCATTTTTATAATATTTTTGTAAAACTGTTTCAAATTCAACATATAAATATATATACTTATTAATGAAAATATTGAAACTTTCAAATTTCAATTGATGTGGCATTTTACTTTTAATTTTTTTTATATTAGTGATTAAGATATTCAAATGGATTCTTTATGTGATTATTATTCTCAATTGTGTTTTATATTACTACTACATAATACATTATTGATTATTATCATTTTAAAATACTTTCTGTGGATAGAACTGCAAGTTTCGTTTCCAAACAACGAAATTATTTTTCAAAGAACAAACACTAAAGTTTGAAATTATCTGAAAATATTGGAAAAAATTAGATGTTGTAGTTTCACTATATTCATGTGTAAGACTAAAAAATATACCATAAATGGAATGATATTATTATCATTTAAAAGACAACAGAAAAAATAAATATGAAATTTCTCATTTAAAAACTCTAAACAAATTGTAACATTGAAAATATTATTCAATAATGAACATGCGTATAAAAAAAATATACATCCTTATAATCTGATATGAAATTTTCTTTCCAGAATTAAAATGTAAATTCATTCTTCTTTACTCAATATTAGATAGATCAAACTGAAACATATCTTTAAAACCTTGGTTCCCAACATTGTTATCTAATCTTTCGCTGCGATTTTTAGTCACAATTTTGTTGTTATATGCAGTCCTTGTATTATAAATAATGATCCATCTCCTCTCTGTAAGAGAATTCCATACTACCATTACCTGTTCATAAGGAAATGTATCCATGTCATATTGTGAAATATACAATCTCAAGCAAGTCTCAATATTTTTATCCGGTACGTTCTGATATTTTGATTTTATAAATGTTAATGCACTGAAAAATATTTTATCTTCAACTAATCCCAATATGATTGTTTGAGAAAATTCATACAATTAGAAATATTCACGAATGCTTTCACGAAGGATGTTACTAGGATACAATTTTTTCCATAGAAGTGTAATTTATCCTTTCTCTGTTGGCTAACTTAGTAATTAAAATTGTTTGCTCATTACTTGGACAAAATAAGCCAATTGCAATGCAAGTGATTCTTTTGAAGAACATTAATATGAAATACACTACATTCAACTCATTGTCAAAAATTATTAATGATAGTACCATGTGTCTTTTAAATGAATCAGCTACAACTCCGCCTCCAATAAGACTCCAAAAGTTAGGATTGACCGCTCCTATGGCCTTAAGAATCTCACCTTTTTAAAAATGATCTTTGGTCTCACTGGATAAACATTTTGAAATTTTCTGCAATTTTTTTCTTATTTCATATATAAGAGCTTAATATAAATTATGTGTAATAGGTATTTATTCAAGCTCTAATCCAACAATATCCACTAATTTTTTGAATGTGTGTATTTGAATCTCTTTCCCTTTAACCAAGATACAAAGATGACCACATATATTGAATATGAAGTAGTTGTTAGGATCCTTTAAGTTTTTCATATTTTTCCAGTTACTGAACACATGTCCTTAAAAGCATTCATTAGAGTTGTATAACATATCTAGAGTCTGACACACCCTTTTCTTGAACCTGATGAAGTCCACTATATAGATGGATCTTTCTTGAGCAATATTTGTTAAGAAATTCATTTCATGCAACATTGGAAGAATCCCGCAAAGTGTAAACAATGTTTCCAAGTCTATTAAGTGGTAAAGAAAATATTTTTCCCTATCAAATTGCCTAGGGTTGTTAAACATGGAACCAATTAACGATGTATATTTCTTAAAAAATTTTCATGTAGGATCATACAAGAAATCCATCTTGTATTAACATCTTTAAGAAGTTTCTTACCATCTATGACCCCAAATGAAAACTTCTGAAACTCTAGAAATAGTTTTGGACTGGTTGACATATAGGCATGTAGTTCACGGATAAGCTCTTCAAAAATTTTAACACATTCAAATTTTCTTACTATCCTATATGCAATATTCATCCTATGAGCCATGCAATGAATAGGAATCATATAAGGAGAAATAAATTTTTAGAGACGCACACATAGACCTATTCTATGACCCTGAATTACTGATACACGATCAACAGTAACGTAAATAAACTTTATATTTATAGTATAATTATCCATTCTTATTATATCATTTAAATTAGATATAACCAATTTGAAAAGATTTTCAACATTGCAATTCTCTTGCATTTTATGAACAAATAACATATGACGTGTCCTTGTGTGGTTCTGGAAAGTATACACATGCATACAAACCCAATAAGTGTTGTCAATAGATGTAATGCCATCAATGGAAAGGGATATGAAAGTTTTATTCTTGATGTTTTCTTTTAAATATTCTTGTTCAATCATCGCAAGAAATCTCAGCATCTCCCAAACACTGCTCACTGACCAATGTGAATATGGAAGGTTTGGAAACTAATTGAGCTTGAACAATTTATTATATTCTAAAAAATCTAAAATTGGTCTACCCATTTTAAGAATAAAGAATATGGTTGAAAATTGGGTATATTTTGCCTTCATATTTCCATTTGTAGCTTTTCCAAAATTTTCATGAATGGTTCCTCCTTTCTCCTAAAGTTTGAGAGTGTTTCATCTTATTTTCATACTCCTCTTTCTGTCTTACATGCATGACCTCTTTTAAAGTTTTCCATCTACAAGTCTTTGTTATTTTTCCATCATTTTTAGTGATTGTGTAAAATACTTTGCCACAATGCTTATCAATAGTGTCCAATTTAAGTTGCATTCTATGTTCTTTACCCAATTTCCAATGAAAAATAGTACATATACATTCTTTGGGAGTATCACTACCATTATTTGGTTGTACAAGTTCAATGAATGGGTATTTTACTGCCCAATCTCCTAAAAATACCTTCCAATTGTCCAAGATGTTTTCTTCTTTCTCATTTTTTTTTGAAGGGTCCTATCAATATCATCTTCTGCTGGAATCTTTTCATTTGAACATTCATTTATTGAAGTATTTTGGGAATTGGGACATTCTTCTAGTTATGGCATGTCTGGGTCAATTATATCTTCATCTACTAAAATAATTCTTTCTTTAGGGTTTATATTTTGGTTTACTGTTTCACGTTGAATAAAATTAACAGTAGGGGTTTCTATATTAAAAAATGAAAAATGTGTTGACTATTACAAAGATATTAAAAAATTAAACTAAATTGACGAAAAAGAGGAAAAAGGTTATGATAATCTGATACAACTTACCAGTACCCATGTTAATGTTTCTAGTGGATGCAAGTTGGGTATTCATTTTTTTTGGTTGGGTGAAATAATTTAATATGCTACTTTTTCTTTTTAGTTTATCTTCCTTTTGTTGATTGTTCATAGAATCCATTGTACCTATCCATGAGAAATTTTACAATAGATCAATTTAATCAAAATCTTAATAGTATTATTATTTTTTAAATGTAACCAAATTCAAAATGAACATTATGCTACTGGTTGGTAGCACATGACATGATATTGACCAGTAGCATTCAACATGCTACCAAACACAAACATACAATATGTTACCGGCCAGTAGCATATTACATGCTATTGACTGGTAGGCATTGTGCGTACTACCAGCTAGGAGCATAGTGCATGTGACTAGCTAGTAGCATACTCTATGCTACCGACCAATAGCATACTATATGCTACTAGCCGATTGCATGCAGATACAATAATATGAAACTTACTGGTAGCATGCTGTAAGTGTAAGATACCAGTAAATCACATACTGTATGCTACCATTTGGTAGCATTCAATATCCTACCGGCTAGTAGCATGGAATATGCAACTGACTGGTAGAAAATTTACGCACTTAAAATTTTAAATAAAAAATTAAAGTACCTTAAAAGTAGAAAGGAAATATCGAGGTGGGGAATATCATCTAGTATGTGTTAGGTGCTCACTCAAGGCGTGCAAGGTGTTGAGCCCCTCTTTTATGTGAGATTTGTGAGAATGCTCTGCCATTAGTGGAGGAAAGGTTTGTAGAACAATAATACATCCATTTAATATAATATAGAGGTAGTAGTTCTAGTTCTAATCACAAATGCTCCATGAGATAAGCATAACATCACAACAACATAATGGAAACAAATTTGAACCATGAATAACATGAAAATACACTAGGGTTTAGTCCATAGACACAAATATACAAAAAAAAGCTCCATATATTGATTAAATTCATTTAAAGTATCCATATTACATAAAAATAGGGTCATCTCAGACCATATACACTATGAAATACAAACCAACCCTATAAAAGTACTCTTGAACGGAGATCCTAGCTATGTTTTCCCATCACAACCCTTGTTCAAAATCAGGTGCATACATTTATGCTTAGTAAAAAAGTTATTGCAATAATTTATTGCCTCTCTTCTTCTCTCTTATTTTAGGCCCAAGAACTCCCTTAAATAGAATCTGGATTCACCGCCATAGCTTTTCCCATGAGAAGATCACATGCCAAGTGGAAGTGTGGTCCTCCATGATCAATCAAGAGCTTATTCCATCTTGCAAAGGCTTCCATTAACTGTAATGATCCTCCTAGGAATATTTCTGACATGGAATATTATTTCCTTGACCTCTAAGAATCTAGGTTTTTACCTTATCTGTTCATCACGCCTACTTAAGTCTTTACATGTTTTCCATGTGATACCTCCTTCAAAATGTGACTAAGTCCCCAAACCTTTTCTTGCTTTTACACGTAAGCCTATCCTCCTATGCACATTTCCCTGAGTGCCTTTCTACTCACTTGCCTTATGCACGTGTTCTTCTTCTTGGGACTTAGTCAGTTTTTTATGGTCTAACATCACCCCACACTACGTTTGTTATCCATCCTAGAAACACTCTTCTTTCTCACAAAAGAATAAAGAATAGGATGAATGAAATAATTTTCCATTAAATAAAGAATGGAAGAATAGAAGGGTCCCACTACCACTGCATGAGGAATGGCAAGTATTTCTTCATGGATGCTTCAATTTTATCCTAATTATTTACCTAACCTCGTAAAAACTTAGTTCATCTCCCTTAGCCTTCAGCGCATCTACGATGTTTTTCATCTACTTGCTAAGGTCACCCAACACATCCATCCTGTGAGTGACTTGGGGGTATAGTTCCTTAAAATTATTTTTAATCGAGACCCTCAAGGTTTCGATCACCTCTAATTTTGTCTCGACCTCTGCTAGGATTTTATCTCACTCCACCCTATTTCCCTTATTTTTATCTAGAAACTCCTTCAGATCTACCTCATGAGTAACAACTAATATGCCTGCTACTCTACCTCTATCACCACATTTATCATACACAACTTCATCCATCTACGATGTAGTCTTCAATGAGGTAAGGAGCTCAGAGTACCAATTTACTATCCCCTAATATTCAACTTATCTTCTCCCTTTTGGTGTACCATCACCTCTTCTTTCAAATCCAATTGAAGTGGTTTCCTCTCCATGGTGAGAATTCATGTTAAGTATTCCAAGAAATGCATGGTCAACTTGTATTTATTCTCAGGAGGGGCTAGGTCTAGGTGCTTTAAGATAATGACATTTGAAATAACCTCTATATTTCTGTAGACTTTTTACTCCTTCTTTTCATCCCTCAGCTCACGCCTTAATTGTGCACTGATCAATTCCTTATGTTTTATCTCCATATACCATTAAATGATATCCTCATTCTTTTTCTCAAGATCCTCCTCCAATACCCTTATTCTATCGTTCTTACTGAAAATTATTCCTTCCACCTCCACTAAAACTTTATTAAGAGCGTTGTAAACTTGCTCATCCAATAGTTGTTGGGTAGTTACAAGAGGGTTTATTCCATTGGCATCTAGTGTCTTCATCAATGCATCACTATTTACCTCAAACCTGGGCTCATCAATGTGGGAATCAAAATCCTAGGATAGCATTTTCCTTGTACGTAGGTATGCACCCTCTTCATCAAAAGAAGACCAAGTGAGGAGTTGGCCTGCAGCTACTGTGCTTTAGAAAGCATGCAAAAAACCTTTATTAGATCATTGATGTAAGTAATAGCATGTTCCTACACCACTACGGTTCCCTTCCCACCTATGCACACTGCCTTGGGGAAACTTACTGCTAGGCTGGGATCTCCACCCATGCTTCCATATTATTTCCCTACACTCACATTCTCCTTTGTTTCCTTTAGTAATTTTTCTACGCTGCGCTCCACCTCATACTCCACCAACTGTTGTATAATACCTACCACTTATTTTTCTACAGTATCATCTATCTATTCTCTTGTTGGGGTAGGGGTCTTCTGAGCATGCATGTCTACTTACTCACTTTCTCCCTTGTTATGTGCACCCTCTTCATACACATTCCTCTCTTCATACCCTCTTTCATTAGCCTTTTTTATATCGTACATAGGAGGACTATTACCTTCTTCACACTCTTCATCTTCCCCCTAAGAGCCATCACCCTTAATGATCTTTGTCTACTCAGAATCTAAGCTCTCGGTCACTTTCTGCTTCTTCTTAACTAGTGATCCCTTGAACACCAAGGATATTTTCCTTCTAAGTGACTCCTCTCTCTCAAGTGAATTCTCCTTATCCTATATGGGGTAATTCTTCTAGCGAACATAAGTTCTTGTGCTTGCGCATGAATCCTGTGCCTTTATATTCTATACTATATGCATGCTTGACGCCTTTGTTGTTGGAGTTTATTCTCACCCCCTTTTCTTCAACACTATCTTCTTTCTCCTAGCAGGGTCCTATGGGATTGATACATCATCGTCAACGTGAAATCCCTTCTCAAACTTGGGAATTAATTACACATATACCCTAGTTACTGTCCTACCCGCAATAGGAAATGTCACCGGTTTTATCATGTGTATTTCATGAGACACTTATTTTTCTACATATGTGCACTTCTTAGGATACATCAATGTCTGCCGCATATCGTGGTGATCCTGATCTACAACAGTTAGATCAAAAATAAGTTTCTTTGCCTCCTTAAACTGGTTGACCATACCTTGAAAATAATGCGATGCGAAGGATAAGGGAAATTTACACCAAGGGATCTTGATGCCATTTTTCAAATCAAACCTTCCGATACATAAGTGTTGGTATATGGAAAAATTAGCTTCTCCATCCACCAGTGTAGGAAACTGCTAAGGTATCCTCAATTCTACCCCAAATTTGTCATGCATCTGTTTATACCATTTTTCCAAGCGTGAGCGGCCATCATGGTATCATAGGTATACACTTTAAATATCTTTTTTTGGGGGGGGGGGGGTCCTCATCTAGGTATTCCCAAAAAATCTTATCTAGCCCATTGGCACTCCAATTTTTGAAAATACAATGGTGAGAAGAAGGTTACCAAACATAATCTTTTCCCTATCGTGTGTAACATCTATGATCTCCTCTACAATAAAATTTGAAAGGTTATAGATGGTTCCCTCTGAGATATTTTGGAAAATATTAAACCAAATCTTGTTTATCTGTGTCCATCTCTCCTACCCATTGAGTTTTGTAACCAGGTGCGCAACCATCCTCATGACATGGTCGGTCATTAAAAAGATGTCAAAGTAATGCGAACTATTCTTGTAATAATATGCTTCAATGATTCTCTTGATGGCCTCATTGTTGCATAAGTCATCATCTAGTGGCTCTCCTTTACAGGTAATTATAGTGTACATTAAAATCAATTAAGGAGTTATGCGCATTATTCATCCTATGAAATAAAATTGATCCTTATGTACACGTGACATTAACCATTGGTATAATTTCTCAGGTTTACCGAAATAGGGAAACTTGTAGAGTTGCAGGAGCCCAACATTTTCCAACTCAACCTTTAATTCATCATCATATATGGGGTTCCCATATGGTGTCCATTTTTTTATAGGGAAAACCAACTCTAAATTCATGTCCTTTTCCATGCTCGTTCGATGGTTCTAATCACTCATGGCCATATTTTGTATATGAGACACCCACTCCTTCCCTAATAACACACCATATGGGTACTGCATCTTCACGTACCATTCTTCATTAAAACTAGTTGAAATGGTTTCTTTTCCTTTACCCTTTCCTTTTCCCTTTTTCAGTGAAGTGTTCGCTCCCTTCCTTGGTGCCATTTTTCTCCTCCTTGGTCCTTTGTAGTTTTTCCCTTATGTCAAGTTCACTCACTGCTCAAACCCTTAAATGCACCTCTGTGAAATCTCCTCTAAAACCTATGCACTATCTTATAAAACCTAACATGGAGAACGTATTTTCCACAAGGCAACGTAATCACCCATGGGATCCCAAAAAATAACCTCCTTCGCATAATATTGTGTACTCTACTTCCACACTGGTTCAAAAATTTGTTGACCTCTTCAACTCCACACACTACTCTTCACAATGTTTTCACAAGATTCACCTAAGATCGTAAGAACTTCTTCGATATCAAAATGAAAGGTGAAAAAAAAAGCTTTCTGACCTTCTATTTATAGTTTCCCAATTTTTTCTGCATTAAATATGCTTCCACCTACCAACATATGAATGTAATAAAGTCATACTTTTCTACTGCTAACACATGTGTGTTCATCTAATGATTTTAATCTGTTCTCAACCCTACGTGAAACTCCTCCAACCTTCTAGCGTGCAAGAATTATTTTATAGTAGAATGAATTGCACATACCTCCACGCCAAAGTATGCCATCCTATGTGTCCTTTACCAAGTTATTTCCTTTCCCTACTTCATGTTTCTCTGCGCTTATATCATTGTATTTGGTTTCTTCAAATATTTTTGACACCATTTTTCTATTATGAACGCTTTTGTTATGCTCTTTCCTTCATCCTATGCACTTTTGAATTCATAACCCAGGCCACCATACAAAATTTCTCTCATTACTTACCACATATTTTTCTGAAGTTCCCTTCTTCACTCCACCCCAAAATAAATAGATGCGCGGTCCTCTACGTACAAAAATCATTTCAAAAAGTAACAGGATACTAGCCCACAAATGCACCCCAAAAAAATAGAAAGTAAAGAAATGAAAAGGGGAAACAAAAAGAGAGGAAATAACATTAAGGGAAATCCTAAGCTATCTGGAAATACTACCTTATTTACAAACACCAAGAAGAATTATTTATAATAGGGATTCAACCTACTCCCATTAAATAAACTGGGAAACCTTGTCCCATCTAGTGCTTATAACTAGCAAGTGTCCGAACCAAGTATGCAAGTGATAGTGCATGGGCCCAACTAATGTACCTTTAGCTTTCCTGGGTGGCACAAAAACTTAGAGTCATATAGCAAGACCATCTGCCCAAACTCAAACCTCTTATTCTTAATGTGTCTATCATGACATGCCTTCTTCATAACCTTCTCCATTTTCTGACTCCATTGTGTTATGGCACACCAATTTTCCAACTGCATTAACTTGTAAATTATTTCCTCAAGGCACTTTTTCATCAATTAAAGCTCCTGCACGCATGATACACAGTGATGGTAACATGAATTCAACAGGTAACACATCCTCTGTGCCAAAAACCAATTAAAAAGGTATGACCTTGTTTAATCTCTTATAAGTAGTCTGATATGACCATAACATGGAAAAAACTTTGCCATCCCAGTATTTTCATCCAACATCACAAATCTTGATCAACGTGTGACTCAAAATTTTGTTAAGAGATTTCTCTATCCCATTAGCTTATGGATGATAAAGGGTAGTCTTGTAATGGTCTACCATGAATGTAGCCAACAAGATTATAAACATCTAAATTAGAAAATGAGTACCCCTATCACTCATTAAACTTAGTGGGCATCCATACCTGCTAATTATTTTTTCCCACAAAAATCTAGTTATTGTCGCCATTGTGCAATCCTTCATAGGCACTACTTCCGCCCACCATGTAAGATAGTTTGTGCATGTAAGGATATAACATGAACACGTCCTTCGCATGGCTGAGGTAATAGGGCCTACAAAGTCAATTATCCATTTCTCAAATGACTCTGCATTGGTGATAGGCCTTAATGGCATCTCATCTCTCTTCCTTGGTTTACTAAGGTGCTTGAAGTGATCACACGACTTGCAATAATCAATATAGTCCTTCTAAACCATTTCCCACCTAAGACCAGCCAAAATAATCTTGCATGTAGTTGCATTCCCCTCATATATTCGTCCTATAATTCCACCATTAGCATTTTCCATGATTGCATTACGCTCATGCTCCAGTACACACCGGCGCAAGACCTCATCCTGACCTAACTTGTATAGGTCTCCACTGATTAACATGTAGGGTGCGACGTGTAAGGATAACTAATTCATTTCTAATTCCTTCATCTTTTTTGGTGCCCCACCCGTTCTTAAGAACACAACGATATCTTCCAAATCAGAGGGCATGCGTTGAAATCTAAACAGTTGTGCATCTGGAATTATATCCTCAATGCTTTATGAGTCCTCTCCTCAGTCAATCCTTGATATGTAGCATCTTTGATAAAATTTTAACTTCACCTCTTTGCAATGCAAGCGTTGACATGTGATTCTTCTTAAAGAAGGTGTATTCTTTTGATTCCTTGAAATCATGCTTACTGTGGATAAAATATTTCTTTTTCTTAGATTCATGTGGCTGAAATACTATTGCTTACAAGGAATTACTTCTATTGAGATAGGTAAGGTTATAAACTGGAAAATTTGTTTGCAAAATTATATCTTATAATAATGAAATCATTGGATCAATTCTATTGAATCCAAGGTATGTTTAAAACCAAATTACTTGATTTGAATGGTAAACTAACATTCAGCGGTTGGAGGACATAATGCAATGAAATCTCGTCTGTATACTAATTCTTATCTTCTTTAAAGATCAACCTACATTCTGTTGTATGACATTAAGTGGAATGAGGCCTACTTCATTACTATGAAGGGAATCTAAGTCATAAACCTATATGATCTATCATAACAATATTCTAAACTAAGGTAAATGTACCTACTTCCTAGATATGTCTACTTATATGTGTGACAATCTATCCTAAGCTTCATGTTCTATATTAGGATGGGGAAAAACCTAAGGTGATGCTAGGTATACTATTAACCTATTACCTACTACTAAATTGGTATGAATTATGAGCTATCTTAAGTTGGAAAATTACCTAAGGTAATGTTTATAAACCTAAGGTAAATAATTTCTAAACAAACCTAAGGTCATAACCTAAGTTACGGATATCTATCCTAAACTAATGAAAGGGACGTAAGGTTTGTATGGAAAGTTAGTGACAGTTCCTAAGGCATTTATTTGATTTGATTTTTGAATTAATAGGAAGTACTGCCAGTTTTGGCAGAGACATGTAAAATTAGTGGAACCTTACATGGAATCATCGTTAAAATTGGAAATGCATGTAGAAGTTGAAATAGCATTCACCAATTTTGGATGGCGGTGGCAAGGAGAGATAGGGAGAATATTGGGGAGTAATGACATTTATGGTCATCAATTTTGGTGATCAAACCACCTTGGAAACCATGCAAGAAGATTTGTTGGGGGTTGTTTGGTATTTCATGCATTTCAATTTTCACTCTGCATGGAGCTATCTAGTTCTTCAAACCAGCAGTTATATTTTTAACTGGTAGCTATTTTTGATTCCCTCAGTCTATTTTCAATTCAAAGGAAGTATTTGAAGCATTTCAGGAGAAAGTATTTGGTTGTTGATTTTTTTTAAGAATAATAAGTTGTGGAGGCTTGGCTGGAAATATTCTTCAAACTGTAAGAAGCACTATCAGGCATGATAGGCTGTATCCATTAAGATTGCTTTCTTTTCTCTAAATGTTTCATTAAAATAACTCTGCTCTGCTATAAAAGAATAGTTATGTGTGTGATTTTTAGATTATAACTTGTTTACTTTATTTGTTTTCCTTCTGAATGATAAATCTTGATGAAATGATGATAATGGGTTGTCTTCCTAAGTGGGTTAATGGTAAAATCATCTTGATACTCTCTGTGAATGAGTTAAGCAAAACATTGGGTGATTTGGCTTGTCTGCCCCGAATGGGTTATAGATATTAAGCTGATGAAGTAGTAACAAAGTTGTTGTTTTAGTCTGTAGATTCAAAACTTTGTACTTCTCTGTTGTTTCTTTGTTATGTCAAGGACTGTAACTTCTATGCATATTCTTGAGATAAATGTTTGTTAGTGATGGAAAAGGTAATAATTAAATGGAAGCAGGGAAAGGGTATCATGTTTGACTGAACTATGTACTTTGTATGTTCATTTTGAATACTTGTGATTGTTTTTCTTGAAGGTAAATGATTACCTTTCCATTATCAGATTCTGTTTTGTTGAGAGTGAGATACTTTCCATTTTTGGGACTGTGCATGTATTCCATGTTGCAAATCTGAAATTGAAATGAATTTTTAAAAGATTATTGGGTAAAAGGGAATTATGGATTGATTTCTGAACTATTTTATTCAAATTGTATAAAGGAAACATTAAGGAACTACTTGCTCTTGACTTTGAAATATATTAAACTGCTACTTTGGAAGATGAGTAGGAATGGGCTGGGAGCTTACTATTATGTTTGGATCTTGTGAAGATTCTGAAGAAAAGTGTGACGTATACTCTGTTTTGTTAATGATTTTTCTCTCTTTCTCTTCAGAACTTTGGTGAATTGTCTTATGAGTTGTTGGGTCTTGTAAGTTATTGTGGAAATAGTATTTGGGTAGTCTTCTCTGTTGTTTACTTATATTTGAACCCTCCTCTGAGATTTTGGGAGTTGATTGGTTGGCTTAATTGTAAGTTATGTTGTTAGTAAACAGATTTCTTTAAGTCGACATTGCGACCATATTACTTAACTCTATTCGATTCCTTTAGGAACATTCTTCATGTCCTTATTGATAGGAAATAAGAGATAAAATATGTGGAATAATCCCTTACAGAATCGCAACAGTAGAAACTAATACGTAGAAAATATTACAGATCTCAAATAAAAGTGCAGAATAAATAACACAACACAGAAAGACACTATTTAATGTGGTTCACCAAATTTGGTCTACGTCCACCAAGAATCACTTGCTCAAATTTTATTACAAGCCTCCACTCTCTTAATACAATACCCAGATCCGTTTGGAGCTATGCTCAACAAACTCTACAGAATTCACACCCAAATTCAAAGCACATCTGAAATGCATTTTCTTGTATATGTATCATATGCATAAGACCATATAAATAGACAATTGCTTAAGCAGTTTGATGCAAAACCATGGGTATTAAAACCATGGACAAAAAACCGTGGGTATCAAAATAATGGGTACCGAAAAAAAAAAAAAACCATGGGCCAAAAAATAGCCCATAACGGTTACCCATTACCCATGGGTTAATAAACCACCCATGAAAATTTGCTTCAGGGGCTTCGCCCTTGAACCCCCTTGACCCACTCACCGGCGAGCAGGACCGCCGTAAAAACACCCGAGTGTAACACATAGAAGGTGTATTACACTCTAACATGAAAATAGGCTCCACAAACATAACACTTGTCTCTTTTGAACTTGGGTTGGTTAATGAGGACCTACTCACTCTCGAGCAGGGAAATTTACTTGGTAAATTTTCAGTATATATATTTATGATTATCAGACTATGAAACTATGAGGGGTTTGTTGAATGGTTAATTTACTCTTGGATTGTTAGTTTGTTAAATATTCACTCTATGTGTGTGTCTCACGCATCCTTTATGGAATGAACTTGGCATATAAATGTTAGTTGTCATTCTCGAAAGGAGAATTACTTGTAGACTAACGTGAAGGATTAAGTTATATGCACAATCCGTTCTGTATCTTCTGTTTGTGATTATATTTCTTGAAATAAATGTGGGTTTGAGAATGGTCTTTTCCGGTCCTTTTTCTGCCTGTATATTTTGGAAACGATGAATGGAAACTCTTCTAATCTTAACTCCTTATTATGCCATTCTAGGAGGTAAGTTTTCTATTGTTTTTTTTTTTTTAAAATTGTGGGAGTTAGATGTTAAATCCTTCATTTCTGAAATTAATAAGGGAATGTAGGATAACTGAAAGGTAAAGGATGTTTAGATGGTTAATGTTAGTTGTTCTTCCATCCAAATATAAACCCGGTAGTAGGTTTCATTGATTCAAATGTATTAATTTTATTTGATTAAAATGGGTAAAAGTTTTTAATACTTACCTCTCTGCTTGTATTGTATTTAAGGAATTAAAACATTGTTATAGTGGTATGAAGTGGTAAATGTTGCTGAGTAAATTCTTATCCATTGTAGACATGAATCCTATCTACGAACCTAAGCAATGTATCAGAATTATAATTAGGATGCCACATTTGAAATGTGATTCTCTTATTGTATAACATATTAGATGAATCATCCTAAAACCTTTATAATACTGTATAAAACTTGACTATGCATGCTTTCGCATAGTACCTGGTAAACAATGAAGAAGGTTCTTATTTCTGAAATTAACTCTCTTGTTTATTTAATGAAATTGGTTTTGAATTTAAAAAGCAGATAGACTTTTGAAATTAATTGATAGGAAATTTTATTGATTTAGATAAGTAATTGTTGGAATTTTACTTATCTATTATGATGTTGTAATTGGCTAATTACACTAAGATATATTTTTTTAATTTATTACTTATTGAGTAATTGTACTTTTTTTTAATAGTTATTACTTATGAAGGTTTGCTTGCTTACTCTTGTTGTTCATAAAAGTAGAGTTGTTTTAATGAAACAATTATTTGAAGGAATCTCATTTTAACGTTTAGTGCTTATCATGCTTAGTTCAATGAACTGACCCGTGCCAACAATTTTTTCAGATGGACTTCGTAAGTGATAAAAGGAGGAATTATCTAATATGACGTATTGGTTGCTTAAAAGTCTAGATATTTGTTAGGGAAATTATGATTCATTGTTTAAATATGTTGAAGGAGCAAAATTTGTATTCTTATTGATCTTGATGCTGTTTGACATGCAATGTGTGTGAAATGTTTAATCTTGTAAAAAGTGTATTGTATCATGACGAATTGAAAGTTTGAAATTTACTTTGAATTTTGGTGTAAAATTCTCATGTTCATTCATGAAGGAAATTTGTACTCCTATCTTGTTGTTATGGTTTATAAGATTGATTTACTTAGTCTTTTGGTCATTTAATGAAACAAGTGAATGGGGAAATAGCGTAATTTCCCTTACCAGAATGTAACTTGATAAGTTGTAGGTATTTATGTTCTTTTCCTAAGATTGAATGTTTTAATAATGGATGTTAAATGAAATGAACTTAAAGGTTATATGAAGTGTGAAACAAAAAAGGGTATATGATCCCTAACACTTTAATCTAAAGAGAAGGATTATTCTCTTCTCAAAGGAATGTAAGAAAATGTAATGTATTATGATATTTAATGATTTAGACTTCAACTCCTTGAAGTCTATCCTCACTGAACCTGTAGGGTTCTTACACCTTCCTTAAATCATTAAATTACATTAAATTGATCTGATGAAGCATGTTGTTATGTTTACGAGAAACTTCTTGTTCAGCTAAAAATTAACAAACATTAAGGCAATAATGAGATATTGAAATTCATGAATATTTATAATCAACCCAAATGAGAAAAAGAACTTAAGGAATTTGAATTATGGTTTTGCAAGGTTGGTGTAATTCGAATCCTAACTCTAATTTAATCCAAGGTGATAACCTTCATTAACATGTGCAAATCAAAATGGAGTGGCTCTGATGGATTTTGGCACATGCCAACTGCAGTACTATACCTTCATGAAGACTTGGGTCTTCATGAGGATACAATGTTGTAGTTGACATGTTGCAACACCCTTCAGCACTGGTTCATCTTGATCTACACACATCTGGACTTGAACTTAGTTTCCATCTAGGTCAAGTTAGTTATATGAATTGGAATAGGAATTATCTCTCCATGACATAGGGTAAAGCATAACATTCGAATGACTTAGGTTAGTTGAGCATGCCCATATACCCTAAGTCATCGTGAGTGGTTCCCTACGTCAAATGATATCACTAACTTGGGTTAGGGTCAAACCTAGGATAAGTGGACTGACAGAAGTCAGTAAATACCATTCTAGCTAAAAAAAGAGTGGGGTGAAGGCCGTATTCCTTGTAGATGAGTATGTCATCTAGGAATAGTAACATGAACTATATGTTAAAAATATTTGGCCAAAGTATCGCAAGCTGCTGGTTACGTTGTCTTATGTCACCTAGTTTATGGAATGTGATTTTAGATGAATATTGGTAACAAGTATTCAGATAGGTTCCTTAAATAGAACACTTAGTACCCCAAATCAAGGTAAGAGAACCAAGTATACTTAGTATATGATAAGTATTTAATAATTTAAATTCTTATGATGGATCAGTAGATTCACCAAGTCATGAAATGATAGATTGGTAGTTCTTCGAGCCATGTATAGGATAGATCAGAAAATTACTTAGTCATTTACAACTACATATGGTTATTTGTTATGAGATTGTTTGGCATGGAATGTGTGTTCTAAATTATGTTTATTTAGAATAGTGAACATTATATAAAAAAATTCCCTTGTTTCTAAAGTCTTAAATTGGGAATGTTACATCTTGGTATCAGAGCTGAAGGTTGCAGCTCTTGGACCTATTGTGTCCATAATCATATAAAACTTAAATTTCTTGTTAACAAAAAATGGTTAGAACAAGAGGAAATGTTGCAAACAACCCACCACCTGGTGAAGGAGCAACAACGGCCCAAAAACTTGATGAGATCCTTGCTGCCCTATTTGACACAAGAGATCATTTGGCTATACTTGAACAACAAGTGATGGGAAATGAGGAGGAAGAAAATGCTAGTAATAACAATCAGCTGCCTCCCGAGGACAACGCTAATTTGGGTGCTGATAATAATAATATTAACATAACTGCTCAATAAGAAAACAAAAAGGCTAGACTGGTAGCAAAACTCACTAATGATATAAAGAGGATAAGTCCACCTAATTTTGATGGCACCACATTAGGAGATGGAGCTGATAATTGTCTAGGAAAAATGAGAAGTAATTTACAATAAAAAACTTCTTAGAAGAGACAAAGGCAATATGGGGAGCATACCAACTTTCCCATGAAGCATCTTCATGGTGGGATAACCGTAAAGCTGAGTTGAATATTGTTGAAACTAATATCACTTGGGATCAATTTAAAAGTTATTTTAGGCAACATTGGCTGCCAAAAATTTATTATGATAAAAAATGATTGAATTTCAGAACCTAGCCCAAGGAAAGATAACTATGATTGAGTATTGTGAGTGGTTTAATAAAATCCTTAAGTACATGCCTCAGTATCAAACTGACGAGAAGTTCAAGATACAAAAATTCATCATGGGATTTAATCACATTATAGGAAGAGAGGTGGATGTTCACAACCCAACCACTATGGAAGGGGTTGTGGAAAAATTCATAAGGTAGGAACATAAATTAAAGGTGATTTCTGCTCATAAAGAGGAACTAAAGAAGAAAGTTCCTAACTCCACTTCATCATCCCTTACACCTAAGAAAGGACCCTGGAAGAAGTTTGGTATGAAAAGTAAGTTTTCAGCTGATAATAATAAGAAAACAATGACAAATAAGTCTGCTAGAAATGCACGCAACAACTTTTTCAAGAACAATAACAACGTAAAAAAGTCTTATGGAGGTTAGAACGATAAGTTTAAGACCAGGAATAAGTCCAAGCCTAAAAAGAGACTTATAGGAGGATGTTATAACTATGGAAAAGATCATTATGTGAATCAATGTCCTTTGAAAAGGATGATCGTAATCAACAACACCAGATACACGCTGCAATAGCTGACAAATAGGCTAAAAAACAAGTTACACCCATAGAAGTTCTTGGTAAGTTATTTAGTGTACCTGTAACTATTCTTTTTGATACATGAGCTATTGAATGTTTTATTTCTAGTAAACTAGAGTCAAAAATAAAAAGAAAAGATGGAAAAATGGATAAAACATGGACTGTACACTATGGAAATAATGTTGTTCATATAGTTAGTATGTGTCTTTTTGGGGCAGACCTTGACTTACCTAGTTTTTCCACTGAAGTTGATCTTTATGTTGCACCTCTGGGATCATATGATGTAATCATAGGTGTTAATTTTTTTAGCTGATCATAAAGAAAAAGTGGACTATTTTGAAAAACATATTAGTTGTTTAGACGATCTGTAGAAAATAGCAGAGATTTAGGGTGTAAAATGTGAAATTTCAGTTAGGAAATTATCAGCTATGCAACTTAAAAAGGCCAAAAATAAAGGTTGTATTTTATATGCAGTAAAAATTTTAGAATTTGTCTGAGGAAAAAAATGATTTCATGGAACGTTATCCACTGTTATGAAACTACAGTGATGTGTTTCCAGAAGAGTTACCCGGTCTTCGACCCAAAAGAGAGTTTTACTTCACAATTGAAATCAAACTAGGTACTGAGCCTATTTCTAAAGCACCATATCAAATGACTACTATTGAACTATTAGAGCTTAAGGCACAATTGTAAGAACTTTTGTCAAAGGGTTTGATTAGACCAAGTGTTTCACCTTGGGGAGCACCGGTAATTTTTGTGAAAAAGAAGGATGGAACACTTAGATTGTGTATTGATTACAAAATGTTAAACAAGGCAACAATTAAGAATAGATATCCACTCCCTAGAATTGATGATCTATTTGATCAGATGCGTGGAGCATCAGTATATTCTAAAATAGATCTTCGATCTGGATACCATCAATTATGGATTAAGGATGAGGACATTCATAAAAAAACTTTTAGAACAAGATATGGACATTATGAGTTCATTGTTTTACCCTTTGGGTTAACAAATGCACCTGCAGATTTTATGAATTTAATGAACAATATTTTTCAAGAATACTTGGACAAATTTGTGCTTGTATTCTTGGATGAAATTCTCATATATTCTAAAAGTATTGAGGAACATCATGAGCATTTGAAGATAATTTTGGAAATTTTGAGACAGAGACGGTTATATGGTAAGCTATCTAAATGTCCTTTCTATGATGTAGAAGTGCACTATTTGGGTCATGTTATAAGTAAGAATGGGATTGCTATAGAACCTTCTAAAATTGAAGCTATAACTGAGTGGCCTGCACCAAAGAATGTACATGAAGTTAGAAGCTTCATGGATCTTGTGGGTTACTATAGGAAATTTGTAAAGGACTTTTCCAAAGCTATTGCACCAATAACTTCATTACAAAAAAAGGATAAGAATTTTGTTTGGAATAAAAAATGTGAACCTACTTTTAAAATTCTAAAGGAGCAATTAACTTCAGCACCTATTTTAGCTGTACCAGACCCTAATGGAGATTTTACTAATGTAACATATGCATCTGGGGAAGGCCTTGGGGGTATTTTACTACAAAATGATCATGTCATAGCCTACAAAAGTAGAAAACTTAAGTTACATGAGTTGAATTATGCTCCACATGATTTAGAGCTTGCTGCCATTGTTCATGCACTTCAAGTTTGGAGACATTATCTACTTGGTAAACCTTTTGAATTAAAAACTGATCATCTTGGGCTGAAGTATATTTTCACTCAGCCAAATCTAAATGCAAGACAATGAAGATGGTTAGAGTTTTTGTCTCAATATGATTTTGACATAAGTTATATTAAAGGCAAGGAAAATAGAGTAACTGATGCTCTAAGTCGTAGGAAGCACATTTATGCTCTTATAACATTAAGAACTCAGTTTAAGGATGAAGTAAAGAGTGTTATGGAATTTGATTCTTATTTTCAGCAAGTAAAAACAACACTTGATGTAGATCCAAATGATGTGAGATATAAAGGTTTTCTCTTTGATAATGAAGGAATCTTACGATTTGAAAATAGAGTATACATACCTTTGCTAAATGATTTAAGAAAGAAATTGTTAGCTAAATTTCACAATTCACCTTTTTCTAGACACCCTGGTATTACAAAGATGCTTGCTGATTTAAAGCAGCAATATTTCTGGAAAGGGATGAAAAAGGATGTTATTGAGTTTGTAACACATTGCTTGGAATGTCAACGTGTTAAAGCTGAACATATGCATCCAGCCGGTTTATTGTATCCTCACAGCATACCGCAGTACAAATGGCAAGTAATAAGCATGGATTTTGTACAAGGGTTACCTATGTCAAGAAATAAACATGATGTTATTCTAGTAGTTGTGGATAAACTAACAAAAGTAGCACACTTTATTACTGGGAATCTTAAGGATGATTCTCTTCTTTTGGCAAAAAGGTTTGTGCATGATATTTTCAGATTACATGGAGTACCTGAATTAATCATATCTGATAGAGATCCTAGAATGACTTCAAGGTTTTGGAAAACACTTAACACAGCTCTAGGAACTAAGCTGAATTTCAGTTCCGCGTATCATCCAGAAATGGATGGACAGACTGAAAGAGTTAATCAAGTTTTAGAAGATATGTTATGAATGTATTGTATGGATCAGAAGTATAAATGGGAAGAATACCTTCCATTAGTTGAATTCACATACAATAATACATATCATGCCTCTCTTAAGATGGCACCTTTCAAAGAATTATATGGAAGAAAATGTAGAACCCCTGTCAGTTGGGACAACATCAAGGATAGAGAGGTGATTGGACCTGAAATCCTTACGAAAATGGAACAAGTTAGAATGATTCGTGAACGCTTGAAGGAAGCAACAGATAGACAAAAGAGTTATGCTGACTTGAAGTGGGTTGATAGGAAATTTGAACTTGGTGAGAAGGTATTTCTTTGGGTAAAACCGAAAAAGAGTTCTGTAATGTTTGGAAAGGCTATCAAGTTATCACCTCGTTATCTGGGACCTTTTGAAATTGTTGAAGTAATCAACCCTGTAGCTTATCATCTAGCTTTACCTCCTGATTTGTCATGAATGCATGATGTTTTCCATATTTTTTTTCTTAAGAAATATGTTTTAGATTTATCACATGTGTTAAATTAGAATTCCTTGTAGGTCCAAGACCCAGGAATAATCATGGTTAAACCCCTACGAGTGCTGGAAACTTGCCAGTTGCATTTAATAAATCATGAAATAAGTCAATGTAAGGTCTAATGAGATCAGTTTAATGAAGAAAGTACAACCTAGGAAAATATGGAGGATATGAAAACTACTTTTCCATATTTATTTGAATAGAATTGATTAAATTGACTGATAAAAAAATGTGATCTTATTCCCTTATGTCAATAAATCTTCCAGTTCTGGATAGATATCTCTTTATTTATAATAAACAACTATGTAAATGTTGATTATGATATGTTATGAACATATGAAAAGAAAGTTAATAAATTGATTGTCCATGATGAAAAATGTTATGATAATATAATCATCGGGACAATGATTCTTTTTAGGAGGGAAGTATGTAACATCTTTGATAAACTGTTAACTTCACCTCTTTACAATGCAAGCATTGACATGTGATTCTTCCTAAAGAAGGTGTATTCTTTTGACTACTTGAAATCATGCTTTTGTGGATAAAATATTTCTTTTTCTTGGATTCATGTGGCTGAAATACTGTTGCTTGCAAGGAATCCATTCTGTTGAGATAGGTAAGGTTGTAAACTGGAAAAGTTGTTTGCAAACTTATATCTTATAATAATGAAATCCTTGGATCAATTCTATTGAATCCAAGGTATGTTTAAAACTAGCTTACTTGATCTGAATGGTAAACTGACATTCAGAGGTTGGAGGACATAATGGACTGAACTCTCGTATGTATACTAATTCTTATCTTCTTTAAAGATCAGCCTGCATTCTGTTGTATGTTTGCACTCGGATCTTTCGGATTGATCTCTTCAGGACATTTAACAATGTTAAGTGGAACGAGGCCTACTTCAAGACTATGAAGGGAATATAAGTCCTAAACCTATGAGATCTATCCTAATGGTATTCTAAACTAAGGTAAATGTACCTACTTCCTAGCTATGTCTACTTATATGGGTGGCAATCTATCCTAAGCTTCATGTTCTATGTTGGGATGGGGAAAAACCTAAGGTGATGCTAGGTATACTCTTAACCTATTACCTACTACTAAATTGGTATGAATTATGACCTATCTTAAGTTGGAAAATTACCTAAGGCAATGTTTATAAACCTAAGGTAAATACTTTCTAAACTAACCTAAGGTCATAACCTAAGTTAAGGATATCTATCCTAAACTAATGAAAGGGACCTAAGGGTCGTATGGCAAGTTGGCGATGGTTCCTAAGGCATTTATTTGATTTGATTTTTGAATTAATAGGAAGTACTGCCAGTTTTGGTAGAGACATGTAAACTTGGTGGAAGCTTACGTGGAATCATCATTAAAATTGGAAATGCATGCAGAAGTTGAAATAGCATTCACCAATTTTGGATGGTGGTGGCAAGGAGAGATAGGTGGGAGATTGGGGAGTAATGACATTTATGGTCATCAATTTTGGTGATCAAACCACCTTGGAAACCATGCAAGTGGATTTTTTGGGGGTTGTTTCGGTCTTTCATGCATTTTGATTTTCACTCTACATGGAGCTATCTGGTTCTTCAAACCAGTAGTTCTATTTTCAACTAGTAGCTATTTTTGATTCCCTCGGTCTATTTTCGATTCAAGGGAAGTATTTGAGGAATTTGAGGAGAAATTATTTGGTTGTTGATTTCATTTGGAGAAGAAGAAGTCTTGGAGGCTCAGCTGGAAATCTTCTTCGAACTGGCAGAAGCACTATCAGGCATGATAGGCTCTATCCATTAAGATTGCTTGCTTTTCTCTAAATGTTTCATTAAAATAACTCTGCTCTGTTGCAAAAGAATAGTTGTGTGTGTGATTTTGAGATTCTTACTTGTTTACTTTCTCTATTTTCCTTCTGAATGATGAATCTTGATGAAATGATGATAATGGGTTGTCTTCCTAAGTGGGTTAATGGTAAAATCATCTTGATACTCTCTGTGAATGAGTTAAGAAAAACATTGGGTGATTTGGCTTGTCTGCCCCGAATGGGTTATAGATATTAAGCTGATGAAGTAGTAACGAAGTTGTTGTTTTAGTCTGTAGATTCAGAACTTTGTACTTCTCTGTTGTTTCTCTATTATGTCAAGGACTGTAACTTTTGTGCATATTCTTGAGATAAATGTTTGTTAGTGATGGAAAAGGTAATATTTACATGGAAGCAGGGAAAGGGTATCGTGTTTGACTGAACTATGTACTTTGTATGTTCATTTTGAATACCTGTGATTGTTTTTCTTGAAGGTAAATGATTACCCTTCCATTATCGTATTCCATTTTGTTGAGAGCTAGATACTTTCCCTTTTTGGGACTGTGCATGTATTCCATGTTGCAAATCTGAACTTGAAATGGATTTTTAGAAGATTATTGGGTAAAAGGGAATTATGGATTGATTTCTGAACTATTGTATTCAACTTGTATAAAGGAAGCATGAAGGAACTACTTGCTCTTGACTTTGAAATATATAGAACCGCTACTTTGGAAGATGAGTAGGAAAGGTTTGGGAGCTTACTATTATGTTTCGAGCTTGTGAAGATTCTGAAGAAAAGTGTGACGTATACTCTATTTTGTTAATGGTTTTTCTCTCTTTCTCTTCAAAATCTTGGTGAATTGTCTTATGAGTTGTTGGGTCTTGTAAGTTATTATGGAAACAATATTTGGGGAGTCTTCTCTGTTATTTACTTGGATTTGAACCCTCCTCTATGAGATTTTGGGAGTTGATTGGTTGGTTTAACTGTGAGTTATGTTGTTAGTAAATGAATTTCTTTAAGTCGACATTGTGACCATATTACTTAACTCTATTCGATTCCTTTAGGAACATTCTTCTTGTCCTTGTCTCTTTTGAACCTGGGTTGGTTGATGAGGACCTACTCACTCTCGAGCTGGGAAATTTACTTGGTAAATTGTTAGTATATATATTTATGATTATCAGACTGTGAAACTCTAAGGGGTTCGCTGAATGGATAATTTACTCTTGGATTGTTAGTTTGTTAAAGATTCATTCTATGTGTGTGTCTCATGCATCCTTTATGGAATGAACTTGGCATATCAATGATAGTTGTCATTCTCGAAAGGAGAATTACTTGTAGAATAAATTGAAGGATTCAATTATATGTGCATTTAGTTCTGTATCTTCTGTTCATGATTATATTTATTGAAATAATTGTGGGTTTGAGAATGGTCTTTACTGGTCCTTTTTCTGCCTGTATATTTTGGAAATGATGACTGGAAACCTCTTATAAGCTTAACTCCTTGTTCTGCTTCTAGGAGATAAGTTCTCTTGAGGGGTTCGATTGTTTTTTTCATTCTATGTGTGTGTCTCACGCATCCTTTGAAAACTTTGGCATATTGTGTCATTCTCAAAAGGAGAATTACTTGAGACTAACTGGGATTCAATTATATGTGCATTCAGTCTTTGTTCTGATTATATTTCTTGAAAGAATATGGGTTTGAGAATGGTCTTTTCTATCCATTTTTTCTTCTGAATTTTGGAAATGATGACTGGAAACCTATTTTAAGCTTAACTCCTTGTTCTATCATTCTAGGAGGTAAGTTCTCTATTGTTTTTTTGGAAATTGTGGGAGTTGGATGTTAAATCCTTCATTTTTGAAATGAATAAGGGAATGTAGGATAACTGAAAGGTAAAGGATGTTTAGATGGTTTATTCTTCCATCCAAATATAAACCTGGTAGTAGGTTTCATTGATTCAAATGTATTACTTTTATTTGAGTAAAATGGGTAAAAGTTGTTAATACTTACCTCTCCACTTGTATTGTATTTAAGGAATTAAAACATTGTTATAGTGGTATGAAGTGGTAAATGTTGCTGAGTAAATTCTTATCCATTGTAGACATGAAGCCTATCTATGAACCTAAGCAATGTATCAGAATTATAATTAGGATGCCACATCTGAAATGTGATTCTCTTATTGTATAACATATTAGATGAATCATCCTAAAACCTTTACAATGTTGTATCAAACTTGACTGTGCATGCTTTCACATGGTACCTGGTAAACAATGAAGAAGGTTCTTATTTCTGAAATTAACTCTCTTGTTTATTTAATGAAATTGGTTCTGAATTTCAAAAGAAGATAGACTTTTGAAATTAATTGGTAGGAAATTTTATTGATTTAGATAAGTAATTGTTTGGAATTTTACTTATCTATTATGATGTTGTAAATTGGCTGATTGCGCTAAGATATTTTCTTATAATTTATTACTTATTGAGTAATTGTACTTTTTTTGTAATAGTTATTACTTATGAAGGTTTGCTTGCTTACTCTTGTTGTTCATAAAAGTAGAGTTGTTTTAATGAAACAATTATTTGAAGGCATCTCATTTTAATGTTTAGTGCTTATCATGCTCAGTTCAATGAACTGACCCATGCCAACAATTTTTGCAGATGGACTTCGTAAGTGATAAAAGGAGGCATTATCTAATATGATGTATTGATTTCTTAAAAGTTTGGATCTTTGTTAGGGAAATTCTGATTCATTGTTTAAATATGTTGAAGGAGGAAAAGTTGTATTCTTATTGATCTTGATGTTGTTTGACATGTAATATGTCTGAAATGCTTAATCTTGTAAAAAGTGTATTGTATCATGATGAATTGAAAGTCTGAAAGTTACTTCGACTTGTGGTGTAAAATTCTCTTGTTCATTCGTGAAGGAAATTTGTACTCCTATCTTGGTGTTATGGTTTATATGATTAATTTCCTTAGTATTTTGGTCATTTAATGAAATAAGTGAATGGGGAAATAGTGTAATTTCCCTTACTAGAATGCAACTTGATAAGTTGTAGGTATTGATGTTCTTTTCCTAAGCTTGAATGGTTTAATAAGGGATGTTAAATGAAATGAACTTAAAGGTTATATGAAGTGTGAAAGGAAAAAGGGTATATGATCCCTAACACTTTAATCTAAAGAGAAGGATTATTCTCTTCTCAAAGGAATGTAAGAAAATGTAAGGTGTTATGATCTTTAATCATTTAGACTTCAACTCCTTGAAGTCTATCCTCACTAAACCTGTAGGGTTCTTACACCTTCCTTGAATCATTAAATTACATGAAATTGATTTGATGAAGCATGTTGTTATGTTTACAAGAAAATTCTTGTTTAGATAAAAATTAACAAACATTAAGGCAATAATGAGATATTGAAATTCATGAATATTTATAATCAACCCAAATGAGGACAAGAACTTAAGGAAGTTTGATTAGGGTTTTACAAGGTTTGCTGTAATTCAAATCCTAACTCTAATTTAATCCGGGGTGATAACCCTCATTGAGGTGTGTACATAAAAATGGAGTGGCTTTGACAGATTCTGGCACACACCAACTACAGTATTGTAACTTGTGAA
Organism: Taxus chinensis; assembly: GCA_019776745.2. NCBI lineage: Eukaryota > Viridiplantae > Streptophyta > Pinopsida > Cupressales > Taxaceae > Taxus > Taxus chinensis. The sequence continues at coordinate 456,348,083 of CM034154.1, read as the reverse complement.
GACTTGGGTCTTCACGAGGATACAGTGTTGTAGTTGACATGTTGCAACACCCTTCAACGCTGGTTCATCTTGATATACACACATCTGGACTTAAACTTAGTTTCCCTCTAGGTCAAGTTAGTTATATGAATTGGAATAGGAAGTAGCTCTCCATGACATAGGATAAAGTAGCACATTCAAATGACTTAGGTCAATTCAGCATGCCTCTATACCATAAGTCATCGTGAGTGGTTCCCTACACCAAATTATATCACTAACCTGGGTTAGGGTCAAACCTAGGACAAGTGGACTGACATAAGTCAGTAAAGACCATTCTAGATAACAGAAGAGTGGGGTGAAGGATGTATTCTGCTTAGAGAAGTATGTCATCTAGGAATAGTAACATGAACTGTATGTTAAAAATATTTGGCCAAAGTATCGCAAGCTGCTGGTTGTGTTGTCATATGTCACCTAGTTTATGGAATGTGATTTCAGATGAATATTGGTAACAAGTATTTAGATAGGTTCCTTAAACAGAACACTCAGTACCCCAAATCAGGGTAAGAGAACCAAGTATTCTTAATGTATGATAAGTATTTAATAATTTAAATTCTTATGACGGATCGGTAGATTCATCGAGTCATGAAATGATAGATTGGTAGTTCTTCGAGCCATGGACATGATAGATCAAAAAATTACCGAGTCATTTACAGCTAAATATGATTATCTGTTATGAGATTGTTTGGCATGGAATGTGTGTTCTAAATTATGGTTTTTTAGAACAATGAACATTTTATATAAATTTTTTTCCCTTGTTTCTAATGTCTTAAATTGGGAATGTTACACGATAAGTGGTCAGGCCCCATATTACTCTTACCCAGTTTTACAAAAACTGTAAAATCAAACTCCTAAAACAATAGGACCCACCTGCATATGTTCCCTTGCAAGATGAGATTATTCATCAAGTAATTTAATGCCATGTGATCTGTGTAAAAAATAAAGGGATTTTCTAGTAAATATTTCCTAAACTTGTGCAGTGCATAGATCATTGACAGTGCCTCACGATATGTGGTGGTATAATTATATTCTAATTGGGTTAATTTCTTGCTAGCAAAGCATAAGGGATGGTTAAAAATTCCCTCTCCAGGTTGTGCTAATACTGGCCTAATCACCATACTGGATGCATCCACATGCACATGAAAATGTTTATCCTAAGATGGAAAATGCTGAATGGGCGTGGTGGTAATATTTTCCTTCAACATGTAAAATTACACTTGTTGAGAAGACAGAGTGTGATAATTAGTAAAAGGCACACAAGAGGTTCACACGTGAGAACATGGTGTAGTCAAAGGTGCAGAAGGATAGGGAAGTACACGCGCGTGAAATACAAGGGAAGATTCATGACTTAGCTACTTTCATATGTACGGGCTATTTTTGGAGATGGTGTGTAGAGCACACAAATCGGATAATGAATTGTGCGACACACATGGGATATTTTTGGAAGAGTGGATACTAAGCTCTTTGCATGGGTGTGGGATACGAATAGAATTTCTACTACCAGTTAACTAGAAGAGGTCTATTATTAGCGCAGTTGCATGTGTGGCTATTATTGTAAAGGCGCATGAATATTTTCATTATGTGACCTATTTTGGGAGTTAAGAAAGTGGTGAAGGGAAATTCCCCACCCTTATAAATATGTAGTGATCTACGTATACTAAGAGGACGATGTGAGAATTGAATTGCTATGAGATTATGCTACTAGATCTATTGTGTGCATGAGCTTTTGGTATTACTTGTTGTAATAAGCTTCTATGTAATTATTGTGTTTAATATAATGGAGTGTATTAGCTAAATCAAAGTATTAATCCTGAGCATAATTTTTTCTTGCATTAATGAATTCATTATGGATATTAATTAAATTTGTTATTCTTTAGATCTAGATTTGGCCATACTCTGTAGAATGTTATGTTAATTATGGATTTGAATGCATTAAGTCTTCATCATGCTAATACCCTACAAAAATAACCCTAAAGAGGGGATTGGTAGCTTTATGTGCTTCGGGTGAGTGCTCATGTCTAGGATGAGTGATGTGCCAGCGTGCCTGGGTTTTTACTGGTAAATTCTAGGATGCATCATTGGTTCCATTTCTGGGACCTCTTTTTTAGTTATTTTCAATATGGTTCACGATGAAGACATACCAATTGAACTTAGCAAGTGTTGAGGAGTGGATACATGATCTAGTTGAAGAATACGCATGGAGGTTCAACACCGGATCTCAGTTTAATGCATGTGCATGGGTGGAATAGAATCTGTATGAGATATTTTTTGCTAATTTTCTAGTGGAACTATATGAGTGGTTGGTTGTTTATACATCTAAAAGGGATTGGAGGTATCCTTGTTTGGATGTAGGAAGAATTTCAGGCCCTCTATGATGTTGATCTGATTTAGACATATGTTGTGGATACTTGGTTTCATGGTTCATTGAACAACTACATTTTGGAGTACTCAATTTAAACTTATTCTTTCCTAGAGGTAGAAGAATTCCAATTTTTATGGTATCCCAGGGGAACTTACCTGTAAAGGATTCCACTGGTGATAAAAATATTGATGGTAACCCTAAACTTAGAAAGTAACTTGATGGCTAAATAAACCCCACCACATGCGGGGGAAGGAGTAGGTTTGGTTAAGGATGGAAGACCTAGTGATAGAAAGGAAGAGAGAGGAAATGTGACTTAAGTATAATGAGGTGTGTGAGAGGGAGATAGAGAAGTAACTAGATGTTGTAGAGAAAATGGCATTGTGGAGAGAGATGACTCGTGAAGGATTTGAAATTCACGTAGAAGAAATAGAACCAGAGCATCAGGAACTCCCCCATTTGGGAAAGCCTGATTAAGAACCCCCCTCGGCCTCACGTAGAAGTATGCCAGTAGACCTGGGCTGTAGGAACGCATCTAAATCTACCTAAAAACCTTTCCCTTACACTTGGTCTTCTAGTATCTAGTACAACAAATAGTCAGCAAGCTAATTTAGGCAGTGGGAGAGTAGGAGTAAGTCATATAAAAAGTACATTGATGGTAGCGCAAATGTCTTTGTTGTTTCTTGGAGATACCTTTTTAGGTGTATGTCCCATAAAAAATTCAAGCGCACAAAATTTTGGACTCACTTCGGGGAGTGGTAACACTTCACAGATTATAGGGGTGCAGTTTAGTACTACTGTTGGGACACAGGGAAGTACATATTCTAGTATATCTCTGACTATAGGAGTAGGATTAGGAGGTATAGGTGGTTTTAGTTACGGTGGATCTGGTGGTTCTAGAGGCAGAGGAAACATAGGAGGTTCTGGATCAGGTGGGAAAGGTCCACACCAACCTCATAATATTTACATGGAGATGTCTCTTCATCTTCCAAAGTATAAGGGCATAGAAGATGCTACAAAAAACATTCACATGTGTGAAATCCTATGGTGAGAAAAAGGAATCATGGATTTTGAGCATAGGGAAAGTCAATTTTCCACTATTTTACAAGGTGCGTACACAACTGGTATAGAAATTTTGAATATGTTAAGACTTGCGTAGACTATGCAGCTTTAAAATATGCTTTCCTTAAGGAGTTTCACAACCTTGAGTTCGAGCAGAAGAGTATAAGCATGCTTAAGGATATTAAGAAAGGCACTAATAAAAGTGTTAGATAGTATGATGCCCATTTCAAAACACTTTTATCTAAGCTTTCTTATGATATTCATGCAAGCCAGCATGCACAATGGTTGGTTGGAGGTCTTATTACACCTTTTAGAAGGGTGCTATAGAATAAGACATACAATGATCCATACAAAGCACTTGAATAAGCTCTACACACTTAGGAATTCAAAATTATAGACACTCAGGTGAGCCCATTTTTGGAATCACAGATCGTAGCCATGGCAAAGCAGTTCGAGAAGCTATCATAAAATTTAGCACATGAGATGCACACGGGATTTTGTACACAGATTGTGAAGTGGAAGGTCACACCAAGGATAGTTGTCCCCACATATCAGTACACTTATTCCTACTATAGTGTGAGATATTTGATTTAAACCATGATACTAGCCATTGGCCATTATTACAATGCACAATAAGGAAGAATGTCTCTTGCTACTATAAAATTTACATGTCCATAACTCACGGCACAAAATATTTCTAGCTGATTGGTTAGATCCATGATGTTATAGATATTGGTGTACAACATATAGGAGTATCATATAACTCTAAAGGAAAGAACAGGCATCATGATTGGGTTCAAAATCAAGCACACTATGATTAGAATGAAGGGTGTTTTGAAGGAGGTCATGGCAGAGGTCGAGGATACCATGGTGGATTAAGAGGATGAGGGTATGGTGGTGGATGAGGCAAGTTTCCTAGTGGAACATGTTATACATGTAGATCTCCTTACCACTATAGGTACATATGTCCTCAGAATATTACATGTTCTTTCTGTGGAAATAATCATAGTTATGAGGAATGCCTAGAATTATATGAGCATCTTAGTAAGCAACATAAATAAGAAAATAAGGGAACAAGGATGGTTAGGATACAACACGCTATGGAAAATAAGTGGATTCCCAATCTAGAACCAGAATCTGAGGCATTTCTTGTAAAGATCACTATCCACGCTAAAGCGCCACGTGCTAGAGAAGCATTGTAGCAGAAGCCTACCATCACTAAGGAGGAAGTTATACATGCATGGTACCTAGATCATATCCATAAAAAGGATGTTTATGAGAAAATTATGGAGGTAATAAAAAATCTTCAAGGTGAAATACAATGTTTATAGGATCAATCACGAAAGTTGGAGAAAAAGAAAGCAACAAAACTAGCCAAATATTATATAAATGACTTGAAATAAGTGTGCAAGATGTTACAACAAGAGAATATCATTCAACTATTAGGGAATTGGTTAAAGGGAAACACTCCATGCGTAAGTACTGAGACTGGATGACAGATCCTACATGCAAAGCTTCCCCCTTGTTGGTACAATTTTTGAGCTTGCACCATGTTGCCCTATATTTTCAAATCAGTATATGCTCAAAAAAAATTTTATCCTTTGATTTGATGGTCTGTAATTCTTCCCCTCCAGCTGAAATGCTTTAAAAATGCTCACAAAACTTGTTGTTTTTCCCTAATTTGGAAGAATAATCTAAGTTTTCCTTTTTCTGTGCCCTAGTTTTTCCAATTTTGTGGGCTATGTCATTTTTCCCTTTTCCAAATCATGGAAAAATCAAAATTGATCAAATCATACTTGTTTGTAATTAAAAATTCTAATCCCAGATGTCGAAGAATGTTGTAGAAATCATGCTTCAGTTGATTCAAAATCAAAAAATCTGCCATCCTTAGTGAAAAAATTGAATTCTAGGGCATCCCTTGAAATTTTTTACGTTTTGACGGTCAAACATGGCATCATTTTCCTGTCAAATTCATCCTTAGAAGGTATTGGAAATGTGGTGGGTTTTCATTAGCTAGAGGAAAAGTGGCAAGAAGTGTTTCTAACTTTTCATTTTTTGACCTTTTTTGGCAATGGGGATTTTTCGGGCCCAAGGACCCGTTTGGCTCCAAATTTGCCTACGTGGCATGTTCTGATTGGCAAGGGGATGGTGGGTGAGTCAGATCTCCCTTGAAGTTTTTCTAGACCTTATTTTGTACAAAATGTCCTAAGTCACAAAATGGTCTCGAAGCCCCGCAGCCAATCGGGAGTGGACACAGTGTCCTAAAAGTTTCAAAAAGGGAGGAGAGGGCTGGATGGGGGACTTAGATTTTTTAAGCTCTATTTTTCTAAAGATTGCAAAAATCAATTTTTTCCCCGCTCCAATTAGAGGAGGACACATGGTATCAATTTTGAGTGGATTGGTAGGCTGACAGTAGAGGAAAAAGGGAATTATTTCCCTTTTACAAAAAATAAGGTTTAAAATTAAAAGTTTGAAGTGTGGCCCCGTGGCCAATTACAGGTGGACACGTGTCCAACAGGGTTAGAGGGAAGTGCGGGTCTGTGGAGGGAAATGGATATTTTTTCCCTTTTTGGCACAAGAAGAGCTTAAGAATCAAAATTTTAAGCACTGGCCCGCAAGAATGAATCATATGAGTGGACACGTGTCCATGCAGGGTCAGAGTGGACAAGGCGGGTCGGCGGGTCAGTGGAGGCAAGGAGGGGATTTTTTCCTTTTTGCAAAATAGGGCTTAAAATAAAAATTTTAAGCACTGGCCCGCTAGCGAATCATCGATCGACACATGGTAGAGCACAAAGCGGGTTGGCAAGTCGGTGGAGGCAGGAGAGAATTTTTTTCCCTTTTGCAAAAAAGGCTTAAAATCAAAATTTGGAGCACTAGCCCGTAACGAATCACAAGGAGACATGTGGTGAGGGAGAAATCAGAGATGTGGGCCCACGGGGAAAAAAGTGAAAAATTTCCAACTTATCAAAAAAGGTCAAAATGCGTAGAATTGAAGTGCGATCCCAATGGGACCCACCATGTGCCACGTGTCAGCTCCAAAATTCAAAGGTGGAGGGGGGAGGGAAAATTTTGAAAAATCACGAGCAAATTCTGAGAGAAAGCTCATTTTTTCTGAAAAACCCACCAAAGAACTAGGATAATTTCTTATGTGTTGGATCTTCATGTATGTGAGTTGGTTACAAGTGTATAGCCATCACACAGCTCTGCAATTGTTCATGAAACTCTCCCTTGTTGATGAATCTAACAAGCTTTTCAGTTAATCTATGTTTTTATGGGTAATATGATGTCTGTTATAAGTTTTAAATGCCTGTAAATAGTTTTCATTGTTCTTGTTGCAATCTTGCATTGAAAGTCTTTAGAAATCACACAGGATCTCCATTTCTGGTTGATAGTTTAGTGGCATTTTCAATCTCATATTCAGAAGAGCCTTCATCTGATAAGGAGATAAACAAATTTAAAATCATTTTACCTTCCTTGACTGCAGAGATTGCTTGAAAGCCTTTGGGGGCACCTTAGGCGTAGTTTGATCAAGGATTTTTGTTGTTTAATTGAGTTCTTTACTTCAAGATTTCGTGGTGAGTTCTCAAATATTGTGTGAAGAGTGGTACATGGGCTTCCATTTATGCCTCTTCTGGTTGAAAGAATGTCTTGATTATTTGAAGCATTTTATCTTGATATTTGTTTCAAGTATTGTAGAGGCTATCAAAGAATCTGATATATCCCAATTTGTCTCATCAATACCCCACCAAAAAATTCATTCTAAACAACCCAATCCTACCCATACTACCCCTGTATTGAATTTTGTGTCAACAAAAGGATACTAACCCATCTACAAAAATGCTTAAGGAAAATCAGGATTATATAATTTCTTCAGTAACCCTTGCCTTGCATTGAAAATATCTCCATGATCTGGGAGTGACAACTTGTGAAAGTCATAGATTTGGAGTGTTGATCATATTTTCCCAAGGCCTTTTCATACTATTTGCATAAATTGAGGGGTATCTTCATCTCCTTCACCATTTTGGGGTTACAATATAGGTTCTCTTACCTTGTTGAAAATTCACAACCTAAAATAGTGAGGGTCATATCAAATCCTTTCAAAGTGCTATCCATTTCTCCACAAATCTGAGTGCCAGTTAGATCACCTCCTTGGATACAAAACGACACACATCATGATCTATCTGACTTCAAGCTTCATGCCATATCTCTGATGCCGTTTTCGGGGAGTTCTTGGAATTTTTTTTTGTTTTTGAAGTGCTTGAAGAGTTTGAGCATTTGTGTATTCAATAATTTGAGCTACTACATTGTTAAAATATCATTATATGCTTCAGATCTGTAATTTTTAAGCAAAAAGATATAAGTTCTACCTGCAATTTTACCAGCTTCCAGCAGTTGTTGCACTTCATTTGCATTTGTGGTTGATAATTTCAAGAAAAAAGGTCTGATTTGTAAAGTTTGGAAATATTTTCAGAGCTGGTAAATATTTGATAGAATTATTTTAGTGCATTTACACAACTAGGGTGAAATTCCTTAGTGGCAACTCCATGCTGATTTGATATTAATAAATACTAGTGTCTTGTCTTTCTATCATTTATTTTTGTGCTGCTAATCTCTGCAAAACTGGAAGGAAGAAGATCTCTCTTCCTTAAAGACTCTGCTAAGAAATTTTTTTTAGATTGAAGGAACTCAAAGTTGTAAGGGAGAATAGTTTGGAAGGTTGTTAAAGGGTAGAAATCATGCAAATATATATCCATTGGTGAGAGAGATCAGCCTTTGGTAGAAGATTATCATTCTTCTTCAAGTGATTCTGATTCAAGTAATCCTCTCATAAACTTTTTTGCCTCAGCTAGTGAAGGTCTTTTTGATATACCTGGTAAGTTCCTTCTCCAATTTTCACCTCTGTGTTTTAATTCGAGTAAAACTTTCCAAGTAAGTCAGCACTTAGAGAATACCAGGCTTGTGAATCACATTCTTGAGTCCTAAAGACCTTGTACTCCTCATCATCTTGTTTAACCTCCAAGATCACCTCCATGAAACAATATGGCTCAGCCTAGACCTCCATTTGTTGTTAACACCTTTGGTACCATAGATTTTAGAGGAATGGCTGGTTATTTGAATGCTGTTCCATAAGATGTCAGAAATAGATTGCAAAAATCTCAAGGCAACAATGCAATAACTGGTGATCAACATCTCAAACTCTTTGTTAATATGATGGAAGATTTTGAGATATAATTTGAGGATGTGTATATTAAGTTATTCATTCATACACTAGAAGAATATGTTAGGGATTGGTAAGAGGATCTACCTGATAATTCTATTGATTCATGGACTAAAATGAAAAATTCATTTAGGTTGCAATATGGTGACAAGACTGATCCTAGATTTCTTTTATCTGAGTTTGAGAATATCAAGAAGAACCGTAATGAATCAGTCCATGAATTCAACACAAGGTTTAACAAAAATTTGAGAAGGATACCTATTAATTTGAGGCCTTGTGATGAATCTTGTCTAATCAAATATGCATATGCATTTGATAAGAAGGCAGCCTATTACCTAAGAGACAAGAACCCAACCAATCTAAGACAATATTTCACCATGGCACTTCAAATTGAGAACAATATCAAAGTAATTGGGAAACCTCTCAAGAGAGATGGTGTAAAATTGATAAACCCTAAAAAAACTCAAGCTAGAAAAGGTGCTGATTTAGAAGAGGTTGTGAAAACTTTGGTAGGGGCTGTCAAATAAATATCATACAAGTTGGCAAGAGCTGAGAAGGGAATTGGGCAGACTTCACAAGGTCAGCCTAGGCAGTAAGCAAAAGATAGATTTGGAAATCACCATAGGAATGAGAAGAGGTTTGATGACAAAGGTAAAGGACCTGTTGGATCTGCAAATAGACATCCTCAAGCACGTGAAGGAAGAGTGTTTCCTGATCCCTTAACTGCTAGGGTTTATGTTGTTGAAGAGGTTGTTGATATTGATTAGTGTGATAGGTGTCTTCTACCCCATCCTCCATGTGAAGTGGACCAAAAAGAAGGTGAAGCTAATAATGATGATGGTACTGATGATGATATTTTCATGGTGGGTTGTTTTTCAAGCTCATAAGGAGGAGAAACATCTACTGAAGTAATAAGTGGTAGGACAGCTACAAATTTTTGGGATTGCATCAAACAGGTACAAATACTTCTTCCCCCTCATGCTCTTGAAGTTGATGTAGTGCAAGCTTTTGAAATTCCTAACAATGACTTTGAATACTTAAGAGCTTTGATGATTAAGAAGTATGATGGTGGTATCCCTTCGGAGGAAGATAGACAATTGTTGATGAATGCTGTTGTAGCTCAAGAGAAATACTATAACACTAGAAGAAAAGTTGTTAAGGGAGTTGGGCCTTAAGCCAAACCTAAAACACCCTTGCTCATAAGCATTCCAAAAGAAGCTCCTAGGAGAGAAGCACCTGTCAGAAGTTCTACTGTCCCAAACAAAAATTATAGTCCTCTTCATGCCCAAGCTGCCAAGAATCCACTACCATCTAATGAATCTTCTTGTCTCCCTTCCAATGCTGTTTTGCCAAAGAGTGTCCCCTTTGACATAGCCCAAGTATTGAGCCAAATTAAAGTGAGTGTTCCAATCATTGAGTTGCTTAGAATTCCTAAGCATAAGAAGAGAGCATTTGAGTACTTGGGATTGAAAGAAGAGAAGGTTACTCTAGGCAGAAATGTAAATGTTGTTAAAACTCCACCTCAGATCATTGTTGACCTTGAAACACCACCAGCAATAGAAGATCTTGGAGAGACAACTGAGGTATATTTGGGGACATCTTTGGTTGATTCCCAATTGAATGTTGATCCATTCTTCACAACTTTGATCATAAAAGATAGACTACTTCATAATTGTATGTTTGATTCCAGTGCATCATGTAATGTCATGCCTCTAGAATTCATGAATGAGTTGGATATCAAAGTGATAGCTGCCTATGGGAAGTGTACTACCATGGATTCAAGGGAAGTGCCGGTGGTTGGTCATGTGAAGGGTCTGGTAGTGTAACTTGCAGCCTATCCAGGTAAGAATTTGAAACTTGATGTTGTAATTGTTGACTGCCCTGCCAAATGGGGTATGATTTTGTCAAGAAAATGGGCTACAAGTGTTGGTGGCAGCATTCATATGGACATGTTTTTTTCCACCATTCCAATTGAGGGCAGCCTTATTAAACTTTATGGTGAGAAGAAGATGTTGCACCTAATTGAAGATCCCAACAATGCTTCCTATGAAGTGTTGTTTGCTGATGTAGATGCTGATAATTTCATTGGTTTTGCTGATGGAAAAAAAAATAGGATGGAAAAATAAAAGTGCCTTGATATGGTAGGTTCTCCATGGACATTGCTATTTGATGGAGCTTGCTCCAAATTTGGTAATGGTGCTGGTATAGTTATGCTTTCTCCTAGTTTGGAAGAGTTTTGCTTTTTCTTTCAAACTTAATTTTGAATGCACTAATTTTTTTTTTGAGTATGAGGCATTGCTGTTAGGGTTAAGAATTGCATGGAAATATGGAGTAAAAGACATTGTTGAAAAAGGATATTTAGGTCTGGTTGTCAAACAAATAAGAAAACTGTATGCTACAAAAAATCAGCATATGAAACAGTACAAGCATGCAGTTTGGGATTTAATTGAAATGTTTGATTCCTTTAACATTGTGTATTATGATAGAGGTATCAATGCTGCTGCTGAAAAGTTGGTAGTGTTGGGTTCTATATTTGGAAATTGCACCATTTCATGTTATTGTGAATACAACAATGAAGTGCTAACTAGGCTAGCTGTCCCTGATAGTGTGAAACATTGGAAAGTTTTTAATAATGATGCTCAAGTGTTAAGGTTATTTAAAAACCAATGTGAGTTTGAAAATCAGAATATTGATTGGGAGCCAATGGTATGCATGACTGAAGGAAGAGAAAATTCATTTGAGAAAGACATCATCCAATTGAAAAAAAACACCATTCATGGAGTTCTTGTTGCACTTGAGTCAAATTTTAACAATGTTGATTGCATCATAAATAGAAACATGTCTACCTCAAGGGATGTGGAAGATCATAACTTGGGCACTAATGGTAAACCAAGGAATATTTGGTTGGGCAGAAATTTAAGTAAAGAGGAAAAATAGTCTTATGCCCAACTCTTGAAAAAATATCAAGACTGCCTTGATTGGTCCTATTCTGAGCTAAAAGCATATATAGAAGAGTTGTTTCAACATGAGATCCCTCTTGAGGCCAAGAATAAGCCATTAAAATAGAGGAAAAGGCCAATTAATCCACTTGTCTCCATGAAAATGCAAGAGGAGTTAAAGAAGTTGAGAGATGGAGGTATTATTTAGTCCATTAGATATTCATCTTGGGTTGCAAACCTTGTGCAAGTCATAAAGAAGAACAGAGAAATCAGACTTTGTGTGAATTTTAGAAATCTAAAGAAAGCATCCATAAAGGACAACTATCCCTTGCCAAATATGGAAAATATGTTGCAGCTTGTGACAGGGTCTGAGTTTCTTTCTACATTGGATGGTTTCTTCGGATACAATCAAGTGGTTGTCAAAGAATTAGAAAGACTTAAGACAACATTCACTACTCCTTGGGGAACATATGTTTTTTTTAGGATGCCCTTTGGTTTGATGAATGATGGTGCCACTTTTCAAAGAGTAATGGATGTTGCTTTTGTTGGTTACATCAATAAGTTCATTGTAGTTTACCAAGATGATGTGACTGTGTTTTCAAGGTAGAGAGGTGATCATTTATAGCACTTGGAGAAGATGCTGATCAGATGTAGGGATTATGACATTTCTCTTAATCCAAAGAAGTTTCATTTTAGTGTGTAAAAGGAAAAGCTACTTGGTCACATTGTGTCAAAAGATAGTGTTATGATAAACCTTGAGAGAGTGGAAGCAATCAGCAAAGTACCTATCCCAAGAACCAAGAAAAGCATCCAATCTTTCTTTGGTCAAATTAATTTTATTAGAAGGTTTGTTTCCAACTTTGCTGAGTTGACTCTTCCAATCACAAGCATGCTAAAGAAGGACCAAGTTATCAGGTGGGAGGAGGCTACAATTTAAGCTTTTGAAGGAATTAAGGATACACTTAAACATGCACCTATTTTAGCACCCCAAACTATAAGAGGCCTTTCCAAATCTTTTCCTTTTCCTCTGAGTATACCATTTCTTCTATTTTTCTACAAAAGGATGAGAATGGGGCTGAGAGGCTCATTTTATTATTTAGTAAGGCTTTACAAGTAGCTGAGCTGAAGTATACAATCATGGAGAAACAAGCATTTGCCTTGGTGAAAGCAACAAAAGTTTTTAGGCCTTATATATTGAGTTCAAAAGTTGTTGCTTATGTTCCCCACACCATGGTGAAAGACATCTTATCAGAGATGAAGATCTCAAGCAAAAGATGTAGGTGGGTGAACAAGCTGCAAGATTATGATATGGAAATCCAAACCAAAAATTTGGTACGTGGTTTGGGCCTTGCTAAGCTCATGGCTGAGAGCAACTTGTAGAATGTGGAAGTGAATTAGCTAGAGGAAGAAAGGGTAGATGTGCTTGCAAAGTTGGTAAGTTCTGAGTGGTACAAAGATGTGATCTTCTACCTCAGACACCTGTGCTGCCCTAGTCACTTAAATAAAAATCAGAAAAGAGCCCTCAAGCTAGCTTCTCAAAAATATATCATCACAGACCTTGGGTTGGCTTGGAAGAACCCTAAAGGTGTCCTCTTGAAATGCATAACTAAAGATAAAGATCCCAAGATAGTTGCTGATTTCCATGGGGGAGTTTGTGGAGGACACTTTTTTGTAAGATTAATAGCACATAAGATTTTGAGAGCTAGTTATTGGTGGCCTACTCTCTTCAAATATGAAACCTAGCTGGTTAAAAAATGTGATAGTTGCCAACATTTCTCTGGAAGACTGAAAGCTTTAGGTTCCCTTCCTTTGCAACCTGTATCAATTGAAGCTCCTTTTAAGCAATGGGGAATGGAATTCATTGGTGAGATTTCAAATCCTTCTAGTGCTGGCCATAAGTGGATCCTTGTAGCCACTGATTATTTTACAAAGTGGGTAGAGGCAATCCCCACCAAGAAAGCAACACACCAAATAGTTATGGACTTCTTGTTGAATCAAATCATATGTAGATTTGGAGTCCCAGTCAAGATTATAGATGATAATGCCATGTGCTTTACAGCCAAACCTTTAATGGTAATGTGCAATGAATATGGAATCAATTTGTCTTATTCTTCAAACTATAACCCCCAAGGGATTGGAAAAGTTGAGTCTAACAATAAGAATTTTTGTAAGATCATTAAAAGAAACTTGGAGAGAAAAAAGAAGAAATGGGGTGAAAAATTGAAATATTTAGTTTGGGTTGATAGGATAACTCCTAAAAGAGCTACTGATAAAAGCCCATTTGAATTGGTGTATGGAACTCAGGATTTTCTGCCCTTGCACCTGTAATTGTCTTCATTTTAGTTTTCCCAACAGTTGGAAGATCAAGAGCTTGGCCCATATGAATCAAGGATCAATCAGATTATTGAGCTTGATGAGGAGAGAAGAGCATCCCATCAAAGGCATGTTAGATTTAGGGAAAAATTAAAGAGATTGTTTGATAAGAAGGTCACTCCTAAAGCCTTCGATGTTGGAAATATGGTTTTGTTGTGGGATAGTAGGCATGAAGACAAGGGAAAGCATGGAAAATTTGATGCATTATGGATGGGCCTTTATGCCATTGATATAAGAATTGGTGAACATACCTTCTTTCCCAAGGACTTAGATGGGGAATTGTAAAAAATTCCTGTTAATGGTAGACATTTGAAGCATTTCTTGGATTAATCCCCAAATCTGAGGTATGCACCAACTGTATAGTTATATAGTCTTTGTTTTTCACTTTGTTTTTGTTGTTTTGTTGGTGTGTGGTTTGCCCTTGTTCTTGGTAGCCATTCTGGTCGGTTTCTCAGCTCTTTTTTGAAGAATGGTTCTAGTTTTTTGACTGCCTTGTGTATTGACTCTTTTTCCTAATGGATATTTTGGTACTTGGTCTACATTTTGTCCTTATGGCACTCACTAGGAGTGCCCATTTCCAACCAAGAGTCGATGTTGGTGCCATTTTTGAGCTTGCACCATGTTGCCCTATATTTTCAAATCTGTATCTGCTTAAAAAATGTTTTATCCTTTTATTTTATGGTTTGTAATTCTTCCCCTCCAGCTGAAATACTTTAAAAATGCTCAAAAACTTGTTGTTTTTCCCTAATTTGGAAGAATAATCCAAGTTTGCCCTTTTCTGTGCCCTAGTTTTTCCAATTATGTAGGCTATGTCATTTTTCCCTTGCCAGATCGTGGAAAAATAAAAATTGATCAAATCATACTTGTTTGTATTTGAAAATCCAAATCCTAGATCAGGAATGTTGTGAAAATCATGCTTCAGTTGATTCAAAATCAAAAATCTACCATCCTTGGTGAAAAAATTGATTTCTAGGGAATCCTTTGATTTTTTGCATTTTGACGGTCATACGGGCGTCATTTTCACATCAAATTCATCCTCAGAAGGTATTGGAAATGTGGCGGGTTTTCATTGGTTGAGGAGTGGCAATAAATGTTTCTAACTTGTCATTTTTTGATTTTTGGCAAAGTGGAAAATTTGGCTCCATGGCTCCACCTTTTTCATAGTTGCCTACATGGCATGTTCTTATTGGATGAGGGGAGGTGGGGGAGTCAGATCTCCTTTGAAAATTTTTGACCAAAGGTGTTAACAACAAACGAAGGTCTAGGCAGATCCATATTGTTTGGTGGGGGTGATCTAAGAGGTGAAACAAGATGGTGAGGAGTATAATATCCTTGGGGCTCTAAAATGTGATTCACAAATCCTCTAAGTGCTGATTTTATTGGAAATTTTTACTCAAATTAAAACACAGAGGTGTAGATTAGAGAAGGAACTTACAAGGTACAATAGAAGGACCTTCAATAGCTGAGGTAAACAAGTTTATGAGAGGATTCCTTGAATCAGAATCACTTGAAGAAGAGTGATAGTTCTCTATCAAAGGCTGATTTCTCTTGCCAATGACTATATCTTTGCCTAATTTCTGACCTTCAACCACCTTCCAAAATCTTCTCCCTTCCAACTCTGAATTTCTTAAATCTGAGAACAATTTCTTAGTAGAGTCTTTAAGGAAGAGAGATCTTCTTCCCTCCAGTTTTACAGAGATCAACAAAACAAAAATAAATGACAGAAAGCTCAAGACACTAGTATTTATAAATTCACATAAGCATGGAGTCACCACTAAGGAATTTCACCTCAGTTGTGCAAGAATGCACTAAAATAATCTGTAAAATGTATCTTAGCACTGAAAAACATTGCAGTGCCTTATAAATCAGACCTTCTTCTTTTTAGATAAATCAATCACTATGCAACCAAAGTGTATGAACTGCTGAATACACAAATGCTGAAACACCTCAAACACCTCAAAAACACCAAGAAATTCCAAGAACTCCCTAGCAATGATGCCACTCGTGTTGGTATCCAAATTTGTTCTCCTTTTCAATCTGAGCAGCACCACAGTTATGTCATGGAGCTTAAGGACAGATTAGACCATGTTGTAAGTCATTGGTAGTAGGGGATATGGTCTAGCTAGCACTCAGGTTTGTGGAGAAATGGATAGCACTCCAATAGGACTTGATCTTGTCCTAGCTGTTTTAGGTTGTGCCTTGCAACCAAGGTAAGAGGACCTATTTTGTAACTTTGTAATGGTGAAGGAAATGAAGATTCCCTTCTCTTTGCTTGAAATTATCTGATGGAGACCTTGATGAAAACATGATCAACACCCCAGATCTGAACTCTCACAAGTTGTCATTTCCCAAAACATGGGTATGCTCTCAAAACAAGGCAAAGGTTACTAGAGACATTGGAAATCCTGATATGTTATGCATAATTTTGAAAATAGATTTTGATCTTCTATGGGTATACACATGCAAATGAGGGATATGATCTTTTTTGTTGGATGATTTTTTGGTAGGAGATTAATAAGACACACTGAGATAGATTAGATCTTTGACAATCTGTACATTACATGAACAATCATCAAATGAAATGCCTAAAGTAATCAGGTTGTTCTTTCAACTAGAAGAGGCACAAATGGAAGCCCAAGTTGCACTCTTCACACAATCTTTGAGAACTCACTACAAAATCTTGAAGTAAATAACTTAATTAAACAAAAAAATCCATGATCAAATCATGCCTTAGGTACCCCCAAAGGCTTACAAGGAATATTTGCAGTCAAGGAAGGTAAAGTGATTTTAAAATTGTTTATCTCCTTATCAGATGAAGGCTCTTTTGAGTATGACATTTCAAATAACACTAAACTATCAACTAGAAATGGAGATCCTATGTGATTTCTATAGAATTTCAATGCAAGATTGCAATAAGAACTCTAAGATTTATCTGCAGGCATTTAAAATTGATAACAGACATCATATTGCCCAAAGAAAAACATAGATTTAATTAAAAGATTGTTAGATTCAATAGTAGGGGAGAGTTACATGAACAATCTCAGAGCTGTGTGGTGGTTATACACTTGTAACCAGCCCACATTCATGAATTTTCCAACATATGAGACATTAACCTAGTTCTTTGGCGGATTTTACAGAAGATGAGATTTCTCTCAAAAAAATTTGCCCGTAATTTTCAACTCTCCACCTTTTCCAATTTCTCCAAAATGCATAATATACTGCATGCCATCATGGAGTCTTCCTTCCCAAGAAAAGAATATGCTTATGGGATCAATTTTTTTACAACAACTCCTCATGCTTTGCAGAAAGGGACAACAAACAGAAAAATGTTTGATGAATGCTAGGTGTGCCAAATTTTTTAAATTATTACATAAATTTGGATCTTTATCCCCCCAGGGTCACGTTTTTACCATTTAGGCATGCAAGCATCTTTTACTAATCATTTTTCACCTTTTCACCTCATCATTTCACATCTGTAACTTTTGATTTTCATCTTTCACATTTTTTAACGGGCCCGAGAAAAAATGTATCAAAAAAACCATATATCACTGAATTAGGTCATGAAAATAGTGCCCTTGCACTCAGAAGGCCGAGATGATGCAAAATCATATAAGGTTCAAAGAAAATTGATGAAGAAATCATGATTCCAAGATTCTTGGAGCTCCAATGGTGGTAAGAGGGAAGAATGCATAGTATCCATTGATTTTGTATCAACTTTTAATATCAGCCCTCCACGTGGAATATGTTATTTAAAAAATAAGTTCGAAATTACCTTCTTAACCCTTGGATCAGGTGAGACATGTGTCAAAAGATGATTAGATCGGTCCCATGCCTTCAAAACATGCTTTTTGTGACCTTTTTAAATTTTGGAAAATTTTGTAAAATTTCTCCGCTTGCTTGCCCCTTGGGCCTGCCACATGTCCATATGTGGGCCCCTTTGAAATTGCGAGCCAATTCTATCCATTTTGCTCCTTTTTTGAAAAAAGAAATTTTTTCTCAAAATTCTCCGTGGGCCCGAACACCCGCTCTCTTTCCATTTTTTGTATTTCTGGACACGTGTCCTTTTCTTATTCGTCCCGGAGCTTCGGCTCAAATTTGACATTATACCATTTGAAGTTAAAAAATTCAAAATCATGACAAAACCTGCTACCTTATTTTGGCTCTCTTGGACACGTGTCGCCTCGTGATTTGTTGCGGAGCTTCGGCCCAAAATGTTAACTTTAAAGGTTTGAAGTTAAAAAACTTCAAATTCATCAAAACCTCTTCCCTCCCATGCTGAATTTTCCGAGACACGTGTCCACCTACTATTGGATGAAGGCCTTCGGGTCAAAAATTTCCCTTGACAATTTGATCCAAAAAAAAACAAAAATTCACCAACTCCTTCCGCCACCTGCATGTCCCCCAAGCCACATGTCCTCTTCCCATTTGTTGCAGGCCTTCGGCCCAAAACATGACTTTGAAATTTTTTCAAAATGAAAGCAAATTTTTTTAAGGATAACCCGCCAATTCTCTGACCAATCGGAATGTGCCACATAGGCACCCTTTGTAAGAAGCGGAGCCATGGACCAAAATTTTCCCTTTAGCCAAAATTTCAAAATGACAAGTTAGAAAACATTTCCCGACCACCCCCAGCCAATAGGAACCTACCACATTGCAATAATGTTGCGATGATGAATTTTACGGGAAGATGACATCCGTATGACCGTCAAAATGTCAAAAATACAGAGGATGCCCTAGAAATCAATTTTTTCAACGAGGATGGTAGATTTTTTGGTTTTAAATTAATTGAAATGTGATTTGACATTGTTTTCGACCTGTGGATTGGGATTTTACTTGCAAACAACTCGGATTCAATTAATTTCAACTTTTTGCACAATTTGGCATGGGAAAATGATACAGCCTGAAAATATGGAAAAAATTAGGGCACGGAAAGGGGAAAACTTGTAGAATTGTTTCAAATTAAGGAAAAACAACACATTCTTGGGGAATTTCGAAGCATTCAACTAAGGAAGATGAACTGCAGACTACCAAATCGATAAATAAAATGTTTTTGAGAAAAATCAGACATTAAGAAAAAGGGCACACAGTGCAAGCCTATAAATGGCACTAACACACCCCAACAAAAAATTCATTCAAACAAATTAATCCTACCCATACTACCCCTGCATTTTATTGTGTGTCAACAAAAGAATACAATCCATTTAAAAAAATGCACAAAGCAAATCAGGATCATATAATGTCTCCAGTAACCCTTGCCTTGCATTGAAAATATCTCCATAATCTGGGAGTGACAACTTGTGAAAGTCAGATTTGGAGTATTGATCATATTTTCCCAAGGCCTTTTCATACTATTTGCATAAATTGAGGGATATCTTCATCTCCTTAACCATTTGGGGGTTACAATGTAGGTTTTGTTACCTTGGTTGAAAGGCACAACCTAAAATAGTGAGGGTCAGATCAAATCCTTTCAAAGTGCTATCCATCTCTCTAAAAATCTGAGTGCCAGTTAGATCACATCCCCGACTACAAAACGACACACATAATGATCTAACTGACTTCAAGATTCATGTCATATCTCTGATGCTACTCAGACTGAAAAGGAGAACAAGTTTGGGTACCAACACCCCTCATATCTTAAACTATGATAAGGAAATATATATGAATGCTTTTGCAGATGGGTGGCTTTTGAGTAATATATTGATTGATACAGGCAAAAATGTCAATGTTCTTACTTTAGATGCATGGGTATAAATGGAAAGAGCTCCATTGTAGCTATCTTTGAATGTACTATTCATGGCTAACCGAAATAAGGCCACTCTCATTGGAGTTTTAAAAGATGCATCTATTACCATATTGGGAGGAAAGTTCACTGGGGATTTTGAGGTTTTGGTGCTGACAAAAGAAAATAGCTTCCCAACTCTACTTGGGTGTCCTTGGTGTTATGCAAATAATGCTGATATTTAGTTCAACAAGGGTTATATCAGTTTTGAAAATAAGGAAGAAAGACTTATTATCCATTTAAAAGATGGAAAATATATGCCCTATGTTGAGCCCTTGAGTGAGGAAGACCTGAATAGGATTTATGTACGCACCATCCAGGACCCAGAGGTACTTGAGCCATCTAAAGAAGGAATCCTTTAGTGGGAAGATGCAAATTCTACTAGCGATTCTACATGTGTTGCTTGCGGTAATTGGGCTCATAGTAATTATGATTTGGTAGTGCATAAAGTAAAGAGCACATTTTCATAGGACAAAAGACCTCATTGTATTAGGAGAATAAGTAACAACTCAGTACCTCATTATAATAGAGAAGGATAGCCTACGGTATTTATGTACGCCATGGAGGAATAGTGGATAGACCAATTGGAGAGAAAAAATATGCTAGCATATACCCTACGTGGGACAACAAGACACTGGTGGGTGGTTCAAAAGGATAACCTTGTAGGATGGAATGAAATTAGGATTGCACTTACTACTAGGTTCTTCAGGAGCAATGCACATACTCAAATATGCACTTATCATGGTAATCAACCAATTCAGCACCACATTCAACAGTGTGAGAGACTCTGGACAGAGGGGCAGGAAGCTTTACCACCTTCGCTCTAGGTGTACAAATTTTATTCCACTTTACAAGGTTGCACACGTGCTTGGTATGTATATATGGAACTCCATAGAGAGACATGAAATTGGCAAGATTTAATTACAAGAATGATACATATGTTTGAATTTTTCTCTACTAAACCTATGGTAGAAGAGGCATTAAAGGTTATAAAGCACTTAACTATGGGAGATAGTGCCAAGGTGGAAGAACTCATTCAAGATTTATTTGATGAAGAAATATTAGGAGTGCATTTTGCTAAAGAAACAAAGACAAATGTCACACTAATTAGGTGCACTTGCCTTAAGAAGGAAGAAGTAGAGATGGTCAACTTAGTGGACAGTGAAGAAGTAGAAAAAAAAGATGTAGACCATTTAATAGGTAGGTGTGAGGTTTTGGACATTACAGATAGGACCACACACACATATCATGAACCTATGAGGACAAAGAAAGTGAATATTAGATCAGATGTTGAGCCTAAGGAGGCCATAATTGGGAACTATTGGTATGAATCTGAAGTGGAAAAAACCATTGAGTTTCTACAAGATTATCAGGACTTATTCCCTTGGGGATATCATGAACTAAAAGGCATGCATGAGTCATTAGGATAAATGAAGATAAATCTTAAAGAGGGTACATTCCTAGTCAGAAAGAGACCCTACAGAATGAACCCTAGCTTGCATGTAAAGGTCAAAGAATAAATTGACTAAATGTTGAAGTATGGAATCATCAAGCCCCTAGATGAGTTAGAATGGGTTAACCCAATGGTGATCAGTATCAAGAAGGATGGTCAGATTAGGATCTGTGTGGATTACATGGAGCTGATTGTTGCATGTGTGACTTATCCCTTTCCTACGCCATTCACCAAGGAAATAATAGAAGGAATTTTATGGTGCGAAATCTATTCATTTACAGATGGATTCTTTGGGTATCATCAGGTTAGGATTGTATAGGAGGATCAACAAGACTAATTTTACTACTAAATGGGGCATCTTTTCCTATACTGTGATGCCCTTTGGTCTAAAATTCGCATCTACTGTATTTTTGTGCATAGTTTTTCAAGCGTTCAAATATTTCATTCATAACTTCTTGCAGGTTTATTTACATGATTGGATGGTGTATGGACTTATTAAGGAACATTGTGATAATTTACACATAATGTTTGAAATATGTCACCAGTTAAGTATCTCCTTGAACATCAAGAAATGTGTATTTGCTACACCATTTAGAATACTATTAGGGCACGTCATCTGTAAAGAAGGTTTGTTGGTTGATCCAACTAATATTGCAGTCATTATCAGCCTGGAAGAGCCTACCAATCAAAGTGAGGTACACAGATTCTTTGGTCACACTAGGTATTATAGAAAATTTATAAAGGGTTATGCTAAGGTTTTCACACCCTTTGAGGAGTTACTAAAAGGAAAAGGGAAGTTCTATTAGGGAGAACCACATCAACATGCATTTGAGACATTAAAGGAGAAACTTACTACAATGCCTATTCTATGATTTCCTTCACGGGACCAACCATTTCATGTGCATGTGTATGCTTCTGGCATGACCATTAGCGTGGTGTTGGCTCAGTTTGGATACAGTATTATAGATCATCCTATTTGTTTTGCTGGTAGAAAGTTAACTCCTACAGAGAAAAATTATACAACTACAGAGTGCGAAGCTTTGTTGATGATCTATGTGCTGCATAAATTCAGATAGTACCTATTAGCAACACCATTTGTATGTTATACCGATCACATGGAATTGAAGTATTTAGTAAATAAGCCCATTTTACAGGGTCACATATGCAGATGGGTACTCTTATTCAAATAATTTGATTTGAAAGTTGTGGTAAAACCAGGGAAAAGTAATTCTAGACCGGATAATTTATCCAGAATATACTTGGGAGAAGAGGCACAAGAAATTGAAGATACCATGCCCGATGCAAAGCTATACATGTTACAACATGTGTCATCATAATTAGAGGACATTTCTATATTTCTATGAACGGGTATGGTGCTAGAAGGGATGTAATCATTAGAAAAGAAACAACTTACTATTTGCATGACACCATTTATGTTGATTAGCGGTGACCTGTACAAGTTAGGCCGAGATGAAGTATTACACTGCTGTGTACTAGAACATGAGTGCACATATATCATAGAGGAGGCTCATGGTGGTATTGCAGGTGGGCACTATGCAGATGATGCCACTGCGCACAAGATTTTACTCGCTGGATTATGGTGGGAGACATTATATAAAGATTGTAAGGCATATTTCAAGGCTTGTGATCACTGTCAGTGCCTTAGAAAACTAGGTCAAAGAGATGAAATGCCTCTAAGACCTATTACTAGTGTAGAAATCTTTGAGAAATGGGTTATAAATTTTGTGATTCCTATTTCACAAGTTGTGCGTAGGACTGGATCACACTATATCATGACTTGCACATATTATCTGACAAGGTGGGTAAAAGAAACACCTATAAAGGATTGTATAGTAGCTACAATAACCAGATTTTTATGGGAAAATATTATTACAAGGTATGGATGCCCGTTGAGTTTGACCAGTGATATGGGTACACATTTTCAGAATGAGATAATCAGAATTTTATTGGATGAATTCATGATTGCAACCCATAAGACTACACCATATCATCCTTAAGTAAATGGGACTGTTAAGGCCTTCAACAAGATTTTGAGATAGACATTGACAAATTTTTTTGATGTTGGAAGAAAGGATTGGGATGATAAAGTTTCTGCAGTACTTTGGGCATATAGAACAACAATTAAGTGGTTAAACAAGGCCACACCTTTTCAATTGATGTTTGGCGCAGAACCAATTATTCCTATGGAATTCATGTTACCTTCTTTACATATTGCACATGATGGAGGTCTAGCTGATGAGAAATCATTAGAAGAATGAATTGACAAATTGATTAAGTTAGATGAGCAACAAGAATTAACATGTTGGAGTTAGAAGCAAGAAAAATCTAGGTAGAAAGTATGTCATGATAGGCACATTAGGGACAAAAAGATTGAGTTAGGATAGATGGTGCTTCTTTATGATTCTAAGTTTTTGTGCCATCTAGGAAAACTCAAAGTACATGGAAGAGATGAAAGATGAAGAAATGAAAGATGAAGAATGGAGGAGAAAGGGTACAAGAGACAAAAGAGAAAAAGAAAGATATTTCTCAAGATGCTGAGGATCCAAATCCAAATCTTAGCACTCTAGTTCCTAAGGGGCCAAGAAATAAAAAAACAAGTGGAGAGTATAATGTTCTATCTTTGGGATATGCTGAGGACACAAGTAAAATTGTCTATGCCCATTTTCAAAGCACGGTGACCCGTAAAGAGTTATATGGATGGGAGGTGATGGATGAAGACATGGCCACCACGTGAACAAGGAAGAAACTATCTTGGTCTTTGAATACACATATGGAAAAGCTAGAATTCACTGTATGTAAAGAATCTTGTGTGTTAAGAAGGTTGAAAAAGGCACCTCAGGACAGAAATATAACTGTAAAACCCATTATTATGTTTGATGAACAGGTAAGTAATGCCTTGGTAAAAGTATCTACATATGTGGCATGGAGGAACATAGAAAAATCTGCCACTATCAAAGTGCTAAGGGAAGAGATTAAAGAAAAATATGCAAAGATCATGTGGTTTAAAGAAGAGAAGGACCTCAAGAAAAATAAGAATGTAGTCTTTATCGACATGATAGAATAAATCAGGAATCATGTCCTCCAAAGAAGACCACACTTAGAGCCAAAGGTACCTGAAAAGTTCCCTTTGGCTATGCACTATGTGCATACATTAGTCGATTTGGTGCTTGAGGAGGGACCATTTTAGATGTTCAAACCAAAGGACCTTGAGAAGGAAGTGGAATGAAAAATTTCTTCAGTAGTGTGAAATATTACATCATACGAGGCATTGCTCCAAACCTTATGGGACAAGTTGAAGAAAATGGATCAAGCATTGAATATTTATACAACTTTGGAGGTAGTCGTAAGGATAAGGACCATGGTAGAGGACAATGAAGTCCTAAAGGAAATGAAGGATGAAACCTTGGGGCATGGGGAGAGACTGGAACATGTAAATCAAAAGTGTGAGGCCCTTGCAGTGGCCTAGGAGCCCCATAAGAATAGGTTGGATGAACTTGGGAAACTTATAGCACAGAAGATGGATCTTCTGGAAGGGATACTTTCTATAATGTCTAACATTATGTTAGTATTACATAATGAAAAGGGAGAAATTTCCCAGGATGAGTTGGATTCTATTGCAGTAAATATTCCAGAAAAAGAAGAGGCTGCACTGAGTGAGTGGTAAACATTAGAGGTAGAAATAAAATAATAATATCAAGAACTCAGTCTTCCAATTGAAGCAGAAGTTGATGTAGAGTAAATAATTATTCTTTGCATAGTAATTCCTTACATTCATCCTTTCCTTATTCTTTATTCATTCCATATCAAAAGGAAACCATTTCCAGGGCAGAAATATAGTTTAGTGTGGGGTAATGTTGAGAAGACAGAGTGTGATACTTAGCAGAAGGCACATAGGAGGTTTGCACGCGAGAACATGGCATAGTAAAATGTGTGGAAGGATAGGGAAGTATACACGTATGAAAGACAAGGGTGGATTTAGGACTTATCTGTTTTCACATGTACAGGCTATTTTTGGAGATAGCATGCAGAGCACACAAACTGGATAATGACTTACGTGACACATATGGGTTGTTTTTGGAAGAGCGGATACTAAGCACTTTGTATGGGTGCGGTCTAAGAATAGAATTGCTACTTCCAGTTAACTAGAAGAGGTCTATTATTAGCGTAGTTGCATGTGTGGCTATTATTATAAAGGCGCATGGCTATTTTCAGCATGTGACTTATTTTGGGAGTTATGCAAGCAGTGAAGGGAAAGTCCCCACCCTTATAAATATGTAGTGATCTGTATAGAATAAGACGATGATGTGAGAATTGAATTATTGTGAGATTATACTATTAGATCCGTTGCACACAGGAGCTTGTGGTATTAATTTTTGTAATAAGATTTTGTGTATTTATTATGTATAATATAATGGAGTGTATTAGCTAAATCACAATATTAATCCTAAGTATAATATTTTCTTTCATGATTGACTTTATTATGGATATTTTTTAAATCTATTACTCTTTAGATCTAGATCTAGACATGCTCAGTAGAATGTTATGTTAATTATGGATCTACATGCATTAAGTCTTCATCATGCTAACATCCTACAATAAAAACCCTAAAGAGGGGCCTGATACCTTTGTGTGCTTTGGGTGAGCACTCAGTCTAGGCTAAGTGATGTGCCAATGTGCCTAGGTTTTTACTGGTAAATTCTAGACTGCATCACCACTTGTTGCACCTCTCCCAAATAACACTTACTTTTATGTTTCAATAGCTCTTATAAGGGCACATAAATTTGAGCATATCCCTTGATGAATTTCCTATAGTAGCTTATATGCCCTAGGAATCCACACACTCTACTTTGACTAGTAGGCTCCTCTAATCCTACTATAACAATGAATTTTGTGGGGTCTACTAGTAAGCCTTCCTTGTAAATAATGTGTCCCAACAACATGCCAAAAAGAGTGGAAAAAACACACTTCTTAATATTCAGAGAGATGCTCAACTTCATAAATCTCTCAAACATAAACCATATATTGTCAAAATGGTTCTTTATCAACCTGTAAACCATCTAGTCATCTAGGTAGACTTGAAGAAACTTGTGAATGATGTCCTGAAATGCCTGAACCACAATGTGAAAAAAACACAACAAGCGCATTATTCTGTCCAAAAGGCATTACTGTATATGAAAAAAATCCTCATTCAGTGGTAAAAGTTATCTTCTCTTTCTCTTCCTTTGCTATTCAAACTTGGTGATATCCCAAAAACCCATCCGTAAATGTATAGATCTCGCACCCAGATACTCTTCTAAGATCTCCTCAGTTAATGGGGTTGGGAATGCATTAATGAGACACACCACATTCAAATACATGTATTTAATGAAAATCCTTATCCTCTCATCCTTATTAATGCTAATGACCATTAGACTCACCCATTCAAATTCTTCAACAAATTATATGATTTCAGATGCTATCATCTTATCAATCTCGTCCTTAACTTTGACATGTAGATTAAAATTCATCTTGTAAGGTCTCTTCCATATTAAACATGCACCCTCCTTTAGTTTTATCCACATCTCTCCTAAAGAGTGGTGAAATCCCTTGAGTTCATGGTACTCACACGGGAATAAATCCTTGAATTCATGCAACAGATCAATAATATTTGAAACCTCTTGGTCCGTCCAATAGTACCCAATAATAGTTTCCTTTGGTTGTGCCTCTGTACCAATGTTAACCTTCTTGGTATTCAATGGCTTGTGGTAAATACATGCATGTTCATCAGTGTTATCTAATAATTCACGCATACCTTCTGTCTGGCTAACATCTAAGTTATTCACCTCTTTATAGTCTATCAAGTAGACCAAATTTCCTTTCTTCTTCTCCAAGATGGTGTGATCAAGTTGTATTTCCTTTGATTCTTCTTCCACGAAGCGCATAACCAACTCTGGTTTAACTAATAGCTATAGAATCCTATCCTCTACCATAAAAATGTCTCCTAAGGTAAGGCGCTTAACTACCTACAATGCCTCATTCACTAATGGATTAATACTCTGATGTTAAAATTTTTGAACAAGGTCCACCATCAACTCCTGTCAGTTCCATGCCTTTCACTACAACTCTGAATGAATATACCATGCATGCACACAACCCTGTAAGGTGGAATGTAACTCATGCACCCATAGGGAATGGGGTAAAGCTTCCGCACCGCCTATCCAAGTCTTCTCACACTCCTAAAAATGAAATGAGGTGGATCTCTTCCCATCATAGTCAAAAATTTGAGATGGTTCATTTATTTAGAGAAACCTAATAGATAATGTGATTCTCACTTTGAAACATTCTAGAATATTATCTTGATGTGTCACCCACCAATGTGATGCTTTCCCACGTAGAGTATAGGTAAGAATATTCCTTCTCTTCACTTGAAACTTCCACTAGGTCTCAATTTCACGTAGAAAGACATCAGGTTTAGCTTCCCTAGTGTACCACAACAACTTCCTTCCTCCCAAGAACCTAACTAAGTGCGTTTAAAAAAATCAAGTCTCAGTATCCTTCAAATGCTTTCCAACTAACTCATAAGTCCAATGTGCCCAGTTTTCACAAGCAATGTTGGTTGTATCACTTATGGAGTGTGCTTCATCCCATTGAATGACCCATTCCTTTGATTACTGAATGAACTCTGGGTCTTTGATGGTGTACACATATATCTTGTTTAATTATTCTTCACCCAATTTCTCCACATACGGTGTAAACCATCCATCAGTCATTGGAATGATCATGCACTCTTCCTTGTTCTCAAAACTGATGTAGCCCTTATTGAAACGAAAATCAATAGTGTTTGCATAGCACCAAGGGCATCCAAGTAATGCTGGGAAACTATTAACCTCAATGAGTTCTATAACCTAAAATTCCCCCAAAAAAAATCCCCTTGAATAGTAATAGATGCACCTTTTAACACCCCTAGAGGCATGGCCTTTGTCTTGTTAGCCATGTAAAACACATTTGAAGATGGCTGCAATGGGGGATTCCCCATTTGATTCCATGTATCTAGATTAAGTAAATTGACCTCTGCACCTATGTCGATAAATATATTACTCAGGAGCCACCAATCAACAACTAAATTCAGTATGATCTCCTTATAATAGTCAATGTTGTGAGGGGGCCAGTTAACATGTAAGACTTATCTCTCACACCCTCCTCCAATGCACAGTTCTTTATTCATTAGCCATTCTCATAATATAGGAATAATGTTCTCCTACTGAAAAATCTAACACACTTCTCTAACCTCATCCATCTTCTTCTTTGGAACCTCATCGCTCTTCTTCTTCTCTAATTGGCGCGATTGCTCCTTTAGACACTGGATTTCTCCTTGCAAGATCCTAATCACCTCAATGGTTTCTTGGTACACCTTCTTCTGGTGGGTAGGATCAGCATATTTCCAATGTATCAATTATTTTCTTATGATAAGGGGATTTTTCTTTGGTTCCTCTCAGGCATGTGCAACCTCAACGCGTGTAGTGACCAAAACAAGCTCTAGCTCGGAGTTAAGCACTACCCTCAACATCCATTATGGGTCAGTCCTCTTTACCCTCACCATCCTTGTGTCTTTGTCCTTTTTTTGGTTCTTACTCATTTGGTCATACAACTCTAGAAACTCTTCATACTTGTGCTTCTTTCCACACCATGAGCATTGTAACAAGTCTGGCCACTTACACTTATAGTGTTTAGTTGATCCACAATTATACCAGGTTCCACGAGGAAATTCACTTCTTCCTCCTCTACGATTTCCACGACCATTGAATCCTCCACGAAAACCTCTTTCGTAACCTCCTCCATCTGCACGCCATTCATACTGACGATAATCGTCCTTTTAAATACTCCCAATGCTAGTTTGGCACACACCGAGATCAATGGTGTCATGGGTTTGGTCTATCAATATGAAATAATTAGTTTCATTAGTAGAGGTGTAAATTTTAAAATAACAAGACACATTCTTATGGATTGCACGATGCAACAATGTGCATCTTCTTGTGTCATGATATTCTCAGAAAATACCATAGTCTACTGACATGGCATAGACTGAATTCTATGGGAAACTGTCCTTTATATGTCCATCTACTTCACATTCTATACACCATAGCCCACTATGATTCTCATGAGCCAAGTTCACAGACATTTTCTTCAGCTACTTTTCCATGGAAAAAATTTGGGCTTTAAGAAACAGACTAACTCTAGTATCAATGCTTCCCATAGCCTCAATGCACAAGGAAGCCTCCATGGCATCGCACATATCTATGAAGTTCCTATGTGAAATCACCCTCCTGAATGGTGTGACCAGCCCTCTGAAAAACCATCGGACATGATGGGATGGGTGAATATCATAAGACAAATTAGATAGGAGAGTTTTGAAGCATGCACCATACTCCCGCACACTCTCCACCATTCCTTTTTGAATCTCCTTCAACGTGCTAATGCTCTTTTGTTCAAACTCAATAATGTGGAACTATGCCAAAAATGCATCACACAACGCAATGTAATCCATCACCTTCTTGTCTTGATCATAATTCTTGTATCAGCTATGCACGCGACCTTGTAACATGGTTGCGAATTGAATCACCTTCCATTATAGGGTAGTTATACCCTTTACGCACCATATTAACTCTTATTTTTACACATGCTCTGTAGTGTCTTCTACACCCTTGTAATTAGGTAAATGTAAATACATCTCAAAAAATACCTACTAAGGTTGTTGAGGCACTTTCCCACCAGATCTAGAACCTTGGCCTCCTCCATTATTTCCACCACCTCTAGCACCACTAGATCCAATAGTGCCAACTCATTTAGATCTAGAAGATCCTCCTCCTATCGTAGGTAAGGGTCATAACGTAGTTGCGCCATGTGAACCAACTGTCACGCTAAACTACACGCTAACATGCTGTGAAGTTGACCCACTCCTAGATGTGGCGCTTAAAGTTTTTGTGCCCCCACCTTGCCCAAATGTTGTACCTGACAGGATCCCTCTGAACACAAGAAATGAGTGTGAAACCATAGATGTACTAAATGAAAGATTATATGTCATAGGTTTCACTCGACCACCAATACCAAGACCAACTGAGTTAACAATACTTATCTCCAGATATAGAAAACTAAGCACCAAGGTTCAGTCACTAGGTGGGAATAGATGTGTGCATATGATTCTCCTTTCTCCAAACAACAAGCTCTCACCATAAGCCAAGGGGGTCTCTCTCCCTCACTTTCAAAGAAAAGGTAGCACAAAATACTCATATTCCATACCCTTTGCGAGAACCTCAAAATCCTTCCCATAACACCTGCCTCCATAAATCCATCACTCTAGTAACCTCACATTTTCTCGCCAACTCCCTCTCATGAGCCTCATTGTACTTAATTTTTCTTTTCTCTCTTTCTATTTTAGCCACAAGGTCTTCCATATATCACCTCACTAGTTTCCACACCCCATGCCTAGCAGGAGTTTAGCCAGCCATAAGAAAGGCTTCTAAACTCAAAGTGATAACCAAAATCTTGATAGTCAGTGGAATAACATGTAAGAATGATCCTTTAGTCTCCCTCAAGAACTCAAACTTAGCAACCACTGGGAAAGACTACATAGAAATAGCATATTCCAAGGTATAACTAGTAAACACTCTACTCCACTAGTGATCAACATGACTGGTCTAGGTCATATTGGCATCATGCAACCTCTGATACTCATCTTGGGTCCATACACAAGGTCTATAATACCAACTTGACCTTGATGCATATGTTGATAGCCAATCATACACCTCTACAAGGAAAGAATAAATAAAATGTTTCATATAGGTCTTCATACAAGTGTTCTTCTACCTATTTACGTGCATCAAAATCAGTTACAGTGTTAAATATCTAAGCAAACTCATCCTCCGTGATTTTAAGCCATGCTTCAACACTATCTAAGGTCAAACACGTCGTCATTACACATCATTATCACAATCACTTCAAAAGATGTCCCAGTAATAGAACCAAAATTTAGTCATCTTTCATACACATTCTTTATACCTTAAGCATGTCGGCTTATCACCCAATATGTATTGGGCGCTCACCTGAGCCACACAGGGTGCAAAGCCCCTCCTTTATGTGAGATTTTTGAGAATGTTCCACCCCTAGTAGAGGAAAGGTTTATAGAACAAAAATACATGCATTTAATATAATATAGAGGTAACAGATCCAATTTTAAGCACAAATGCTCCATGAGATAAGCATAACATCACAAAAACATAATATAAATAGATCTGAACCATGAATAACATGAAAATACACTAGGGTTTAGTCCATAGAAGAAAAATATACAAAACATAGCTCCATATATTGATTAAATACATTTACAGTAGCCATATTACATAAAAATTGGGTCATCTCAGACCATATACACTATGAAATACAAACCAACCCTATAAAAGTACTCTTGAACGGAGATCCTAGCTATGTTTTCCCATCACAACCCTTGTTCAAAATCAGGTGCATACATTTATGCTTAGTAAAAAAGTTATTGCAATAATTTATTGCCTCTCTTCTTCTCTCTTATTTTAGGTCCAAGAACTCCCTTA
This sequence comes from Taxus chinensis, assembly GCA_019776745.2. Lineage (NCBI taxonomy): Eukaryota > Viridiplantae > Streptophyta > Pinopsida > Cupressales > Taxaceae > Taxus > Taxus chinensis. Next base: position 456,316,260 of record CM034154.1, on the reverse strand, counting down.
AATAGAATCTCAATTCAGCGCCATAGATTTTCCCATGAGAAGATCACATGCTAAGTGGAAGTGTGGTCCTCCATGATTGATCAAGGGCTATGTCAGCTTGCAAAGGATTCCACTAATTGTAATTATCCTCATGGGAATATTACCTACATGGACTATTGTTTTCTTAACCTCCAAGACTCCAAGTTGGTACCTTATCCGTTCATCATGCCTACTTAGGTATTAATGCATTTTCCATGTGATACCACCTTCAAAATGTAGCCAAGTCTTGAAACCTTTTCCTACTTCTACATGCAAGCCTCTCCTCCCACACGCCTTTACCTGAGCACCTTTCTACTCAATTTCCTTGCACGTGTGTACTTCTTCTTGGGACTTAGTCAATTTTTAGGGTCCAACAATGCTATTGGACGATTTCATGTAGATATAATAATATGTAACTTTCCGGTAGCATAATGTAAGTGTATGCTACTGATAAATTACATACTGTATGCTACCATCTGGTAGCATTTTGTATCCTACTAACCAATAGCATGGAATATGTAACCGACCAACAACAAATTTACGCACTTAAAATGCTACAAAAAAATTAAAGTACCTTGAAAGTAGAATGGAAATATTGAGGCAAGGAATATTGGGTCGATGATGATCTTTAAAGAAGAAAGGAATTACAAGGTGAGGAATATTTGATAATAACAATTTTATGGAATGGGAAGTTAGATGTTTGGAACTATGAATAATCAATTATAAATACTTAAATAGTATATAATGAGGCAAATTTTTCATATGTTAATTTCACGCTAAGGGTGATTTGAATGATAACAATCGACTATTGGTGTAAACACCTTGGCAAACCGACCCCTGAAATTAACCAGTACCTAGAAAATTTTGGGGACTCAATCCTTATTCCTACCCAAAATATTCATCAATTTCAAAATTTGAAAACTGGAATATTTTTGAATTGATGAATATTCACCACTAAATTTTTCCTTGAACAAGAGATGTTAATTTTTAAAAAGAGTTAGTTTATAGATCATATTGATATTAGAGTAGATAAGATCAATTATCTTTGTGTGGTTAACTTGTGTTGAAATTTACATTTAGATTCCCCTTACCCAAAAGGGAAAAGAACGTGGTGAAGATATCCTCATTCCTTTTTAAGTAGATATTTCCACCAAGAAGTGGAAACGAGGAATCTGACACATAGATTATAGATAGGTTATGGATGAGACTGGAGAATAATGTTTCTATAAGTTGGAGGAAAATGTGGAAAGTTTTTCCAAGGATGTGGGAATTATTTCCTTTTCCATAGGGAAATTAGATCCCATTATGGGATTGCTCATGAAGAAACTTGGGTTTTTGAACAAGGAGATAGAATCCCATGAAGAATATACTCATGAGTATGTATAAGAGTAACCATGTGCCATCCTTACATCCCATCCATTAAAAATAAAGGTGAAAATATATATTTAACATTATAATGGAGATGTGATGTGGAGAAGCTGCACCATTGGCTATCTCAACTTGAAGTATATTTTAGTTTACATCAAATCAATGAGAGTCAATAGATTTCCTTTGCAAGGTTAAAATTGACCAATCATGATTTAATTTGGTTTGAAATTTATGTTCATTCATTAGTTATTAAGAAGATTCTTCCTATTAATAAGTGGGATGAATTCAAAATGCTAATAAAAAATGAGTTCTAATATATTTTTTATGAGGAAGAGAGGTCCATGTAGTGGTAGTATATTAGGAAGAAACAAGGCCAAAACATGCAAGAGTACACTAGTGAGTTTTGGAAGAAATTTATCCAGATGGGAAAAGATGTAGTGGACTGAGTGTAAACACCAAAAATTGGGTCGCAACCCTCTAGGACCCCTTCGGCTAACATACCCCTTTACCATGACACCTCCACACACTATTATTAATTTAATTACCTATATTAAGCTAATAATCACCTCACCCTTCCACCTCACCTCTCTACCTCACCATGGACCCATTCCAAGCCTATTTATTAACCTAGACTAAGTCATCACTCTCCTTAACTAACTATAACTCCTTCTAAACCTAGCTATGACTTTTTCTACACCCTCCCACCTATTTCCAACTTCATTAAGCTACACTCAAAACATCCAATCCATAACAAATCTTGGCCCACACTTAAAGGGTGGAAAAAGGCTATTTTTGGAAAACATGACCTTTTCTCCCTAACCGGTGCTAGTTATTCCTCGGCCAGTGCTGGTCACCTAACAGTCGTTGGTTATTTTAAAAAGGAATTTCCAACCCTTTACCCAGGGTCCTTCATCTTGGATTCTGGCATTTTCTGGCATTCTTGCATCTCCAGAGCATCTGACGAAAAAAAAAAGACCAAAGCATTCCAGTTCTTCACCAAGAACCAACCTCTTACTTTATAGATTTGGATCATTCATAGGGAAGCATATAGGATTAATTTCCATGGTACTAGAGATCCATTTCTTCTACGAGTGTCTACCAACTACCAACCATCGTTTAACAATATGCAATCTCAAGATAAGTATTTTAATCTTGATTTTAAGTTTCATTAGCTTTTGGTATTAAATCATTTATTTCCTAGATTACCTCCCTCCCATATACCTCTTATAGCCACCTACTTGATAAAATTCCTATTTGAACCTCTCTGTCCCCTTAACCACCTATTTTACCATGTCTAAGTCTTCACATAAATCATATCACCTAGCTTAAGTCTTCTAAAATCTCTATGCAATCATAGAGAAATCCCAACCAGCCTATTTTAACCTTTTTATCTAATTTGCCCTACCGGCGTCGGTCACCCAACTAGTGTCGGTTATTACCAAGTACCGACATCGGTCATCCAACCAATACCGGTCATTGTTTCTGGTAATTTTCTCTAAACTAGAAAGCCCTTAACTCACCCAAAATATCTCAAAACCCTACCAAAATTCATCCAAGCCTTCCTAACACCTTCTGCTACACTTGCAGGTCCTTATAACTAACCTCCCTTTCTAGATTAAGTATGACATGCATTATTATATTAAATATAGCTTATTGTATTTTTTTGAGATACCTTTAGCATACAACTATAGTAGGATTTCCTTCTTTCATGTTATTTCTCTGCATTGAGTTGTATTTGAACATCGATTACAATCCTTCTAGGAATAAACCCGCTTCCTAGATCTAGTTTTTGCTAATTAGTCCACCGACCTATATTATTAATGATATCTTGTGTTCTATTGTAGGTATTCCTTCCTAGCCAAAAAATGAGTTCTTCATAATCAGTCTGGTCTTCTAAAATGCACGCACAACCTTCTTCGACTTCATAGGTATTCATCCTCACCTTACCTTATCTCTTTTATATGAAACATTATGGTGAAAATTTTAGACCTTATGATGAAGTATATTGGTGGAATCCATAGCCATTTGACAAGATCATTTCTCTTGTCCAAGCCAGTAGATGTAGAAGAGGATTGTTCTCAAGCACACTATTTAGAGATGGATAAAAAGAAAAGTTCATCTACCTCTCAACATGCTTAAGACAAACAAGGTGACACCAAAAAAGAGGAGAAAGAAAAAGGGAAAGGTATGAAAAATTCTACTTTCATTTATAAGAAGGATATTAAAGTTCATTGTGGTCATTATGACGTTGACACTCATTCCAAGGAAAAATGTTGGAAGATCCACCCAAAATCACATCCCTTAAAGAATAAGAAAAATAATAATAAGGTCATGGCTTCCCTCCAAGGAGAAGAATTATTTTGTAGGGAAGAGGTGGATGAGACTATGTTTTGTACCTCTGTCCATAAAGAGGTATGTTTGGGTAATAGTAGTAATGCTCAAGAGAATGATCTTACTAAGGTTTTTCATATAAAAATTTATTTGAAGACTACCAAAGTGGATGCTCTTTTTGATACTTTTTCGCAAGATAATTTGGTTAGTAAGGAGTTAGTTGATAGGATGATGTTTAAAACTTACAATCATCCAAGTCAATACTCACTGGGTTAGGTAAAGAAAGGTGTAGACATCAGGGTTACCAAGCAATGCAAGATTACTTTTGGTATTGATAAAAATTTTATTGATGAAGTTATTTTGGATGTTATTTCTCTTGATGTGTGTGGCGTAGTGTTTGGTATTCTGTATTTTTATATTAGAGATTCCATATTCATGAGAAGATCTAACCAATATTGTTTGGTGAAGGATAGTAAAAGATACATCATTTTAGCCTTTGCAGGACACTCGAATATTTCTTCGGTAAGTGGCATTGAAGTTCAAGAACTTAATGCTAGTGGGATATTTTCTTTACTTCTGATACGAGATAGATAAGCTGAGGAAGTTATCTCTATAATAACTCATACCATGGTTACTAATGAAGAGAAGAATTATATGGAGGATTTTGTTCAAAATTTTAGGGAAGATCCTATGCCGCTTCACCTAAATAGGCCAATTGAGCATGTGATACAATTATTACCTGATGGTTTTCTTTGAGATTCAAGATTACATAGACTATCCATGTAGGATGCATATGAAAAGAAAAAAAAGCTTTAGTCTTTGTTTAAAACACACTTCAAGGGTGGCTGGTTAGTCTGGTATGACAAAGACTATTGAGAACTTACACAAGTATGATTTTTGTCTAGAAATATAGATAGAAATTGTTAATTTTTTCAGGGAGTTTGTTTTATGTAGTGAAAGAAATTTTGGATTATGTATGCCATCATCAGTTTATTCCCGACCATGGGTAAGTTTCCCCATGGATTTTATGTACAGTTTGCCTACTTCCAAAAAATAGTGTATGTTTTTATGATTGTAGAATGGTTTGGTAAAATGTGTATTCACATTCCTCGTATGAAGACCAATGATACAATGAAGTTTTTTTTGCTAATGTTTGGGTTCATTTTGGTTTTCCTAATTTTATTATGACAGATAGGGACTCACGATTCATTGGTGGTTTTTGTTCTATATTGTGGGGGAAGATGTATACTAAGAGGTCCACTACATGTCATCCAAAGATAGATGAGTAGATAGAACCTTGGTAAGGCATACCTTGGTCCAATTTTTGAGAGATCATAGGACTTGGGATGAGGATTTGGTAAATATCCAACATCCTTATGACAGGACATTTCATACTTCTACAAATAAAACTCTTTTTGAGACATTTTTTGGTTATTTTCCTAAGAGTGAAATTCATATTAATTTTATATTACCATACAAATACAATGGAAAATTGGAACTAGAAGTCCACAAATATGATAGATTCATTGGAACAATCCAAAAAATTCATGTCTAGGTGTAGGAGTGGTATTCCAATGAAGATGCGAGAAAGGAATTTCCTCACCTCATTAGTCCTTGAAGATTTTAGGGAATTAAAAGCCTCAAATTAGGGAGGTATGATCCAAAAATGGATATGAAATACCAAATTTTATGTATTCTCCATATATGATAATTATAGTACAGATTCTAAGAAGATTCTTTATTTTGGAGATGGTCTAGTCAGGTAGAGAGTGATCCAGACACCTTTGAATGACATCATAAATCCATCATTGTTTTGTTTTGGACATTTTCAGGATATGGTGATGGAACATTCCTTTTGGTTACATAAAATACACTCTTCACAGAGTGGAAGTTGTGTAACTTCCAGTTATAAGGACTAGAATTTGTGCAGCTGCCAGTCTATCTTCACCAGCGGTCTTGTCCCCGATGACACCAGAATTTGGAAACTCAATAGTTGCAAATGTTTGGACTTCTAAATGGTTTGGTTAATCTTTCCATCTATCCTTGGGCAGATCAAATATAAATACATGATTAATTCTTCATTTTAGTAAGAAATTTTTAGTGAATTCGAGTGTGAGCAAAGAGGATTTAGAATTATTTCTTATTTTGTTCATTAAGAGCGAGTTTTACATTGTTGAGAAGTTGTGAGCAATAAAATACAATTAGAAGGGGTGTGACTTCTTCTTTAAGGCCAATTTCTAGTAGTAATTTGTATTTTTGTAGAATTACATAGTGATAAGGAAGTAATTTACTTACCCACTGGAGTTTTTCCCACCTGGAGTTTCTCCATGATAAATTATTGTGTCTCCTTTGCATTTCATTTCTCAGTTTACAGTATAGTTGTGATTATTTCATGCATATTATATTGGTTAAAATGAGGATAGTAAATTTTCCATTAAATTATCACTAAACAAGATCTTTTAATTATTAAAAAGAGGTAGTTTATAATTTGAAAGGCTCTACTTCTTAAGGGAGAAGCCGTAATATAATTTTTTTGAATTTGTCGTTCTAAAATCTGGTTGTAAAATAGTGTAATATTCAGACTATAAATATATATACTTTTGATTTTTTTTGGTAATTTTAATATTTATCATTATATGAAAATATTGAGAGTTTCATTCTATGTGGTGTTGTACTTTTATTATATTCATGTGTAAGTTCTCCAAATAAAATAATATTGTGATTGGAATCTTCAATTATGTTTGGTAGTACATAATTCCATATTGTCATTACTCTTTCATAAGGAAATGTGTACACATCATATCGTGAAACATACAATTTCAAACAAGTCTTAAGATTTTATCTAGTTTGTTTCAAAATTTTGATTTAACAAATGTTAATGTGCTAAAAAAAAATCATGTTAAACTGATCCTAATATCATTATTAGGATCAATTCATATAATCATAAATAATCACTAATAATTTCATGCAGGATGCTACTAGGATATATTTTTTCCACAGTCATGTAATTTCACCATTAATGTTGGTTCACTTAGTAAGTCATATTGTTTGATAATTGTGATGCTGAAATGAGTTTATTGACATGAAAGTAATCCCTTTTGAAGAAGACCCTTTACATGAAGTCCATTACATTCTAATAATTTTCTAAAATTCTTAATGAGAGTACCCATGTGTTTTTTTATATGAATCACTTATACTTTTCTTACCTGCTACATGATTCAAAAATATAGGATTGACCAATCACATGGCCTCAAGAATCTCATCCATTTTAATTTTTTTTTTTGATCTCATTAGATAAACATTGTGAGTTTTTCTTCAATTAAATACTTGTTTGAGATATAAGACCTTTTTTAAAATTACGTGCTACAAGTACATATTTAATTGATTCTCTAAAAATATTCACTCTTTTTTTGAAATATTGCATTTGCATCCCGTTCCCATTTACAATGATACAAATATGACCAGTTATATTTAATATAATATATATTTTAGGACCCTTTAAATTTATTATAGTTTTCCAACTAATGAATACATGTCCTTGAAATCATTCATCATATTTGTATAACAAATCTAGAGTTTGACATATATGTTTACTCAATCTAATGAAGTCCATTATATAGATGGATCTTTCTTGAGCATGTTTCATTAAGGAATTTATTTCATTCAACATGGGTAGAATCCTACAGGTGGTGGCTTCATGTTTTTACTTGGATGGTCAACCTTTTACTGAAGTGGATTGGTGAGATCAGCCATGGTGGTGTGTAGAAAAATATCTTTTTCCGAGAATAGATAGGGATTCCCACGTTGAGATACTCAAATTGGTTCTCTTCATCTAATCTAGAATGTTGAAATCAGTATTAGTATAGTAAAAAAAATGATGTGTTATTCTACTATTAATTTCAAATTTGTTTTATTTCATTTATTTGTATAAGTTTGCCACACAAAATTATGATGGTTGCACAATTTAATGCAAATATTCATTGATCCCCTAATGTTTTCAACATAATTTAGTATCAAAGTAAGGTTTTATTAATTTTTGAGTGGTGGAATATAATATATTATTATATTTCCACATTTTCAAGTATGGGTATAAGGATTTTACAAACATCTTCTAGTGGGTAAATGTTGGGTACAATGTGTGTGAATTACATAGTAAATATTGGCAATTTATCATGTTTGCGAGCGTGAGAAGAAAATAATTTTTGAAATATTCTAGTAAGAATAATTATTAGGTAGAATGTGTAAAATAGTATGTAGGTCACATTCATTTGAGGAAACAAAATGACATAAAAGAGGAATGTTATGGGTGGTTAGAGAAAGTAATTTGTGAGAGTTTAAGATTCATCCAAGTTGATGTAGAATTATAGACCCCTCTAATTTATGTAATATAATTCCATACTGTCATTACTCTTTCATAAGGAAATGATTACACATCATACCGTGAAACATACAATTTCAAACAAGTCTCAAGATTTATCTAGTTTGTTTCAATATTTTGATTTAACAAATGTTAATGTGCTAAAAAAAATACATCTTCAACTGATCCTAATATCATTATTAGGCACAATTAATATAATCATAAATATTCACTAATAATTTCATGTAGGATGCTACTAGGATATATTTTTTCCACAGCCATGTAATTTCACCATTAATGTTGGTTCACTTAGTAAGTCATATTGTTTGATAATTGTGATGCTGAAATGAGTTTATTGACATGAAAGTAATCCGTTTTGAAGAATACCCTTTGAAGTCCATTACGTTCTAATAATTTTCTAAAATTCTTAATGAGATTACCCATGTGTTTTTTATATGAATCACTTATACTTTTCTTACCTGCTAAAGGATTCAAAAATATAGGATTGACCAATCCCATGGCCTCAAGAATCTCATCCATTTTAAATAATTTTTTGATCTCATTAGATAAACATTGTGAGTTTTTCTTCAATTAAATATTTGTTTGAGATATAAGACCTTTTTTAAAATTACGTGCTACAGGTACTTATTTAATTGAGTCTCTAACAATATTCACTCTTTTTTTGAAACTTTACATTTTAATCTCATTCCCATTAACAATGATACAAATATGACCAGTTATATTTAATATAATATATATTTTAGGACCCTTTAATTTATTATAGTTTTCCAACTAATGAATACATGTCCTTGAAATCATTCATCATATTTGTATAACAAATCTAGAGTTTGACATATATGTTTTCTCAATCTAATGAAGTCCACTATATAGATGAATCTTTCTTGAGCATGTTTCATTAAGGAATTTATTTCATTCAACATGGGTAGAATCCTACAGGTGGTGGCTTCATGTTTTTACCTGGATGGTCAACCTTTTACTGAAGTGGATGTGTGAGATCAGCCATGGTGGTGTGTAGAAGATATCTTTTTCTGAGAATAGATAGGAATTCCCACGTTGAGATACTCAAATTGGTTCTCTTCATCTAATCTAGAATGTTGAAATGAGTATTAGTATAGTAAAAAAATAGATTTGTTGTTCTACTATTAATTTCAAATTTGTTTTATTTCATTTATTTGTGTAAGTTTGCCACACAAAATTATGATGGTTGCACGGTTCAATGCAAATATTCATTGTGCCCCTAATGTTTTCAACATAATTTAGTATCAAAGTAAGGTTTTATTAATTTTTGAGTGGTGGAATATAATATATTATTATATTTCCACATTTTCAAGTATGGTTATAAGGATTTTACAAAAAACTTGTAGTGGGTAAATGTTGGGTACAATGTGTGTGAATTACCTAGTAAATATTGGCAATTTAACATGTTTGCGAGCGTGAGAAGAAAATAATTTTTGAAATATTCTAGTAAGAATAATTATTAGGTAGAATGTGTAAAATAGTATGTAGGTCACATTCATTTGAGGAAACACATGACATAAAAGAGGAATGTTATGGGTGGTAAGAGAATGTAATTTGTGAGAGTTTATGATTTATCCAAATTGATGTAGAATTATATACCCCTCTCGTTTATGTAATATAATTCCATACTGTAATTACTCTTTAATAAGGAAATGTGTACAGATACAAATATGACCAGTTACATTTAATATAATATATATTTTAGGACCCTTTAATTTATTATAGTTTTCCAACTAATGAATACATGTCCTTGAAATCATTCATCATATTTGTATAACAAATCTAGAGTTTGACATATATGTTTTCTCAATCTAATGAAGTCCACTATATAGATGAATCTTTCTTGAGCATGTTTCATTAAGGAATTTATTTCATTCAACATGGGTAGAATCCTACATGTGGTGGCTTCATGTTTTTACTTGGATGGTCAACCTTTTACTGAAGTGGATTGGTGAGATCAGCCATGGTGGTGTGTAGAAAATATCTTTTTCCGAGAATAGATAGGGATTCCCACGTTGAGATACTCAAATTGGTTCTCTTCATCTAATCTAGAATGTTGAAATCAGTATTAGTATAGTAAAAAAAATGATGTGTTATTCTACTATTAATTTCAAATTTGTTTTATTTCATTTATTTGTCTAAGTTTGCCACACAAAATTATGATGGTTGCACAATTTAATGCAAATATTCATTGATCCCCTAATGTTTTCAACATAATATAGTATCAAAGTAAGGTTTTATTAATTTTTGAGTGGTGGAATATAATATATTATTATATTTCCACATTTTCAAGTATGGGTATAAGGATTTTACAAACATCTTCTAGTGGGTAAATGTTGGGTACAATGTGTGTGAATTACATAGTAAATATTGGCAATTTATCATGTTTGCGAGCGTGAGAAGAAAATAATTTTTGAAATATTCTAGTAAGAATAATTATTAGGTAGAATGTGTAAAATAGTATGTAGGTCACATTCATTTGAGGAAACACATGACATAAAAGAGGAATGTTATGGGTGGTAAGAGAATGTAATTTGTGAGAGTTTATGATTTATCCAAATTGATGTAGAATTATATACCCCTCTCGTTTATGTAATATAATTCCATACTGTAATTACTCTTTAATAAGGAAATGTGTACAGATTATACCATGAAACATACAATTTCAAACAAGTCTCAAGATTTATCTAGTTTGTTTCAATATTTTGATTTAACAAATGTTAATGTGCTAAAAAAAATACATCTTCAACTGATCCTGATATCATTATTAGGCACAATTCATATAACCATAAATATTCACTAATAATTTCATGTAAGATGCTACTAGGATATATTTTTTCCACAGCCATGTAATTTCATCATTAATGTTGGTTAACTTAGTAAGTCATATTGTTTGATAATTGTGATGCTGAAATGAGTTTATTGACATGAAAGTAATCCCTTTTGAAGAATACCCTTTACTTGAAGTCCATTACATTGTAATAATTTTCTAAAATTCTTAATGAGAGTACCCATGCATTTTTTTTTGTTAATCACTTATACTTTTCTTACCTGCTATAGGATTCAAAAATATAAGATTGACCAATCCCATGGCCTCAAGAATATCATCCATTTTAAAGAATTTTTTGATCTCATTAGATAAACATTATGAGTTTTTCTTCAATTATAAATTTTTTTGAGATATAAGACCTTTTTAAAAATTACGTGCTACAGGTACTTATTTAGTTGATTCTCTAACTATATTCACTCTTTTTTTGAAACTTTGCTTTTGAATCTCGTTCCCATTTATAGTGATACAAATATGACCACTTATATTTAATATAATATATATTTTAGGACCCTTTAATTTATTATAGTTTTCCAACTAATGAATACATGTCCTTGAAATCATTCATCATATTTGTATAACAAATCTAGAGTTTGACATATATGTTTTCTCAATCTAATGAAGTCCACCATATAGATGGATATTTCTTTAGCATGTTTTGTTAAGGAGCTTATTTCATTCAACATGGGTAGAATCCTACAGGTGGTGGCTTCATGTTTTTACTTGGATGGTCATCCTTTTACTGAAGTGGATTGGTACAATCAGCCATGGTGGTGTGTAGAAGATATCTTTTTCTGAGAATAGATAGGGATTCCTACGTTGAGATACTCAAATTGGTTCTCTTCATTTAATCTAGAACATTGAAATGAGTATTATAGTAAAAAAATAGATTTTTTGTTCTATTATTAATTTCAAATTTGTTTTATTTCATTTATTTGTGTATGTTTTCCACACAAAATTATGATGGTTGCACGGTTTAATGCAACTATTCGTTGAGCCCCTAATGTTTTCAACATAATTTAGTATCAAAGTAAGGTTTTATTAATTTTTGAGTGGTGGAATATAATATATTATTATATTTCCACATTTTCAAGTATGGGTATAAGGATTTTACAAACATCTTCTAGTGGGTAAATGTTGGGTACAATGTGTGTGAATTACATAGTAAATATTGGCAATTTCACATGTTTGCGAGTGTGAGAAGAAAATAATTTTTGAAATATTCTAGTAAGAATAATTATCAGGTAGAATGTGTAAAATAGTATGTAGGTCACATTCATTTGAGGAAACACAATGACATAAAATAGGAATGTTATGGGTGGTCAGAGAAAGTAATTTGTGAGAGTTTATGATTTATCCAAATTGATGTAGAATTATAGACCCCTCTCTATTATGTAATATAATTCCATACTATCATTACTCTTTCATAAGGAAATGTGTACACATCATATCGTGAAACATACAATTTCAAACAAGTCTCAAGATGTTATCTAGTTTGTTTTAATATTTTGATTTAACAAATGTTAATGTGCTAAAAAAAATACATCTTCAACTGATCCTAATATCATTATTAGGCACAATTCATATAATCATAGATATTCACTAATAATTTCATGTAGGATGCTACTAGGATATATTTTTTCCATAACCATGTAATTTCACCATTAATGTTGGTTCACTTAGTAAGTCATATTGTTTGATAATTGTGATGCTGAAATGAGTTTATTGACATGAAAGTAATCCCTTTTGAAGAAGACCCTTTACTTGAAGTCCATTACATTCTAATAATTTTCTAAAATCTTAATGAGAGTACCCATGTGTTTTTTTATATGAATCACTTATACTTTTCTTACCTGCTAAAGGATTCAAAAATATAGGATTGACCAATCCCATGGCCTTAAGAATCTCATCCATTTTAAAGATTTTTTTATCTTATTAGATAAACATTGTGAGTTTTTCTTCAATTAAATATTTGTTTGAGATATAAGACCTTTTTTTAAATTACATGCTACAGGTACTTATTTAATTGATTCTCTAACAATATTCACTCTTTTTTTGAAACTTTGCATTTGAATTTCATTCCCATTTACAATGATACAAATATGACCAATTATATTTAATATAATATATATTTTAGGACCCTTTAATTTATTATAGTTTTCCAACTAATGAATACATGTCCTTGAAATCATTCATCATATTTGTATAACAAATCTAGAGTTTGACATATACGTTTTCTCAATCTAATGAAGTCCACTATATAGATGGATCTTTCTTGAGCATGTTTCATTAAGGAATTTATTTCATTCAACATGGGTAGAATCCTAAAAGTGGCGGCTTCATGTTTTTACCTGGATGTTCATCCTTTTATTAAAGTGGATTGGTGAGATCAGCCATGGTGGTGTGTAGAAGATATCTTTGTCCAAGAATAGATAAGGATTCCCACGTTGAGATACTCAAATTGGTTCTCTTCTTCTAATCTAGAATGTTGAAATGAGTATTACTATAGTAAAAACAATTGATGTGTTGTTCTACTATTAATTTCAAATTTGTTTTTTTTCATTTATTTTTGTATGTTTGCCACACAAAATTATGATGGTTGCACAGTTTAATGCAAATATTCATTGTGCCCCTAATGTTTTCAACATAATTTAGTATCAAAGTAAGGTATTATAAATTTTTGAGTGGTGGAATATAATATATTATTATATTTCCACATTCTCAAGTATGTGTATAAGGATGTTACAAACATATTTTAGTTGGTAAATGTTGGGTACAATGTGTGTGAATTACATAGTAAATATTGGAAATTTAACATGTTTGAAAGTGTGAGAAGAAAATAATTTTAAAAATATTCTAGTAAGAATAATTATCAGGTATAATGTGTAAAATAGTATGTAGGTCACATTCATTTCAGGAAACATAATGACATAAAAGAGGAATGTTTTATTATTATTGGTAAATAGTTTTTTGAAAGGGACTATACCCTTGTATACAAAAGTGGGCATAGAAGCCAAAATAAGAATGAAAAGTTCAAACACTGCAGAAGAGTAGCCAAAAAATAGTTAAAAAAAACAAAAAATATGGAGGACAACAAGAGTAGTGCAGATCCACAATTACTTCTTGGTGGCTTTGTCGATTCTGGATTTAATAGTCTACCAAGAGGTGAACATAGCCAATGTTGTCATATGAGTAGGGTCAGAAATATCCAGCTGTTGAATGGTCTGTTTGCTTTCCTTTTCCGTGCCCCAAAGAGTTTCTGGTATTCCACTAAGATTAGAGACACTACAGACATGTTGCTCAATAAACTCTTTGATTACACTAAATATAGTCATATTATGGTCATGGTGAGTCTTGGATTTCCCTATACGGTTTTCTAGGGAGTTCAGTTTTTTGTAGATATCTTCAACTTGTTTATTGTCAATATCAACCTCCTCCTCCTTCTTCCTCTTACCTTTTTACTAAGCCAAGTTTTTAACTTCTTCTTTCAACAACATGTTAGCTTCTAAGGATTCCAACCTTTTTGTGGAGCTCTTAGGGTGTGCCTCCTGTGAACTAGTACTACTAATATGAAGGAGATTATGAGCAACCTCTAAGTCCTGAGGAACGTTCCCCGAAACAGGGGTATCTAGGTTTAGTCTTTTAGAAGACCTAATTGTAGGTCTAGTTGAAGTGGAGGTGAAGGGGGTGGGAGTAGAGGTGGGGGGAATGACAGGGGGAGCCGAGAAGGAAAGCAAAGGGGTAACCGTAGCGGTGATGGGGGTAGAAGGAGAAGAGATGGGGGTAGCGGCAGCAATGAGGGGAAAATATGGAACAAAGATGGGGGAAGTTGGAATGCCGGGAAACTTAAGAAGACAAAGTTTATGCAACAAGAAGATGAGACCTTGATGCAGAGGGACCGCACGAGTATGCTTTTGGAACTCCAAAATGGAGTGCTCAAGAGAATTAAGAAGATAATGAGGGAAACATACCGTGAAACTTTTACAGAAGTGATTGAGGAACACAAGATGTTTTGAGGGCACTGTGACGAATCTCCCCTCCAAAGAGATGTATCGCACCATCATACGGGTGACCTCATCAAAAGGTGGAGGGATAGAGATGACCTATAAACCTTCCATGAAGAAGACCAATTTCTCATTACCCTCAACAAATTTCCTCTCCTCAGTAGCCTTGTCAATCCTTTTATTAAAAAAATGGTACCCATCCATTCCAAGGCCTATTGCTTCAGCTATTAACTCTTCATTGATAAAAATTTTCTATCCACCATATTTAAATTTGCAATCCTTCCAATCCTTTGCAAATTTCATAGAAATGCTTTAGTCGTGACCCTGTATCTTCTCAATAAAATTTGTGATTTCCTCCCTGGTTGAGAAGATTCCAAATCTCTTCATTATTCTTCCACTCCAGGTCCTCACTGGGCTCAATCTGACAAGGGGCTTCTCCCATTTTCACCATGTTTAAGTGATTGAAAGTATAATATTCAAAATACCCTATGAGGAATTCTACAATAGATGCAGTTTCTAATCCACCTTTCTCTATTTTTTCTCACGCGATGGGAATGATGAATAGTGTAGCTATTGTTGTCATAACATTTCCCACGAATGCCTGCGTGAATGCTGCTATGTACCTGGGAAATCCTACATGTGGCGAACTTCAGCCCCCTTAGAAACCCACTCCAGATCATCATCATCCTTACTGCAGACTTGAAATCTGTAAAAAACCTGTTTAAAAGCTATGTTATAGGCACAATATTTCCTGCATGTGTGGTTTTAATCTTCATATAAATCCACTTTAAGTCATCATTATGCTTTCTATATCCTTGATTGGCCACCAAGATCTGCTTGAGTGTTGTTTTAAACTTATTAGCACATGTGAAATTCTTATTCTTAAAGACCCACTCCAAATGCTCATTTATCTTACCCTGAATTTGCATGCTCATAAGTATCCACTTGTATGCTATTTTGAATCTGCTCAGGAATGTGATCACTATTATCCCAAATAATGTGATTAACATTTATGCCATAGTTAGCCAATGCATCTGCCACCTTATTACCCTCCCTAGACGGTAAGTATGCTTGATCTGAATATTTTTGAAGGTTTGGAAAATACTTATGGATTCCAAGATGAAGTCCTTGATGTTCCAACTTGGAGGCAAACACTGATTAAGATGATTAATGATATTAAGTGAGTCTCCTTCTAGAATGAGATTTTGGATATTATGAGTATAAGAAATTCTAAGGCCCCATAAAGCGGATAGTGCTTTAGCAAAATGATTAGTTTGTATTCCCATTTTACCAGCATAAGTAGTAACCAAACTACCTTTATGATCCCAGTCACTCCTCCCCTAGCTGCAATTCTAGGGTTACCCTTAGAGGCCCCATCAAAGTTCAACTTATACCAGTTGAGATCAGGAGGATGCCAATGTATCAAAGATCTATCAGTATTATTACCAAAATTATTCTGGATATTTTCAACACCAATCTGCCATTGGGACAAGATATGCTTTTCATTTTCTGGATAACTCTTGTTCTTGGGGGGTTTAAATCTAGCAATATTCTCTTTAATAGCATTAGAAATTTTTCCAATACCGAGCTTATAATTTTGCTTACTATTTCTAAAGATGATATCATTTCTATCTTTCCATATCCTCCAAATAACATGAGGCATTACCAAATTCCAGAGACTTCTCACAACACAATGTTTATAGGGTGGGATCCATTAGGTCTAGAGCTGACTAAAGTCCTTCGGAACCACCCAGGAAGCTTTAAAATTAGAGAGGGCAAAACTCCACATTTTGGTAGCATATTCACAATGGATAAACAAATGACTAATATCCTTAGAGTATTTTTTACACAGATGACATCTATTAGGCATTATGAAACCTTTTCTTATCCGGTTTCCAATGGTAAGAATTCTTCCCCTGAGAGAAAGCCAAAAGAAAAAGTTAATTTTAGCTGTTAGCTCAGCCATACAAATTTTACTCCATTTAAACTCAGTTTGACTATTGTTGAAGAAAGTATTATAACCAATTTTAACAGAGTAGTCCCCATCAATAGAATTGTTCCAGACCAATTCATCCTTAACTTCCATTTGACTTAAAGGGATAAGGTCAAACTGATCCTGCAGGGAGGAAATAGTTTGGATCAGACCATCTCTATCCACAGAAATTTTTTTCCATTTCTTTTTGTTGCCATTTCTTTCAATATAATCCTTGATTCTAGTACCATACTTGCTTTCAAGACTGTCTTTAACTACACCAAATCTTTCCATAAGGCTGCAATTAAACCAGTTATCATCCCAGAATTTTATATCACAACCATATCCCACTTTCCATTTACTTCCTTGTTTGATGAAATTTCTGCTCTTCACTAAATTATTCCAAAAAATGGAACCATAAGGAAGATGCTCATCTTGAATAAAAGAAAAGACTGCTTGTTGATTAAGGTATTTGTTGTAATTAATCTCCCCCCCAGGTCAATATAGACAAACAAGAGAATATAGAAATAAAAGAAGCTCAAATTTTCTGATGTATTCAAAAGGCGCATTCCCCCTAAGATTTTAGCGCACAGAAATGATGTCGACAAGGGTAAAGGATGCACCCTTGGCGCACAAAAATGGCGCACGACACAGAGTTTGTTTTTGACCTCTAAAATATATGCGCCAAGGCACAAGGGATCAAAAGTGGCATGCACCAGAAATGAGATGTTGACAGAGGTAAAGGATGCACCCTTGGCGCACTAGAATATGGCTCACGACATCAGAGTGTTGACATCTAAAATATATGCGCCAAGGCACCTTGTTAGAAAAGTGGCGCACAGAAATGATTCGACAGGGGTAAAGGATGCGCCCATTGGCGCACATAAATGGCACACGACACAGAATTTTTGTAATAGGGCAAAAGCCACGCCCTTGGTGCACATAAAGGAGATGTCGACACACACATAAATGCGCACCTTCAGGAGGTGCAAATTTTGAGCGCTGTCCCAGAAGCAGACCCTTGCGCAGATATTCAGATGACCATAACTTTTGACTGGGAGCTCAGATTCATGCAAGGTTGTACTTTTTGGAAAGATTGTATCGAGGTCCTCTATCTAACTGTTCTATCTAACTACGATGAGTATATCTTTAATTGGGTGAGAAAAAATTCTTAAAAAAATGCAAAATACATCTTTAATGAGCACTTTTTAAGTTGTTGGGGTTCTAAGACTACCGCCATAATGATATGATTTAAATGCAGTCTGGAGGTGGTATGGGGTCAGATTTCGAATTCCTACTCTTGTCCCTCTCTCACCATTCCTATGAAATTGTAAGGAGGGATGGTTTCTTTCTAAGTAGTGGTTCTAAATTTTCAGCTCTGAAAACTCCCTTTTTTAAGACTTTAGGGTCAAAAATGGAGTTCGAACCTCCTCTACTACTCTGTCAATGGCATTTTTTCCCTATTACTAGATTGAATATGATGTTTTGTGCAAACTTCTGAAGCAACAAAAGTGTGTTTTGTGATGCATCTAATCACATCCATGCTTGTTTTTCACTATTTTGAATCCACTCTTGCCTTGTAGATTAAATCATTACTAATAAATTGTAGCCTTATTCAATGATTTTGGTAAAAATTCTATTTTATAATGTTCATTACAGGTCTGGATTGTGTTCACATTTTCTATGTGAAATCTATCTGGGTTTGTGATGCGTCTGTCCATCCTTAACATTGCTCACCTCTCTTTGGAGATTAAGCATGGCAGTTTTGATAGATGTTTAAATCAGCATTCTCCCTTCTTTAGTGTAATCACCGTTTTAGTGTAGGCTTTTGTTCTTTTTCTCTTCCCTCTCTCTCCCTATCTCCTTGGCAGTTAGATTAGGATTAGATTAGCTTGCCTGCACTGGAATAGCTTGTGGCAGGTAGTTTAGGATCAGGAACCAGCCTTCTCTAGAGATTTCTCTCTCAGTTTCACAAGTCCCACACTTGGAGAGAGGTTTCCATGTTGTGCAATCACACTCACTAAATGCTTCGAGTGAAAGGAACCTAGGGAATCTGATCAATGTCCAGGGGTGATATGATTTTGTTGATCAACAGGTATTTAGCCTTAATTAATTCTATCCAGGGTTGCTTCTTGAAAGAATTCTTCAGCCCATTTTCACAATAAGAGCCTCATTCATTTTATTTATGTCTTTTATGCCCAGGCCCCCTATAGATTTTGGAGTACAAACCTTATCTCAAGCAACTAAGTGATATTTAAACTTCTCCTCCATGCCCTGCCATAAGAAGTTTTTCTGAATCCTCTCAATTCTTTATCTGAAGGTAGAAGGGATCTTATATAGAGACATGATATAGATAGACAGATTTTGAAGAGTTCTTTTTATGAGTAGGCACTTTCTAGCACTAGATAGAATGGCTCCTTTCCATCCAACCATTTTTTTTAAAATCTCGCCAATAGATCATTCCAACACCTTGGTAGAAACTTTTTTAGTACCAAGAGGGAGACCTAAGTAGGTGGCTAGAAGTGCACTTATTTTATAGCCTAGAATTTTTGCAATTTTAAGTTATCTTTCCTCAGGAGTGTTGAAGAAGAAAATGGAGCTTTTATCATAATTGATCTCTTGCCCAGAAGCAAATTTGTAAAGTTGTAGAATAGCCTTGGTAGCCTTAGCTTCAAGGACAAATGCCATTAAAAGAAGGATTGTATCATCCACAAATTACTGATGAGAAGCTACTTGGCTGATGGAAGTGGGCTTTGAACCTTTCAGAAGACCGTCAATAACTACTTTACCAATTGTTCTACTAAGACTATCTTCCATAAGAATGAAGAGTAGGGGGGATATGGGGTCCCCTTTTCTTATCCCTCTACTGCTTGTGAAAAAACCCATTGGCTCACCATTAACCACCATTGAGAATCTGACCGTAGAGATGCAAGCCTTAATAATTTTTCTAAATTTAGCAGGAAAACCAAATTTAATTAAAACTTTTTCTAGAAAAACCCAAGAGACCTTGTCAAAGGCTTTATTCATATCAAGCTTAAGGACCATATTCACTTTTTTATTATTTTCCATAGAGTTTATGGTCTCATGTACCATAATCACTCCATCTTGGATAATCCTACATTTAATGAATCCACTCTGCTGCCTTGAAATTAAATCATTCATAATAAATTGAAGCTTGGTAGCAATGATTTTGGTGAAAATTCTATATATAACATTCACAAGGCTGATGGGTTTAAATTCTTTGAAGTCCTTAGCATCCATTTTTTTTGGAGCAAGCACAATGTGGGTGTTATTCATCTCTTTAAAAAGATCCCCAGTTCTATATAATTCATTCACCACTCTGAGAAGATCATCTAAACATATTTCCCAAAATTTCTGAAAAAAGTTAATAAAAAAAACCATCCATGGGCCTAGAGCTTTGTCGCCTTCTAAAGTAAACATAGATTTTTGTAGTTCTTCAAGTGTGACAACTTTAGTGATATATTTAAATCTCTACTCCTCAATTTTTCCTTGGGGAATAGCCTCCAAAATGAAAGAAATTACCTCATCAGCAATGATATTCCTCTCATTAAGAAGTTTTTTTATAGAAATTGAGAGCTTCCTCTTTGATGCTGTTGGGATATTTTATAATAGTGTCATTACTTTTAGACACTTCTATAATCCTATTACAAGTTTTGTGCTTCAAAGTGGTCATATGAAAAAATTTGTATTTCTATCTCCTCTTTTTAGCCAGATAGCCCTAGATTTTAATCTCCTATAAGGATTCTTCTCTACTACAAATCGTATGTAGCGATGAAAGAATATTATTTTCGTTAGTTTGGTCTTCAAAAGATCTCCCCATTGTATTCATTTTGATTTCCAGATCTTGGATCTTTTGTTTTAACTTCTTTTTTCTCAAACACATTACCAAAAACTCTTTTATTCCAAATTTTAACTTATTTTTTAACATTTTTGAGCTTATGAATCAATCTAAATTGAGTAGTACCTTCACCATTCCAAACCCACCACTCTTTAATTTTGTCATAAATGTCATCATGCTCCATCCACATCTTTTCAAATTTGAATGAGATTCTGATGGGCTTAGTCCAATTGAGAAGATTTAAGGCAATCGGATTGTGGTCCGATCCAATTCTAGGCATGGAAGAGAGGTGGAAGTCCTGACTGAGAATCCAACTAATAGAAATCAGGGCTCTATCTAGTCTAACTTGGATTAGATATTTTCCCAACCTTCTATTGTTCCAGGTATATTTATTCCCATGGAGATCCACATCCAAGAGATTAAGATCAGAAACAAAATCTACAAATTCATCCATACCTATGGAAAAGCTGGAGATTCCTCCATATTTTTCACCTGGGTTTAAAGGAGAATTAAAGTCCCCCATATACACCAGTTGGCTGTAATATGCTAGTTTCAAAATATCTTAAGATCACTCCATAGTTTATGTCTCCCACTAACCGTATTAGGGGCATAGATATTAGAAAGGATCCATTCACCATTGTTCTCAATAGCATGAAATTTAATAGCAAGATGATTAGTGCTAGCATTAATAATTATACCAGTATAGTGTATTTTATCCCAAAGAGTAGCCAAACCTCCAGAGGCTCCCTAAGAGTCCACTGCAGCCACGTCATAGTTTTCCCAAAAAAAAATTTTACTAATTTCAAGGATCTTAGCTTTCATCTTAGTTTCCTACAAAATCAAAATACTAAGACTACTAGAATCCCATAACTCCTTAATGATTCTCTTTTTATAGTTTCCATTTAGCCATTGGATGTTCCAAGAGATAATATTCATTTAATAGGAGTGGGAGCTGGGATTGCCTGATGGCTCAATTTTGAGTGCCATCTATAATGTCTTTCTCTATTCTCTTGGATCTACGAGTCTTTTTTGAGGGCCTTCCTCTTTTAGAACTACTTCCAAAATCTACTAGTCTTCTAGCAGAAGATCTACTAGTTCTAGATGTTGAAGTTTCCCAATTTTCAATTTTCTTTTTCTTTTCATTGTAGAGCAATTTTGGGATCATTTCAAATCCTTTCATTCTCTTTTTTTTTAAATGAAATCTATGAATCCAGAAGTTAGCTCCTCATCTTCCTTAAATGGAGTTACTTCTCCCTCCTCTTTCTCTCTCTGAATATTGTTAATAAAGTGTAGATCTGCTGATTTGTTGCTGAAGTAAGGAGGTAGATCTGTTGACCTGTTGCTGAAGCAAGGAGGTAGATCTTCTGATCTGTTGCTGAAGCAAGAGTTTCCCTTTGTGGTTGAGATTTTAATTTTTCCCCTTGGAGTTTTTTTTCTGTAATGCTTCTTCTGAACCCATGTTTTCTTTCTCCAACATTTCCTCAATGATGCACAGAGAATTATCTGTCTCAGCTTCCTTAGTGTCATTTGGAAGTTCCAAAGTCTGAGCTAGATCCTTAGGAATGATATTTACCCTTATAGTTCCTTCTTGTTCGTCCACCTCCATAGTCACCTTTACTAGATTTTTAATTTCTAAGTCCTCTTTGTTTCTTATTGGTGCTACATGCAAAGCTGCCACTGGGGGTTTTGGACACCAGACCAGGTGTTTCCTTATCGAAGTTCTAAATCCCCCTTTTTTTCTTTTTTATTGCAGTTCAACTTAGGCTGGTTAGGGGCTTTTTCTTCTCTCCAGATTTCATTGTCTAGAACCCTTTCTTTCCTTTGTCATTTCTAAATCACCCTCAAGTTTTTATTTCTTTTTGTGTTTATCCTCCTCTGTAGAGATATCCTTATTAGGACATTTTTTGGTGAAGTGTCCTATACGATGACATTGCTTACACCTTAAATGAAAGGTTTCAAATTTGATTTTTTGGATCCACATTCCACACTTATATTTCAAGATGATGTGCTTCAGTAGCTCCTGCTCCATTTCAGAAGAAATGCAGAATCAAGCAAAAGCAAGTATGGATCTATTTCTTGTGGGCCCATCCAGCATGATCGGAGCACCTATGGATTAGCAATGTTTAGCAATATTTCATAATCCCAAAATTGAAATGGTAGCCCAGGGATTCTACACTAGATTGGAATGGTGTTTATATTTTCAATGTTCAGGTCAAACCCTGTATACCATTATTTCAAAAAGAGGCCCATATTACCCAGCCACCACTATCCTCCCAGAAGCATCGATTCCAAATCAGTCTGTTGATTAAATTTTTCCAAAAAAAAACCCCGTGGCATGATGGTAATACTCATAGCCCCCTTAGGTTTCCACTTTCTAAGAGCCCATTTTCTAATAAAATCAATATTAGGTCTGGAGCCTAGGAACTTACCAACAAGGGAAAGATTCATTTTGTCCAAAGCCCTATTTATGCTGCCATCTAGAACCATTAGACAGGTAGCACCTTCATTATCCTTTTCCCACATGAACTACCCTCTTTCAGGAGATTTTGGACCCACTTTTCTGTTAGGGTTTTGAAGAATCTTATTCCAAACCAAAGGCATGGATCCCAACGTATCCACTTTTTCAGTTTGCAGATTTTCATCCGTCTGATTTTGGTCATTAAGCAGCCTCCTCTCAGCTATATTTGGCCTAGAACATAGACATTCTGTAGCCAATACTACGGAAACCACACTGACTGTACCACTGTTGCTTTCTCCATCACTTGAGTTTTCCATTCAGACATTGGAAGGATGAAAACATGTATTCACTTAGTATTTGTTATGGGTGGTAAGAGAAATTAATTTGTGAGAATTTATGATTCATCCAAATTGATGTAGAATTATAGGCCCCTCTCATTTATGTAATATAATTCCATACTATCATTACTCTGTAATAGAGGTTGGGATGTGTGAAACATCATGAGAAAATTTTTGAGAAAAGGATCAATCTTCATAGACAACCCACTAAAGATTTTACCAAGATAATTTCAATATTGTGTTGGATCTTAACATGTATGTGAGTGTGGTTATAAAATGTCATAGCCATCACACTGATCTCTAATATCATTGTTCATGCACAACTCTCCCTATGATGATGAATAATAACTAAGATTTTGATGTTAGGATGCTACTAGGATATATTTTTGGGCAATATGCCATGTAATGTTCATCATTTTTAAATGCCTACAAATAGTTTCACATTAGTAAGTCATATTGTTTGATAATATGTGCATGCTGAAATTAGTTTAGAAATCACACAGAATCTCTATTTCTTGTTGATAGTTTAGACCCTTGTATTTGCAAGTCTCATTACATTCTAGATAGATCCTATCAAATTCTGATAAAGAGAGTAAACAAATTTTTTTTATATGAATCACTTATACTCTTCCTTGACC
This sequence comes from Taxus chinensis, assembly GCA_019776745.2. Taxonomy (NCBI): domain Eukaryota; kingdom Viridiplantae; phylum Streptophyta; class Pinopsida; order Cupressales; family Taxaceae; genus Taxus; species Taxus chinensis. The sequence continues at coordinate 456,292,051 of CM034154.1, read as the reverse complement.
TGCTAGAGGATTTCAAAAATGTAAGACTTTGGGTGTACCTAAGGTCCCATGGGTTCAAGAATCTCATGGATTTTAAATAATGTTTAATTGAGTCTCATTTACTTCAAGCCTTTGTGAGTTTTTCTTCTATTAAATATTTGTTTGAGAGAGTGCAGACCTGGGCTTCCATTTACGCATGCTTCTGGTACTGAAAGAATATGCTGATTATTTGAAGCATTATTCTTTTATAGTTTTGTCAAGTACTTGTAGCAGGTTTTCAAAGATCTGATATATCCCAGTTTGTCTCATCAATACCCCACATATGAAAAGTTATATCTAATACAACCCATCCTAACCCATACTACCCATGCATTTGCATTGTAGTTTTCCAACTAAAAAGAATACATGTCCATTAACAAAAATGCATCATATTTGAATAATCATGATCTACACCAGTTTGACATCTACGAGCCTCATCCTTGTCTTGAATGATATTTCCACTCATTTAGTAGTGACATCTCTATTGAGCATGTTTAATTAATGGAAGATTGATCATGTTCATTCCTACATGGGTAGATCTCCATACAATATGCATAGCTATAAGGATATCTCCACCTGGATGTTCATCCTTTTATTACAGAGGTTGCAATATAGGTGAGATCTTAGCCATGGTGGTGTGTAGAAGGCATCTTTGTCCTAAGAATAGTTAGGGATTCCCACGATCAAAATCCCCTTCAAATTGCGCTATCCATCTCTCCACAAATCTAGAATGTTCCAGTTAGTATCACCTCCCTTGCTAAAAAACGACACACATGTGTTGATCTATCTATTAATTTCAAATTTGCTTCATGCCATTTATCTCTGTATGCTTGCTCAGACTAAAAAGTATGAACAAATGGTTGCACGGTTTAATGCAAATATTCAGTGTGCCCCTGAACTGTTACTTCATGACATAATTTAGCGCTGAAGGGATAGGTTTTATAAATTTCCAAGTGGATCTTCCCATACTTAGATATATTATTCATAGTGTCTCACGCAAATTTTCAAGTACCCTGGGCATGTGGCAGGTTACATGCATATGTTTAGTAGTCCTTATTGTTGGGTATCAATGTCATACCAATTACATAGTACAGATGGGACACATGGAAGATGTCTACTGCAAGTGTGACCCATACTTATACTTTTCAACATATTCGAGTAAGAATACTTTCTCAGACCCTAGGCACATGTGTACCTTAGTCTGCTAGGTCCTTAAATTCATTTCAGGACACACTTTGACATAAGGCTGAGGACATGTGTATGAGCCCCGTGCTTAGTTTAGAAAGTCCCCTCTTTTGGGAACTTATGATCAAACGTGCACTAAAGAGACATGTGGAGGATTCCCCTGTGCTCCTAAAATATGTAGGATAATGACTTTTTTCACAAGGCCAAGGCAATTTTCTATGGAATATAATATTCATAATGGAGATCCTGCACTACATTTGAGGTCCCTCCTAAGCTAAACTTCATCTTTGAAATTATGTTGGAATAGACATGTAAGGATAGCTTCCATTGGGCCTTCCTGGATTACTGACTGAATTTTCATTTAATCTGTGCTACTCTCTATGGTTCTGAACACATGGAGGGGCTCGTTGCTCATTTGGAGAACACTAAAATCTGGAATCAAGTCAACATTAGAGTGGGACATGTGTGGGATTAAATGGATAAGACATCGTGGGAGGTTTTTGAATGGCTCCTCTTTACACCTGGCCAACTCAGGACTCACTCCACATGGAATGCATGCAAGTCCATGTTAGGGCACTCATCTTCTCAAGGTGTATTCCCTAAAGGAAGTGAAAATGTTGGGATTGCTTGTAATAGAGAACTACCCAAGGACAATTATGAAGCCACTCGAAAAATGATTAAAAAGGTGGCTGGAATCGCAACTTGATAGACATAATGAAGGTGATATGATTTCAGAACGACATGCTGAAAAAATTTATAGAAGTATGAAGCAATCCCAGTCATAGGGGAAGATGGATTATTTGAGAAATGTGACCAATTCATGGATTCAGTCCACCATGTTACCATCTTTTGGGTGTAAATTTGTTAAACATCACTTTCTGAGTTCAAACTTGTAACAAGCAAAGGATGCCTCAAATATTATTGATTTCCCACATGGGGGGAAAATGATTGGGATGGGTTTTAATGAGCAGTGTGAAAATGGCATAAGATGCAATGAGAATACTATTGCAAATGGTTGGGATGTTTCAATTTTTTATTAGAAAGTTTGAGAAATACCATCTTCTTGAGAGACCCTATTTAGAACACCTGTTAATCTCTTGTGTTATTAGATTTCATCAGTCAAGATGGTTTGTAAGTGTATAGTCACTGAAAAGCTCTGAGTGTGTAATCAAGAAACTTATCCCTTGATGATAAAATCTAATAGATATTGAATTAATCTATGTTGATCCACGGGCAAAATTGTGTTTGCTTTTTATTTTAGAATGTATATCTAGATATGTTTTATTAGTTCATGGCTTGCAATCTTATATTAATAATCTCTCCAGAAGCACTACAGGATCTCGTCCATTGTAGTTAGTATCTTGGCATTTGCCAATATTCATTGGTGAGATAAGACCTTTCATCTGGTTACATGATTGATAAGGATACGAATTTAAAATCATGCAATATACTTCCCACTATGTTGCATAAATCATGTGTAATTATAAGCCTGTAGCGAGTTGATCTAAATCTTACATCGTGATGAACCATGGAAAAACTAAATGTTCTAATTGAGTCTAATAGAATACAAGCCTTCGTGTTGAATTCATTCAAGGATATTATGGTGAAGGACGTAGTAGATAAATGGGGCCTCCCGTTGATGCACACCTAGCTGGTTGAAGGAAATAATTACTGCTATTCTAGAGAAGCATTATAGTGCATGTTAGTTTTCCAGATTCTTGTCAAGGTTCTACACAAGATCTGAGTGAAATCAATATTCAAGGAGAATGATGAATCAATGTCACCAAAAATTGTCAAACTAACCCATGGGATCCTTTACCTGAAAGTACCTCGTAATTATGTGTTGAAGGTATATTGCAAATTATGAACATAATTCTACTACCATGGATATCCATTATAAGTAGGGTAGGTTTATAAAAAAGGTAGCATATAGGATGACACTAAAAGAAAATTAAGAGATACAAATATAAGATATCTCCAGAGTAATTGGATACAAGTGATAGACTCAGTGATAGTTTAAATTGTAGTGCCACCACCTCGGAGACACCGGAAAAATAGACCAATAAGTTGGTAATTTTTTTTTAAAATTTTTTTAGGTGAGGACTAATGTTCTCACTTAACCCATTTCCCAATAAATAATTAATTTATACTAATTATTAATTTACCCGAAAATTAAATTAACACTAACCCAACAATTAAATTATTATAATCTAAGTTGATTTAACCGATTTCTAAATCATTAACCCCCAAGTAATTTTATTTATTTAACTCACTAATTATGTAACTAGTGACAACCTAGAAAAAGGCTACACCTTATTAAAATTAGATAGATTAGTCCCCCCTTTTAATTTTGTTTACCCACACATACACCCTGTTAAAAACCTTATTTCTCCATTCCCATAATAAGAATTCTCATGACTTAAAGAGTGAACAAGATTATTTTTGGACCCTTAGGATCTATCTAGATCTCTGGCAACCATTGAAACTTCATTTTTACCATAAGAATTCCCTAAACATCCTCTATGCTTTCTTTTCTTTTCCTTTCAATCTCCTTTTCTCAGATTTTGTTTTGCTATATGTCTATTTGCAGGTTGTTTTGGAGAGAAGTGGACCTTGATCTCATGGAGTTTTATTAAACCAAGCTATATTTTGCTTGAAAGATTTATACAAAAACAAGAAATGTTTCTTTTTATTTATCGCACATATTTTTTTTGAAAGGGAGGTTGTGGATTGTGAAGACGGAGGACTGTGCGTGGTGGAGAGACCAGAGATAGTGGTCGCAGGAGGTGGTGAAGCTGGGAGTGGTTCGAGTGTGGACAACATAGGAGGCGGGGGAGGAGGGTGACTACGTCTGAGGTAGATGGTCATGCGGGGATGAGGGGTCGGGCGGTGGACATGGGTAGCGTGGTTGTGCATGGAGGAAGGGACAGTGGCGGGGCAGTGTGGCAGAGGGGGTCAATTGGTGGAAAGGTTGGAACAGGTGCGGGGGGGGGATGGGTGTTGTAGTGGAGGTACAGGGGCGGCGGCCATGGATGGGGGGGAGGGTCAGCCTCCCCCAAAATTTCATTGCATTTTTTTTGTTTAATAAAAATTTATTTAACATAAATTTTATATAATATATATAACACGTTTAATATATATATATATATATATATATATATATATATATATATATATATATTTATTTATTATATATAAAATATATATATATATATATATATCTGCAATAAATACTACACTTAATATAACAACTAACTAGAACTTTCCTTAACGATACTATAGTTACATTTGGAAAATAGCACTAACTTAAATGAAATATGAATATGATTTTTTTTTTATAATGACAACAATGATGTTTTCAAACTATAAAATAGAAAATCTTAATTTTATTATTTAGATGCAAAAAGAAACTTAATATTTTTCAATTATTCACCTTAAATGATTTATCTATTTTGTGGTAAGGAAAACACAAGTACTCCCAAATGAAAAGAGAGGAATTTTTGAATAAATTTAAAGATTAGAGAGGAAGAATACACATTCATAGTGAATTTCCTAATACAATGAAGTTCTTAATCTTTCACAAAGAAAGGAAGCAAAACTAAGTTCATTATATTCCATAATACTACTAATAAATTTACAAGAATAAGACATATTACAAGAAGAATGACATTTCCATACAATAAATCTAAAAGCTCCATATTAGATTTATTTTCTTATCAAATGCCATACTAATTAAAAATTTTCAGATTTGCACACACAAGCAAGATATCCAAAAATTATGATATTTTCTTTTGAAGGAACATGTTTCAAAAATCAACTTCTCATTTCAGAAAGAAGAGTTATCCCAAATTTTATTTACAATGGACTCAAATTCAATGTTCAATATGTTTTTCTAAAAATACATAACTACTCATTAAATGAGTTACAAGCCTCTTTCAAGATGATAAGGAGATTGCCAAATCAATAATGAATCAAGTTTACAGAATGCAATTTAATAAATAAGAGGTTTACAAGAAATACTAGTTTCCACAAGGCCATATCCTTAGAGTTACAAGGGAGATCAAGAAGTCAAAAAATCCAACTACCACCAAACTTCCAACTTCAAATGCCTTCAAGGGGTCCAAACAAGGAGAAGAAGCTTGTTTTTCCACCCAACCATAGGCATCATTACATGCCTTTCCCAAGGTTGGGATGCATGCTAGCCTCCCCCAAGCCTATGGGAAAGAGGACAACTAACCAAAACTTACACAAGAATGAGGGTGAATAAACAATGATACATCCACATGAAGCACAAGACAGGTATAAACAAGACTCCAAATTTTACAAGATGAAAAAGAGGAGAACCCAAGTTCTACCTCTAAAACAAATGGGGAAGACAGGAGAGAAGTTCTCCAAAATTGTAGCCAACAATAGCTGCATTAAAACACGATCTCCATGCCCTTCATATTTCTCCTATTTCATTCAAGCCCTTCTTATTTCTCCTCCCTTTCACCAAATCCTTCTTAGAAGGATTTTCAAACCACAAAGGGGTTTCCTTACCAAGAATGGGGAAGGAAGTTCAAGCCAAATGAACCAACTTCCCCACCTCAACCATTTGAGGGAAAAAACTAAATCCTACAAGGCTTTCTCATCAAGCCTATGAGGATTGAGAGGGAAAAATCCCTCTCTTTTCCCCCAAAACTCCAAAATTCCATCATCCCATATGATGGAGGGAGAAAAAACAAGTAACAATAAATAAAAATCCACATGAAACAACCATATTTCCAAGTACACAAATTTAACAACTAGCATGAATACAACACATACCATAAGGCTTAAGAGACCTACCTCAAAGAAAGCTCTCCAAAAAGCTTTCCAACTTCAATATTTTTCACTTCTTGACTCAAGCAAACTCTAGCTCCAAATCCACAAGCATCCAAGAAAAAGCTCCAAAAAAAAAGTTCTCTTCTTTGCCCATGAGGGGAAATTTGAAGAGGAGAAAGCAAAAATCCTCACAAATGAGGGGCTAACATGTGTCACCCCTCTCTTCCTTCAACGTCAAAGATGCCAAAACAAAAGAGAGAAAGGGTAAAATGAATTTTAGCCCTCTTCTCCCAAATTACCTAAATTGATAACAAAACAAAACTTGTGCAACTTTTAACAAGCACACTAAACCATATCCCTTACATGGATGTGACCAAAAAAGAGGCAAAAAGGGAGGGAAAACTCCCTCTAGCCTTGGAAATAAGCTCTTCTACTTATTAGGTAGGGTCCAAGGCCTCATTTTTATGATAAGGGAACCCCCAAACTAAAAAGAGGTCCCTAAAAATGCCCAAAATAACCCAATTTCTAGTTTGGATAATTTAGCACAAGGTTAGAGGGTGTGGGGCCCACCCAAGGGTTCACATATGACCCTAAACCCTCTAGATTAAGTACATCATTAATATAATTCAAAACTTAATGCAAGTGGGGTCATTAATTCCCCAAAATAATTTTATAACACAACTAGACACCCTAAGCAAAATTAATAATTACAAGACATATTTCATTACAAATGAGGGTCACCCATGGTGCCCAAAACAATAATTATAACACTAAGGCCTCAAGCAATAAACATTGCTAGGGCTTAGCCTATGGGCTACTTGTGCAAAGTTGCATAGTATGCCTAAGTCCCACGTTCTCTTGTGACCTATCACCTGTACACTCATTTCACACATTAAACGCACCTATCTGATACAATATAAATCAACTACCAAATAAGATATCAATGAATTCTAAACTAACATTTCATCGTTCTAGAATCGAAAGTGTGACAACATGCACAACCATACATAATTCACAATAAGTTAGTCATAATGATAAAATGACGTGTATCCATAGAATCCCAAGATGTAAAAAACTAAGTATCCATCAATATAACTAAGTTCCAAAACAACATAAATGTCCATACATGCCTAATCAGATCAAATCTCCTGATGTAATGTTCAAAACATATCAAGTCTCTGTCAAAACACGTCTATGAGTAAATGAGCAACAAGTAAATGAGGTATATAAATGTGGGCACTACATCCCCCTCTACTAAAATTATAATTCCTCCTGGAAGTCACTGAAAGAGATAGGTATATCTAACCCTTAAAGGTGTCACATCCTTCTAGGTCGCTGCTATATCATCGTATCAGTCCCACTGCACTCTAACCTGGTTCAGGTCTTGACCCCTAAGGGCCAACCTCTAGTGTTCCAGTATGCATATGGGCTCTAGTATCCACTGTCCTCCATCCCCTACCTATAATTATGACCAATCCAAAACATGAGAAACATCTGGTACATATCTACATAGTACAAAAACATGAAATAAATCGTGGGCCCATGCAAGGCGTGGTGGTAAAGCTAGGCGGTAGGCAACTAGATCGATGAATTCCAAAATATCAAAAGGCCCCACAAAATGAGGAGATAGCTTAGAACCCTTTCCATAATAGATTGGGCTCTTATGCGGGTGAACTCTCAAGAAGACTTTGTCACCCACTGAGAAGTGAAAATCAATCCTCTTGGTGTCTGAATACACCTTCTAGCATGCTCTAGCCTACTCAAGACACTGTCTAATCAGAACAACCTGCTGTTCTAAATCCTGTATATATGCTAGTCTCAGAATAATCCTATCATCTAGTCTATCCCAACTCAAAGGTGTCCTACAAGGTCGTCCATACAGAGCCTGGTAAGGAGCCATACCAATGGAACTATGATAGCTGTTGTTGTAAGAAAACTCAACTAAATGCAAATAATCTTCCCATTTCTTTTGTTGGTCCATCACATAAATCCTCAACATGTCCTCCAGTACCTGATTAACTCTCTTTGTCTATCCATCTGTCTCTGGATGATAAGATAAACTTAAATTAATCTGAGTATCCAGAGCGGTCTAAAAGGAAGTCCAAAAAACTGAAGTGTAGATGGTATCCCTATCATTGATGATGGTCTTCAGAATCCCATGCAACCTAACAATGTCATCCATAAATACTTTGGTGATGGCCACTGCATTATAGGTGACCTTGGTTGGTGAGAAGTATGCAACCTTGGTCAACTTATCTACAGTGACCATAATGGCATCATGATGGTAAGAAGACATAGGGATTCCGACTATGAAATCCATGGAGATCACATCCCATTTCCACTCGGGAATATCATGAGGATGTAAGAGTCTTGTGGGATGAGAATGCTCTGCCTTGACCCTTTGACACTCAAGGTAATGTGTAACAAAATATGCTATTTCTTGTCGAATACCTGGCCAATAATATAACTCCCTGAGATCAGTGTGTATTTTCTTCACTCCTGGATGTGCTACATATGGGGCTCAATGAGCCTCTGTAAGAATGAAGCTACATAGTTCACCGGCCTTAGGCACGTAGATGCACCTTTGAACCAAAGTAAACAATCTATCTCTAAAACACACCCAGAATATCTGCCCTCTAATGAACCCTGTGACTCCAACATCTGTCTAGCTCCCTCATAAAACCTGTCCTCTAGAAGGTGCTCAAGGATCCTGCCTCTCAAATCTAACTGAGGTGTTAAAGAAGCAAGTACATGTCATCGTCTACTAAGTTCATCTACAACAACATTTTCCTTTCCTTTGATATACTGCACCTCCATGTCATACTCACATAGGAACTCCATCCAACACCATTGACGAGTGTTGAGGTTCGGCTGTGAGAAGATATGCTGCAAACTACAATGGTGTGTCCTCAAAATGAAAGGTCTACCCAAAAGGAAATTTCACCAATGCACAAGTGCATGGACAACTGCTGTAAGCTCCAAGTCATGCATAGGGTAATTAAGCTCACATTCCTTGAGCTTATGAGACTCAAAGGAAATAACCTGACGCTCCTGCATAAGAACTACTCCCAAACCCTCTGGTGATGCATCGTACAAACAACAAAATCCTCTTTCGGGTCTAGAACTGCTAAGATGGGCACTGTGGTTAACCTTTCCTTAAGAAACTAAAAGGCCTGCTCACACTTTTCTGACCAATCAAACTTCTTCCCTTTCCTCTGAAGAGAAGTGATAGGGTGAGAAATCCTAGAAAATTCCTACACGAACCTACGGTAATGCCCTGGTAAACCCATGAAACTCCTCACCTTAGTAACGGATGTGGGTGTTGGCCAGTCCATGATACCCTGTATCTTAGATGGATCTACTGAGATATGCTCGCCTGATATGATATGACCCAATTACTGAATCTCTTTCTGAAAGAAGATACATTTTTCCAAGTTCTCATACAACTTCTACTCTCTCAAAACCTAAAGTACCTACCTCAAATGCTCTCCGTGTTCCTCCTCGGAACAAGAATATATAAATATGTCATCAAGGAACACTAAGACAAAGTGATCCAGAAATGTCCTGAATACTCCATTCATGAGGCTCATGAAGATAGTTGGGGCATTGGTCAAACCAAAAGGAACAACTGTGAACTCATAATGCCCATAACGTGTGCAAAACGCTGTCTTATGGATGTCTGCATCTGATATGCACAACTGATGGTACCCTGAATTGAGATTAATTTTTGAGAATAATCTTGCTCCCCGCATCTGATCAAAAAAGTCATCAATCCTAGGGAGCGGATAATGATTCTTTATTGTGACCTTGTTGAGCTACCTAAAGTCAACACAAAGCCCGAGAGAACCATCCTTCTTCTTCACAAATATGACTAGCGCTACTCAAGGAGATACACTAGGGTGAATGAGACCCTTACCTAACAACTCCTCTAATTGAATCTTGAGCTCAAGAAGCTCTGGATTCATCATCCGATAGGGTGCCCTAGAAACTGGTGCAGATCTAGGTACTAAGTCGATGGTGAAATCCACCTCTCTACGGGGTGGCAGCCCTAGAAGTTCACCTAGAAACACATTGGTATACTCCCTCAAACCTGCATGATCATCTAAGAGTGAATGCTCTAGAGTGCTCTCTGATTGATCACTGATGGTGATAGAAAACAACTGACATCCCTTATGCATGCTCCACTTGACTTTCTTAGCTGAGATCATGTGTAAGGAGATAGGCCTCTGCATCCATGAAATCACAACTACACTCCCAAGATCATCCTGACACTTAATGACCTTGTTTCTGCAATCCATCTTAGCTCGATGGGCCTCAAGCCAATCCATACCTAGCACTACCTGATAGGATCCTAGAGGAATAACTCGAAGGTCAAGTGTAGTGGAAAAGGCTCCTAAATCAAGTACGCAACTGTCCACATATGAGTCCATGGTGAGTTTGGCCCTAGTGGCCAACTTAGCCTACCAACTATTTAGTTGCCTAGCCACCGCTAGCCCACATTGGTCCACTATAGAAGGTGATATAAAAGAATCTGAAGCACCTGAATCAAAAGGTACTGAGACAGAAATACCCCTAATAGTACCTATCATCTTAATGACTGTGGCCTAATGCTCATCCTAACGGTTATCAACCGCTGTATAGACATGATAAGCACATCCTACATCACCCACCATCTGCTCAGATCTAGCAGCTCTCTATGTATCCATGGTATTGGGTTTGTGTGGGCACATACACACATAGTGATCAAGAGATCCAAAAATGAAAAATCCTGATGTGCCCCTCTAAGATGGGGTCCCTCCTATACTCTGGTGTACTGATCCTGCTGGTCCAACCCTAGCAGACTACTACGTGTGAGCTGGCTGTACTTGCTAAGTACCTTACCTCCTATCCCTGGCTCCACCAAAACCTCCTCTACTGCCACCTCTCTGAAAGCTCTGAGTCTATCTAGCCCTCTACTGTTGGTGGCCATGGTGTTGCGTCTGCTGCTATGGGTGTGGTGGAGCCCTCGTGGCTATTGGCGGAGGCCAGAATCCTCCTCTAGGGGGTGGTGCTATACCCCGTGACCTCTGACTCTAAAAGGATTATATCCTCTCCTGAAACTTGCTCTTGTTTCTATCTTGGTTCTCCTATTCCTTGCTCTTGTTCTCCTAAGCTAAGTAGGCCTTCTCAATGGCCTTCTCAAGTGTGGGAGGAGATAACATCCTAACTGCTCCTACTATATCTGCATTAAGCCCTCAAATAAACCTATTGACCTGTAATTTCTCATCTTACAGGTAGTCCACATACTGCAGAAGATCCAAGAACCTACTCTCATACTGCACTACTGTGCCAGATCCTTGTTGTAAGTTATGAAACTCATCAATCCTTTTCTGCATGAAATGTTCTGACATATAGCAAGCCCTGAATCACTCCTCGAACATCTCTCAGGTCACTGTCTCTCAAGTCAGATGGAGCTTCTGCTCCTCATTCCTCCACCAAATGCCTACTGCATCTCAAAGGAGGTGTATGGTGAACCTTGCCTTGACATTTCTCTCATAAGAGTGCAAGCCAAAACAACTATCCAAGCTAAGGATCCATGACTCAGCCCTAAAGCCATCTGTAGAGCCTGTGTAGGTGGGAGGCTGCAAGTGAAGGATATCCCTGATCACACTGCCTTTATCCTGATCCTGGTGATGTAGTCCAACAAGTGAAAGGGGTCCTCTATCCCCAAATGGTCCCTCAAGACTGTGTGAGTGGCTACGATAGTATGAGGCTACCCTCTCATGATGAACGAAAGGGCTACATGACCTTTCCCACCTCGATGTATCATGCTTTGACAACTCTGAATGCGAGTCCTCACCTATCAGCTCCTTGTCTCCCAATGGAATCTCCTCTTTTGTAATGCCTTGATTTTTGTAAGTTATCATGGTGATTACTTTTCATAATGTTGTAACTACTGAAATGAAGACAAACATGTTAAGATATATCTTTGATCTTAAAGGAATGTGTTGCTAATCTGGACCCTTGTATACTGTAATTTGTTTTCTTGGGACAGTAGTTATTATTGCTTGTATGTTTGTTGATGTGACAACAGATTTGTCGTATGCTTGATGAACTCTATTCGCTGATTGACAGCACACCTTGAATCAATTCCATTGATCCAAGGTATGTTGTGGCCTTCTTGTGAATGCTTTGTCGATTTAATTTTAAACTAGAATGAAGGTTGATATAAATGTTGCAGCACCTGATTTCAGGTATGAATATCTGGCACATAGATGCCAATGGAAAAGGTTCGATTCTCAAACCATACACTGTTGTAACACTAGACCACATAAGGCGATAAAGGCCTGGATGTGGGTGGCTCACATACGTGGAACATGGGACGAAACGCCCTGCATAGTGTTGAATATGAATGTCAGTCGGAAGGACTTGATTGGAAACTAGTTAATTAATTATTAGGGGACTAAGACCCTAACCTACCCCTAAGTTCTACCTTATACCCTAACTACTATCCTATATGGATTTTTAAAATTTTTAAGGGTGAAAATAGATCTAAATCCTATTAACCTATGAACTAGGTGAATGACCTAGATATGGAAACTATTAAAATCCTAAACTAATCCTAACCTAAGGAAGGGGATGCATAGACCCATGTGGATGGAAAGGATAAGGAGGGAAGGTAGGAGTTTAATGGGACAGTAAATGAGGTCCTTGCTTGGACAGTGCCAAGTTTGGCGGGAACATGGAAAAGATAGAGGCATCCAGTTAGCTATGAGACTAAACTTTGATTTCATGCAAAATTTGAAATTTGGAAATTCACCAACTTGAGTCAGCGGTGGCATGAGGAAAAAGGAAAAAGAATGCATTCAATGCATTCAATGGCATTGGTCTTAGTGACCAGCTCACCTTGAAAAGAGGATAGAGAAAAAATGAAAATTGTTGTTGCTATGCGCATTTGGATTTTGTTGCTCTGCATTTTGTTTCTTCACGGTTCTATCAAACCAGCTGTGTTTGATCATTGTCTCTGTTCTTTGGAAAATATAAGGCTATTTTTGAGCCTGTAGAGGTAGGTGACTGTTTGGGAAGCTTTACTACTGTTGCCGTGGAGAAGAATAGCTCTGGTGGGCATGGTTTTCTTCGAGCTTCAAGGGAGATTAACAAGCATGTTAAGCCCTTCTCCTTAAAATGCTTTCTTTTGCTTAAGCGTCTCATTAAAACAACCCTGCTCTTCTGATGAGGGTTTTGGTTATTTGATTTGGCTGTCATGATTGAGATGAGTTTGGGTAGAGTCATTTTTCTTTGCTGTTGCGACTTAAAAATTCTTTGCATAATTATTGAGTTAAATATACAACCCATGCTATGTAGATTTGTTCGACAATATTGGGGATTCGTTCTTCTTATTATGAAATTGTGCTTATGAATACTTTAGCTGTGCGTGAATCAATTCTGAGTTCTGCGCATCATTGTGAAATAGGAGAATGAGATTTTCAGGTTGAAATGTCTGTTGAGAAAGAACTCAAATTGGGTATTTCTTTGCAAATGGGTATATTGAATGAAATTGTACATGTTGTGTGAGGTTGTTTTGACATTGTTGAATAATCGTTCTATTGCCAATATGGGTTTGAGTGGTGAAACGTATTAGCTATGGGTGTAATATTTCTGAGTGCTGTGTTTTTTTTGTAAAAATGGAAGGATGAAATGATTCGTATGATCTCTGGTTGGCACTGTCATTCTAAAATGAACTCGACTTGAGTAATTTTTATTGTGTTTTGAAGAAAATGGGTGTTTACTTATTGAAATAATTAAAGGAACAAATTTTTCTCTTCCTGTTGGTTGAACTCTGGAAATATTAGCAATAGAGCTTCACTGTGCATTACGGGTTGGACTTGTTGTAGGTAACAACAAAGTGCAAATTGTTATTTATGAATTATGTGCGTTAAAGGGTATAGAAAGCCATGTAAATATTTGACAAAGCGGATGTATAACTGTTCCTCTGGTTATAATACAGGGTAAGAAGTATGAATTCTTCTAGTACAGTAAGAGCATAGTAGTATCTCTACATTGTTTGCTATATGATGGAAATGATGTTTTACCTACTTGTTTTCGGTATTCGTATGTGCCTGATTGAAAGGAAGTTTTGATATGGATGAGAATAGAATAGTCAGTTTATAAAATGGACTGGATAGAACATGCAAGTTATATGTTGCGTCTTGTTGAACTCAATATATATAATTATATATATAATAGACGGATGATAAATTCTTCATTTTTTTCATTAAAAGCAAAATATGAATGGATTTATTCCTTGCTGTTGGAAAGTGAATTCTCTCATTATTAGGATGAAAATGTGACTTTTTGTGGTTGATGTACACTCTATATGTTGTAAAGACATAAATGTTTGTAGAATGAATTATTTAAAAGGGAATTATATTATGACGAATGAATCATATTGTTGGATCATGTCTGTGCTAAATAAGCGGGTATTTGGTTCAACAGTGCAAAGAGGTAATATGATTCTTCTCCCTTGGATTCGATTAACGATTTTATTTATTTCCCTTTGATTTGTTACCATTGATTGGTATCACGTCTGGATTAAATTTTCAGTACAGTCATAAGGAAAGGAAAAGGAGTGTGGATGGATAATTTGAAATAATGATCATTTCTTCTCTCATATAGTTGGAAATTTGTAATCATTATGGAACGAATTTTGTATTGCTTTGGTTAAGCATCTACATTTTATTGCTGTTTACTCTTCTCATCAGTATTTGATTGATTGAAATCAAATGAGTTGCATGAACTGAAAGTAAAGTAATTTGGTTTATATTTTCAGTCAAATTTTATCCTTGAAATTATAACTAATGTAAGGGAATGAAATTGATAGCTTTTATGTTAGAACAACAGTATGCATACTTGTGTTCCTAGTTCTTACAAATGTTGCAATCTGAAACTGTTTGAAGGAAATTACTTCTTGTAATGATTATTTGGGAAAGAGGGCAGTAATCCTTTGACTAATTGGGATGGTAATTTGATGATTAAGTTGTTATGCTGTTCATTCTTTTGATACGTAATTCTTGATTGATGTTCATATTAACATTTCATAAAAGCAGGGTTCTTTTATTAAGACAGTTAATTAAAAGCACCTCATTTCAATGAAAAGTGCTTAATATGCTCAGTTCAATGAACTGACCCGTGCAAGTAATTTTGCAGATGGAACTTGAGTATAAATGAAGACATGGTTGTTTATTGATACTTCTTTTGATTGACTGAAGATGGATTGTAATTGATAGGTATTACTCCTCTATGAGGAATTGAGAAAAGAAGAAATTACATTCTTCTATCTTATGTGTTGTAATGTTGTTTAATATAAAAAAAGTCCGGTCATTTGGACTGGCAAATGTATACATTATAAAACGGATGGATGAATACAAATACAAGTGTGATATTTTAATGACTGTATCAGTTTGATATTGTTGAATAAGTTGGGAATATAACATTATTCCTTGATTTGGAATTATTCAAATGTTCATGGATGGATTTAAAAGGAAATGACATCTATTCTTACCTAAATGCAACTTTTACGTTGAAATGTGCAATTAGTTCATACTTGGGTTAAGATGAATTTTTTATTGACATTAAAAAGGACTTAGGAAAAACATGATCTCTTAATTGAAAGGTATTCGGGATTAGCTTGAAAGCTAAGGAATATCAAATAACTTAGGAGCAGCCGAACCTCGTATTCAAACTCCGTTAATAGCCTCGAATGTTAAATTCAGAAAATAAGGACAGGGAAAAACCTATCTATGGTTAACAAACCTTAACTATGTAAGGTTAAGGAGGATAAATGAATAAATTCATTTAGAATTAGACCTCGTTTAAATGACGTATAATAAGATGTAACTCTGAATTTTTTTACAGTTGTGGAAAAACTTGGTTAAGTTTAATAGGTTAAACTTATTAAGTTTATCGGTAATGGGATGCTTAGTCCAAGGATTAAGAAAAGAACCAAGTAGAGAAAATGTAACCCTTCGGTATGAAGGAGGAGATACGTAGTAAGCTAGAAGACAGATTAAGTCTCTCTTAGCTACATACAACTGTAACAAGAACAAGGATAAAGGATCAGCATGGCTGCTGAAAGTTGATCTTAAATATTAAGATCATAACCAAATCACACGTAAGCTGGATGTGTACTCTCGATGAGAGGATTCCGTAGGAAATTGACATATGCCAGCTACAACATGGTGTCTTCATGAAGGTGGGGCCTCCATGATGACACAATGTTATAGCTGACATATTACAATGTCCTCCCGAATTAAATCATCAAGTTTACATAAGCTGGATACTAAGTTCTTGGCTGGGGATAGGAATGTGATCACGTATACGGAGTGAATCCGGAGGACTAAAGGTAACTAGACACACGGAGTTGTCTAGGGATGACACCGTATGTCTGTGTATCTTTAGTTACCATGAGTAACTTCCTATACTCGTTCATATTGCTAGTTGGGGGTTAAAGTTTGACCTTAATTGGAAGGACTGGTAGAGACCAGGAAAGACCATTCTAAATAACAGATGAAGTGAGGTGAAGGATGTATTCCATTGGTGTGTATCACATCTAGGAATATGATCATGCAAATCATGTGAAAATCTTTGGCCAAAGTATCGCAAGTGCTGGTTGCGTTGTCATAATCACCTAGTTTAAGATGCAGGATGTCAGATGAATATCGGTAACAGATATTCAGATAGGATTCTTAAATGGATCACTTCAATAACCAGAAATGGTAAGAGAACCTTGTATATACATTATACTATGCATGAATTAACATGAAGGATCAGTAAGTCGCCGAGTCATGAAATGAGAGATCGCTGAAACTCTGAGCCACAAAATGGGAGATCGATAGTTCTTCGAGTCATTTACAGCAGCATATGGAATCTGTTATATGATTGAATGACACTGAATGTGTGTTCCATATTGAAAATATGTGAACAGAGAACATTAGTTTTAAAAGGAAATTGTGTGATCCAAACTGCATTATTTAGACAGAGAACAATTATTAAAACTTGAACATGTGTTTGAATTATATAATTCATAACAGGGAACGTTGTATAAAAAAAAAAATTCCCTTGTTCTAGTATCTTAAAATGGGGATGTTACATCTCCCACCTCCTGCGGTGGTGTACGATGTTTCTGCACAATGCCCATCAGCTACTGCAGGACCTCTAATATCTGAGGCCTAAATTTGGGTGCCGGCAGCTCCCGCGTAGGTGCACTATGCCCCAAGCCTCTAGCTGATTGTCCCCTCTTGGGTTTCATCCTCTAAACAAGGTGAGCAAAGAAGTTATTAAATGGTTACGGAAAGTGTTTAATTATTTTATTTATTTATTTAATTTTAATGTTATTACCAATGTTGTTAACTGGTTTATTGATTACCTAGAGTGTCTGCGTGTGTGAACCTCAATTTCATACCAAATATAGTGCCCCGCCTCGGGACACTGGAAATTAGACCAATAAGCCGGTAATTTTTTATTTTTTTTGAAGGTGAACTAATGTTCTACTTACCCCTTTTCATTAATATTTAACTCAAATTAATTATTAATCTCCCCGAAGTTGAGTAAACACTAGCCCAACATAACTTGCTTATTTCATCTTACTAAGAATTAATTGAAATCACAAATTTTATTAAGCCTACACAACTTTTTTAAATAATTTATTCTCCCCTTTAAATTATTTTCCCACATACCCCCTTTAATAATATCTCTAAAACCCATAACAAGAAGCTCATGACTTAAAGAGGGTAAAATTAACCATGGGCCCTTGGATCTATCTAATCTTGGCCCTTGATTTCATATTTACTCTAATGTTGCCCTAACTTTCTCTATGTTTTCTTTTCCTTTCCTTTCCATGTTATTTTCTCTCATTTTTTTTTCTTTGTTATTTTTAGGTTGTTTTGGAGAGAAGTGGAGCTTGATCTCATGGAGTTTTATTAACCCAGGATTGTTTTTTCTTGGGAGATTTATACAATACCAAGAATGTTTCTTGTTTTTTTATAGCACATATTTATTTTATTGTTTTTTTTTGTGAGAAGGGGTGGTGGGTTGAAGAGAAAGGGTTGCTTGAGGATGTAGTGGATGGTACTGGTTGGTGTGGCCGTGAGTGGTGGGGGGGGGGCAGGTCTGAGGAGATGGTCGCAAGGATGAGGGGTCGAGTGGTGGACATGGGTAGCGTGGCTATGCATGGAGGAAGGGATAGTGGCGTGGGAGTGTGGTAGAGGGGGTCAGTGGGTGGAAAGGTTGGAACCAATGCAGGGGGGTTGCTGTAGCAGGGGTACAATGGTGGCGACAAATGGGGGGAGGGTCAGCCTCCCCCAAAATTTCATTGCTTTTTTTTTGTTTAATAAAAACGTATTTAACATAAATTTTATACAATATATATAACACGTTTAATATATATATATATATATATATATATATATTTCAATATTTAATACATTTATTTATCTATATTTAAATATAAATGAATATAAGTATATTATATATATTATTATATAATTATATACATATACATATACATATATATATATATATATATATATATATATATATACATATATACATATATACACATATATACATATATATATATATACACATATACACACACACACACATATATATATCTCTCTCTGTGTGTGTGTGTGTGTGTGTGTATCTGCAATAAATACTACACTTAATATAACAACTAACTAGAACTTTCCTTAACCATACTATAGTTACATTTGAAAAATAGCACTAACTTAAATGAAATCAGAATATGATTTTTTTTTAATTACAAAAATGATGTTTTCAAACTATAAAATAGAAAATCTTAATTTTATTATTTAGATGCAAAATAAACTTAATATTTTTCAATTATTCACCTTAAATGATTTATCTATTTTGTGGTAGGGAAAGCACAAGTCCTCCCAAATGAGAAGAGAGGAGTTTTTGAATAAACTCAAAGCTTAGAGAGGAAGAATACACATTCATATTGGATTTCCTAATAAAATGAAGTTATTAAGCTTTCACAAAGAAAGAAAGTAAAACTAAGTTCATTATATTCCATAATACTACTAATAAATTTACAAGAATAAGACATATTACAAGAAGAATGACATTTCCATACAATAAATCCAAAAGCTCCATATTAGATTTATTTTCTTATCAAATTCCATACTAATTAAAAGTTTTTAGATTTGCACACACAAGAAAGATATCCAAAAATTATGATATTTTCTTTTGAAGGAACATGCTTTCAAAAATCAACTTCTCATTTCAAAAAGAAGAGTTATACCAAATTTTATTTATAATGGACTCAAATTCAATGTTCAATATGTTTTTCACAAAATACATAACTACTCATTAAATGAGTTACAAGCCTCTTTCAAGATTATAAGGAGATTGCAAAATCAATAATGACTCAAGTTTACAAGAATGCAATTTACAAAATTAAAGGTTTACAAGAAATACTAGTTTCCACAAGGCCATATCCTTAGAGTTACAAGGGAGATCAAGAAGTCACAAAATCCAACTATCACCAAACTTCTAACTTCAAATGCCTTCAAGGGGTCCAAACAATTAGAAGAAGCTTGTTTTTCCACCCAACCATAGGCATCATTACATGCCTTTCCCAAGGTTGGGATGCATGCTAGCCTCCCCCAAGCCCATGGGAAAGAGGAACACTAACCACAACTTGCATAAGAATGAGGGTGAATAAACAATGATACATCCACATGAAGAAAAAGACAAGTATAAACAAGACTCCAAATTTTACAAGATGAAAAATAGGAGAACCCAAGTTCTACCTCTAAAACAAATGGGGAAGACAGGAGAGAAGTTCTCCAAAATTGTAGCCAACAATAGTTGCATTAAAACATGATCTCCATGCCCTCCTTATTTCTCCTAATTCATTCAAGCCCTCTTTATTTCTCCTCCCTTTCATCAAATCCTTCTTGGAAGGATTTTCAAACCCCAAAGGGGTTTCCTTACCGAGAATGGGGAAGGAGGTTCAATCCAAATGAACCAACTTCCCCACCTTAACCATTTGAGGGAAAAAAACTAAATCCTACAAGGTTTTCCCATCAAGAATATGAGGATTGAGAGGAAAAAATCCCTCTTTCTTCCCCCACAACTCCAAAACTCCATCATGCCATATGATGGAGGGAGCAAATAAAAGTAACAATAAATAAAAATCCACATTCAACAACCATATTTCCAAGTAGAAAAATATAACAACTATCATGAATACAACACATACCATAAGGCTTAAGAGACCTACCTCAAATAAATCTCTCCAAAAAGCTTTCCAACTTCAATCTTTTCCACTTCTTGACTCAAGCAAACTCTAGCTCCAAATCCACAAGCATCCAAGCAAAAGCTCCAAAAAAAATTTCTCTTCTTTTCCCATGAGGGATAATTTGAAGAGGAGCAAGAAAAAATCCTCACAAATGAGGGGGTGACATGTTTCACCCCTCTCTTCCTTCAAGTTCAAAGATGCTGAAAAAAAAGAGAGAAAGGGTAAAATGCCGTTTAGCCCTCTTCTCTTAAATTACCTAAATTGATAACAAAAAAAAACTTGTACAACTTTTAACAAGTACACTAAACCATATCCCTTACATGGATGTGACCAAACAAGAGGAAAAAAGGGAGGGAAAAATCCCTCTAGCCTTGGAAATAAGCTCCCCTACCTATTAGGTAGGGTCCAAGGCCTCATTTTTATGATAAGGGAACCCCCAAACTAAAAAGAGGTCCCTAAAAATGCTCATAATAACCAAATTTCGGATTTCAAAATTTTTGCACAAGGTTAGAGGGTGTGGGGCCCACCCAAGGGTTCACATGTGACCCTAAACCCTCTAGATTAAGTACATCATTAATCTAATTCAAAACTTAATGCAAGTGGGGTCATTAATTCCCCAAAACAAGTTTACAACACAACTAGACACCCTAAGCAAAATTAATAATTACAAGACATATTTCATTACAAATGAGGGTCACCCATGGTGCCCAAAACAATAATTCTAATGCTAAGGCCTCAAGAAATAAACATTTCTAGGGCTTAGTCCATGGGATGCTTGTGTAAAGTTACATAGCTGGCCTAAGTCCCACGTTCTCCTGTGACTTGTCACTTGCACACTCATTGCACACATTAAACGCACCTGTACGATAAATTATAAATCAACTACCAAATAAGATATCAATGAATTCTAGACTTACATTTTCTCTTTTTGGAATCAAAAGTGTGACAACGTGCACAACCATACATAATTCACCATAAGTTAGTCATAATGATAAAATGACGTGTATCCATAGAATCCCAACATGCAAAAAACTGAGTATCCATCAATATAACTAAGTTCCAAAACAACATCATATCAATTAGTAACCATGACATCATAAGATAATGTAAACAACAGAGTAATCAAGCTAAATCGGCACTATACGCCTAAATGTCCATACATGCCTAATCAGATCAAATCTCCTAATGTTATGTTCAAAACATATCAAGTCTCTGTCAAATCATGTCTATGAGTAAATGAGGAACAAGTAACTGAGCTATAAAAATGTGGGCACTTTAAAGTTTTAGCATGTGTTTAGTGCTAGTGGTTCTATCACTAAATAAGGGTGGTGAATGATGGATGCATATATATATGAGAGACATAACAAATATCACTATCAAGTACATTGTCATGTATGGATCACATCATGAATTGTGTGAGTGTTGTAAATTATTTTAGTAAGATTGATTTAAAGAGTGCATATCATCCAATTCACATAAGAGGGGGTGATGATTGGAAGAATGTATTCAAGATGCAAGAAGGATTGTATGAGTGGATCTTTATAATATTTGTATTGAGTAATGTACTAAGTAATTTCATGAAAATGATGAATGAAGTACTCAAAAAAATTGGGATTTTTTTTTTATCATGATGTAGGCAGGGAAAGAATTTATCTTAATATCATGCACTCCTAAATCATTTGTTCCAAAAGGTTATTAAGGAAATGAGTAGGAAACACACATGTTCCAACATACAAGGGGTAGACTTAAAGGGGCTATAATGAGTGCTAGGATCACAAATCTAGAGGGTAGTAGTCCCTAAACTAGGTCAACCTAGGGTTTCCAAGGCCCAAGGTGAAGATATAGGAAGGAACCCCACTAAGATATTAGTAGTTTGGTGTTGAGAGGTATTGATAAATAAATATGCATGATATAACTGAAATGAAAGTGATGGTGGCTAAGGAGATGATATGGATAAGATTACTATGATAACTAGTGTCCAAACATGTATAATACCAAGATAGAATAAAACAATGAAGAAGAAAACGATGTTATCTATAAAAAATGACAAGAAATGGTTAGAGAAATCACTTCTACATGTAGGGTGGTCATTGATGCATCTATCTCTCTATAAAAGCAACACACCAAGAGAGTCACTATTAGGTAGAGAATGGGAACACCATTCATATCCTAGACTCACTATAGGTGACCTAATAGTGCAAGAAACCATCCAGTAAGAAGATTATCTAATCCAATCTAAGGAATATACAAGATGAACCAAGAGCTAGGTAAAAATATGCGAAGATGACATAAAATAACATAGCTAATGAGAGTCTGAATGATTATGGATTTCTTTTTTTTGTATGAGTGTCAAATGAGGTGGAGGTATATATAGGATGCCATCACCAATGGGCGATGGCATCAGAAATGAGTAAATATAATGCTGAAACCATTTCCCATGGGTGATGGTGTCAGCCAAATGTGCTAAAAAGAGGTAATGTCTCATGAAAAGTAAAAGTAGTGTGTCATAGATTGTGGATATGGATAAAAAAGATGCCAAGTGATTACATACAAGAAAGAAAATGCAAATGTGATGTGCATGAGACCTAGGAGGAAAAGTATAAATAGTGCAATAAAAACTAAGGATAAGAACACAAAGTGACACTCTCTCTGTGTATTGTCTCTAATTCATAATGGTTACATGAATAACCATTCCCCATTCTTGATTGGCCCTTTAAGACACCTGATCTAGAAAAAGATGCATCAATGACCCTTATCTGCATAAAGGAAATAATTAGTAACAGATATGAAAGATGAAAAGTGAAAACTTACGTGTATACATATGCCCGAGCTATTGATCACCCCATGTTGTAATAGAGAAATGTTGGCAAGAAAATTTGTCAGGGATAAATTGGTGGATTTATTGCTAACGTTATGGGAATATAAGTCCCTCTACTTAACCGGTGTATTTTTCATTTATGCATGCACAAATAAAAAGGTGGATTTTCCTGGTGGTATTTTGGTCAAGGATTCAATAAGGGAACTCCACTAACCATGTGGAAAAGTCTTACAGATATCTACAAGGGAGAAATTTTATAGGAGAGCGGGGGAGGGAGTGAGAATGTAAGATAAGAAAAACTAATGCTGTAAGTAGAATATAAGATTATTGCAAAACACGAGTCATAATTTTCATCACATGCATTAAAATTAATAGGAAACAACTCTACAAGTAGCAACAAGACTAAATATAATTTATGATCACAAAGTATCGAGAAATCCCTTAGTCAAAGAAAGGTAGAAAATCCTTGTATTTATTGCTAAAAAAGTTTTACATAGAGGGGTAAATGAAGAAATTTGAAAGGAAAAATGGATAACTCCTTTAAATCACAAGTAAGAAAAATATCTCTCATGAACTTACAAGAATGCAACAAGATAGAAGAATCTTAGAATTAGAACCCCTGTGAATGAGGATCTCATTAAAATTTATAGCATTTTGGAAGTCTCTTCGCCTATCCCAAATTGATCCTTCATATGCCTTGAAATTTTTTCCATTCTTAGGAAAAAATTAAGTCCCATTTTATAACTTAAGGGTGACTTATCACATTAAAAGTAAAAACATTTTTAATTAATTAAGGCATTATGAAAAAGAACGAACCCAACGAAGAATTAGATAGCTGAGGAGAGATAAAGTGGGGAAGGGATAAGAGAGAGGAGGAAAAGAGAGAGAGAGAGAAATAATGTTGATGAATAAAATGCCTCACCAATCCACTTTGTTACTTGACCAATCCGATGCAATGCTACAATGTAGTGAAACTTGGATCCTCGAATGTCTTATACCATGAGAGGCTTCCTTTGGATGATGTAAGAACACCATGAGCTAAGCGTTCAAAAACACTATCAAATTATATCATTTGGGATAATGAGCATCACTCTTGGAGATCCCTTATGAAAAGACTGAATCTTAGGAACAAACCCTACCCTGATTCCCTACAACATTGCCACAGCACTCAGTTGATTTGGACATGATCCTGATGAAACATACTATGAATAGTCTTATAGTGTTGACTGTGAATTCCCCCTTGTACATACTGATTGGAGCATCAAATGAGTGTTGAAAGACACTGTTGATATCCATGGTAGTGACCTCACTATGACGTGATCACACATACTTCGATGATAGAGATTACACCGTTTTCTCCTTGTGAATATGAACTTCATTATTTATACTATATTTCAGAAATACAACTATTTTTGGTAAGCGTAGAGATTTTTCCTCTTTGGCCCCCAAATGGTGATGTCAACTTGGATGTTCAACTCCTAGTACTCTCCCTTTGTGAAATTCACTCTATGGAATGAATTACTATTTTTAGTAAGTGTCTACGAGACAACTTACTATTTTTAGTAAGTGTGAAAATCCAACTCTTTCAAACCTTTACTGGATGTGACAGCTTGAATTCCTCTTTCTCCCTGTATCCTTCTCACCTTCTAGACCCATTTTCTATTTTTAGAAGGTTCTTTTGAGACCACTTACTATTGTTAGTAAGTGTCAATTTGGGACTGAGATGCCCATTTAGATGATTTTCTCCTACGATACCTCTTATGTGTCCACTTCCTCCTTCACATCTTCTTCAGTTGGTGACTTACCCGAAATGGTAATTCCCCATGTAGAAGAATTGTTATTTTTAGAAATTGGGATTCTGGTGGTCGGATCACTTTGTATTTTTTTTTCTATGGAGTTTTGACCAATATTACCCCTCTAAAATCTTAGACTTACCCGTTCAACGGTTTTGGAGATTTTAAAAATTCAAATTTTTAACCTTGAGACATCTTTGAACATGAAAACCATTAACGGAGATTGAAATTACAAGTCTATTTTTCTTATCCATTTATGAATAAATTCATAATTTGGATATGGATTTTTGATAATCATTCCACCGGTGAATATTCTCTTCAAACCGATTGTCGGTTTGATGAGAAATTTGAATTTCATCTTTGTTGAGACAAGGGGAAGTTTTCTTCACTGTGAGAAATTTATACAGTGGAAGGGAGATTTGTGAGTGATTTTTTCATGGCCTTTGAGAATGAATAACACAGCAGCAAACAATTCTTCATTTTTTTCACTAGTTTGCAAGATATGTCTAGATCTCCGTCTCATGGAAATGAAAGTTTTTGGGTGAATTTCTTCGTTCTTCTCCTTCTATTATTTGATATTTCAACTCTCTTGATCAATATTACCTCTTGGACCTGTTTATATTCATGGAATGGAAGATTTTATTTCCATGGTGAAGCTATTTTGGAGCAGAAATGGTTGACGGTGTGCAGCTAAGAGCAAAGCAATGACAAGGTATGAGCTGTGAATAAGAAGTGGCGGGAAATAAAGATGAGTGTCAGCTTTAAATCATTTCAAAAATGCTCAAGAGGGGTGGGGATTTTATTTTTGTCCCTAATTTACCTTAAGCATTAAGGTATGAAAGAGACATCAAATTGCATGATGCACCTCATAGCGACACTTGGCGGCAATCCGACGATGGAGTGTTTGTGTAAAAAATCTTATTGGAAGCACTTGGCAGATGAAATCTGATCGTATGAGGAACCAGGAGTAATTAATTGGTATGAGCGCATTATCATTTCCCTTATGTCCCTCAATAATTATGGGAAATTAGGGTCATCAATTTTCATGGCACGCCTCACGATGACACTTGGCAAAAATCTGACGGTCATCCATTTGGCTACACTAGCTCTTGGGGGATGAGAAATTGCACTTAACGGGGTGACATGGATGACCTGAAGAATTATTAGGGCTAGGGAAATTTTTATGTCCCTCATGTACCTCAAAAAAATGGATATTAGGGTCATCAATTTGCACGATGTGCCACAAGCCGCCACTTGTCACGATCTGGACGATTAAGGGAATGAGTTCTGGCAAGCAGCTCGGAGCTGAACTGATGATCTTAGAGGTTCCATGTGTGACCAGATGTCTTATTGGGGTTGGGAACATTTTTATGTACCTCATGTCTCTTAGTTTGAGGGATGAAAGGGACATGAAATTGCACTAGGATCCTAGAGCTGACACGTGTCCTCATCCAAATTTTTCTAACAGCGAGAACTCACCTAGAGGGCAACTTCAAATGACGATATCTTGAGCTCCTAATGGAATTTTTTAGTGAAATTTTATATGAAAGTGACTGAAAATGGACTTAAAATCCAATGGTGGGCATATCAAATCTTGAATCCTCCATTTAAGTCCTAAAATAGTATTTTTCATCTAGTCTTTTACTTGTTCCTGGAAACAAATAGTTATAAATATATTGTTCCAAAGATTTGTGAAAAATGTGATTTCACAATATTGTAGGGCTTGGAATTCCCTTTCCAAAAATCTCTCGTTTGGATCCTAAATCCATCTAGAGCTCCTGAAATCCCTTCCCGAAGTTTAGTAACTTTTTTGACCTGTGCACTGTTTAGGCCTGTGAACCCTATTTTAGGTGAAATTGTCCCAAATCCTCTAAATATTATTTGAATCTTCAAAAAAAAATTCCATGACATTTTTTATTCCTTCAACTCATAACCATGTTGGATTTGGCTCCTCTATTCCACTTCATGGGGGGTTTATCAATCTTAGGAAGGCCAGTGGTAGCTCTTCCCAACACTGCCCAAAAATAGTAGTTTTCAAAAACTCCTAAAATCACCTAGGGGGGTTAAATTGACTTTTGTAAATCACCTAGGGGACTGATTCAACATCATTTGGGAGGTTATTGGACTGAATGGGTAGTTTTGGGGTACTGCATAAGGGTCAAACTTGAAAATTTTGGCACAAGGATATCATTGTAATGCTAGAAATATATCAATTTCCCTGTTGCACATTTGCATGAAAAAATGTGGCTCTATCTTGGGGACATTATATGTACTAAGAATTGTGAAGAAATGACATGAAGAATATAAAACCTCAACTTTACAATACAAATACCCGTTCCTTATCCATTGGGCCCTATGTGTAACACTCTTGATAGTTGTTATTTTCCTCCTTTGCATTTCAAACGTTGACATGTAATTTTCCTTATAAGGAGATTATTAGAAATCATGCTTGATATGGATAAATCATTTATGCTCTTAAGATCCTTTGACTAAATTGGAATGGCTTTCTTGAATCCATTTTTTTCACTTCTTGTAGGTGATTTGCAATCTGGTTTAAAAGTTGTAAACTTACATATTTATCTAACTCATCATTGGAGCAATTTCAGTGATCCAAGGAATGTTTTTAATCTGCTCTATTGAAAAAATGGTAAAATTGACATTCCATGAATTAAGATACACGTTGAACTGAAATTTGTAGTTACAAGTTCTTTTTTTTTTTTTTGTGAACATGTTTCCATTTAGTGGTTTGTTTTGCTTGGGTCTTTGGAGATTGACCATGGTAGGTCATTGCTGACAAAAATGGAAATGAAGCCTATTCACAGCATAGGAGAGTTCCAAGATCCCAGATAGGACTAACCTATGGGATCCTAAGCTAGGTAAAAAAAAATATTTCTACCTAAGCTATGTCACTTGATAGAATTCTAATTCTAACCTTAAGCTTCTTATTCTGTTAGGATTGGTTGATTTGCAACCTAACCTAAGCTTGGTGCAAATGGAATTAAAAAGGTTACTAGGTATTAAAATTAACCTAGATCCTAATACTACAAGGTAATATTGTAATCTAACCTAACGCCTAAAACTATTATGTTTTGAATTAATTTTCCTATGTGGAAATTATCTAAACCTATTTTCTAAGGTCTATGGTGGGGGTTAGTTGTTAGTGTTATATCCTAAGGTATAAATTTTAATCTACCTAAGATCTAACCTAAGCAATCTAATCTATCCTAAACTAATGGATATGAATGGGGACTTAAGTGGTCACATGCATTTAGGTGACGGTTCCTAAGGAATTTATGTTATTGATAAGGTTGGTAAATGCATACGGACTACCAGTTTTGGCAGGGACTAGATGACTTGGCGGAGGCTTAGGTGGAAGTGTTACTAAAATGGAAATGCATGTTATTTTTGACTTGGCACTCGCCATACTTTGAAGGCGGTGGCAAGGAAGATTAGGAAGGAGATTTGGAATTAATGGAATTTATTACTTTCAGTTTTTGTGCTCAAACCGTCTTAGTGGGCATGCAAGCAAATTTTTCTTGGGTTGTTTCACTTTGCATGTTTCATGATTTTTACTCTGCATGCTCTCTGGTTTTTTGAACCAGCAGATTGAACTGCACTTCATGGCTATTTTTGAAGTTTCAAATCTATTTTCATTTCGTGGAATGTATAAGAGGAATTATGGAAAAGGAATTTGGTTGTTTGATCTTTCATGGAGAAGAGGAGAAGTAGTGAGCTCGGCTGGAGGTCTTCTTCAATTTGACAGAGACACTATCAGGCATGATAGGCTCTAACTGTTAAAATCTCTTGCTTTCTCCTAAGTGTTTTCATTAAAACAACTCTTCTCTATTGATTTTTGTGCATTGCATGCTCTATCTGGTTAATTGGTTGCTGGGTTTGGTAAATATTGCATTCTTGGTTTCAAATCCATGGTATATGTGATTATGTAGGAAACTTATGTTGTATTGTTTTAGCACAAGAACTATGTATGCAAGAACGAAGTTGGTAACTCTGCTTGGCATTTTCAATTTTTGGTAATTGTTTGTTTTGGTTCCGATGACTTTCATTGCCAATAAATTACTAGCTGAGTTTTTATGGAAACTCTGAGTTCCGCCTATGTTTGTTGAGATTAGTGTTTTGTGAACTCGATATGTTTTGTGATCTCGAGTTGGTAAAGAGCTCATGTTTTTATGGAAGCTTGTATGTAAGTTCGAGTTCTGTCTAAAACTTGAGAAGTATTTGGGAATTGCTGTTAGGTTTCTTGGTGCTATGATGCTTGTGTTTCGTTTCATAAATATAAGAAACTGTGATAGAGCAGTACATTGCTTGGTTCTTGTTTTTTAACTTGCAAAAATTTGATTGTTGTTGAAACCCTCGCACTGCTTGATACCTGTGTTGTATTATTATGGATAATATGGACTGTTGATAGTCCGCATAGGGTTTATGCCTATGTTTTATTGTGACCATATGAAATGTTACATGGAAAGTTCATTAAGAACATGGCTTTCATATTTTTTTGTTGTCAGGTTTGAGCTTTGTTAAGGATCTTACATTCCGTTTGAGTTGGGAAATAGGGTTTGATAAGATGTTAACTGAAAATGGAAGCTCTATTCTTATTTTGAACTGTTTATAAGCAATTTCATTATATTCGGTCTAGCATTATGATGTTGGTGTATATATGAACTCATGATTGAGATATTGTGATGCAACACTATACAATCAATTTGTTACTTAGTGTTTTTAAAATTGTAACCTGAATGATGTATTGGTTCAGATCTAATAGTCTTTTTGGTTTCTTTGATTAAAATATAAACTAAAAAGGGAACATGTTGTTGTCCGAACTTGTTTATAATCACTTGAATGATCTTGATCCTTTGAGGGAGCTTACATTTTACATTGTGCTCAAATTTGTAATTTGAGTCCTAGGCAGAACGTATTTTTAATATGTTTGTTTAGATCTTGTCATTTAAATTGAGTTTATTACTGGATTGAATGGTTCTAAATTCAGAATTCTTTTTGAAACAAACCACATGTGTAAGGAGAAAACTGGAAGCATGGTTTAGTGGGTTGTTTGGTAAACTCTTCGAGATCTTGATTGGAATTAGCTTGTTGGTTTATCATTTTATTGGAATCCCAATCTGTTAGTTCTTATAGTGATGTGTTGAAATATTGACAAGATAGTTCTGTCTTGACTGAACTATTGGGAAATTTTGAGTGTTAGCATCTACTCGGATTTCACACTTCTTGTTGGGTCCAATGAAAGAATTTTGAGTCTTTAAAAGATAAACTATGATTCTTTAGTGTCTATGGGATGTGTATGGACTTCATTGTTATAATGTTCTGAATGGAAATTGGAACTCATGCATTATAATGGGAATATTTTGAAAGGAAGGTAGCATTAAGTTTTCTTCTTTCCTTGAAGTTGTTCTTGTTATCTTCGTTGGGAACTCTTGTATGAACTTAAACTGTATGTATAGAAAAGGTAAATTGTTAATTAAGTTGAAAGAAATGATTACAGGTTAGGATCATATTCTGTTAGGACTCATTTTCTAATGCAGTTGGGTTAAGTTCATTTGTTTGGAACCTTCTGTTAATTATTCTTTTAGGAAAAAGAGAATCATTACTTGATTAATCTTCTCATACTTGTCATTTGACTAAAACAAGTAGAAAGAGATTGATGACTGGTTTGTTGAAAAGAAAATGCAAACTTATTGGTTGGCTATCACTCCATCTTTCCTTCCTGGATTTTTATATTATTTTGTTCTGATGAATATCATTAAATGTTTGATTTTAAGGTAGTTAATCTTAAGTTGAAACATATTAGGTCATGATGTGAACATGTTTCTACTTTGCGGATATTATATGTTTTAGTAAGGTGAAATGGCTTTTCTTCTTCTTTACTTAAAAGTTAGATGAAAACATCTTAACGAGATTATGATGTAAACACTTCTTTTATCTTATAGTAAAAATAAGTGTTGTATTCTATTGTGGTAGAATTGGAAACAATGAGATGTTATGTTCTGTTGTTGGTAACAATAATTGATAGGATCAAGTATACTTAATTTGTAAGATAGATATTATAGATTATATTCTGTTCTTCTTTTAAAGTGAATTCAGATTCATTAATGCTCTACTTTTTTGATTGTTTTTACTTATGCTTGGGGTATGAAATACTAAATGTTCATTAAATCAGAGTTGTTTTAATTGGAATAATTAGTGGAATGCACTTCATTTTAAGGCTTAGCGCTTATCATGCTTAGTTCATTGAACTGACCTGTGCTAGCAATTTTTGCAGATGGATTTCGTAAGTGATAAAAGAAGGTAAAAACTTATATTATGCATTGGCTGATTTCAGTCAAATTCTTGTGAAGAATTCTAATTCGTTCTTGAGTTGTATATAAAAAAGAAGAAAAGTTATATTCTTTTGAATGAAGTTTGTTGTTATGTAGTATGCCTAAATGCATAAGTTTGTAAATGTATAAGTTTTGAAAATGAATTGAAGGATGAGAATTTACTTGCTTGGGTTGTGTAAATTATCTTGTACTTATGTAAAAGAAATGGAATCTTATCTTGTTGATATTCTTCATATTATTTATATGTTTAAATGAGTATTCTCGAATAAGTAGGATAAAGGGAATTAGAGTAATTTCCCTAAATGTGATGCAGCTAGATAAGTTATAGAATTTAATGTTCTTATCTAAACAATTCATTATAGTAAGGTGATGTGTAATGAACATACAATGAAAACTACAGAATTTGTAAAGGACATAAAGGGTGTGTTAAACCCTAGAACTTGACCATGAAGAGGAAGAATCTTCCTCTCTCATGAAAATGTAAACAAAAAGGGAGATATGATTTATAATCATTAGAATTCATTTAATAAAGTCTATTAAGTTACAACCTAGGTGGTTGTTACACTTCCTTGAATGGTTAAGTCACATTAAATGGAACTTATGAGGTTGTTGTCCTATTTTTTTGGGTAATTGCTTGTTAAGTCAAAATTAACAAACATCGAAAGCAATCTTAAGTTAAGGAAGTTCTTCAAGGATTAATACAACCTGATTTGGAAAAGAACTTAGGGAGATTTGGATTAGGGTTTGGGCAAGGTTGTTGAAATCTGCTTTTAATTATCCAAATTAATTAAATATTAATAATCTCCTAGGGATATGTACATCTGGATGAGGCTCTTTTGTAGGATGTTGGCACATGCCCACTATAGGGCTGTACCTTCAATAAGATTAGGATCTTCTTGAGAATACAATGATGTAGTTGACATGTGGCAACACCCTTCTGCATTGATTATCAAGATCTACACACTTTTGGAATTGAACTTAGTTTTCCTCTAGGAATGGATAGTAGCATAGTTAGGATATGAAGTAGCCCTCTAGGACTCAGGGTACCTTGGCACATGGGGTTGACCTAGGTTGACCTAGTATGCCAATATACCCTAAGTCTTTTTGAGCCTCTTCCTATCATAACCTATGTTGTTAACTTGAACTAGGGTTAAACCTTGGGCAAGTGGACTGACAAAAGTCAGTAAAGGACATTCTAGATAACAATAGAGTGGGGGTGAAGGATGTATTCCAGATTGATGAGTATGTCATCAAGGAATAACTTAATATGAATAATATGTTAGAAATCTTTGGCCAAAGTATTGCAAGTTGTTGATTGGGTTGTCCTATGTCACCTAGTCTAAGGATTGTGATGCAGATGGATATTGGTAGAAAATATTTAGTTAGGTACCTTAGACAGATCACTCAATACCCAGAATAGGGTAAGAGAGCCAAATATACATAGTATACAGAAAATTATTCAATACTTAATGTTAAAACATGAATAGATCGGTAGTTTACCAAGTCATGAAATGAATAGATCGGTAGCTCACCGAGTCATTACAGTTGCATATGGTTATCTGTTATAAGAATGGTTGTTATGGAATGTGTGTTCTAAATTACGTATTTAGAACAGAGAACATTACTCATAAAAAAAATTCCCTTGTTTCTAAAGTCTTAAAATGGGAATGTTACATCTTGGTATCAGAGCTGAAGGTTGCAGCTCTTGGACCTATTATGTCCATAATCTGATAAAAACTTGAATTTTCTTGTAACAAAAAATGGTTAGGACAAGAGGAAACGTTGTGAATAACGCTCCACCTAATGAAGGAGCAGCGACAGCCCAAAAACTTGATGAGATCCTTGCTTCCCTATTAGACACAAGAGATTGTTTGGCTGTACTTGAACAACAAGTGATGGGTAATGAGGAGGAAGAAGAAGCTGGTAATAACAATCAGCCACCTCCTGAGGAAAACCCAACTTGGGTGTTGATAATAACAATGCTAATGTGCCTATCTAGCCAGAAAACAAGAAGGCAAGGTTGACAGCTGAACTCACCAATGATATAAAAAGGATAAGTCCAACAAATTTTGATGGCACCATGTTAAGAGATGGAGCTATGAATTGGCTCAGTGAAATGGAGAATTACTTTGCAATAAGGAACTTTTCAGAGGAAACCAAAGCTATTTGGGGAGCATATCAACTTTCCCATGAAGCATCTTCATGGTGGGACATCCGTAAGGCTGAGTTAAATATTGATGAAACTAACATCACTTGGGATCAATTTAAAAGTTATTTTAGGTGACATTGGCTACCACAACTTTATTATGATCAGAAAATGATGGAATTTCAGAACTTAGCTCAAGAAAATTTAATTGTAACCGAGTATTGGGAAAGGTTTACGAAACTCCTCAAGTATGTACCTCAGTACCAATCTGATGAGAAGTTCAGGATATGGAAATTCATCATGGGATTGAATCCCATTATTGGGGGAGAGGTTGATGTTCACAGCCCAACCACTATGGAAGGGGTTGTTGAAAAATCATAAGGCAAGAACAGAAATTAAAGGCTATTTCTAATCATAAGGAAGAAGTACATAAGAAAGTTCCAAACTCTTCTTTAGCTTCTCTTGCACCTAAGAAAGGACCATGGAAAAATTTTGGTAATAAAAGTAAGTTTTCAGCTGATAATAATAAGAAAACAACAATGAATAAGTCTGTTGGAAATACACGGAACAATTTTGCCAAGAATAATAATAACGGACGGAAGTCCTATGGAGGTCAAAATGATAACTTTAAGGCTGGAAATAATTCTGAGTCTAAAAAGGGACCGGTAGGAGGCTGTTATAATTGTGGCAA
The DNA here is from genome assembly GCA_019776745.2 of Taxus chinensis. Lineage (NCBI taxonomy): Eukaryota > Viridiplantae > Streptophyta > Pinopsida > Cupressales > Taxaceae > Taxus > Taxus chinensis. The sequence goes on along the minus strand of CM034154.1, from coordinate 456,257,942 downwards.
AGATCATTACGTAAATCAATTTCCTTTGAAGAAGGATGATCGTAATCAGCAGCACAAGATACATGCTACAGTAGCTGACAAGCAAGCTGAAAAGCAAGTTACACCTATAAAAGTTCCTGGTAAGTTATTCGACATACCTGTTACTATTATTTTTGATACAGGAGCTACTGAATGTTTTATTTCTAGTAAACTTGCTTCGAAACTTAAAAGAAAAGATAGAAAAATGGATAAATCATGGACTGTACATTATGGTAATAATTCTGTTCATACAGTTAGTATGTGTCTTTTTGGGGCAGTCCTTGACTTACCTAGCTTTTCCACTGAAGTTGATCTCTATGTAGCACCTTTGGGATCTTATGATATAGTCATAGGCGTAAATTGGTTAGCAGAGCATAAAGAAAAGGTAGACTATTTTGAAAAACATATTAGTTATTTAGATGATCTGCAGAAAATAGTAGAGATTCAAGGTGTAAAATGAGAAATTTCTGTTAGGAAATTGTCAGCTATGCAACTTAAAAAGGCCAAAAATAAGGGTTGTACCTTATATGCAGTGAAAAATTTAGAATCTGCGGAAGAAAATAGTGATTTCATGAAATGTTATCCACTGTTACAGAACTACAGTGATGTGTTTCTAGAAAGAATTACCGGGATTACCACCCAAAAGGGAGTTTGACTTCATGATTGAAATCAAACCAGGTACTGAACCTATTTCTAAAGCACCTTATCGAATGACTACCATAGAGTTAGTAGAGCTTAAGGCTCAGTTGCAAGAACTTTTGTCTAAGGTTTGATTAGACCAAGTGTTTCACCTTGGGGAGCACCAGTGATCTTTATGAAAAAGAAAGATGGAACACTTAGATTGTGCATTGATTACAGGATGTTAAATAAAGCAACAATAAAAAATAGATACCCACTTCCTATAATTGATGATCTATTTGATCAGATGCGTGGAGCATCGGTATATTCTAAGATAGATATTCAATCTGGATATCATCAATTATGAATTAAGGATGAGGACATTCATAAAATGACTTTCAAGACAAGGTATGGGCATTATGAATTCATGGTTTTACCCTTTGGATTAACTAATGCACCTACAAATTTTATGAACTTAATGAATAATATCTTTCAAGAATACTTGGACAAGTTTGTGCTTGTATTCTTGGATGACATTCTCATATATTCTAAAAGTGTTGAGGAGCATCATGAACACTTGAAAATAGTTTTGGAAATTCTGAGAAAGAGACGGTTGTATGGTAAGCTATCCAAATGTTCTTTCTATGACACCGAAGTTCACTATTTGGGTCATGTTATAAGTAAAGATGGGATTGTTGTAGATCCTTCTAAAATTGTAGCTATAACCGAGTGGCCTGCACCAAAGAATGTACATGAAGTTAGAAGCTTCATGGGCCTTGTGGGTTATTATAGAAAATTTGTTAAGGATTTTTCTAAGGTGGCTACACCAATAACTTCATTGCAGAAAAAAGATAAGAAATTTGTTTGGAATGATAAATGTGAATCTTCTTTTAAAATTTTGAAAAGTCAGTTGACTTCAGCACCTATTTTAGTTGTACCTGATCCTAATGGAGACTTTACTGTTGTAACGGATGCATCCGAGGAAGGTCTTAGAGGTATTTTGTTACAAAATGATCATGTCATAGCTTATGAAAGTAGAAAACTTAAGTTACATGAGTTGAATTATGCTCCACATGATTTAGAGCTTGCTACCATAGTTCATGCACTTCAAGTTTGGAGGCATTATCTTCTTGGTAAACCATTTGAGTTGAAAACTGATCATCTTGGGTTGAAGTACTTTTTCACTCAACCAAATCTAAATGCAAGACAGTGAAGGTGGCTAGATTTTTTATCTCAATATGATTTTGACATAAGTTACATTAAAGGAAAAGAGAATAGAGTGGTTGATGCTCTAAGTCGTAGGAAGCACATTTATGCTCTTATAACACTAAGAACTCAGTTTAAGGATGAAGTAAAAAGTGTTATGGAATCTGATTCTTACTTTTAGCAAGTAAAAATAGCGCTTGCTGCAGATCCAAAAGATGAAAGGTATAAAGGTTTTCACTTTGATAATGAAGGAATCTTATGATATGAAAATAAAGTATACATACCTTTGCCTAATGATTTGAGAAAGAAATTGTTGGCAGAGTTTCACAATTCACCTTTTTCTGGACACCCTGGCATTACAAAAATGCTTGCTGATATAAAACAACAATATTTCTAGAAAGGAATGAAAAATGATGTTATTGATTTTGTGACTCATTGTCTTGAATTTCAACGTGTAAAAGTGGAACATATGCACCTAGCTAGTTTATTATATCCTCATAACATACCACACTACAAATGGCAGGTAAAAAGCATGGATTTTGTACAAGGATTGCCTATGTAAATAAGTAAACATGATGTTATTTTGGTAGTAGTTGATAAACTAACGAAAGTAGCTCATTTTATTGCTGGAAATCTAAAGGATGATTCTCCTGTTTTGGCTAAAAGATTTGTACATGAAATTTTTAGATTACATGGAGTACCTGAATTAATCATATCTGATAAAGACCCTAGAATGACGTCAAGGTTTTGGCAAACGCTCAATGTAGCTCTTGGAACTAAACTGAATTTCATTTTTGTGTGTCATCTAGAAACGGATGGATAGACTAAAGAGTAAATCAGGTTTTGGAAGATATGTTACTGATGTATTGTATGGATCAGCAGTATAAGTGGGAGGAGTACCTTCCATTAGTTGAATTTTCATACAATAATACATATCATGCTTCTCTTAAGATGGCACCTTTCGAGGCACTTTACAGAAGGAAATGTAGAACCCCTATTAGTTGGGATAGCATTGAGGATAGAGAGGTAATTGGACCTGAAATCCTTACGGAAATGGAACAAGAAGTTAAAATGATTCGTGAATGCTTGAAAGAAGCAAGCAGATAGACAAAAGAGTTATGCTGACTTAAAGTGGGTTGACAGGAAATTTGAACTTGGTGAGAAGGTTTTTCTTCAGGTTAAACTAAAAAAGAGTTCTATAACTTTTGGCAAGGCTGCCAAGTTATCACCTCGTTATGTGGGACCTTTTGAAATAGTCGAAGTAATCAACCCTATAGCTTATCGTTTAGCACTACCACCTACTCTGTCATGAATGCATGATGTTTTCCATATTTCTTTGCTTAATAAATACGTTTCAGATTTATCACATGTGTTAAATTGGAATTCCTTGTAGGTCCAAGACCCAAGAATAATCATGGTTAAACCCATTCAAGTGCTGGAAACTCACCAGTTGCATTTAATAAATCGAGAAATAAGTCAATGAAAGGTCCAATGGGACCAGTTTAGCGAAGAGAGTGCAACTTGGGAAAATCTAGAGGATATGAAAACTATTTTTCCATATCTATTTGAGCATAATTGAATCTGTTGACTGATAAAAAAATTTATTTTTATGATTTTATCTTTATATGACATTAAGTAAGCCAGTTTTGGGTAGATATTTATTTGATTTGAATAAAAAGTTATTTAATGCTGATTTCTGGAACTATAAGGTTTTGAAATATTTGACTTAGGATTAGAGAAGTGAATGAATTGATTGTCCTTGATGTAAATTGTTAAAAGAGATAATCATCTAGGACGATGATTCTTTTAGGAGGGAAGCATGTAACACCCTTGACAGTTGTTATTTTCCTCCTTTGCATTTCAAGTGTTGACATGTGATTTTCCTTATAAGGATATGTTCTTCTGATTATTGGAAATCATGCTTGATATGGATAAGTCTTTTCTACTCTTAAGATCCTTTGACTGAATTGGAATGGCTTTCGTGAATCCATTTTTTTTTACTTCTTGTAGGTGATTTGCAATCTGGTTTAAAATTTGTAAACCTACCTATTTATCTGACTCATCCTTGGATCAATTTCAGTGATCTAAGGAATGTTTTAAATCTGCTATGTTGAACGAATGGTAAAATTAACATTCCATGAATTAAGATACATGTTGGACTGAGCGTTGTAGTTACAAGTTCTTTAATTTTTTTGGGTGTGAACGTGTTTCCATTCAGTGGTTTTTTTTGCTGGGTCTTTGGAGATCAACCATGGTAGGTCATTGCTGACAAAAATGGAAATACAACATGTTCACAGCATAGGAGAGATCCAGGATCCTATATAGGACTAACCTACAGGATCCTAAGCTAGGTAAAAATATATATATATATATATATATATATATATATATATATATATATTTCTACCTAAGCTATGTCACTTGATAGAATTCTTGATTCTAACCTTAAGCTTCTTATTCTGTTAGGATTGGTTGATTTGCAACCTAACCTAAGCTTGGTGCAAATGGAATTGGAAAGGTTACTAGGTATTAAAATTAACCTAGATCCTAATACTACAAGGTAATATTGTAATCTAACCTAATGCCTAAAACTATTGTGTTTTGAATTAATTTGCCTATGTGGAAATTATCTAAACCTATTTTCTAAGGCCTATGGTGGGGGTTAGTTGTTAGTGTTATATCCTAAGGTATAAATTTTAATCTACCTAAGATCTAACCTAAGCAATCTAATCTATCCTAAACTAATGGATATGAATGGGGACTTAAGTGGTCGCATGCATTTGGGTGACAGTTCCTAAGGCATTTATGTTATTAATAAGGTTGGTAAATGCATACAGACTGCCAGTTTTGGTAGGGACTAGATGACTTGGCGAAGGCTTAGGTGGAAGTGTTACTAAAATGGAAATGCATGTTATTTTTGACTTCGCATTCACCAGACTTGGAAGGCTGTGGCAAGGAAGATTAGGTGGGGGGATTTGGAGTTAATGGAATTTATTACTTTCGGTTTTTGTGCTCAAACTGTCTTGGTAGGCATGCAAGTGGATTTTTCTTGGGTTGTTTCACTTTGCATGTTTCGTGATTTTTACTCTGCATGCTCTCTATTTTTTGAACCAGCAGATTGAACTGCACTTCATGGCTATTTTTGAAGTTTCGAATCTATTTTCATTTCGTGGAATGTATAAGAGGAATTTTGGAAAAGGAATTTGGTTGTTTGATATTTTATGGAAAAGAGGAGACGTAATGAGCTCGGATGGAGGTCTTGTTTGATTTGATAGAGACACTATCAGGCATGATAGGCTCTAACCATTAAAATATATTGCTCTCTTTTAAGTTTTTTCATTAAAACAACTCTTCTCTATTGAGTTTTGTGCATTGCATGCTCTATCTGGTTAATTGGTTGCTGGGTTTAGTAAATCTTGCATTCTTGGTTTCGAATCCATGGTATATGTGATTCTGTAGGAAACTTATGTTGTATTATTTTAGCACAAGAACTATGCATGCAAGAATGAAGTTGGTAACTCTGCTTGGCATTTTCGGTTTTTGGTAATTGTTTGTTTTGGTTCTAACAACTTTCGTTGCCAATAAATTACTAGCTGAGTTTTTATGGAAACTCTGAGTTCCACCTGTGTTTTTTGAGATTAGTGTTTTGTGAACTCGATATGTTTTGTGATCTCGAGCTGGTAAAGAGCTCGTGTTTTTATGGAAGCTTGTATGCAAGTTTGAGTTCTATCTGAAACTTGAGGAGTATTTGGGAAATGTTGTTAGGTTTCTTGGTGATATGATGCTTGTGTTTCGTTTCATAAATATAAGGAACCATGATAAAGCAATATATGGCTTGGTTCTTGTTTTCTATCTTGCAAAAATTTGATTGTTGCTGAAACCCTCACACTGCTTGATACCTGTGTTGTATTATTATGGATAATATGGACTGTTGATAGTCTGCATAGGGTTTGGTTCCTGTGTTTTATTGTGACCATATGAAATGTTACATGGAAATTTCATTAAGAACATGAATTTCATATTTTGTTGTTGTTTGGTCTGAGCTCTGTTAAGGATCTTACATTACGTTTGAGTTGGGAAACAGGGTTTGATAGGATGTTAACTGAAAATGGAAGCTCTATTCTTATTTTGAACTATTTATAAGTAATTTCATTATATTCAGTCTAGCATTACGATGCTAGTGTATATATGAACTCATGATTGAGATATTGTGATGCAACACTATACAATCAATTTGTTACTTAGTGTTTTTAAAATTGTAACCTGAACGATGTATTAGTTCAGATCTAATAGTCTTTTTGGTTTCTTTGATTAAAATATAAACTAAAAAGGGAACATGTTGTTGTCTGAACTTGTTTATAATCACTTGAATGATCTTGATCCTTTGAGGGAGCTTACATTTTACATTGTGCTCAGATTTGTAATTCAAGTCCTGGGCAGAACGTATTTTTAATATGTTTGTTTAGATCTTGTCATTTAAATTTAGTTTATTACTAGATTGAATGGTTCTAAATTCAGAATTCTTTTTAAAACAAACCACATGAGTAAGGAGAAAATTGGAAGCATGGTTTAGTGGGTTGTTTTGTAAAATCTTCAAGATCTTGATCGAATTTAGCTTGTTGGTCTGTTAGTTTATTGGAATTCCAATCTGTTAGTTCTTATAATGATGTGTTGAAATATTGAGAAGATAGTTCTGTCTTGACTGAACTATTGGGAAATTTTGAGTGTTAGAATATAATCAGATTTCACACTTCTTATTGGGTCCAATGAAAGAATGCCGAGTCTTTAGAAGATAAACTATGATTCTTTAGTGTCTGTGGGCTATGTATGAACTTCATTGTTATAATGCTCCGAATCGAAAGTGGAACTCATGCATTATAACGAGAAGATTTTGAAAGGAAGGTAGCATTAAGTTTTCTTCTTTCCTTGAAGTTGTTCTTGTTCTCTTCCTTGGGAACTCTTGTATGAACTTAAACTGTATGTATAAAAAAGGTAAATTGTTAATTAAGTTGAAAGAAATGATTACAGGTTAGGATCATATTCTGTTAGGACTCCTTTTCTAATGCAGTTGGGTTAAGTTCATTTGTTTGGAACCTTCTGTTAATTATTATTTTAGGAAAAAGAGAATCATTACTTGATTAATCTTCTCAAACTTGTCATTTGACTAAAATGAAGTAGAAAGAGATTGATGACTGGTTTGTTGAAAAGAAAATGCAAACTTATTGGTTAGCTATTGATCCATCTTTCCTTCCTGGATTTTTTATATTATTCTGTTATGATGAATATCATAAACGTTTGATTTTAAGGTAGTTAATCTTAAGATGAAATAGATTAGGTCATGATGTGAACCTGTTTCTACTTTGTGGATATTACATGTTTTTGTATGGTGAAATGGATGTTCTTCTTCTTTACTTGAAAGTTAGATGAAAAAATCTTAACGAGATTATGCCTTAAACACTTCATTTATCTTATAGTAAAAATAAGTGTTGTATTCTATAGTGGTAGAATTGGAAACAATGAGATGTTATGTTCTATTGTTGATAAAGATAATTGATAGGATCAAGTATACTTTAATTTGTAAGACAAATATTATAGATTATATTTTGTTCTTCTTTTAGAAGTGAATTCAGATTCATTAATGCTCTACTTTTCTGATTGTTTTTACTTATGCTTGGTGTATGAAATACTAATTGTTCATTAAAGCAGGGCTGTTTTAATTGGAACAATTAGTGGAATGCACTTCATTTTAAGGCTTAGTGCTTATCATGCTCAGTTCATTGAACTGACCCATGCTAGCAATTTTTGCAGATGGACTTCGTAAGTGATAAAAGAAGGTAAAAACTTATATGATGCATTGGTTGATTTAAGTTAGATTCTTTTGAAAAATTCTGATTTGTTCTTGAGTTGTATATAAAAAAAGAAAAGTTATATTCTTTTGAATGAAGGCTTTTGTTATGCAGTATGCCTAAATACATAAATTTGTAAATGCATAAGTTTTGAAAATCAATTGAAGGATGAGAATTTACTTGCATTGGTTGTGTAAATTATCTTGTACTTATGTAAAAGAAATGGAATCTTATCTTGATGATATTTTTCATATTATATATATGTTTAAATGAGTATTCTTGGATAAGTAGGATAAAGGGAATTAAAGTAATTTCCCTAAATGTGATGCAACTAGATAAGTTGTAGAATTTAATGTTCTTATCTAAACAATTCATTATAGTAAGGTGATGTGTAATGAACATATAATGAAAACTTCAGAATTTGTAAAGGACATAAAGGGTGTGTTAAACCCTAGAACTTTACTATGAAAAGGAAGACTCTTCCTCTCTCATGAAAATGTAAACAAAAAGGGTGATATGATTTATAATCATTAGAGTTCATTTAATAAAGTCTATTAAGTTACAACCTAGGTGGTTGTTACACTTCCTTGAATGGTTAAGTCACATTAAATGGAAATTATGAAGTTGTTGTCCTTTTTTTTTGGGTAACTACTTGTTAAGTCAAAATTATCAAACATCAAAAGCAATCTTAAGTTAAGGAAGTTCTTCAAGCATTAATGGAACTTGATTTGGTAAAGAACTTAGGGAGAGTTGGATTAGGCTTTGGGCAAGGTTGTTGAAATCTGATTTTAATTATCCAAATTAATTATATATTAATAATCTCTTAGGGGTATGTACATCTCGACGAGGCTGTTCTATAGGATGGTAGCACCCACTAACTGCAAGGATATACCTTTGCGAAGATTAGGATCCTCTCGAGGATACAATAATGAAGTTAACATGTGGCAACACCCTTCTGCATTGATCGTCAAGATCTACACACTTTTGGAATTGAACTTTGTTTTCCTCTAGGAATGGATAGTAGCATAGTTAGGATATGAAGTATCCCTCTAGGACTCAGGGTACCTTGGCACACGGGGTTGACCTAGGTTGACCTAGTATGCCAATATACCCTAAGTCTTTGTGAGCCTCTTCCTATCATAACCTATGTTGTTAACCTGAACTAGGGTTAAACCTTGGGCAAGTTGATTGACAAAAGTCAGTAAAAGACATTCTAGATAACAATAGAGTGGGGGTGAAGGACGAATTATAAATTGACAAGTATACCATCAAGGAATAAGTAATATGAACAATATGTTAGAAATATTTGGCCAAAGTATCACAACCTGCTGATTGCGTTGTCCTCTGTCACCTAGTCTAAGGATTGTGATGTAGATGGATATTGGTAGTAAATATTCAGTTAGGTTCCTTAGATAGATCACTCAATACCTAGAACAGGGTAAGCGAACCAAATATACGTAGTATATAGAAAAGTATTAAATACTTATGTTAAAACATGAATAGATCGATAGTTTACCGAGTCATGAAATGAATAGATTGGTAGCTCACCAAGTCATTAAAGATACATATGGTTATCTATTATAAGTATGGTTTTTATGGAATGTTTGTTCTAAATTACGTATTTAGATCAAAGAACATTACTGAAAAACAAAAAATTTCCCTTGTTTCTAAAGTCTGAAAATGGGAATGTTACACTGTGGATTCATGTACAACTAACAAGAGAGAGGTAACAAGAACAACACATGCACCAAATAACAATGAAAAGAAAACACACAACAAAAAAAGGGGAAACACACCTAAACAATAACCTATGCTACAAGGCAAGGGATAATCCACTTTCACTAAAAAAATCCATTTCTCAAAAGCTACCCCTGAGTGGGAAACACTGGGTGATGTTTTTCTATGAAGCCATTGACTGGTTCCAGAAAGTAGCCTCCTTTCCTCAAATGCTTATGAAAGTTGGGTGATTTCATGATTATCCATGTACCTCATAAGAATAAGCCTATATGAGATTTTTGTTTTTTAGGCCTTTTCCTAGAAATTCCCTTGCCCTTATGTATTTTGAGATCCTTTTTGAAATGCTAACTACCTTTTGTGCTCATCCATAACACCAATTAATCATTCCAGAGCTGATCTTTGTTCAAATTTTTTAAATCTTATGATCTCTTCTCATCACCATAATCATTCTCTACATTTGTAGAAAGATCGAAATATTTGTGATCAATTTGATTTTAAACATATTCCCAATGAACTTGCTGTGGGTAACTCTCTTTCATGTGAGTCAGATCAATAATTTCCTTATCATCTCTCACCATGATGAAAGTATTTCCTTTAGAATTGATAATGTCCAAAGGAGTTCTATGGAATTTTAGTATTTTACATTCACGAACTTCCTCTTGCATTGTGGAAGAAGGGGAAATGTTTTCACTTTCATGTTCTTCATTGAGAAATTCATCTAGCCTATCAAGTTGTCATGTCTCCACATCAAAAATTGATGTATAAAAAAAACAACCCTCATTGATTCATCCATGTATTGTATCTCCATGTCTTGAGTCAATAGTTCAAGGCTAAGATGAGGATATTCAACTTATTCTATAGCTTTCAAAATATCTTACACGAATGGATCTTCCATATTCATCATAAATTCATCTTTGTTTTTAAGATATTTTATGGATTATGGCTCAGAGGGGTGGAAAAAAATATAATCCATACCTTCCCATGATTTATTCGAGGTAACTTCATTTTATTCTTCTATGATCTGTATTCCCCAAGGCTATCCTTCATATAGACACAATCAATTTTGACTTATGAATCCTTCCGACAAGGAGAAAAGGTCAATTATTTGTGGAAATGACACACCTTTGAGTTCAAAATCTATATATTCTTCATGATAACCATCCTATTCCTTGGTTTCAAGAATGAAATTTTCCTCTTCCATGTGTTCATCCATAATTGAATTGTGATGATAATTTTATTATTTAATCATCTCTTCTTCTTCACACGTCTCCATCCCATCATAAATTGAAAAATAAAAGTCTAGAAAGAGATTACTTGTGAACACCCCAGACTCATCATTTTGTATTCATTTGTCAACAATGGAGTATTTAGAGAGCATCAAATCATCCATTATCTAACTAGGATCTTCCTATATTGAATATGTCATCCCTCCGATGAGCTGTAAATCTTGCATCTCATGTTCTATAAGACACATTTATTCTTCTTCTTCTATGGTGAGTAAAGGTAGATTTTCATCTCTCGCCAATGTGAAAAAATAGTTTCCTATCCTGCCACCTTGGAAAAAAATGTTCACCCTTGGATCATCTAATTTTTGTACTATGTATTTCATCTTACACTCTAGAAACAACTTCTTCATCTCCCATTTTTTATAGGTATGGTTGCAGAGGACCAATCCATTTTGATTTCACCACCTAAATCTCTATATAAGCTCCTACTTAAAAGCATGCCGAATGATGTTGGAATGTTAGCTACCTAGATAGTGAGCAACACTTTCTTCTCTGGGAAGTTGACCAAATTAACTTGAACATCCTTTATCCTACCCACCAATGACCATTCTTTGGATTCCATGGAATAGAAATATCTGTTTTTGCATGTCAACATGAGTCCTAAGGAATTTTCAGCTTTCATGGGCATTACATTATCGAAGGCTCCAGAATCTATAATGTTGTTATTGAGTTTATAGCCTTTAATCAAGAGGGATAGGTAGAAGGGCTCTCCCTTATTATTTATGGAGGTGCTAAGGGATAGCATGTTTTGTGAAAGTGGTGTGGATGATGATGAGAGTAGGCCTTTAAAATTTGAAATTGGCACTTTAGCACTACCACCATGGACTACATTGACCAACCTATCAAATTGAGCAGGGTGTGTTTGCAAATATTCAAGCTCTGTGATATGGAATTTTTTCTTTCTCGTGTGTTTGATGTAGTCAAAATGGGGTCATGATGGATGAATTTGAGGTCTCAGGGGTGATGGAAGCTTTACATGGTGAATGTGTGGTTACCTTGGGAGTTGGATTTTATTTAGTAGGAGTGTTAACTAGCTTAGAAGGGGATGGGGAAGTAGACTTTGGTACTAATTGATATTATTTTGTAGGAGTAAAATTCAAATAAGGATTATTCTTAGAAGTAGATTTTGAATTGGAGGGATTACCAGAGGACTTACTTTGCATGGTAAATAGATTCTTGGTTTTTAGTGGGTCTAGTTTTTGCTTAGCTGAGTCCATTGATGGCGGTAATAGGGAGCCTTTATTGATGATCTTATTTTGTGGAATTTTAACAGAATGATCTTCTATATTTTTCTTTTCTACTATTGTTGAAGATGAAGCTACTTTCTTTGATTTATCCCGTGTGAATATTGCACATGAGAATCTCAAATATTCATCATCATCATCATCATCTTCATCTCCTTCAACATACTCAATAAGGCCATTTTGAGTCTTGCCATTAACTTCTTCGACCTCAAGATATTCCCCATCATCATCACCTCCTCCTTCCTCTTTTGTTTCATCAACGTCACATGTATCTTTGACTCACGATGCTTTAAGAGCACTCCTATGAGGAGGTGGGGTGATTCTCAGTCAGTTTGGAGGATTTAGCTCCCTTGGGGCATTCTACATGGAGATTTGAGATAGTTGTTTCTTCATGGAAACCAAGTCATTTTCCATTTTCTAAAACATTGGGTTTATGGTAACTGAACTCAAACTTTGAATTTTTTTTCCATTGGGGTATTTTAATATTCCAGACAATATCAAATCATCTTCAATCTCAGCTGCAAATTCTTGTGCTTCCTTTAAATACCTGGGTTGGGCTCTCCTGAGGAAAAATCCAACTTTTGATGGTAGAGCACTGATGAAGAATATTTTTAGTTATTTTTAGGAGGCACAACATCTTCTGGGATCCTCCTAATTATTCAGTTATATTTGATGATAAAATATCTCATTGACTTAGAAGAATATTTATTCATTTGAACTAGCTAGACCAAGCGATCTTGAAGATATTATGTGCTCTTGAACATGTGCTCGAATCTTCGTCTCATGTCTTCCCAGCTTGTGATAGATCTTGGAGGTAGCATGTAAAACCATTTTGAATATTTCTCTTACAAATATTTTATAAAGAGTCTAATGGACACATTCTTGTGTTCTACTCCCAATACCCCACAAGCAGTGATGAATGCTACTACGTGTTCTTCAGGGAGTTATGAACCATCTCCTTTGAAATTTGGGAAATTCTTCCTTGATCCTTTTGGTAATTCATGGAGAGGCTGTTGAAGTGCAAGTGGTCTAGTGTTTCTGCCATATGGTACATTTGGTATGCGCTCTTTGTGACCCTGATCTACCATTTTGTTTCTGATTATAGCTTCCAACCATTCCAAGGTTGTGGCTTCAACTACTGCTCTTGCGTCTACTTTGGCTTGAGATCTTTCAATCTCTTCAATTTGAGCTCTTATTTTTCTTTAACTCTTACTTCTCATGCTGAAATAAATCTTCTCTATATGCTTTCAGCTCTGAATAGGACCAAGCAAGGTAGTCTTGATATTTTTTCAAGAGTTGGGAATAAGACTATTTTTCCTCTTTACTGAGATTACTTCCTAACCAAATATTCCTTGGTCTATCGTTTGTTCCCAAGTCACGCTCTTCCACATCCATTGAAGTATACATCTTTCTATTTATGATGTAATCAACATTGTTAAAATTTGACTCAAGTGAAACGAGACCTCTAGGAATGGTGTTTATTTTCAATTGGATGATATATTTTCTAAACAAAGTTTCTCTTCCTTCAGTCATGCATACCATTGGTCCCCAATCAATATTCTGACTTGCAAACTCACCTTGGTTTTGTAAGAACCTGAGCACTTGAGCATCATTGTTAAAGACTTGCTAATGTTTCACATTATCAGGGATAGCTGGCCTAATCAACACTTTAATGTTGTATTCACAATAAGGTGAAATGGTGTAGTTTTCAAATCTAGAACCCAACATTGCCAACTTATCAGCAGCAACATTAAGACCTCTGTCATGGTAAATAATGTTAAAGGAATAAAAAATTTCAATTATATCCCAAACTGCATGCTTATACTATTTCATATGCTGGATTTTTGTAGCATACAGTTTTCTTATTTGTCTGACAACCAGCTCTGAGTCTCCTTTTACAAAAATATCTCTTACTCCATACTTCCATCCAACTCTTAAACCCAACAGCAATGCCTCATACTTAGCAACATTGTTAGTGCATTCAAAATTAAGTTTGAAGGAAAAAACATACTCTTCTAAACTAGGAGAGAGCAGAACTATACCAACACCATTTCCAAATTTGGAGCAAGCCCCATCAAATAACAAGGTCCAAGGAGAACCTACCATATCAAGTAACTTTGATCTATCCATCATGTGTTCTCTTCCATCAGCAAAACTAATGAAATTCTCAACATCTACATCAGCAAACAAAACTTTATAGGAAGCATTATTTGGATCCTCAATTAAATGTAAAATTTTATTTTCTCCATAAAGCTTGACAAGGCTGCCCTTAATGGGAATAGTAGGAAAATTCATGTCCATCTGAATGCTGCCACCAACACTTTCAGCCCATTTTCTTGACAAAATCATACCCCATTTGGCAGGGCAGTCAATAATTACAACATCCAGTTTCAAGTTCTTACCTGGATAGGCTGCAAGTTACACTACTAAACCCTTCACACAACCAACAACCGACACTTCCCTTGAATCCATGGCAATAAACTTCCCATAGGCTATTGTCACCTTGATATCCAACTCATTCATGACTTCTAGAGGCATGACATTACATGATGCACTGGAATCAAACATACAAATGTGAAGCAGCCTATTCTTTATGAGTAAAGTTGTAAAGAATGGATCAACATTCAATTGGGAATCAACCAAGGATGTCCCAAAATATACCTCAGGTGCCTCTCCAAGATATTCCACTGTTGGTGGTGTTTTAAGGCCAGCAATGATTTTAAGAGGAGTCTCAACAACATTTACATTTTTGCTTGGGGTAATCTTCTCTTCTTTCAATCCCAAGTACTCAAATGCTCTCTTCTTATGCTTAGGAATTCTAAACAACTCAATAATTGGAACACTCACTTTAATTTGGCTCAATACTTGGGCAATATCATATGGAACATTCTTTGGTAAGACAAAATTGGAAGGGAAACAAGAAGGCTCATCAGATGGAGAAGTATTCTTAGTAGCCTGGGAATGAGAAGGACTATAATTTTTACTCGGGACAGAAGATTTTTTAGCAAGTGTTTATTTCCTAGAGCTTCTTTTGAAATGCTTGTGAGCAAGGGTGTTTTAGGTTTGGCTTCAGACCCAACTCCCTTAACAACTTTTCTTCTAGTGTTATAGTCCTTTTCTTGAGCTACAACAACATTCATTAACAATTGTATATCTTCCTCCGAAGGGATACCACCATCATACTTCTTGATCATCAAAGCTCTTAGATATTCAATGTCATTATTAGGAATTTCAAAGGCTTGAACTACATATACATCATGAGCTTGAGAAAGAGAAAGAAGTGGTACCCACTTGATGCAATCCCAAAAGGTAGCAGTAGTCCTAGCACTTATCACTTCCGTAGATGTTGCTGCTTATTGTGAGCTTAAAAAGATGCCCATCATGCAAATATCATCATTAGTTCCATCCTCATTTTCAGATTCATCAACCCATTGGTCCACTTCACATGGAGGATGAGGAAGAAAACATCTATCACACCAATCAATATCAACAACTTCATCAACAACAGCAACCCTGGCAGTCAGAGGGTCAGGAACCAATCTATTTTTACGTGTTTGGGGTTGTCTATTTGCAAATCCAACAGGCCCTTTACCCTTATCATCTAACTTATGATCATTCCTCTGGTGATTGGAAAATCTATCTTGTGCCTGCTACCTAGGCTGACCTTGTGAAGTCTTCCCAATTTCCTTCTTAGCTCTTGCCAACTTGTATGATATTTCTTTGACAGGCCCTGCCAAATTCTTCACAACCTCTTCTAAATCAACACCTTTGCTAGCTTGAGGCTTTTAAGGGTTTATCAATTTTACACCATCTCTCTTGAGAGGTTTCCCAATAGCCTTGATATTGTTCTCAATTTGAAGTGCCATGGTGAAAGATTGTCTTATATTAGTTGGGTTCTTATCTCTTAGGTAGTAGGCTTATTTTTTATCAAATGCATCTATATATTTGATTAAACAAGATTCATCACAAGGCCTCAAACCAACATGAATCCTTCTCAAATTTTTGTTAAACCTTGTGTTGAATTCATGGAATGATTCATTTGGGTTCTTCTTGATATTCTCAAACTCAGAAAAAAGAAATCTAGGATCAGTCATGTCTCCATATTGCAACCTAAATGCATTTTTCATTTCATTCTATGAATCAATAGAGTTATCAGGTAGAGCCTTGTACCAATCCCTAGCATATTATTCTAGTGTATGAATAAACAACTTAATATACACATCTTCAAACTCTATCTCAAAATCTTCCATCATATTATCAAAAAGTTTGAGATGCTGATCACCAGTAATAGCATTATTACCCTAGAATTTTGGCAACCTATTTTTGACATCTTGTGGGACAACATTTGGGTAACCATCCATTCCTCCAAAATTTATAGGACCAAAGGTGTTAACAACAAATGAAGTTCTAGGATGAGCCATATTGTTTGGTGGGGGTGATCTTAGAGGTGAAACAAATTGGTGAGGAGTACAATATCATTGGGGCTCAAAAATGTGATTCACAAGACTGGTATCCTCTAAGTGTTGATTTTCTTGGAAAGTTTTACTCGAATTAAAACACAGAGGTGTAGATTGGAGAAGGAACTTACAAGGTACAACTGAAGGACCTTCACTAGCTGAGGCAAACAAATTTATGAGAGGATTTCTTGAATCATAATCACTTGAAGAAGAGTCATAGTCCTCTATCAAAGGATGATTTCTCTCACCAACGACTATATCTTTTCCTAATGTCTGACCTTTAACCACCTTCCAAACTCTTCTCCCTTCCAAATTTGAATTACTTAAATATGAGAACAATTTCTTAGCAGAGTATTTAAGGAAGAGAGATCTTCTTCCCTCCAATTTTGTAGAGATCAACAACACAAAAATAAATGATAGAAAGCTAAAGACACTAGTATTTCTAAATTCACATCAACATGGAGTCACCACTAAGAAATTTCACCTTAGTTGTGCAAGAATGCACTAAAATAATCTGTGAAATGTATCTTAGCACTGAAAAACTTTACACAACCTTATAAATCAGACCTTCTTCTTTTTAGATCAATCAATCACTGTGAAACCAAACTGTATGAACTTCTGAATACACAAATGTTGAAACACTTCAAAGACCTCAAAAACACCAAGAAATTCAAAGAACTCCCCTACAATGGCACCACTCATGTTGCTATCCAAATTTTTTCTCCTTTTCAATCTGAGTAGCACCACAGTTATGTCAAGGAGCTTAAGGAAAAATTAGACCATGTTGTATGTCATTGGCAGACAAGGATATGGTCTAGCTAGCACTTAGGTTTGTGGAGAAATGGATAGCACTCCAATAGGACTTGATCTTGTCCTAGTTGTTTTAGGTTGTGCCTTGCAACCAAGGTAAGAGGACCTATTTTGTAACCTTGTAATGGTGAAGGAAATGAAGATGCCCTTCTCTTTGCTTGAAATTATATGATGGAGACCTTGATGAAAACATGATCAACACCCCAAATCTGAACTCTCACAAGTTGTCACTTCTCAAAACATGGGTATGCTCTCAAAATAAGGCAAAGGTTACTAAAGACATTGGAAATCCTGATCTGTTATGTATACTTTTGCAAATAGATTTTGATCTTCTGTGGGCATACAAATGAAAATAAGAGATATGATGTTTGTTGTTGGACGATTTTTTGGTAGGAGATTGATAAGAAACACTAGGATTGATCAGATCTTTGATAATCTGTACAATACATGAACAACCTTCAAATGAAATGCCTAAAGTAATTAGGCTGTTCTTTCAACTAGAAGAGGCACAAATTGAAGCCCAGGTTGCACTCTTCACACAATCTTTGAGAACTCGCTAAAAAATCTTGAAGTAAATAACTCAATTAAACACAAAAATCCATGATCAAATCACCTTAGGTACCCCCAAAGCCTTACAAGGAATCTTTGTAATCAAGGAAGGTAAAGTGATTTTAATTTTTTTATCTCCTTATCAGATGAAGGCTCTTATGAGTATGAGATTGCAAATACCACTAAACTATCAACCAGAAATGGAGATCTCGTGTGATTTCTATAGACTTGCAATGCAATATTGCAACAAGAACACTAAGATTTATCTGCAGGCATTTAAAATTGATAATAGACATCATATTGCCCAAAGAAAAACACAGATTTAATTCAAAGCTTGTTAGATTCAACAGAAGGGGAGAGTTACATGAACAATCTCAGAGTTGTGTGGTGACTATACACTTGTAACCAACCCACATTCATGAATTTTCCAACATATGAGACATTAACCTGGTTCTTTGGTAGATTTTACAAAAGATGAGCTTTCTCTCAAAAAAATTTGCCCGTAATTTTCAACTCTCCACCTTTTCAAACTTTTCCAAAATGCATAATATACCTCATGCCATCATGGATTCTTTCTTCCCAAGAAAATAATATTCTTATGGGATAAAATTTGTTACAACAACTCCTTATGATTTACAGAAAGGGACAACAAACAGAAAAACATTCGATGAATGCCAGGTGTACCAAAAATTTTAAATTATTACATAAATTCAGATCTTTATCCCCCCCAGGGTCACGTTTTTATCATTTAGGCATGAAATTATCTTTTACTAATCATTTTTCACCTTTTCACCTCATCATTTAACCCCTACAACTTTTGATTTTCATCTTTCACATTTTTTGACGGGTTTGAGCAAAAAATGTATAAAAAACACCATAGATCACAGAATTAGGTCATGAAAATAGTGCCATTGCACTCAGAAGGTCGAGATGATGTAAAATCATATAAGCTTCGAAGAAAATTGATGAAGAAATCATGATTCCAAGCTTCTTGGAGCTCTAATGGTGGTAAGAAGGAAGAATGCACAGTATCCATCAATTTTGTATCAACTTTTAATATCAGCCCTCCACATGGAATATGTTATTTAAAAAATAAGTTCAAAATTACCTTCTTAACCCTTGGATCAGGCGGGACATGTGTCAAAAGCTGATTAGATTAGGCCCATGCCTTCAAAACATTCTATTTGCGACCTTTTTAAATTTTGGAAAATTTTGCAAAATTTCCCTGCTTGCCCCTTGGGCCTGCCACGTGTCCATATGTGGGCCCCTTTGAAATTGTGGGCCAATTCTATCATTTTGTTACTTTTTTGAAAAAAGGAAATTTTTCTCAAAATTCTCTGCGGGCCGGAACACCCACTCTCTTTCACTTTTTGTATTTCTGGACACGTGTCCTTTTCTTATTGGTCCCTGAGCTTCGGCCCAAAATTTGACATTATACCATTTGAATTTAAAAACTTCAAAATCATCACAAAACCCACTGCCCCATTTTGGCTCTCTTGGACACATGTCACCTCGTGATTTGTTGCAGAGCTTCGGCCCAAAATTTTAACTTTAAAGTTTTGAAGTTAAAAAACTTCAAATTCATCAAAACGTTCACGCTCCCATGCTGACTTTTCCTAGACACGTGTCCACCTGCTATTGGATGAAGGCCTTTGGGTCAAAAATTTCCCTTGACACTTTGAGCCAAAAAACATGAAAATTCACCAACTCCTTCCACCACCCGCATGTCCCTCGAGCCACATGTCCTCTTCCCATTCACTGCGGGCCTTCGGGCCAAAACGTGACTTTGAAAATTTTGTAAAATGAAAGCAAATTTTTTAAAGGATAACTCACCGATTCTCTAACCAATCAGAATGTGCCATGTAGGCACCCTTTGTAAGAAGTAGAGCCATGGACCAAAATTTCCCGTTTAGCCAAAATTCAAAAATGACAAGTTAGAAAACATTTCCTGACCACCCTTGGCCAATAAAAACCTGCCACATTGCAATAATGTTGCGATGATAAATTTGATGGGCAGATGACACCCGTATGACCGTCAAAATGTCAAAAATACAGAGGATGCCCTAGAAATCAAATTTGTTTAACAAGGATGGTAGATTTCATGGTTTTAAATCAATTGAAACATGATTTGACTTTGTTTTTGACTTGGGGATTGGGATTTTAATTACAAACAACTCGGATTCGATCAATTTCAACTTTTTACACGATTTGGCACAGGAAAACAATACATCCTGAAAATATGGAAAAAATTAGGGCACGGAAAGGGGAAAACTTGCAGAATTGTTTCAAATTAGGGAAAAACAACACATTCTTGGGCACTTTCAAAGCATTCAACTAAGGAACATGAACTGCAGACTACCAAATTGAGAAATAAAATGTTTCTGAGCAAAATCAGATATGAAGAAAAAGGGCTCACAATGTAAGCCTGGAAATGGCACTAACAGACACGATGCATCTCAGAGTCTAGTGCTCTATAAAGGTAGCAGAAGTTGGCTACAAGGTCCCTTTTCCATGGGTCGGCCCTATACCAAGCTGGTTTAACACCTAGTAGTTTTACTTCATCATTAAGATGTTTCCCCATATCACAGACTGGGTGGAAGAAATGGAGGCTCAAAAATCTAGCGCGTGGTAACCCTGTCAATGGGGAAACCCTGCACTACCAACCTACATCATCTTGGCCCATTTCGTGTGTTCTTAGCTTCTTGTATACTTCCCCTAATGAGAATTCCATACCTTCTCCCTCACTTTCATCTCACCTTCATTTCTCTTCCATTCCCCTTCCTGCACATGCCTTTTCTCCTCTTGCGTGTGCACCTTCCATCCCTTATGCATCCATCCTCCCATTTTCTTCTAAGTCCCCTCTATCTATCTCTACCATAAATGAACATCCCCCAACCAATGCCCCTCTCCCAACCAAGGTCATCATGTTAGATGACTACATGACAATTGAAGAATGGCATGAGTCATGCGACTCCAACTAGGAAGAAGAAATCATACAAGTGACTATTCCAAAGGAGAATCAACCTGTTCTAGAGGAAATAGTCCTAAAGGAGGTCAGAGTTGAAGAACTAGTGGTGGTTGAGGCTGAGTTTACAGAAGAAGAGGAGGACCGTATATTTTTAGAGGCCCTAAGTGTGGATTAGGCCACAGAAGAACCTTCAATTATTCCTCCCACTTCATCCCCTTCAAGCTCAGATGTTGAAGAAGAGTTTGATATTTCAAACATCATGTTTAAGGATGAAGGGAGCCATGGTGTTCAAGTTGTAGATTAGGAGGAAACCATGGAGGAGGTAGACCACATGCAACAGGACAACAAGGAGATAGATTATCTATCTTACTTAGAAGACTGCTTTGATGGAGAAGAGCCATGGAGATCACATCATTTTATCCTCCATCATCCACCTTCCAAGCACATGAGCCTACTGCCATGAAGGAGAGTGTTCAAGGATAATAGCCTGCACTTCATGACAGTCCTCTAGAACCAAGGTTGGAGGATCATAGTCTTCCATGTTATTCACAAGAGAAGGAAGGAAAAGGGCAAGAGGATGTCATCATCTCTCTCACACCATTCACCTAGGAAAGTCTACAAGAAAATATAATCTGTGGGATTTAGATTCAAAGAAATGGGAAAACCACAAGGATTAGACCATGCCCAATAAGATATTTGGCTAGCCTAGAGCCAAAAATAGATTTTTCACCGGCTATGCCCATTTCAAAGCATGAGGTAGAGCTTCAGTGTGCCAAAGGTTAGTAGCAACACCTCCTAGATCTAAGTATATAATAACACCATGAGGTGTATGTTATGTTTGTTGATACTTTGAGGAGGGTGAAACACCATCAAGAAGGAGGTTTTTCACTCTTATTCTTGGCCATGTTCAACGCCAAATCAATTACATGGTTCCAATTTGTGAGGAAGGGAAACTACTTCTCTCTTCCTATTGTAGGTTTTACTTGAGTGCCCTTGCCTCTGGTTAGTTTAGATTAGTTTAGGTTTTCTTTTAGTAACATAAGTGCTCATGCACACTCTGCATGTTCCGTTTGGGACATGTATTATTTTAATTTGTACATAATATTGTGCTTCTATTTTGGCACACTCCATATGGTGGATTTCTTTTCCTATCATGCCCACACCCCCCTTTTAATGCTTCTTATGATGACAGTTCAATTTTGGTAGAGGCAGTTCCAAAAATCAGTGTATAGCTTCCACTCTCATCAATCTAATTTAGAATATCTTCATTTGAGATCAACAGTTCAGTTTAGAGTTCAGACAGAGCTTCAAGTGACTCCAGGGTGTTCTTCAAGTTATAGACCAGATCTTCAAGGTTAGTGCCTAACTCCATGCCCAATGGAATTCTAAGGCTACTGGTCTCTTCATCTAGTAGGCAGATGGCCCTCAAAATTTGCCAAAACTATTATCCAAATAACTCTCCTAGTTATCTGGATAACTTATATTTTTATCCTAACTCTAGTGTTTCACATTTCAGGTTGTACCCACTCAAGATTGTTCTTTTGACACCTTGGCACAGTTGCAGTCCCTCTACGTGCCCTTGCACACCTTCCTAATCCTTTTTGCATTCTTCTATCTCCTTCCATTTTCCCTTGCGCACCTTCCTATTACGTACCCACTTTCTCTCCTATCCCATCGTGCAGTCCTTACACGTACCTCTACAGACTTAACTTCCAATCAGCTAAGTCCATGACATTCCTCTTGCGTGCTTACCCAGACTCAGTTCTTTTGTGCATCCTCTTTTCTTTCTTCCTCCACAAACCTTCCTTTAGTTGAATTCCCACATCTTGTTTACATACTTTCCTTCTGCAAGTATGCCTTCCTCTTCTGCGTGATCCTCTGCACCATCCCTCCATGTGTCCAGTCTAAAAAGGGGGCCTATTTTGGTTGCTAGTTCCCGCCGTTTTGTACGGACCCGATTGCAATTTCAAATGAGTATATATTTTGACTCAATGCTCAAAATATGAAAAATATGGCACCGTTGGAAAGATCTTGGCCTCGTCTATGCCATGGAGATCTAAAAATTTAATTTTGGAGAGGTTATGTGGGGAACAAATTAAGAAACATATTTGTTCCATTAATACAGAATCTATTTTCCCCCAACAACTTGATTGGATTTGATCTGATCCACTGTTCCTCCTCCTTCAAGGCACCGAAAAAGTAATTGACACAAACATGATAGATTTGGGGTGGATTTTTAGGAGGCATTGATGTTGGTGGTTGAATATTTGAATCTGAGTTGCCCTCCCTTTCTCCTTATCTTCTATCCTTCTTGTATAAATAGAAAAGTTCTGATTTGTAAAAAGCATCCCTCCTTCTTGTAATGGCACCATGCCAAAATGGTGGCTAACTTCCCATGGGGCTTAGACCTTGGCATGGTCTCTGCAATGTATTCTCACCTCCTTTCGTGAATGTAAATGAATGTGCATCCCTTAATAAATAAAATCATGTTTTGTGGAACTCTTGTCTTCCCTCTCTCATTTTCATTACATCTCACCTCTCTGTTTACATTCTCTGGCATGTTCTACATACTCCTGTGCTTAAATTCCCCATGTTCATGTGTTACATGCATTGGAAGGAAAATCCCATGTGTTGATCTATGGCACGCTTCATTTTCCCTCTTCTCCTGCACCCTCTTTGTTTCCTTTGCCACTCATGGAGAGAGATAAAACCTTTCCTTCTAGCACTATCACCTTCCTTAACTTAGGATTTCCCCTTTTTGCACATCCTTCTATCCCTGGTCCCTTGGTATTTTTAGTATAGGATTTTCTTTTAGCATTAGGAGTAGTAGTAGTGTCAGAGGTAGGTAGAGGAACCATCCTTCTCTAGAGATCCATCCTAAGCATCTAAGGTCCCACAACTTGGGGATGGTTCCGTTGTGGTCTCATAAACCTTGGCCCTTTTAAGAGATCCAAGACGCAGGTTTTACATTTGAGCAACCAATAGATGGCTCTTTTAAATTCATCATAAATTCATCTTTTTTTTTAATAGAGTTTATGTATTGTGGCTCAGAGGGGAAGAAAAAAATCTAATCCATACCTTTCTATGATTTATTTAAGGTAACTCCATTTTCTTATTCTATGCTTTGTATTCCCTAAGGCTCTCATTCATACAAAAATAGATAATTTTGACTTATGAATCCTTCCAATAGGGATAAGAGGTCTGTGTTTTGAGGAAATGACACACCTTTGAGTTAAAAATCCATATAGTCTTTGTGATAACCATCTCGATCCCTAGTTTTGAGAATGAAATTGGCCTCTTCTATGTGTTCATCCATGATTGAATCGTGAAGAGAATTTTATTCTTAAACCATCTCTTCTTCTTCACATGTTTCCATCCCATCATAAATTAAAAAATCAAAGTCTGAAAAGAGATTTCTCATGAAAACCCTGGAATCATCATTTGTATTCCTTTGTCAACAATGCAGTCTTCAGAGATCATTAAATCATCCATTATGTAACCAAGATATTCCTATATTGAATATGTTATCCTTTGATGAGTTGTAAATATTTCATCTCATATTCCATAAGACATATTTCTTATTTTTCTTCTATGGTGAGGAAAGGAAGATTTTCATCTCTCATCGATGTGAAAAAATAGTTTCGTATCCCATAATCTTGGAGAAAAATTTTCACCCTTGGATCATCTATTTTTTATACTGTGTATTTCATCTTATGTACTAAAAAAAACTTCTTCATCTCCTCTTTTATAGGTATGGTTACAGAGGACCAATCCATTTTGATTTCACCACCTAATTCTCTACAGAAGCTTCTGCTTAAAATCATGTCGAATGATGCCAGAATGTCAACTACCAAGATAGTGAATAGTAATTTCTT
The DNA here is from genome assembly GCA_019776745.2 of Taxus chinensis. NCBI lineage: Eukaryota > Viridiplantae > Streptophyta > Pinopsida > Cupressales > Taxaceae > Taxus > Taxus chinensis. Next base: position 456,233,328 of record CM034154.1, on the reverse strand, counting down.
ATCTGGGAAGTCAACCAAATCAACTTGAGCATCCTTTATCCTACCCACCAATTATAGTTCTTTTTATTCCATGGAATAACAAGAGTTGTTTACACGTGTCAAGGTGATTCCTGAGGCATTTGTGACTTTCATGGGCATCACATTATTGGAGGCTCTATAATATACAATGTGGTTATTGAGTTGGTAGCCTTGGATCAAGAGGGATAGGTAGAAGGGATCTACCTTATCAGTATTGGAGGAGATAAGGGCTAGCATGTTTTGTGAAAGTGGCATGGATGATGCTGGGAGTAGGCCTTCATAATTTTAACTTGAATTTTTAGCACTACCACCATGGACTACATTGACCAACCTATTAAATTGATTAGGGTGTGTTTGCAAATAGTGAAGCTTTATGATCTATACTTTGGTCTTGATCGCATGTTCCACTTAGTCAAATGGGGTCACGATGTATGAATTTGAGGTCCCAGGTGTAGTGGAAGATTTACATGGTGAAGGTGTGGTTACCTTGGGAGTTGGATTTTTTTAGTAGGCATGGTAAATGGCTTAAAAGGGGATGTGGAAGAAGAATTTTTACTACTTTAGATGATTTTATAGGAGTAAAATTTGAAGAATGATTATTATTAGAAGTAGCTTTTGAATTGGAGGGAGTACCAGAGGAATTTATTGGCATGGTAAATGAATTCTTTCTTATCAGCGGGTCCAGTTTTTCCTTAGTTGATTCCATTGATGTCGGCAGTGGTGACCCTCTACTGATGATCTTATTTTGTGGAATTTCAATGGAAGGATCTTCTTTCTTCTTCTTTGGAAGATGAAGCTACTTTCTTTGATTGAGCCCATGTGAACACTACACATGAGAAGATAAGAGATTCATCATAATCATCATCTTCTTTATCTCCTTCAACATACTCAATATGGCCATTTTGAGTGTCATCATTAACTTATTTTACCTCAAGTTAGTCCCCATCATCATCACCTCCTCCTCCTTCTATTTCATCAATATCACATGTATCATTGACTAGCACTGCTTCAAGAGAAAGCTTAGGAGGAGGCGGGGTGATTCTCATTCAATTTGGAGGATTTGTTTCCCAAGTGAATGTGAGGGATCATGCCAAAATAATAATATAGGATATACTAAAGGTATTAAATATGACTAGTCACGAGAGGAAAAAAATCTCAATGCATTGGTGATGATATTGTCAACTTGATTTATATTTGGCTTCGGGTGTGGGTCATAAGGTCCTCGATAGCACAGTCTGTAATAACAACATGCAAATGAAGTTAATAACATGTGAAAAATAATGTGTCATCTATTTGATCCTCTAATTTAGTGAGAAAATCATAATGAATAAAATCCATATTGGGATGAGGATCGTAGTGGGGTGGTGGTATGTAAGTAGGTTGTGGTTTGGCTAGTCATGGGGAAGGTGGTTGGTTCCGAGAGGAATCAACTCCATGTTTTTGATTGGAGGAAGAAGTTTCCAGAGTAGGAAGGTTTCTACATAAAACCTGAAAGTCAACATTGGTGTGTGTACAATACCCATGATGAGAATAAAATATGGCACTTAAAGCAGAAGGATGTGTATCTTTTTTTCTGTTTAGTCAATTTTGACCTCAAATTTAAGCTTATTCATGTGGCATCGATAGGCTCTATAATAAAAAAAATCATGTACTAGAGCTCTGTGCCATGTGTAATATGGATTGGTTAAATAATACTTAGGAGCCATAAGGGTAAGAGGTAAGGGGATAGACCTCATATGATATATAGAGGGATAGTGGGAGTGCCTGATGAGGGTGTCAATGTGATGAGTGACTATGGCACAAATGGATCAATATGTCCCTTAGTAATTGAGGAACAATATATAGGATCTTAACCCATGATATCATCAACTTCATAGTCAAAGTTGGAAACCCGATATTCTATCAAGGAAAATGGGTTAATTAAGTCTATGTTGGTATGTGAGAGTGTGATTGGTGGAGCAATTTGAGGCTTAGGAACTAGTGGGGGATAATTGTTGACTATATTTTGGGGTTCCTCTTGCACTAGGATGACATTCACGTTGTGAGTTATTTTTATGTGTAGTTTTTCTTAGTATGGAAATACCTCCATATAAATATAAATGGGGATTTTCTAAAGCATAACCATCATCATAATATGATATTGAAGTATCAACAACTCATGAGTGAACTATGTTTTCAAGTTGGACCACACACTCCCGCGGGGGTTGTGGTATTTTTAAGATAACTACAATAATCAATGGCTGATTCTTACGAGGATGAAAATAAGGAGGCAAATGAGGTATGATGTGTTCAGGAAGATTAGTGGTATTTATTCTACGTGTGAATTTATTGGGATTATCATCATATGATTCCAAGAGATTGGGAGGCATGTGCCTGATCAACTTAGGATGACTAGAATTTCCGCAAAGAGTATATATAGGGTAGTTAAAGTGTTTATATTCCCAAAAGGGGATAGGTGATAGTTCATCAAGTGTGGGGAGCTTGTATGTCCCCTTTTTTCTGAAGTGTACCATAGTTCTAAGGGTTACTTTCCCCTTAAATCTTATAAATATCTCCCTAGTGAGTGAACTTCACATAATGACATGTGGAAGAAACAATGACACACATACAATGAGTCTAAGGCCACCCTAGGATAATGTTATAAGATAGAGGAAAATTAAATACCATAAATTTGATGTTTATATTCATAGCGGAAATATTATGGGTAATTAAATACACCCCATCAGAGGGATATGTTTGCGATCGTATCCTTGACAAGTAGTTTGTGTTGATTTTAGGTTATCAATAGAATAACTAAGAGCCTTAATGAAATATAATGAGGCCACACACATGCCTACTCCCTCATTAGTAAGAGAATTATTGAATGAAGTGTGATGATTTGAATGGAAATGAATATTAGCACATCATTTTCATGAAGTAAGAGCTAATCCAAGATCATACAAGGAATAGGAAAATGAATGCAAGAATGAGATTCCATAGTGAGATCAATATGAATGGAGAGTTCCTCATTTTACTGAAGGATAATTTATTTTGAGCCATGGAATGTAAAAAAATTTCCCAAAAGAGGGATGAAAATGAATGTTCATGTCAAACAACGTAGCCATGAGACACTCACGATGTTGAGGTGAAATTTGCATAAGTTACAAGAACAAAATTGAACTAGGAATTTAGGAAAGTGCTTCGACAGGATCCCACTCATCATGAATGGACTATGTAGTATGTTGAGAGTAATGGGAGTCCTCAGAAACAAATCCATAAGGAGTAGAGGTAGTTAGATATATTTTCGAAATAGATTTTGGCTCAGTTCCTATGCCATCGGCCATGCACGTTTGATTTACATAGGGGTCGATGGTGTCTGTAGACAGAGATGAAAATATAGACACAATTGTCCTTATAGGATAATTTACACAGGGGTTGATGGTTTCTAGAGGAGGAATTTTTTTAATTGGAGGAGCTTCATTCTGAGGTACAAAAGGATAAATGACTTTGTGAGTCCAAGGATAGAATGCTACAAGATAATCTGGTTCTACTTAATCTATAACACTCTTTACATCATTAATTACAACCATATTTTTAGGAGGGTAATCCATGTCAACTACAATGGTTGTATCTTTTTTATTTCTTAGAAATATCATATACATTATGATTCGGTATAGTATTAGATATATATATATATATATATATTTTCATTAGCTTGGTTGATGGTTTAATGGTAATTCTTATTTTGAGCTGCGTCATGAGATTTGACCATTTCAGTCAAATGCTCACGAGTGATGGAATCATAATCACAATTGCGTGCTAAGAAGAATATGATGTCAGCCATTGGGAGTGCACAAAAATTCTCATGTGAGTTACCCCAATGAATGTGCCACCAACAAAACTTACTCACATCATGCAAATGAGAAATAAGTCGAGAAGGATCTAGGATCGTGGTAAATGGTTTAGGAAAACCAATGCTTCAACTCTTCCTTACTTATTGTTTGATGATTTTTAGGTTGGTTTTTTTGTTTTGAGGTTGGTCAATATTGAAAGAAATCCTATTTGAAGAAGTGATGAGAGGACGAGTATATAAGACTCTATCATCTATTACAATCTTGTTTTTAGAACGTTGAAGGATTTGGATTTGTTTATTAGTTTATGTCTTAGAAGGAGCCTTCTCAAATTATCTCATGCTATATTATTACCTTTTGGTTTGTTCAAAGGCCTCTTCTAGGTAAGCAGGAGAAAACGACTTCACATTGTATTAAAGGCAAGGCTCAAGGGTGTGTAAGAAATTTTTAAAGAGGATATCATTGGGCATGTTATGCTTTTCCTGTGTGGATATGGTCTTCTAATAATTGATAAAGACTTGTGATGATTCATTCTCATATTGCTGACATTTATGAAAGTGTTGATGTTGTTTTTGGGTAGATCGTGATATTGGAATTTGTTTACTAGGGTTGTCACTAGGGACTTTAGATCAACTATATAATTAGGAGGTAAAGTATGGTACTAATATAAAACATCTCCTGTAAGTATATTTTCTAGGAGTTTGGTGGAAACATATGAGGTGGTCCTGATCCATCCCTTGTAAATATTTCCAAAGGCCTTAATATGAAGGGCAGGATCAGTAGACCCATCGTAAGAGATAGATGGAGCAATGCCACTAATATATATACTCGCAATATAGGGTGCTAATGGCTCTTATTGGATTACTCATAAGTATTTTTTGAATGTGGGATTGATTGATGGGAACCCCATTAGACCCATTTGGAAAAGGAGGTTCTATGGTACCCAAAGATCCCATTGGAGGGTGGTTGACTAATTGATCCATGTTGGCTTGCATTTGGAGAAATTGTGTTATCATAGCGGATGGTTTTTGGATCATTTCATCAATGAGCTAGAGAATGAGGTTGGTAAGGTCAAAATTGAAGGAATTTTCAAATGAGCCTATTTAAGCGGTTAGAGGCATTTTTAGATGAGCCTATCTCAACGGCTTTCCCCTTTTCTTCCCTATGGCTAAGTTGTTTGAAGACAAATTTTATAAGATACTTGCCAAGTTTTTCTTATGATTCTACCTTGTATTGATGAAACTGAGATAGAAATTTTTCAATATCAGGAGGATGGCCAAAAGTATCATCATGCTTGTTTTCTTCTTCTTAATCCTTAGGTGGGCCATTGTGGTGGGTAGAATGCTTCTTTCTAGGTGCTCCTACGATGTAACCATCCATACAAAATGGGAACTCATCCTCAAAATGATATGTATCAGGAAAATTCTGCACAACATAGTCAGAGGACCCCAATCCCATATATTCCATGGTGAAGTGATAATATGGTTGAGAAAGAGGTCCAAAAATTAAGGCTACAGACACAATCAATTTTATAGGAAAGTGTACATAAGGGTCGATGATATCTAGAATCAAATATAAGAATATGAACAAGATCAATCATCCAAATAGGTTTACACATGGACCGAAGGCATCTCAATATGAGAAAATAGAGACATAAAGGATCACCTAAGGGAAATAGTGTTTGTACAGATGGGTTTTTGAGGTTTTTGGGCTCTTTGTAGCTATTTTTTATGCTTATGATTTTTGGTAGTATGCCATTTCGGGGTTACGAGTTATGAAATCAGACCAAGAGAAACCTATAAAAAGTCTCATTGAGTTCACCATAGAATGTATGTGGACCTAACGTCATCTACTACTATCACTCATCTAGAGTTGCACTCCATCTATTGCATTTCCATCCACATAAGCTCCATCATCAAGGAAACAAGCTAGGAATCACTGCATTTACTGACTTACATAGGGGGAGGGAATCTATTCTATTCCTTGCACACATGCTATTAATATTTTCTACATTTAGTTATTGCTCGCTACTAATCACTAAAGTAGGTCGACCTAGGATTTTCACAAGAGCACCTAGCGGTCAAGATAGCATGCACACAACCACACTAGAACTATATTTTGGTCTGAAGATGTATCGATGCAAAAAATGGATGAGTAGTAAGCCCAAATGAAAGTGATGGCAGCTGAGGTCAGTTTGACCCATTCATTTGCATTATCTATGCTAACTAGGGTTTGATACTTCTTTTGAATACTATTGGTGACATCAAGTGCAATGATAGGGAAGTAGATGAACTGATCTATGTACAACGAGGAAAAAATTGTTAGAGCACTCACCTTTTGACCCTATGTAGAACCAGTTACAAATGCATCTATCTCTCATAGATCAAGGTGCCCAAATTGCATACTAGAGTGCCCGTGGGTGCCCTAGTCCTATTCTAGGTGCCAGTCCACTTAGATCCTCTAGATCCAGTCTTTTCGGGGCTCTGATACAGTTTTTCCTACTCCTATTTTCTCCAGTTATCTTTGTGACATACATTTGTTATTACACTGAGTCCTTTCCCTTTGAATCACTATAGCACACCTAATAGGGTTTAGTATTTCCTTTCAAGAAGATTGAATATCTAGATCTATTCCATATATTTTTTTATGGCATTTACCAATAGTCATTTAAACATCTATGAATATGCTGCAGAAAATTAGAGATAATCCCCATACTACCTAATTATTAGATTAATTTTAGTCTAATCAGTATCAAATGAGGTGACACTATATTTATGATCCACATCACACAACGAGTCCATGACTAAACACCCAATGGGTAAGTATTACTCGAGAAAAAGCCACATGTTCCCATAGGAGAAAAAAAGTTTTCCTAAATTTCTCTATTGTAAGAGGTTAATAATGATATCCAAAGTAATTTTAGTGTTTTATAGATAATGGATATGGATAAAGCAAGATCTAAGCAAGAATGAAGCCCAAATTATAACAAAGAAACTTCTAAATCCGATATTTAAGATGAAACATAGGAGTCTCAAAGGGGTAGGTACTACAAAGAAAAATAAGGATAAGAAGAGGTAACGATCATGTTGGTGTGAAGTATAATTTTTTGTCTTTTACCCATAATGGTTACATGGGAATAAACATTCCACCATCACACATGGTGAGTCATCTCACCTTAGGTGAGTCATAGGTATTTTAGGGGAGTTATATGCACACAGTGGCAGATTCTGTACATATAATCTGTCATACTTGTCATATGTTTCATGTGTCAAATATGGGAAGTTACATACTATTCTAGCTTTATACACATCCTCATTCCATCATGGGAGTATGACATGTCCAGTTGAATGGGTGAGTACCTAGTACTCTCCATATAAAGTACTTTCTTTTAATGATCCATTTGAGGGATTGAGTATGACTGTTTAATCTTTATGCATTTTTACCTTTCCTATGCTAGTTCAACTAGTTTTTCATTGCTATGTTACTCTGGAGGAAATTTCTGATATCATTTGAGTGTAACTCTATCAATGTACTACACCATTATGTTAGATATGGTGAACGCCAAAAATTTCATGATATTAGAGCTCTTAGTTTTCATGGGTTGGAATCATGTCGTTACCACAAGTTGCTATTTGATGATTACTCTTCATTTCATGTGTATGTTTTTCTCTCTTTGGCCATACAAGGAGACATTTGAAGACCGTATTGGAAAACTAGTGTGTAGATTATGTATTATTTTCAAGTATCAAATTGGTTATTTGGCAATATAACTATACCGATGGTTCATTTGTTTTGCATGTTTATGCAGATATCCCTAGGTATAATAGTTAAGTTTGGGAGTTTTATCCTTTTTATGTGTTTTGCGTTGAGTAGTGATAACAAGTGGATTTTTGGACCAAAGAAGACAAAACTCACCGAGATGGCTGCTGCAACTCACCACTATCCTACATGAATCTCACCCTCCAGCCCTATGAAATCTATGCACCTTCTCCTCAGTAACTTGTCTACCCATACAACTTGCTTATTCAAATCACCCACTTTGATATTGGTTTTCTTCCCTCCAATGTGGGCTCACCCTTACCTTTATTATCTGTCTCAACTCGGTGCTGTGTACCTATGTTTAGGCATATCAACTGGCTAGAGTACCCTAGAGGTGTTGACTCACCCTGTTCTTCAATCCATCAACATTATCTCCTAGAAAGTCAATTGAATATATGGGTTATTGATATCCTTACTTGGTCAGGCGATTTGCATACTGAATACCTTGTTCACCATATGACTCATTAGTATCTATCCCCACCCTTGCAAAACCACCAAGGATCCTTACCTGAACGATGAATACTTTACTGAAGTAGGGATAACATGTGCAACACCTTTAAGTGTTGATAGCATTCACCTGGCTCCATCATATGTTACCCTGTACTCACCCATAGATTTTACAGTCATCTCAATTAGTGTCTATCATGAGAATATCAATGCGATAAATGTGATGAGATAAAATCATTGTGGTTGATCAGTAGAAAATTTTAGTTTGGTCAATAGATCACTGAGATCATTCACATGGAAATTAATCTTGTTTGACCACAATTCACTTTGTAGACTATTTACAAACTCATTACTCGTTCATCCATGTAGAGCTCATGCAAATCCTCCTACTCATTAAGGTCAGATCACCAAACATATGATTGTCTCTAGCTCATGCTCCTCATATGGAGATCCTTGTAATTCATTTGGAAGCTCACCACCTTTTAGTCTAGACTTGGTGTCTTTGGTTTAAATCTCACCACATATATAAAGTCTAGAGGGGTTAATTCCATCTATGTTGTGCTGGAATTTTTTCTAAAGATGACACATTTTAGTGTTATTGCCCTCTATAATATTTTATGGAGCTCACACTTGCATTGAAAATAATCTTCGTCCGGAGCCATACTTTCTCGTATTGCTCCTTATCTAGGAGCTAGCTCACCTGATAGTGATGTCTTTTCTGAAGCCAAAACTAATCTCATTTGTAGTCAATATATTTTTTCTAGAGAACACTATGGACATACGTTTGGTACTAAAGGTTGTGTATTATCAGTCTTGATCTATCACTACAAACTTTTAGACCTAGAGTTATTTTTTTCTAGGAGCTCTTGAAGATCATTTTAATTAGACTCCTTTTACTTATGGGTTTGTGAGTACATCCACCATAAGCACTTGTGGAATTTTCAAATATCTTTTTTTTTGCGACATACAAACATTTTTTCTCACATGAAGATTTGCTTTTTCCACTTTTCACTTATTTTCATCATTGTGATTTGTGATTTTTATGATGAAGGCCATACACCAAAAAGTGCCCAATTAGTTTGGAAAGATGAATGTGTTCTCCACACTTGCACATTTTTACACAAAGTCAAGAAGGTGAAGTGGAATATCACTTTAGAAATATGGTCTTAAAACATTTACAAAAGGAGATGTTACGTAAGGGAACATACAATAAGATAGATCAAAAGATGATAAGACCATACAAGGGTTTGAAGAATTTTTCATTTAATGGGGCGTGTGTGTGTTTCCTTTCTTTCTAAATTATTTCTCTCTCTCTCTCTCTCTCTCCTAATGATGAATGCTAGCATTTATATCCCTGTTGCATCATATAGGGAGCTATTTAACTTATTTGAATATAGAATATGGATAAGATGGATTATAACATTATAGATGCCAGTAAATGTTTGTACCAATGTTGTTGAAGGATTACACCCCTGTGTAATTTTGAACAACTTAGTAACAAAGACTTAGTCATGGTCAAATGCTCAGAGGAAAATCCACGATACACTGATTCATTTACTATGGGTAAGAGTGTTATAGGTAGTTTCTCAACATGGGATTCTGGAAGACCATCTCACTTGAGTAGGAGATCAAAATTACTTAAGGTGTATGTTAAAATATCATTTAGGTTGATAAGCAATCCTTGATCAACCAAATATTGTCAAAACACGTTATAGTCATTTTGCGTTGCATTCTATTATATTTCTATGTTCTTGGTGGGTTTATTTGAAACAAAAGGTGTAGAAATTGGTGGTCCATAAGGTACAAATCCGTGGAACACTATACCTAGTGTTCAGCGGTGTATGATGATTTATAGTGTTTACTGCACAGTTTCCTTGTGAAAACCACAAAACAATAGTGAAATTGGCCAGTCATATCAAAAATCCATGGCACATAAGAGTATAGACACTTGCGTAATGGTGCAAAAGTATTTTCAGGCCTTTCAAAGTGTGCAGGGGTTTGAAAGTATTAAGTGAGAACCCACTTAATTAAAATATTCCAAAGAATCTTAAAATGATTTTCTTCAAAATTATGTTTAAAACATAAGTAAGTTGATCCCCGTGCTAACCAGTGTAAGACAACTACACGTAATTCCAAGATGTAACTCTAAGATTTCCAAGGTCGTGTTGAACACATCACCGACCATGAGGAAAATAATAATGTGATCTAATGTGAGATCAATATGTAATGGTATATAATGATGCATGATGTGGGCTATAGTGATGGTCATGAGGGTCTAAGATCAGAGTGAAACGTGAAATGTGTCAGACTTGTAATTTATTCACTTGTAAGTCGAGGGAAATTGAATGCTTATGCGACATACCTTTTGATAAGGTGCTGAATACTGCAGATCTAAGGACTATAGCCATTTGTAGTTCTGGGTGAAATCTAAATTCTCAGTGAAGACTGAGGGATGGATTTCTAGTGGCTACTGAAATAAAGGGAATTACCCTTTAGCCACCAAATATACCTCTCTAGATGAAGGTCATGCATTAGATGTGATAGGACATATACTTTCACTATTAGGTCAGGAAATATATGGTTTAATGTCATCTAACCATATTTTCCATGATAGACCCAATATATAATCCTCAGCTAATTGTATAGTGGACTCATTGAGATGTGTCCAGTATTTATCCCTAATTTCCTAATATTGTATAAGAGGTTAGGGGAGTTTACCATATGTGCCTAGATCTAATTGCTTTTGTAGTAGTAAATAAGTAAATAAATATTGGTTGGAAGAAGATTAACTTTAAGAAAAACTAAACAAGAAAATATGCAAAACCCTTGTAGTCATATTTTATACCCTTAGACCAATAGTCTAAACCCATGTGCGCTGACCTATCACCCAGAAGGCGCTGGGCACTCAGTTGAGGCACGCGTGGGTGCCAGGTATCTCCTTTACGTGATTCTAATGTGAATGCATCATCTTATAACAAATATTTAAATGGAAATGAGTAGAAAAAACCATGCCATATCCTAGAACCTAGGATGAGTTATTACATCAATGCATCCATAGAAGAGAAATAACCAACAACATATTGAAATGGTTCATAAATAAAGGAAATGCATAAGGATTATACTTATGAACACACATATGATTCAGAAAAGAGCCTTATATTCATATTAATATGTTCAATAACCACATTACATACCTTGAAGTCATAACAGACCCTCATATAATAACACAAAACCAAGTCATGCATCATAACTACACTATGTTCATCACATTACAATACTTGAATGTAGACCTATCCCTCTAAGTGTGCCATCACTCCTATATTTTTCTAATCCCAACCCATATTATTCTTCATAAGATCTCTACAGAGATTTTCCTCCTTTCTAGCACCTCCACACTCTCATGATGACTCCATGTCTCTATCTTCTCTTTTCATCCTTACCAATTCACCCTTTCTACCATCCACACACCTCAATATATAGCTTTCTTACCTTTACCGCCATGCCTTCTGAAGTAGCAGATCGGATGCCAAGTTTCCAAGTGGTCCTCTAATGGAGCATGCCTCATTTGATCCACACTCTCCACTATGTGCAATGCTGTTCTTCTAGAACGTTCCATTGCATTCATGGAATATTCCCTTTTTTATCCTTCAGTTGCCAGGCTAGCACCTTATCCACTCCACATGCTATAAGGGTCACACTTTTTTCATGTGCTACTTGGGATGCCGAATATGGCTAATTCCAAAACATGGATTTCCTTGTGTACGCACACCATGCATTCTGAAAAACCCTACTAGAACCCTTCCATATGTGCTTTAAACCCCATGCACCCTTCTTCAACTAGGCCTTGCACTCCCATGTGCATTCTTGTACTTAGTCAATATTATGGGGTCCAACATCACCCCAAACTATGCCTGTTATCCATCCTCAGAAAAATCTTCAAATAATAAAGAAATGTCGGTTTCTTAACATGGTATGAAAGAAATATTAATGAAATGAAGAATTGGGAGAAAGAACAAAAGAATGGCGAACTTTTTTATTGCTGGAGGAGGAGAGGGAAATCCTTCCCTAATTCTACCTCTAACTTCTCTCAAGTGTCAACCTCATTTTGAACTTGCCAACAGAGGTCACCCACCAGGGCGATCACCTCCTCAAAACTCAATTCATCTCCTTTTTCACCCATGGTCTGAAAAATACTCTCCAATTTATTCCCCATGTCTTCAAGGGCATCCATCTTGTGGGTGATCTGGGGGTATAGTTCCTTTAACCAGATTTTGATCGATCCTCGCATGGTCTCGACTGCTTCTAAATTTTTCTCCACCTCATCCAGGATCTTATCTCTCTCCACTATATTCCCCTTATTTTTCTCTTGGAACTCCTTGAATTCCATTTCATGGGTGGCAACCAAGATACTTTCCACTCTATCCCTATTTGCACAGTTTTAATATGAAGCTTCAATGACTTACGTGGTGGCCTTTACCCCTACTATAAGTTTAGTGCATCAAGCCACAATATCGACAACCTTCATCTTATTTTATTTCTCATGGCACGCCTGTACCTCTTCTATAGATTCTAAAGTAAGTGGTCACCTCTACATTGTGAGAATGTGCTTCAGATCCTCTATAAATTTCAAGGCTGATTCATACTTTTTCTCGGGTGGTGCTAAAATGGGATGCTTCGAGACACTAACATCTGTGATCATTTCAAACTTGTTAGAGACCTCGTGCACCTTATATTTTTCTTCCTTTAGTTCATGCCTCAACTAAGCACTAATCAGATCCTCTTGCTTTGAGGCTTTTATCTTCTCCATGAGCTCATTCTTTTTATTCTTTAGTTCCTCCTCTAGGGATCTCACTCTATCATTTCTCCTAAACAATCTGGCCTCAATTTTGACTGAAACCTTGTGAAGTGCATTATAAACTTATTAATCTAATAGCTCCTGAGTGTTCACCAATGGATTTATTCATTTAGTTTGTGTCACCTTCATTAGCACTCTCTAACTTACCTCAAGTTTTTTTTCATCCACATGGGACTCAAACACCCAATATAGCATCTTTCTTGTCTATGGATACATGCCTTCTTCATCAAATGATGACATATCTAGGAGTTACTTTTTTGGTACGGTGCTCTGGAAGCACACATGTAACACCTTGCTAGGATCATCAATGTATCCCATTCCCTACCATTGTGCCACCACTATGCCTTTCTCACATGTTCGCTAAGCTTTTGGGAAGCTTATTGCCAATTTGGGATCTTCACCCATGCTACCACACTCCTTCCCAACACTCTCTTCTTCTATCTCCTTTATAATCTCATCCGTACTCTAATCCAACTCTTGTTATACTAACTTCTTCATGATGCTTGCCACTTATCTCTCCATGGATTTCTCTACTTCCTCCTTGGTGAAGCTTGGTGTTATTTGGTTCTTGGTGCTTACTTCTTCGCTCACCCCCTTTCCTTGAGCCTCAGCTTCTTCCTCGTCATTCTTCTCCTCATCTTCCTTGTTATACTCCTCTTTATCTCCTTCTTCCTCAGAATCATGCACATCATATATTGGATGGTCTTCACCTCCTTCAGGCTCTTCATCATCTTTTTCACTAATGTAGGCATCTAGACTCTCTATTTCTTTTGATTCTACCTCATCTATCACCTTCTCCTTCTTCCTTACTAGGGATTCTACTACAGGAGATTCTTCCTTTTATTTTTCTTCCATAGGTGACATCTTCCTTCATGATTCCTCATGGATGAGGTTCTCTTCATTCTCTGATGCCTCTTCTACTAATGTATTTTTCTTTATAGGAGACTTCTTTCTCCATGTGTAAGTGCTAGGCTTCGCAACTAATTTAGATGCACCCACCGATTGTGCAGTCTACACACTTGGTGCTTTCTTCCCCTACCCCTCTTCTCTTTCTCTCTTCTTTGGCAAGACCTTCTTTCTTCCTATGGGGTCTTATAGAATGGAGACATCATTATCCAGATATTTTCATTTCTCAAACTTTGGCCTTAATCGAAGATATATCCTTGCAGCAACCCTTCCAACAATTGGCAGCATTATTGGTTTCATCATTGTAACCTCGTGGGAGACATACTTCTCCACATACGTGCACTTTTTAGGGTATATGAGATTTTTACACATCTCACGGTGGTCTTGGTCCACCTCACTAAGGTAAAACCTTAGCATTTTGGCTTCTTTGAACCTGTTGACCCCTGCTTAGAAGTATTGTGTGGTGAAGCAGAAGGGAAACTTGCACCACGAACCCTTGGTCCCATTTGTCAAAGTAAATCTACCAATGTTGGTACACTAAAAATTCTACTTCTCCATCTACGAGTGTTGGCAATTGCTTTGGGATCATCCATTCTACCCCAAATGTGTCACACATTCATTTGTACCACTTCTTTAGGTGCGCCTTGTGAGCGGCCGTCATGGTTTCATAAGTGTATTTTTCAAATCTCTTTGTTGGAGAGGGATCCTCATATGGATACTCCTAAACAAAATTTTATGGCCCATCTGGCACCCCAATATTTGAAAATACAATGGCGAGGAGGATGTTAATGAATAATATCTTTTCTCCCTCCTGTGCACTGCTTATGATCTCATCCGTGATGAAAGCATACAAGTTATAGATGGTTTCCTCTGAAATATTATGGCATACATTTATCCATGCCTTGTTCACATGCATCCATCATTCTTGATCATTGATCTTGGTCACCAAAAGTGTGGCCATCCACATAACAAGGTCTGGAATCTCTGCGATGTCAAAGTATCATGAACCCTTCTTGTAGTCATACGCTGCTATAATTTCCTTGATATCATCCTTGTCACTTAGATCATCATCTATACTTTATCCTTCACAAATAATGCATGTGAAGTTGGATATTAGCTATGGTGTTATACGCATCTTGCACCCCATACAATAAAAGTGATCCTCATGCACATGTGACATCAACCATTGATAAAGGTGCTTAGGCTTGTAAAAGTAAGGTAACTCATACATTTGTAATAATCCTTCCTTCTCCAATTTAACCTTCACCTCATCATTATATATGGGCATCCTATCTGGTGTCCTTTTGTTAGCTAGGAGGACCAAATATAATGCCATTTCCTTCTCAGTTGTGCTCATGTGATGGTTATAATCACTCACAGCCATTTGTCTTATATGCGACACCCATTCTTTTCCTAGTAATACTCCATCTGGGTATTGAATTTTTATATACCATTCTTTGATAGATCTCATGACAACAACAGTTTAATTTCCTTTTCCCTTGCCCTTCGGTTTCTTTGGTGAAATAGGTTTTTTCTTGGGTGCCATGCTTTTTGTCGGTATAAAATATGAACTCCTTACTCTACTCTGCTACTCTACTACACTCCAAACTCAACTCCAAATCTCAGCTCCTAGAATGAATCCTTCTATTTCTATGCCATAGCTACCAAACCCTAACTAGGAAAACATTCCACAAGATGACGCACTTCACACAACCTTTCCTCATGCTCGTGTACTCCTTTCCTCTTGTTTTCATATCTACTCTAGTCACACACTTAAATTCTTAGGATTTTTCTTCCTTCACATAAATTTCTCTCTGGATGCCCTAGTTTGAAAAATCACTTCAACTTTGTAATAGAAAGATAGAACAATGACTTTCTTGACCTTGTATTTGTAGTTTTTGCTTCCCCCCAACAATAAATTTTGTTCCACCTACCAACTTACTTTAACATTAAATGTAATTTTTTCCACTAGTTGACTTTAAGTGCCCTTACCCACACGTCCAATCCTATGTGAAAAATATTTTACAAATTTTTGGCATGTAAAAATATAATCTGACCGAAGACTCTTACGCACGCATCTACAACACTAAAGGAACTTCTTCTTTCCTTTACCCTATTTTTTCCCTTGCCTACCTCATGTTGTTCCTATACTCTTCATAATTTGTACGTGGTTTTTGTTAAAACATTATTGACACCATATTTCATCATCCACTATTTCCTTACGTGCTTTCTCAACCTTACATTCTTCCTTCTACTGAGCCACTCAACTTGAATTGCAGGCCTATACTTTTTTTTGAATTACTCTACCCCACACTAAAACTGATGCGCGGTCCTCTGCACATACACAACCTTGTAAAAATAATGTGGTTATCGGTGCAAAAGGCTCAAAAAAAGAAAAGAAAGGAAGAAGAAAAGAGAAATGGAAACACAAGAAAATAAAAGCATAAAGGGAAATTATAAGCTAACTAGAAACACTGCCTTATTACAAACACCACGAAGAATTATTTATAATAAGGCTTCATCCTACTCCCATTGAAATGACATGGTAATCTCATCCCATCTAGTGCTTGTAACTGGAAAGCGCCTGAATCAAGAATGTATGAGATGATGTAGGGTCCCAACCAATGGACTTTTAACTTCCCAAGATGGCACAAATGCTTGGAATCATACAACAACACCATCTTCCCAACCTAAAATTGTTTGTTCTTGATATGACGATCATGCCATGCCTTTTTTCTTTCTTTTTCTGTCTTCTAACTCTATCTAGCAAGTGATAACCTTTTGTTTAACTGTATCAACTTATCAATCCTTTATTTCAGTGCTTGTTCATTAGCTAACCCTCATGTGCATGTTATACGTAGTGATGGTAACATGAATTCAACCGGAAAAATAGCCTCCGCACCAAACACCAATTGAAACAGTGTGGCCTTGTTCAACCTCTTGTAGTTTTTCCTGTATGCCCATAAAACGAATGATCCTTTGTCATCCCAATATTTTCTTCCAACATCATAGATCTTAGTCAACGTGTGACTTAGTATTTTGTTAAATACCTCAGCAATTCCATTTACTTGAGGGTGATAAGGGTTAGTCTTATGAGGGGCCACCATAAATTATGCTAACAGAATCCCGACCATTTCATTGAGAATGTGTGTACCTCTATCACTTGTTAAGCTTAAAGGATAACCATACCTAATAATTATATTCTCCCATAAAAATATAGTAGTTGTCACTATGGTGCAATCCTTTGTAGGTGCTACCTCTTCCCATTGTGTTAAGTAGTAAGAAAAAGTAATGATATACCGCAAACCAGTCCTTCGCATGGTTGGAGAAATTGGCCCTAAAAATTTGATTGCCCATTTTTCAAATAGTTCAGCACTAACTATTGGTTGTAAGGGAATTTCATCCCTCTTTCCAATTTTTCCAAGATGCTGGTAATGGACACAGGCCTTGCAAAATTGAATAAAATCTTGGTAGATGGTTTCCCACCAAAGCCCTGTTAGTAAAATCTTCCGTGTAGTAGCATTTCCTACATAGTGTCCTCCCGTAATACCACCATGCAATTCCTCCATAATTTCCACGTGCTCATGTTCCAATACACATCGGTGTAGAACCTCATCATTACCTAACTTATACAGGTCTCCACTAATCAATGTGTAGGGTGCAGTGTATATTGCTAACTACTTTCTCTCCAGATCCTTCATCCCTTCCGGCACCACACCTATTTTTAAGAAAAATGCGATATCTTCCAAATCTAAGGGTGCACACCACAACCTAAACAATTACATGAATGACATGGTATCCTTAATGCTTTGCACATCCTCCCCTGAGTTAATCCTTGATAAGTGGTCACGTCCTAAATCACTTTTCTCTGGTTTCAAAACCACTTTGAACTAAAAATATTGGAATAACAGGACCCAATGACATATGCACCCTTGCAGAATGTTCTTATTGAATAAGTAATTCAATGCAATGTGGTTCATGTAATATATAAATGGTTTTGCCAATAGATACTGTTGGAACTTGTGCAGCGTGTAGATCATGGACAAATCTTTGCACTCAGTAGTTGCGTAATTCTTTTCTATCAGTGTCAAATTTCCACTGGAAAAACAAAAGAGATGATCAAAAATTTCCTAACTAGGTTGTGCTAGTACTAATCTCATAGCTATTCCTGAGGCATTAACATGTACATGGAAAGGCTTATCCCAAGAAGGAAAATGTAGTATGGGCGCGGTGACAAGCCTATCCTTCAAAGTTTCAAATGCCTTCTGCTGCACCTCTCCCTAATGAAAGGCACTCTTTTGTTTTAGAAATTCCTCCAAAGGCATAGAAATCTTGGCATATCCCTTGATGAATTTCTTGTAGTACCCTGTATGCCCAAGGAATCCATGCACTGCACTTTGACTAGTAAGATCCCCTAATCCCACAATAACTACAAATTTAACGGGATCTAATAGTAAGCTTTATTTGCATATAATATGTCATAATAGGGTTCCAAATGGAGTAACAAAGACACATTCATTAATGTTGAGGGATATCCTTAATTTCCAACATCTCTGAAACATTGGCCTCAAATTATCACAATTGTCTTTCACTAATCCACACATAGTCCAGTCACCTAAGTGAACTTGAATAAACTTATAGATGAAGTCCTAAAATGCTTGTACCATGATACGCGAGAACACAACAGGTGCATTATTCAATCCAAAAGGCATAACCATGTATGAAAAAATTCCCCATTCAGTGGAAAAAGTTGTCTTTCTTTGGTTTTCCTTTCCAATCCTGATTTGGTGAAACCCTGAGAACCCATCCGTGAAAGAGTAGACTTCGCGCCCAGCTACTCCCTCCAAAATTTCTTCAGTAAAGGGGGTTGGAAAAGGATTGATGACACAGACTAAATTCAGATCCCTTTAGTCCACATAGATTATTATCCTACCATCCTTCTTGATACTGATGACCATTGGGATGATCCATTCTGATTCCTCCACTGCCTCAATGATACTAGATGTTATCATTTTATCTAATTCTTCCTTGACTCGTAAGCACAAATTTGGATTGATTTGATAAGGCCTCTTCTGAATCGGGTGAGAACCTTCCTTCAACTTGAGCTTCATCTCCCCTAAGGAATGGTGGATGAATTTGAGTTCATGGTACCCACAAGGGAAAAAATATTGAAACTCACGCAATAGATCAATGACCTTTGAAACCTCATTTTATGACCAATAGCCCCTGATGATAGCTTCCTTAGGTTCTGTCTCTGTCCCAATGTAAACCTTATTTTTTTTCAAGGGCTCATGGTAGGTGTGTGATTACTCATCATCACTATCTATGAATTCATGTGTACCTTTAGAATGGTTAGCATCCAAAGTTTCCATCTCTTCACCGTCTACTACATAGACCATTTTGCCTTTTCCTTTTTCCATGCATGCATGCTCAAGTTGTACTTCCTCTAATTCTTCTTCATTAAGCCTCGTCTCCAAATAAGGCTCACCTAATAACTCTAGTAGCCTATCCTCTACCATAGCACTATCTCCCATCATAAGGTTCTTGATTACTTGTAGTGCCTTATCCACCGATGGCTTGGTACTCCTATACTCAAAATTTTGAATGAGATAAGCTGCCAACTCCTACCAATTACCTATTTGAAAATGCATCTCTGAATGAATATACCATGTGCATACAAAGCCTTGTAAGGTGGAATACAACTTATGTACCCATAAATAAGGTGGTAATGCTTTTATGCTTCCCATCTAGGCCTTCTCACATGCTTGGATATGAAATGTGGCGGTCTCTTTACCATGGTAGTCTTGTATGACCATGGGCATGTTGCTCCTGGAGAACCTTACAAAGAATGTGATTTTTACCTCATGCCATTCTAGGAGGATATCCTAATGTGTAGCCCACCAACATGTTGTGGTTCCAAGAAGGTTATAACTAAGCATTCCCCTTCTCTTGTCCTCATTTTTCCACTAAGCCTCCATTTCCCACAAGAAAATTTCAGGATATGCTCCTCTAGAGTAACTTGGAAACTTCTTCCCTCCTAAGCACTTGACTGGGTGTGCCTTTGTTACCCTTGTTATAGATTCTCTCATCTATCACCCAATCAACTAAGAAGTCCCATTCACCCAATTTTCACATGCCATACTAGTGGTATCACTCAAGAACTAAACATCTTAAAATTAGATAACTCCCTCCATGGGATGATTTATCTTAGGATCTCTGATAGATTGCATGTAGATTGTATCAAGGACTTATTATCCTAAGGGCTCAATATAGGGAACTGAGTTCCCATCTGTCAAAGGGATGATCACCCTTTCTTCCTTGTTTTCAATGCTAATATACCCTTTGTTAAATCATAGGTCAAGATTGTTCTTGTAACACCATGGGTGCTCAAGCAATGCTAGAAAGTTGTTTTCCTCGGTGAGTGCTAAAAATTCAAAGTCTCCAATGAACTTTTCCCCTTGGATGGTGATAACTACATCCTTCAGAACTCTAATGGGAATTGTGTTAGTCATGTTTTCTATATACACCACATTCGAAGATGGCTATAATGTTGGCCTTCCCATTTGATGCCAGGAATCTAAGGTGATAACATTTACCTCTTCTCCCGTGTCAATGAGGATATTACTCAGAAGCCACCCATCAAAAACTACATTAAACGTAATCTTTGTATCATAGTCAAGGCTATGAAGAAGGTTTACATGTAAAACATGGCTTTTGCACTCTATTGGGGAATGTGGTACCTTCTTCCTTAGCCATTCTCCTAGAAAGGGAATAATATTATCTTACCTTAACATCCTAGATACTTCCTTGATGAACCTGATCGATGTGGAAAGCTTAAAATTCTCTCTCTATTTTTTTAGAAAGAGCTTTATATAGCTTTCCTTCGAGGGAGTAATCTATTTATAACAACAATGTAGAGAAAAATATGTTCTTTGGAGGGAGTCAACTTGTATGTTGGAAGTTTGACTCAAGGAGTTGGATCTCGTGTGAGGAATTTCAATTCATGGATAAGACTAAGGTGAAGAATTATATTCTTGTTTAGATGACAAGGGGAAATGACCATGGGATCTCATCTGAAAATAGATGAAAAGTATCCATGAGAATCATGCCATGTGCAACATTGGTGATGGCATAGGAAGTGGATAATTCTCAAGGGATGAGCATGGAAAGAGGTAGAAGGTGAGGTAGGACTAAAATTCAAGAGTATAATGGTAAAAGATGCAAGGCATTGAGGGGCTTAGGTTTAGGTTTACCATCGAGTGAAGATAAACGATAAGAACCTGATCCATATGTATGAGTCAGAATGTATGGTCTGAGCCAATTAGGAGCACATTTTCCCCGTTTACTTTTTCCTGCTTTGGTTACATATTGATTTTCCTTCAAGAAAAGATCACCAACTTGGAAGGTTCGTTCATGGACATGTTTTTCATAGACACATTTGATACATTTTTGGTAAACTTGAAGATGGTCAAGAGTATTAAGATGGCATTTGTCTATTAACTCAAGTTGTGCTAAATGGTCCTGGTGAAACTCATCATCGTTGAGCATGTCATAGAGAAAAATACAAAGAGAGGGAATTTGGACTTCAAGAGGCAGAATAACCTTTGTATCATAGACCAGAGAAAAGGGTGTGGTAGCAGTGGAAGTGTGGATACTAGTGCGGTATGTCCATAGGGTGAAAGGATTGTGTATATGCCAGTCCTTTCCAATATTGTTAACCACTTTCATGAGAATTTTTCTTAAGGTTTTATTAGTGGATTTAGTTTGGCCATTGGTTTGTGGGTAATAAGGTGATGAGAAACTGAGCTGGATGCCAAAGGTGTCACAAAGTTTTTGTAAGGTTTTATTTTTGAATTGTTTTCTGTTATCATTGATGAGGCAATACGGAACACCAAAGTGATAGATAATGTGATGATTGATGAAATCACATATTTTCTCAGCTTTTTTGGAGATGAGAGGTATGGCTTCAACCCATTTTTTGTAGTATTTGGTAGTGGTGATGATCCATTGATGTCACTAGGAAGAATGGGGATTGATTTCTCCAACAAGATCCAAACCCCATTGAGAGAAGGGCCAAAGGTCACGAGTAACCTGTAAGGTATGACTGGGTGTATGATTAAGGTTGGCATGTTGTTGGAATTTTACACAACACTTAACATAGTCACAAAAATCATGTCTAAGGGTCATCCAATAATAGCCTAGGTGAAGAATACGTTTAGCAACATCAGGGCCATTGAAGTGGCCTCCACATATGCCATCATGAACTTACTTAATGGTATAAGGAATTTTAGAACTCGTAAGGCATCGTAAGAGAATACCATAGAAGTTGCACTTATAGAGGAGGTCACCCATGATGACGTAATGAGAGACCTTTTTAAGAAAGGCACGTTGTCCATTACGAGAGAGGTTGGGAGGCAATATAGAGAGGGAAAGGTAGTCTGAATATTGTTGATACCAAAGATCACTCGGGTTAGGGGTAGCGGTTCCGATGGAGTAAATTTCATGAGGTAAATAAGAGGGTGATTGGAGTCTTTCTACGGTGAAAAATATTTTAGAATCAGTGGGAAAAGTGGGGATTTGAGAGGCTAAGCAGGCCATGGTATCTACAAATTTTTTGGTTGAACGAGGGATAGTTTGAAGGTTATAGCGGTTGAAGGTGGCCAAAAGTATGTCCATGTGATGTTTATACTTTTGAAATGTCTCATTAGGACACTGGTATATTCCATTGACATGGTTAACAACCAATTCAGAATCATCAAAGATATTGATTGATTTAACATCTAAGGCATAGGAAGCTTGGAGACCTAATACAAACACTTCGTATTTGACAATATTGTTTATACAATTACAATCAAGTTTGAAATACAAAGGCATGGGTTGACCATCAAGTGGAATGAGGATAACACCAGCCCCACCCCCACACTAACACTTGGACCCATCAAATAAGAGTGTCATTTGGTAAGTGGGTTCGTCTAGGGAAAGGGTAGCAATTGACTCATCAGGGAAGTCAAAGTTAGAGGGTTGATCCCCAGAAATAGGTGTGTCGGCCAATTGGTCAGTGATATCCTAGCCCTTGATGGAATTTTGATGGATGAATTCAAGGTCAAGGTCAGCCAAAATCATAAGCCAACGTGCAACACATTGATTTTGGTAAGGTTTGGCATACACGAAGTGTAGTGGGTCAATATTAGTAATGATGAAGGTTTTGTGGTTGAGTAGGTAATGGCGGAGCTTGGTGGCAATGAAAACTAAGGATAATATAAGTTTTTCCACATGGGTGTATCAGGTTTCATAGTCCAAAAGAGTACAACTTATGTAATAAACCACCTGCTCCCTATGTTGTTCATCATGATGAGCGAGCATGGCCCCCAAGGAATGATTAGTAGTTGAGATGTATAGGTAGAAGGGTTGATCGTCTTTAGGTGGAATAAGTACTGGTGGTTAGAGAAGGTATTGTTTTAAGGCTTCAAAATCTTTATAGCAGTCCTCATCCCATTTAAAGGAGACATCCTTCTTGAGAAGGTGATGAAATGGTTTACATCAATTAGAAAATTAGGAGATGAAACAGAAAATAGACTGAAACTTACCTTGTAGGCTATCGAGTTGCCTAAGGTTAGTAGGTGGAGGCATTTCAAGAATGGCCTTGACTTTAGTAGGGTCAACCTATAAACCACGTAAGGAGACAATAAATCCCAAGATTTTTCCTGAGAGAACTGCAAAGACACACTTCTTGGGCTGAAGGTGAACGCAATACTTGATGAGGTGATAAAAGATAGTTTTTAGGATGGCATGGTGCTTAGAGCGGTGTTTATATTTGGCCAAGAGATATTCCACGTAATATTTTAATATACGATGTATGATGTCATGGGAATTGTAAGTCATAGCCTGCTGATATGTGACACAGTGTTTTTAAGGCCAAAAGACATGAATCAATAGCAGAAGGTCCCCCAAGGGGTGATGTATACAGTTTTGTTTTGATCCTCTAGGGTAAGCAAGATTTGGTTATAACCTGAGAAACCATCCATGAGTGATAGCATCTCATGACCAATGGTAAGGTCAACCAGCTGGTCAATACTGGGTAGAGGAAAGTCATATTTTGGGAAAGCTAGGTTGAGGTCACATAAATCTGTGTAAATGTGAAGTTCCCTTGTCACCTTAGTGATAGGGAAAATGTTAGAAATCCATCGAGGATAATCAATGGGTAAGATGAAGGACACGGAAAGAAGACGTTGAAGTTCTTCTTTGACCAGAAGAGCAATGCAAGAGTGTATTTTCCTCACCTTTTGTTTTACGGGTTTGGCATCTAGAATTGTTATGATATTGTGAACCACTATGGTGGGGTCAATACCAGGCATGTCTTTGTAAGACCAAGCAAAAGCATGGTTATGATCTTTGAGAAAAGAAGTGATGGCTTCCTGTTCAGCAGTATCTAAATATTGGCCAATCTTTAGAATGTGTGGGTCTTCCTGAGTATGGATGTTGATTTTTATAGTCGATTCATTCAACATGGTTTGCATCTCAGATGGTAATGATTGATGAATATATGAGTCTTCAGCACCAAGGTAGGTGAGTATATATTCATCATCTAGACATTGAACAATGTTAATCAAAGGTGTATCGTCATCGATCATTTCAGGATACAGGAAGGGTAATTATGAGGGATCATCACCCTTGCGTTGATAAGTCAGAGGCCCCTAGGAAAAGGTATTTATGAAAAAAAAAGTTAGGAGGAATGGATTCCAGATCCATCGACTCCATCAGTGAAGGTGGTGAAGAAGGTGGAGTGGGCGAAGAAGGTGGAGAAGGGATGATGTCCTCAATGAGTTCAATGCGGGCCTTCTTGGCAAGTGGTTTGGAAAATTTGATAATACTACAGTTGTTATGTTTGCTGGTAGTACATGGAATAATGGTGTGATATCCTTGCTTATAAAAACTAAAGCCAAAACCCTTCCATGCACATAGGTGCAGGAAGGTGTGGACAAAACAACGATTGCTGAGTGACTGGAGGTCGGTAGAAAATGGGTGGGTTTGGGATGGTGGTTTAGGTGTATAAGTAGTAGTATCTAGCCCCCCATAGGCGAGATTGGTATGAAGGTGGGGGGACCATAAAGGAGGATCTCTCCTATATGGTGATCATAGTGAGGGTGTTGGTGAAGACTTCCATACTCTTATGGAGTAAGGAATGTGTTTTCACTATATAGGAGATAAGCCCCTAGAGTGAGGCATTGAAAAATTCCTTCTAAGGGACCAGTGGTCAATATGTGGGTAGCTAGGATAGATGATGTGTTAGAGGTTGGATCAGAGGTGGAAATAACTGATTGGGAGGCTGATGGTTTGGCCATGGAGGTTGTGGAAGAGGTAGGAATGGAGGATGTAGGTGTGGCTGAGGAACTGGTGAGTGGATGTGAAGGTGAAGAGGAAGTGGTTGTGGAGGTAGATGCTTTAATGGGTATGAGCATGTCATTGGGTCAGTAAAGAATGTTGTAAGTTTTAAAGGGTGATGGGTCAGCCAAAATGGTATAGGTGTGTACTTCATGCTCAAACTTTACACAATGATGCAAAGTGGAAGGAAGATAATCCATGACACAAATCCAGGGTCTACCAAGCAATAGGTTATATTGATATTCCCCTTCCAAGACATAAAATAAATCTAGAATAGTACGAGGGCCAACACAGACATGGAGGATGATGGTGCCAAGTGTGGAAGTGATAGCGTCGTTGAATGAATGCAACATGATGGGATGTTTATACATGTAATTGTCGAGTATGTGCATTTGGGTGAATGCATGGGAGGATATGATATTAATGCTAGTGTCCCCATCGATCATAACACATTGTACACATATATAATTGATGTGGACAGAGATGAAGAGAGCTAGATCTGGGTCATCATTTTCATACAGTGTGATCTCTTCATCTGAGAAGCTGAGTGTGGCTACTTGGTGAGTAGGTGGAGGTGTAGATGAAGGTGGTAATTTGGTGAGAGAGGCTACATGATGGGGTGTAATAATGGAGGCCATGGGTGTAGGGTCATTGGGTAAGACCTCAATAGACTGAAGAACCTCCATGAGAGCTTGATGGTGGGATTTTGAGGTTTGGATGAGGTCATATAGGGAAATTTTGAGGGGAGATTGGTGTAGTTGTTTGAGCATCGTGTGATGTGTAACTCCATTATAAATAGGATATGTGGGGCCACAGATAGTGATTTTAGGTGTGGGTGTAGATGGTATGTTGGGTATAGGGTTGGTCGGTGGGTTGGTTTCCTTTTCCTTTCCTTTATCCTTCTTGGCATGGGTAGCAACGTGGATCATGTTGATCTGAGGTGGGGAGTTAGGTAAAGTAGGTGAGCCATGAAAGGTATAGCGACAGGAAGGGAAAAAACCCAGTGGTGGGAAGGAAACTTGTGAGATGAGCTAGGTACACTGAAATTGGGGTGGATGTTTGACGAGTTCTATGATGTGAACCATGTTAATTTGGAATCTTGGGGTGGTTTGAGGAGTTTTTGGGGTGGATTTCTTGGTCCCTGAGTAGGTAGTGAGGGAAGAACTATGGGAATGGGTGTCAGTGAAATGGGGTCCTCATTGAGAAGATCATCATCATAAAAGTTTCTTCAGGAGGACACAACTGGATAAGAATGGTTTTCAAAGCCTTACAGTTCTCTACATCGTGTCCTAACACATGATGGCAGGAAAAAATTATGGTGTCATCAAACCCCTTTGGTTTGGGTTTGAGAGGGTAATAAGGTCTGAGAGGTGGTAATGTGATGAAAAAAGTTTCAAGGAGGTTAGTTAGGATTTTGGCATAGGATCCTGCTACTGGATCACAATGGGAACTGAAAGTGGGTTTTTGTGTATGTGCATCCGACTGTATAGGAAGGGTTCTTGCATAAGGGAGAGTAGGTCGAGCCACAGGGTTAGGTGCCAGTGTGGTCTTAGGTGTTGGTTGTGTCTGCTCAGGTAGGGGTATCATAGATGAATTGGTAAGAGAATGTGTGGTTGGTTTGACTACCTTATTGGAGGGTACCGTATTTTTGTCTTTAGGTTGCACCTTCTTAGGTAAAGGTGATACATGCACACAAGATCTAGAGGGAAAAGTATATGGTGGAAGAGGATGAGTTACCCACGGGGATGACTGAGGTGCTGTGAAGGTAGATGGTACGGATTGCGCAGGAGGTGGGAGGGAAATAGGATGAAGTTTCATGGGTTTTGAAGAAGCTATCAATGGTATTGGAGGTATGGATGGTAAGGATGTTGCAAGTGTGGGTAGAAGTCATGTTGGGCACTTGGGTATGTTAGAGGTCTGTGAGGGAGTAATGGGCTATTGTGTTTTTAGTTTACCGATGGGTGGAGGTTTCTTAACCATGATGGAAGGGTGAGGTCCTAAGACAAACAAAAGGGGTGAAGGTGATGAAGGTGTGATCAACGGGGTTGGGGTATGAGATATATGGGATTGGTTCTTCTGTTTAGGTGTCATGTTAGGTTTGATGTTAGTTTTGGAGGATGTGGCTAACTCTAATTTGATGGGTGGATGTGTAAGGTTGGCGGTTGGGATGACCCCTAAGGTAGTAATATGATTAGGGAAGGAAGATGATGTAGGTGTGGGTTTGGGTGTAGGTTCATGTTGGGTTATGGATAGGGGGTGAGTTGAGCCATGAGTGGTATTGCAGAAGAATTTGTGATAGTTGTGGTTGTGTTTGGTTTGATTGGCTGAAATATTTTTTGGTAGATAGTGGAATTTTCAGCAACTAACATATGCATTTGTGTTGAAACAGGAAGTAGAAGATGCCCCCAAAGTAAGGCTCTATCCACATAATATAGGAAATTGGATAAGTGTGAGAATGGCACTACTGTAAGTGAGGTTGATGAGGATCCCATGGTGATTCCCGTAAAATGTGTCTTAGAAATGAGGAATTTGTTAGATTCAACTTCTTTGGGTGAGAGAGCCAAAATTAAGTCTACATGATCTTGGGTAATTGATGGGGAATGATCACCTAGAGGCAAAGGCATTTCTACTGGATCTTTGTTAGGTGGAGGATATGATGGGTGATCCCCTGTGGGTGGAGGAGATGATGGGTTATCCTCTATGGGTGGGGGAGATAAATAAGCATCTTCCGTAGGTCAGAGAGTATTGTGGGTAATAGATCTCTAAGTGGAGAAGCCAAAGGTGAAATGGTCTCAATGCTAACAGGAGGCCCCTTCATAGGTGAGAGAGGAGATGAAGGGTGTTCCTTTGTGGCTGAAGGAATAGGCAAAGAGGGTTCCTGTGTATGTGGAGGGCTTTGGGCTAGGATTTCCTCTATGGAAGGAATATGTGGTAATTGGGAAGTAACTAGTGCATCACTGAAAATAGCATGGACCTTGCAGGTATAACTATCATGAGTTGATGTCTCTTTGGTTTGATCAGAAGAGGGGGCATGATTAGGAAATGGTTTCTTGAAGATGTGTAGGTTTTGATTGGTAGCTGCATTAGGATTATCCAAGGTTAACTTGGCTTTCGCGAACATTTATTGGACAATTTTTTTAAAAGTGATGCAATTGCCATCACTATGAACTTTTACTCGATGATAGTTGCAAAAGTTGTGTTCTTTGTACCATGTGGGTGTGGGGCAAGTAGGGTCAAAACTAGTGTGTGGTTTTATAGGGGGAAGGATGATGTCCCCAAATTGAATGAGCTTTTCTAATATAGAAGAGTAAGGTTCCCTAATTGGGGTGTATTTCTATTGTTCCTATCTAAATTGAAAAGTTTGGATAGGAGAAAGATTAGATGAGGGGCTAGCCTAATTTGATGGATGATTTGGGCCAGCTTTTAGTACCACTGTGTTAGTGGTTCCCTTGGATTTTGAATAATTGTTTTGTGGTTTCAAAGAAGAAGAGGTATCATTTGACTTAAATGTTATGTTTTTATTGCATAGTTGGATTTTATTTTCTTTGATGGCCCGAATATCTAGATTTTGTGCCATAGTGAATGCTTCATCGAAGGCTCAGAAAGTATACACCTACAGGGTTGGTGAGATATGTCTTTCAAAATACCATGTGAAGATCTCTATGAGTTTGGTTTGTGGTAGTTTTAATGCGATTTGATTGATCAGGCTATCCCAGCGAGTGACAAAATATGTGATAGATTCATTGTCATATTGACACATAGAGTATAGGTCAGTCATGGTAATCTTCTTAACAACATTGATGGAGAAGTGATCCAAGAAGGCTTGGGCTACCTAATTGAATGAGAAAATAGAATGTATAGGTAACCCACTATACCAGTCTAATGTGGATCCGGTCAGAGACATGGGAAAGGTCCTCAGGAGCAAAGCATCATCATGGGCGATCAGCTAAAAAACCATGTTTGAAAGACTGCAAGTGTTGTTGTGGGTCCTCTTTGTTATTGAAGCAGTTAAATTTAGGCATTTCCTAATGTATGGGATATTGACAAATAGAAATGGACGAGTGGATAGGCTCATTACAAATCTCATCATAGGTGAGAGAGTTGCGTGTTCTAGAAACTGATGCTTCCAGTGTCTGCATCTTATCCATCATTAACCTGATTAGGTCATTGGTAGGTTGTGATGTATAGGTACCTCCTATAGCGTAAGGGGGTTGGTGTTGGGCATATGATGTAGGTGGCATTCTAGTATATGGTTGAGAAGGAGGGAGTGAGATAGGGGGTATGTACCTAGAATGACTAATAGACGAAACAGGAGGCTGTTGATAGTGCGTATATGGAGGTGGAAGGGTCGTGGTGACCCTAGTAGCAATGTGGGCTAAGGAGTGTGGAATAGAAAGGAAAACATTTTGAAAATGGGTAGGGGTCACCAGCACCAGGGGTCGTTGTCTAGCTAGGGGTATATACGATAAAACAGGTGTAGATGAGGTTACGTTTTGGGTGGTTGGAAATGGTATAGTGGATGTAACGAGTGTAATAGACATCATAGACATGGCGGTCATAGTAGGTATAGGGACCAACTACAAAACAACTGGGGGCAAGGCAGATGCGAGAAGTGTGGAGCTAGCAGAGGCTAGAGCAGAAGTATGAGTGAGTGTCAGGGGGATAGATACGGGCATGCCGTATATCAACTGACCCGAGGTATCTCGAGTGGACAAGTGGGAAAAATAAAATTGTAAGGTGGCATGATTTTGGTCAAGGAGTCATGTTAACTCCTCGTATCCTATGGCGATAGTGATAGGTTGGGTAGGATCCATGGGTGATAAAATAGAAGGTGGTGAAGGACTAGGTGGGAGTGGTTGATGACTGACATGGAATATGAGGGCATTTTCTTGGCTTCAGGTCAGCACCATGTGAACAAGTACTGATGTGGTAGGACTACTTTCTATAAATGACATAGAAATATAGTAAAAATAGGAAAAACATGAGGTGGTAGGTGGATTGGGGTTAAAATGTTAGCTGGAGAATTACACAAGATAACCAATACCGGTTAGGGTAAACCGATTCTGGTCACAATTAACCATGATCAGTCACTATGGAAAATGGACAGTTTGTCAAAATAAGGTAAAAGGCCAATAATTCACCAAGTATGCAATATGTTGATGGAATTTACCTGGAAAGTGAATATGTTGAGAGTGATAGAGACTCTAAAAAACAAAGAAGGTGAAGCAGGTGTCCTTTTGGGTAGGTTAACCAAAAGAACAATAAACTAATGCTAGTTGGGTAAAACCAATGACAGCCAGAGGGTAATTGATGACAGTCAGTGGAGCGACACTGGTTACTATGAAATTGAAACAAAGATGAAGAAAAGGTGGTTTTGAGTTAAAATCAAATATGGAATCAAACCCAACATTCTAATAATGATGAGAATAGGGTCTGGGAACACTCAGATGAAGCTAGAATAAACCAACTATGATGAGGAGTGTGCAAGGAGAAATAAGAAAATGAAGAACATGTCCTCTCACCTCAAAATGCAAGCCAAGCAGAAAAACTAAGAAAAAATTTGATCCTAAGAGTGATTTTTCTATTATGTTTGTTTAGCCTATGCTATTTAAGGACTGAATCATGAACTTTAGAATAAATTTTTTGGTGAGGATGGTTTCCTACAAAGAAGCATATCTACAAGGAGAGGTTTCAAGTATGTTATGGCGGGGGTGAGCCTTCCTCTAAAATATGACTTGACAGAAGCAGTGAGCTGGGTGCCAATTGTGTCATGATCATGTGATCACCTGTGGCTTCTTCCAGGAGATATGTTGTTTAAGAATGTGTGTATTTTAAATTTTTTGATGTTTGGTAAGACTCAGAGAGAGAGAAAGAGAAAGGAAGTTTTTTTCTACGACTCGTTTGTCAACCATTAGCTTGGAATGACTTCCAGCATATAGATTGCCCTACATTAGTGTGAGCTAAGGTAGAAAAGTAGAATGAAATGAAATGATTTTTAAAACCCAAATTGAAATGTTGAATTCAAGGACACAAAAAGATGAACAAGAGAAGGGATGATCTTTCACTAATACGATACTAATGAAAGGAAAGAAATGTCCGTTTTAAAGCACCAAAATACGATTGATTTTAGACAATAGAAGAAGAGAATGTTCCAAGGGAGAAATTTAATGTGAGAACCTTTTATAAAGGAAATAAACATGAAAATTTTCACCTAGAAATGAAGAAATGAAAAGAACCCTGAATGGGTCCCACCGGGCGTGTAAAAATGTTTCACTTGATTCTAGATCGTTTCTTGGAATGTTGATGAAATAGATAAGGGTAAAGGGCTAGGAGGAATACCTGTCAAAATGATGGTTGTAGGTTGTTGCATGTGTATGACTTCTTGATCCACAACTGATCGTGAGATCTTCCTTTTGGCTGGGAGGAACTACCTGAAATAGAAAACAAGACAACCAAATAAAATTTAAACAGTATATGCAGTGGACTACCTAGCATATGATAGATCCGAGAAGTGTGATACTCCCTAGATGGTTGTCAATCCACTATTTAAAATAACTCAATGATAACAATAAATGAAATCCTACTCTAAAAATTATTTATGTATCTCATTTGTCTACAATAAGAAAATTTGTTCACAAAAGGCTAAGATATGATTGAATTTGAAGGTCAAGGTCTATGTCAGGATACCGGTACCGGTCTAGATCTGGCTCTAGGTTGTTTTGGGTATTTAGTGGACGTTTCTAAGCTCTATTATTGGTATGAGGGTAAAAACATAGAGACTGACGTCAGTATGGTATGACTGATGTCAGTTTAGGTTAACTGGTGATGGTTGTGGGTAACCGGCGTCGGTATGGTTGGGTACAGGAAACCCAATAAAAATGTGATCTAAGGGTAGATCTAAGGCTATAGGGAAATGGAAAGAGCAATGACAAGGTCTGTGTAGGTCCTAGATGTGTACTCAGTGGTGATTAAAATCTGGGTATGGGTAGTTCAAGGATGTGGGTGAAGGAATGGTCAAGTTTGTATGGAGGCAAATTGTGGGGGAATGGGAATGGGAGTAGAAGATAATAACAGAAGTAAAAGAGTCTACCCAAAATGAAAATGAACAAGTGTTGTTTAACAAAACACTTATTGTTGTATGATTTTATTTTTTGGTTGGAAATAGTGGGTGATCAAATGGAAGGAACTTGGTATGGTGGTGACGCTTCCTTAGATGCTCCTGTGAAGGTAGACGGCTTTTTGATTGCTCCTGGTACTAGTTGTGGATGTTATAATGCATGTACGAATGTTGGTTTTGCTTGCATCTAGCTCTAGTTTCATATCTTTCTCTCAAAAGATGTGCTAACCTCAAAATAAGGTTGTTTTGGGGATTAAATGGTAACTGATGATAGTTTTAGGTTGACCAGCAATGGTTTAGGGTAATCAGCTTCAGTTAGGGTGGGATTCCCTAGGTTTTACCAAACTGGGCAGATCCTCTTGGTTTTATTGGATCTCATTAGTTTCCTTCTATGGATTAGAATGGAAACTTACTTTCTAATGGGTGGGAATGTGGTTAGAGGGAATGTAGGCTTTGATCTTTAGGGTTTAGGTAGGTCTTAGTTAGTTATATCAACATACCAAGAATAGGTCTTAGGGTGAGGTGGCTAGATGAGGTGTGTAGGTGAGGTGGTGGTGTGGAAATTATCCAATTAGGATATTTAAATAATATATATTGTGAGGAAATGGATTAATTTAATTAAATTAATATTAGAGTGGGGTGAAACAGGCCATGGTTAGATGAGTGTGTTTGAGTTAGTTATCTATTGAGGAACCTAGGGGGTGTGACCCAATTTTTGTGTCTACACTAGACATTCTTCATACTTATGTTTCTTTCCACACCATGCACATTATATCAGATCAAGACACTCACGTTTGTAATGCTATTTAGATCCATAGTTTTAGCAAGTTCCTAGTGGGAAATCACATCATCATCCTCCATGCTTATTGTAACCATGAAAAAATATTACATGCGCCCCTCCATCTGCATGCCATTTATAACGGTGATCATCATCCTTATAATTGCTTACAAGACTAGTCTGACACACACCAAGATCAATAGCATTGTGGATCTAATCAATCAGTTTGTAATCCTTGGTATCATGGGTCATAGAGGTACATATCTTACAATAGCAAGAAAAATTCTTACAGATAGCGTGCTGTAATAGAGGGAACCTACTTGAATTATGGTCCCCATGGAAAATATCACAGTCTACCACCATAGCACATACCATCTTCTGAGGGCAACTATCCTTCGCATGCCCTTTCACTTCATAGTTTTTACACCAAATCCCATTACGAACCTCATGCACTAATTTTGTAGACATCTTCTCTAATGTTTTTTCCATTGCAAAAATTTGAGCCTCCAAGTAGGACTAACACTAATATAAACACTCCCAACAACTTCAGTGTGCAGGGAAGCTTCCAATGCCTCGCGCGGGTCTAGGAAAGTCTTGTACAATAGAGCCCTTATAAATGGTGTTATTAATCCTCCAACAAACCATTGAGCATGTCGAGAAGGATGAATTTTATAGGATAGTTTTGACAAGAGAGTATTGAAATGTGCATCATACTCCTGCACACTCCCTGCCATTCCCTCCTAAATATCCTTCATGGAATTGATGCTCTTCTTCTCAAACTCTAGGATATAGAGCTCTATTAGGAATATTTTCTTCAACATGGTGTAGTCTACCACCATCTAATAGGGGTCATAATTCCTATACAAACTCTGTGTGCACCCTTGCAACGTTGTTACAAACTGTCTTACCTTCCACTCTAGGGTAGTGATCCCTTTTACATGCCATAATACCTCACACTTTTGTACATGCTTTGTATCATATTCAATACCCCTATAGTTTGGTAAGTGCAATGAAATCTCAAAAAATACTTATGGAGGTGGCCGAGGCCCTTGTCTCAGAATAAAGAGCCTTGGTTTTGTCTGATGTTTCCTCCTCCACGAGATCCATAGGATCCACTAGGTCTTGTTCCTCTTGATCCACCAGATCCTTTAGATCCGCTAGGTCCACTAGGTCCTCCATCCCCTACACCACCAGATCCACCTCTTGTAGTTAGAAAATGGCCTAAAGTGGTCATGTCAAGTGTTCCCAATGTCCCACTGAGCTATGTGCTAATGGTTTGTGATATTTTTCTACTTCCAGTTGCATGTCCCGCGCCACTCCTAGATGTGATACCCAAACCTTGCATACTTTCACCTAGTCTAAAAATTCCTCCAAATACTGGAATAGAATGCGCAGCCATGAATGATCCAAATGATAAATTATATCCCCTGGGCACAGATTGGTTACTCCCACTGATACCAATTGGGTTAACAATAATTCTCACTTGAGATGGAAAACCAAGTGCCAGGGGTTGGTCGCCAGCTGGGTTCATATGTGTGCTGATGGATCTCCTTTTTTCATGTGATGAATTATCATCTGAAGCTAAAGGGGATTATCTCCTGTGATTTCTAAGATGGGGTAGCATAGACTTCTTAGGTTCTATGTCCTCTGTGTGAATGTGTGAACCTCAACTCCTTCCTGCAACGTCTTCCTCCATAGATCCATTACACTTACAACCTCCTATTTTCTAGACATATCCCTTTCACGAGATTTTCTATACTTTAGTCGTCTCTCCTCCCTTTCCTTCTCAGCTGCAATGTCCACCATCTTCCTCCACCCTAGCTTCCTCTCCCAACACTCAAAGAATCTTAGATGGCCATGGTAAATGCCTCTAAACTTAAGGTAATGACCAAGATGTTCATAGCCAAAGGAATAACATGCAAAAATGATCCTATAGGATCCCTCAGAAACTCAAACTCAACAACTTATGGGAAATAATACGTAGAAATGGTGTATTCAAGAGTATAACTAGTCAACACTCTCTTCTACCAGTGATCAACAACACTCATCCAAGTTAGATTTGCATCTTGCAGCATCTGATAATCATCTTGGGCCCATACACGTGATCTGTAGTACTAGCTTGATTTGGATGCATATGTTGAAATCCATTCATATAGTTCTACTGGGAAACATCAGAAGAATTTATCATATAGCTCATGGTATAGGCTCTCTACTACCCTTCTACATGCATCAAACTCAGGTCCAGTGCTGAATTTTTGAGAAAACTCATCCTTCGTGCTCTTGAACCATCCTTCAAACCTTTCCAAGGTCAAATGTTCTGTCATCACACATCACAAGGACAAAGATACATGCCATTTATCACAATAACTTAGAAAATAGGTCCTATAAATAGAACCAAGATGTAGTCATTTTTATACCCTTAGATGAATAGTCTAATCCCATGCTCACTGACCTCTCACCTAGTGGGTATTGGGCACTCACTTGAGGAACACATGGGAAAAATTCTCTCCTTTATGCAAGTCTTGTGAGAATGCATCATCTTATGACATATATTCAAATTGAAATGAATAGAAAAGAAACATGCATCATTCTGAGAACCTAGGATGAGTTATTACATCAATGCATCCATAGAAGAGAAATAACCAAAAACGTATGGAAATGGTTCATACATAAAGGAAATGCATAAGGATTATACTCATGAACACACATATGATTTAGAATAGAGCCTTATATTCATATTAATATGTTCAATAACCACATTACATCACTTGAAGTCATAACATACCCTCATATAATAACACAAAGCCAAGTCATGCATCAGAACTACACTATGTTCATCACATTACAATCCTTAAATGCAGACTCATCCTTGTAAGTGTGTCATCACTCCTATATTTTCCTAATCCCAACCCATAGAATCCTCCATAAGATCTTTGTAGAGATTTACCTCCTTTCTAGTACCTCCACTCTCTCAGGATGACTCCATGTCTCTATCTTCTCTTCGTATCCTTACCCATTCACCCTTTTTACTATCTACGCACCTCAATATATAGCTTTCCTGACTTTACCACCATGACTTATAAAGTAGCAAATTTTCTGCCAAGTGTCCAAGTGATCCTCTAATGGAGCATGCCTCCTTTGATCTGAGCTCTCCACTCTATGCAATGATGTTCTTCTAGAACCTTCCATCGCATGCATGGAATATTACCTTTTTGATCCTTCAGTCTCTAGGATGGAACCTTATTCACTCTACATGCTAGAAGGGTCACACTTTTCTTGTGTTCTACATAGGACGCTGAATATGGCTAAGTCCAAAACCCATCTTACCTTGTGTGTGTGTGTCGTGTGTTCTGTAAAACCCTACTAGAACCCTTCTCTGCATGCTGTCAACCCTGCGCGCCCTTCTTCAACTAGGTCTCACATGCCCACACACCTTCTTGTACTTATCCAATCATCTAGGGCCCAACAACCCTATTCTTTTTCATGAATTTTTCAAGGTATATAGGTGTAAATCTCTAATTATTTGTGAAATAAATTAAATTTGGAAGTTGTTAAAATAATTTTGGAAGACAAAAATTAAGTTTTTGGTTATTCCTATCTTGTGTAACCTTATAAGTAATTAGAATTATGTTTTTTTGTCATATGTGGAATTTATTAGTATGTTACAGTTTTGCACAACTTTATGCTTATTGCATGAAATTTTGTGTGTGTTGCGTGGAATTTTCTATACTCTGTGGAATTATTCCTTGTTACCTAGAATTTTCTTCACTCCATGACATTCTACCTTGTTGTGCATACTTTTATTTTCTTCACATAATTTTGTCTTTGTTTCATATTTTTTCCACATTCCTCAGTTATGTGGCTTTTAAATTAAATTTCTGTGGAACACCAAATGTTTTAAGACATGCAGAACATTTTTTCTTTGTTCCATAGTTTCCAAACTTGGAAAAGATTTATCTTCTTTCCTCTTGCATCACAACTTCACATGGATTGTTCTTTGTGCATTGTAGACTCCTTTAATGATTCTCATACTTTTTTTAGAGTGTTTATTGAGTTGTAAGTAATACCATTTGTTTAAAATCCATAGAATTATGTTCTCCTTATTATGTGGAAATGCATCTTTTGTTAAATCCACAGAAATTTAACCATAGATCTCTCCAACTATTAAAACAACATAACTCTAAGTTTCTCTAAATTAATAAGTTTTTTGAAGTATGGCCAACTCATCTGATTTATCCTTTTATAAATCTCAATTGTTAAATATTACTTTATTATTTAGATTTAGATTGAAAGTGACCTTTATGGTAAGAAAGATATGGGATTTAACTAGTGGTGTTGAAAAATGACACACTAGGAGACAAGCTAATCCTGAAAGCTTGAGTTCCTTCTCCCAAAATCCCTAGGAAGACATGTCAATCCTATATCGAATCAATAAAGATGAATTATTATTGAACATAGGACACGTGGAGTCTCCAACTAATGCATGTACTTAATTGTAAACTATGCATGAAGATAGTCACATTTCTAAGATAATTAAGATAATCATTGAATTGTTTACAAATCCAATGAAAGGAGATGAAAAGATAGTTAATTAATTAGCTAGGATAAAGAATATTAAGGCATAATTAGATGGATATAATTGTGAATTTTTTCAAGATAAGTTATATTTTATTGTTTAGATTAACATACTTGAAAATTTTAGATATTACATTTCTATTTTGAATTCTAAGTATCAAAATAAATTTGATTTTCCTGATTTAGATACTATATCATCTCTCATAATTCAAGAATAAAGAGTAATGGAGAAATTTGATTCAAAAAATAATGCCTCCCTGGCATTTCTCTCTTAAAATTAGTAATCATTTAAAAATCATAACAATAGCAATCAAAATCCAAACTTTAAATATAAATTCAAAACTAATCCTAAAAATAGTTAGAATAGTAAAAATTTCTAAGTTAAGTTTGATGGAAATTATACTAAATGTGGAAAAATGTACATAAAACATCTTACTTATTTTATAATATAAATAAGGTTAGTAAAAATTCTAAACATATGAACTTGAACAATAAAAAATAAGAATAAAAACCAGAATCAAAATAAAAAATAAGATAACATTGCTGAGAAATCTATTGCTCTTTATACCACTCTCTCAGCCTCTAATGAAAATGAATGGTTCCTACATAGTAGTGCATCTAGGCATATGACATATATTCATGCTACTATCCAGTAGCATATATAATGTTACCAACCAGTAACATTCACATTACTGATGACCGATAACATACATAATGCTACCAACCAGTAGCATTGTGTATACTACTAGATGAAACAATTAAGGCCAAAAACATGAAATACAATACCATAAAAATTAAAAATACTTTAATGTAGGGTTGCAATATCTAGTCAATCTTGATCTTTAAAGAAAAAAGGAATTGCAAGGATAGTTAAAATTTGCATACAAAATTGTAAATATGTTATTAGTATATATATGAAGGTGAATTTTGAAAATTTCAATTTCAATCTAAAGGTGATTTGATTTTAAAAAGTTGGCTATTGGTGTAAATGCTAGGTGAATCGACCCCTAAAATTAAATTGTACCTAAAAACCTTAGGCGACTGAGTCCTAATTCCTACCCTAAAATTTTATGAAATGTAAATTTTAAAAACCGGAATATTCATGATTTAACAAATATTCACCACTAAAATTTACCCTTATTATAGCACTTTCTCTCCCTATTGATAATCCTTACTATCTAAAGAGTTAGTAATTTTTACAAATTTTGGACAAAAAAGGGAGAAACTGTGCAAGGTAGGCCTTTTGGGAAACTAAAGGAATAGTTCTGTCATTCCCTAAGTTCCTCACATTTCCGCCTAAGCCACTTGCAAAAGAAAACCATAAAAATTGGGTCATTTTTGGGATGAATAGAAAATTTTCAATATTCATTGAGTTCCCCACAACCTCGCACTGGACGTCTAAGGCACACTTGGAAAAAATAGGATAAATCAGACATCATTGGCATTGGGGGAAATGTTCTTATGTTCCTTCACTTCACCGAACCCCTGATCTAGTTGAAAGGGAGAAAAGGGAATTATAACTGGGTAGATCATGCATTTAAGGAACTAACATAATAGTTTGGTTGTTCCCAAAGTTCACTAAACCCCTGATCTAGCCAAGGAATAAATAAATATTTAAGGGGCAGTGTAAATCAGACATGTTGGGTACCATGGAAATAGTTGTAACTTTTCTCACATTCCATCACTTCAATGTATGCCAACAATGTATACCAATAAGTTGAGGTCAATAAATTTAGGTCCAGAAGAATCACATGTGATAGTGCCCTTATGTATTTAGTTCTCTGATACCCATTTTATTTGATCCCTAATCACAAAGACAATATAATCAATTAGAGGGGCTCAGCCAAGCACTAACATAACTATTCTCCCATTACACTATCCCCCTGAAGTATGGATTCACTGATACAAGGGAAAAATTAATTAAAGTGGATTTTGAAGGCCCATGAGGAACTTTCCTTTATTCCACTATTTCTCTAAAAATCTGGTTGGACTGACTAGGATCTTGTTTTTGGGCCATAAATTTTGACTTAGAGCTCTAAATTTTACAAAATTAGTGGTGTTGGAACTATCTCATGGAGGGATTCATTTTTGCATGAAGAAATGAATAAAATGATGGAGTTTTGGAGTTCAAAAGTATAAACATGGGTTCTAAAGGGAAAAGGGTAGCTATAACATTTCAACCACCTAAATCTAATGATGAATGATACTCATACCTCCTTCTGCAAGTCGAATGAAAAGAGGAATGAAATGTTAAGGGTGTCCATGTGGTCTTGCAGGTGTTTATGGAATTTTGTTAGTTGTTGGGTTTAAAATGGTGCACCCTCTCTCTTTCCCTCCTCTTTCTCTCCCCCTTTCTCTATATATTTTGCAAATCATTCATTTATAAAGGGTTGGATGCATGAAATGCAAAGGCATGATGTAAAAATGGTATCCCAAGATTTCATGGAGATATAGACCTCAGATTTGGGATCTTGCATGCATTTTTTTGCCTTCTAATTCAAATTTAATGGATTTTACATATTTTTATTGCAATAAAATCTGGTTTTGTAGCTCTTTCTCTGCCCCAACTATGTTTTTATTACATTTTTACCTCTGTATTTTCTGTTATTATGTTTTGTATGTGTTTATTTTACATTTAGATGAATGAGGGAATTTTATGGCAATTGTAAAATTAGGAAGATGGATATGGACTTTTCTGACTAGTGGTTGAAAACTATTAGCCCATTACTTTCTATGCAAGCATTATGACACAAGCTTTTAACATTTGGAATAAATATAGTGAAGTCTTCATGTATTCATGTTTAATGCCAAATCAAATAGTCTGTAAAACAATACCAGTCATGATATAATATTTGCAAATGTATATGTACGAATTTGTAACAAATATGAAATGTAGAGATAGAACCTTAAAATGTAATGGTTCATCTATATACCTACACTTATAAAATCAATCACACCCCTTATCAACATCAAATAACATTTATCATTCGGCATTCACATTGTATTCTACATATGTGATTGCTAGTAAATAAAATAAATAAACATATATATATATATATATAATATAATATGAAGTAAATTGGTTTGGTGAGGAAATTATTGGGCATGGCGGTGGAGTGTGCTAGATGTAGCAGGGCATGGGCGTCCTCACAAACATTTAAACCGTTCGACCAAATGCAATAAACAGGTTCTGATCCAATTAGTTCTCCCTTGCCAACGCACCCCTTCATGTGCTGAAATGATAGCTTTGAACAGGGTATAGATGTCCACCACAAAGACGGGGAGGATGTGTGTAGTAAGCAGTCTGTGTAGCGCCTCCTTCAACTTACCTCTCTCTCTCTGCATACGTTGTTAGATTGATCTGATATTGGTCGTGGATGGCATTGAAATTGTATGATTTTGGTTGCAGCAAAAAATGGGGGATGTGGGTTGAAGGCAGGAAAACTGTTTGACAAAATGCCTTGCCACAGTTTACTAGATTTTGACAGAATGGATTTGTTGAAAAGGTTCTAGAAAATTTAATGAAAATGTGTTGGCAGGCGTAAATCCCGACCCTAGACAACCTTTTGCTAATATCCTCTTATTGTGTGCGCCAATGGAATCTTTGGAACATGATATGGGCATCCGTCAAAGCACAAAGAAGAGAGGGATTTTGTTGGATGTTGTAGCTGCAACTACCCTGGCAGCTATGTATGCAAAGCATGGAGTATAAGAAGAAAGAAGAAGCACATGAACTGTTTGTTTGAATGCCCCAATGAGGCATGGTTTCCTAGGGGTGGATCCTGACCATGTAAACTTCATTTTTGTTTTAGTATGTGACTTGTAGGGTCTGCAGATGAGGCATGTAACACTTCATTGTTGTGAGAATCTCTTAAATCAGACCATTCTTGGCCACACCTGGGTATTGTTGTGAGAATCTTTAAACTTCTCTCGATGTGTCATTCCAACCTGTGGTGGCAGTGTGGAATCGTTTTCTTGGTGTTTGTTGAGCACATGGAATGTAAATTGTTTGGAAAAATGCCCGAAAGGAGTGTGACCCCTTGGTTACAAGACATGCTCAAATGGAGTTATGAATAGGCCTCAAATCTCGTCAACATGCAACTACACATTCAACTAGACATGAAACTCCTTTTTTCAAGCTGGAAAGATCATACATGTATGGTATTCTCACCCTTGACTTGCATAATTTTTGTATTACTAGATTCCCTTTTTCCAATGAAATTGAAATTCTAATAAAATTAAGGACAAGCTTTCGGTTTAATTAAATAAATCGTAGTGCAAAATATCAAAAACTCTACTGTTAAGAAAATTAATATTTACATGGTTATGGGTGATTTACTGTTTGGTAAATTAGTACTTACTAGTTTGGTGGTACAGTTAAAAGTATATTTGTAGCTATTGTGTTTAGTGTTTTGTTAAGTAATATTGTTGTATATTATAACAATATTACGTACTTAGTTAGTGGTTAGTATGTTGTACCCGTGAATAATTTTTCCGGATATTAGTTGTAACACCTCCCTATTATTTCGGAGGTTGTTTCGCTATGTAAGTGGTTATATAATAGTCATGTTTCGTGTAAGTTCAAGATAGAATAATAACATAGAGTAATATATTTTTGTGTGCTAAATTCATTGTCTGGTTTTCTGTGTAATGCCCTCCTTATTCCTATTAGTGGTATCAGAGCACGTATTTGTGAGAGCTAGTATATTTGCGATGCAATAATAATATGTTCTCTAAGGGCAGTGTTGTGTTGTTTTGCCGTGAGTAAAGGCGATTTTATGAGAAAATTATTGAAGATTTTGTAACATAATTTATACTATTTTTAGACTGGTAGTTCATATTCCTGGTCGTGGCCCTGCGGAATCTATTGTATTATGAAGATATCAATGTATTTTCCAAGTGGAGGTCTATGGGATTTCACTGTATCCATTTTATATCCAACGGATTTGCATCTAAGTATTGTTGAAAAAACCTTATGGTGGTGCATAGTTGGCCTACGTTTTAACCGAGATTACATCGAGATCGAATATGAATCATTGCTTGGTGTACAAGAGTCTGGCCCCAGATCTTTCATTCTAAGTTTCTTTCAAACACGACCTGCTTATGCTTGCCACATCATATTTATCTTCCTAACTGCACAAAAGACGTTTTCATTGGAAATTTATTCACAGCATGTCACATTTGGATTGTGAGTTCAACAGTTGAGAATGAGCATTGGATTCACCATGGAATTCGAAGACATTCCTTGATGCTC
Source organism: Taxus chinensis (assembly GCA_019776745.2). Lineage (NCBI taxonomy): Eukaryota > Viridiplantae > Streptophyta > Pinopsida > Cupressales > Taxaceae > Taxus > Taxus chinensis. The sequence continues at coordinate 456,190,347 of CM034154.1, read as the reverse complement.
GGTAAATTTCCCACCAATCAACAAAATTACGTTTGCATGCCACCTCAATTATGTACAGTTCAGATCTATCAATAGTCTATGAGTTTTCCATTTGATTATCATTTGCATTATTCAATAATCTTGTGTGGAGATCTATTCATACGTACTGCATGGAGGTATATAAGTATGTGTCAATAGTTTAGTGTCATTTAGTGTATTAAGTATTCATTATCCACATATAAAAAGAAGGGATATTTTTAGTGGTGAATATTCCATTTTAGGAAATTTTGAAAAGGCAAATTTTTCGGAACAGGTCAATGCCCTATTCGCCTAAAATTTCCAGTAATTTTTTTTAGGGGTCAGCTTCGCCTACATTTGAAAACATAACCTATAAAAACCTAGGTGATTCATCGGGTAGGATACTACTAGCAAACTACTACTTGAGGTATCGGCATATCAAGTACAACAAACTTGCAAAGTCTAAACACTAGTACACTGCAGATCTATTTTGAAGTTTGTAGTCAAGTGACAATTGTTATTTGTTGACATGCAACCATTACCATTTACTAACACGCGACAAAGGAATTGTGTTGACACTCAAAAATAACAATATAACTGACGCGTGACAAGGGTCACTCTATTGACGCACGACATAGTTTTGGAAGTTTGCAGTTGGGCAACAATTGTTGTTTGTTGACGTGCGACTACTATTATTTGCTAACACACGACAAAGGATTGTTGTTGATGCGCGACTAAGGAGATTCAGTTAATGCATGTCAAGGGAGATATAGTTGACGGGCGACAATTGTTGTTTGTTGACGCGTGACTAATACTATTTGCTGACACGCGAAAAAGAATAGTTGTTGACGTGTGACTAAGGGGATTCAGTTGACATGCGACAAGGGAGATACAGTTGACGGGTGACAATCGTTTTTTGTTAACGCGCGACTAAAACTATTTGCTGACGCGCAACAAAGGATAGTTGTTGACACGCGATAAAGGATAGTTGTTGACACGCGACATAGGTGATTCAGTTGACGCGCGACAAGGGGGATACAACTGATGGGTGACAATTGTTGTTTGTTGACGCACGACACAGTCTTACTGATGTGCAACATAGTGTTTAGTGACACATGAAAAAGGTTCAAGTTCAACTCAGCCATTCAAAGCAATGGAAGCTGCTAGAGCTCAGAAGACCCAAAAAGTAACAAAAAAATCTCAGAAGTCCATGTTCAAGTATTTTGGAAACTCTTATGCTAAAGATACCACAACCACTAGCACCCATACAGTTGCCACTGGAATCAATCATATTAATGACTGTGTTGAAGGTATTATTGAACTGGACATGCATTTTGCACAATATCAACCAAATGACACCTATGATGATACCATGTCAATGCTTGAAGATATTCCTATTGAGATGCTAGATCCTAAAGATATTCTTCCTATTGGGGTGCAACTAGGAGTGCATCAAGATATTGCACATACAAATACTCAACACAATGGAATAAAAAAATCAAATTCAAATTATGGTTCACAAAAGAGAAAACTAGGTGATTATGATAATGCTCAAAATTCTACTAAAAAAAGTAAAACATTGAAAGCAAAGAAGAATATGTGGACAATTGGGAGGACATACAAGTTTGATTGGGTTGCCAAGTTTCTTTTTATTGAACCTATACCGCTAGCTAATTCAAAAGATACAATGTCTGAATGTACATGTATAATATGTACGTGGAAATTGGGAAAGCAACAAAAAATGCAATTGAAGCTGGACATAATTGAAAAACAATATTTGACTGTAAGGGGGGAGGATGGCCAGAAAATCAAAACACAGGTGGAAAACTGAAAAAGAATGCATGCATGTCAAATACACAGCAGGTCAGAAAAGACGCAGACATCTCGTGGAAAAGGGAGGAACGATCACATCATAAATTGGTAAGATGAATCAATCAAATTTGCATGCTAAACTCATATAGTTCTCTACTTTATTTCACGTACTCAAGAAAGGAAGACTGATTTCAGATTTCCTTGATTACAAAGTTTTGTATCAATATAATGAAATGCACAACGTTCCTCAGTATCAATGGTCAGACAATAGTGCATGGGAAATGGTCAAATGCCTTTCAATTATAGAGAAGAAAGATTTGAAGGAGAGTGTAAAAAATGTAAAGTTTATCTCTCTATCAATTGATGAATTGATAGCAGTAGACAACACCGCAAGGGTATGTATCCATATTTATACATTAGAAAATCATATGAGGACACCACATCTATTGGGTGTTATGAAAATGGTTGAAAATTGCAATGCCGAAAACCTACATAAAATAGTTGTTTCTCATTTGAAAGATATTGTTGGCATGAATGATTATGAAATTGCTACAAAGTTGGTATGTGTTGGAGCAGATGGTGCATCAGTCATGCAAGGTCACCGAACTAGACTGTGTGGTAGATTGCAAACAAAAATGGCCCCTTATAAGTTAGCAAATCATTGTATGGCACACGCAATGAATTTAGCATATAAAATGGATAACAATAATGAAAATGTTGCTAAAGTAGAAGACCTTATAAGAGAACTTAATGCTTATATGGCAAGTAGCCCGAAACGATTTCTTGAGTTTCAAAAATTTGCAATTGGAATTACATATTACAAAAAACTTCTGAAGGATCATGAGACAAGGTGGATATCTTTGTATGAGCCTGCATGTAGAGTGCGTGAGGAGTATCCTTCGTTGGTTGCTTTCATGCACAAATATCGTCATGAAATTGACAGGACGAGGGACTTGTTGTTCTATCTAACTGATTTGGGGACATTGCTTGGCATTCTTCCAATTTTGCCGGAGATCAATACATTGATGAAGCATGCACAGAGCAGATTAGTCTATATTGTTGATTTTTTAAAGATGAGAAAATGGTATGTCAAAATCTTGATGTCTTCTTCACTTCCCAAGATAGTTTTGATACACATGTTTTTGATAATTTGAAATCTTTATTAGATCTTAAGAATCCCAATAACTATATAATATTTAATATCCATGATCACCTATGCATCAATGTTAATGGGAGGGATATACCACTGCATATTTTGCAAAGAAGTCAAGATATAATAGGATCGGAAAGAGAAGAAGTTCATGTGACACGAAATCTATTTGATTCTGTTACAATTGAAACAAGAATAAAAATTAGAAAAATTTCATAATCCTTATCATCAGAAATTAGAGAACGTTTTTGCACAAATAAAATTCTTGAAGCAATGGGTGTGATGAATCCTTATTTTTAGAATACTGAAAGTGCTCATGCAGACTTTGTAAAAAAACTTTTCCATAAATCTATGGGTACAATAATGGAACATTTCACTAAGACGGCAGAGGTTAAGGGTATCGAAATCAAAGGTATATTAAATGTTGATTTATTAAAGTCTCAATCAAAAAAATTTGCAACGACAATGAGGAACCAATATAAATTATTAGATGAACCTTTCGAGAGTGGTGCTATTACAAGGCTCTAGCAAGGAATTTATCTCAAAGTATTGTGTTACAAGAAGACATCAGTGAATATTTTAGATTATATGAGTTGTGCCAAACAATGGTTTTGGGATCTGTGGAGGATGAAAGGGTTTTCAATGCTTTATCATTTATCAAATCAAAACTGAGAAACAAGTTGGATAAAAATATGGAAATTTGCATGAGGTGTTACGTATCTTACTACTTCATGGAAACCTTTCCTTTCGACATAGCAATTTCACATTGGAATTCCCTTTACGAAAGAAGAGGTGTGAATAATATAGCTACAAATACAACTGTTCTAAATGTTGAGAGTGGAATTGGCACATTGTCACACTCTACATAAGAGAACATTGAGTTTGAAGAAGCTATTGATATGGATTGTTTCAACTTTAAACAGGTATCTTCTTCACCTTACTTTTATTGTTTGTGACCTTTAATTTTGTTTCAGCTCTTGTTATCATTAAAGATATATATATATATATATATATTTACATTTATTTAAATACAATTTTTAAATTTATTTTTTGAAAACGTGGGTTGACGTCCATCTGAGGAAGCTGGTACTTCTCGGGACTGACAATGTCAGAAAACTCACCCATCTATCTACTAATCCATTTCTCGTGTTGAGTTTTCTTTAAAAAAATATCTAGCACATTACGAGTGATGATTTCACAACCATATAAAACACTAGAGGTAACTTAAACCCTATCATATGACCTTTCTTAATTTTTTACAATTATGTTTAATTTATTTTTTATTTTTGTAAAATGCTTTGATATATTTTTTAAACTGTGGGATAAAATCACACAATTGAATTTTACACAGAGGAAGATTTTTCCATATTATAAAATTCATAATCCATGATCCATTATACAATTCATCATCATCCATATATATCATATCATACTCCTGACACTCCAATTATTATTAAATTCATCACATCGTTATCATATTCCTAACACTCAAATTATTATTAAAACAATTATTTATCTATCATAATCCTAACACATTCCATTTTTTAAAAACAGTTATCCATTATCATCATTCATCATCATCTATGTCCATTCTAATGTCATCATGATCATATCATTACAAGTATGGAGAAGAAGAATTTAAGAATGTTCAAATGTATCTTTCGTACAACATTTTAAATTTTCTTAAAAAAAGTATCCATTATCATCAACCAGATTCCATGATCGTCCTTGAAGCTAAATCTACCTCCACATACAATTCATGATAATCCATATCTATGAGATTGATTCTATTATAATGTCATCATCCACATCTAATGTAATCATCATTACAAGTGGAGAAGAAACATAAATGCCATATATAATCTAGAAATTCTATACATAATATATAGGAATTTATAAAATTAAATATTATATAGTATTTAAAATTTTCAAAGGCTATCAAATTCAAGTTTCAACTATCAAATCCAGATAATAAAATTAAAATGTCATGACCACAACATTCAATGTTTCAAATTTTCAAATATAGATTCAATTTTTCAAGTTTCCAGTTTCCACACTCAATAATAAAAAGTTTCAATTCTCAATTTTATGTACCCCTTTCCATTTCTATGCTCCTTCCCCCAATGGTTTCTTTGCATGTACCCCTTTCCTCAATGGAAGAAATAATCCCAGAACTTATGACATCTTCTGCAGCACTGTCTAGATTTTTAAAAATTCTTTCTTCTTACTTTGTCGCATCTCCATGGGATGAAAAATTTGGATCAGTAGCTTCCTTAGTTTTGAATAATATTTAAAGGTCAAAGCCATGCTCTTTAATTATCTGCTTCAGTGTATTGTTTTTTTTTTTAACTAAAAAATACTTTCCTTCAAATTCTTCACTGTGGATAAACTATTGTTTTTTGTTTCCAAGTGAACTTGGAAAACCTTTTCTTGACTCTTCAAATTTTCATATTTCAACTGCACAAAAAAAGTGATGTCAATTCAACATATTAATAACATAAGAAAACTTTAAATTAACAAAAAATATAGTTTGAAAGTGATAATACTTATGATAGCTCTATCTCTCTCGGCATTTGCAACTGCTACCAGATCCTTATCCTTAGACCATTTGTTAAAATATCCCTAGGCCTCAGCACTAATATTTTCCATTTTTTTTAATGTCTTATCCAAACTTTCATCTTTATAGTTGTTGTTATACGTGGCATTCCCACTTCTTACTTGGGTAAGTAAGGAATCCATCTTTGCAGGTTGATTTTAGACTACAGCGTATAAACTATCCATTTTCCAATAATTTTCATAACGACTTATTATCTCATTGATAAGTACTTTATCCCTTCTCTCTGATTCTATGAGATGAATGATACAAGGTAGAATAAACTCATCGACATGGGATTGACAATCATAACCAATTAAGTTCTCTAAAAGAAAAGGTAGAAACTATTCACCTTCTGTATCTGATTAAGATGATCTTGCTGGAGAGGTATGGGGGATTTTGGGTTGATCAACTGTAACTTGTTCCTACCTTTGGGTGGCCTGATCCTGTTTGTGATAAAATAAATCAAGATTCAGACAAATAAATCTAAAGAGAAATGTAATTCAATAAGGTAAATAATGTTGAAATAGAAGTATACCTGCTGGCCTTGAATCATCTCACATGTATTGAAAAATCCAGTTGGGTCATTACTATTAATGCCCAAGTAATCTTCATCTAAATTTATATTGTTTAAAACTAATATGCCTATAGCGTTGGACAAGCCACCAAGTGAGATGGTTGGAATTCGAAAGGAGGAGGAAATTTTTAGTGTCTCACTAGGGGCTGAAGCAATGGGCATGTGTTTACCAATGTTATTTTTTCCTGATCCTCTGGTTGGAATTTTGAATATTATTGGTGGAGGGGGGGTGGTGCCACTATTTGTACAGAAGGAGGACTGCAATGTGCTGAAAATTTCAAGAAAAAACATATGAAAAACTAGAAAACAATGTTAAAACTATGAAATTAAATGAAGTACTATTCAAAAATTATACCTTGTTGTTGAGGGGTAGCTTGTCGCGGTGGTTGAGGAGGCTGTGTTTGAGTGGTAACTGGTGGTTTTTGAGCTGTCTGTTGCTGAGATTGCTAAGGTGGTTGTTGAGAAGATAAAAATGCATGTGACTGAATTGAGTGAGTTGGGGAAGATGGTTGACTTAACGAAACACGTGTTTGGGTCAAATTCCATGCAATGTCATCAACATTGAATTGTATGTCAATTCAATTGAGTAAAATTTAAATGGGAAAATAAAAATACTAATCTGGAATTTGTAAATAATACATGAAAGGGTATTACTTCTCTGTCATTTAACGAATTCAAACTGTTGGGGGTTCGAAGATGAGTGGGATTCCATTTCAGATTGGGAATCTCCCAATGCCTCAGCATGTTGTTGGCATTTTCCTCTTGATGCCACCTTTTTTTGAGGAAGGGCCTCCATAAATCTTCTATGAAAATAGTAAATAGTTAATACCTGTGCACAGTGTAATGTTGAAATAAAAAATTAATAGTTTATACCTGTTGTTCTTCAAATGGAATGGAAAACTTCATCAAATCCTCATCCGTGCAAGTGGGAATTGGTTTTTCTTTTAAATTTAAAAGATCCTCGTAATAAAGGCCAAGGAGATAGTTTTTGGAGTAAATGATAGGTTTTTCTCAAAGATTTGCATTTGTAATGTCATTTTTTATTTTTTTAGATAAAAAGGTGCACCAATCAAATTTTTGTTTTGCGATAGTTACAAAAATGTATGCAATGGCCCAATTGGTATATCTTTTTGGTGACCTTGTAAAACTATTCTAGATTGGAAAAAGGAAATCATTGCAAAAAGAAAGTGGTGTGAAATTTCTTGCATATCCACACCATGCTTGGATTTATTGACATGAGCTGCAAATGCCAAAAAATACTTGGAATTAATATAAATTTAAATTGTATCAAAATCAAAAACTGAATAAAAAATGAAAAATGAAAACAGTTTACACTTATAATCAACATGGAAACCGAAATTAGATTCGAGATATTTCTTATTGTCTTCAACGAGTGTTACCTTTCTTATAACAAAGGGTAAATTTCTGAATGGGAGGCCTGTAAACTGATGAATATCCATTAGGTTGATACCGAATTGAAACAATTGGTTTTTGTCCATAGTAACATTAAATATGTCATCCTCTGTATAGTAAGAGGAGAGAAGGTAGTTCAAAATATATTGGTTTGTTTCAAAATGGGGCATCTTAACTAGCCCACTAAACTCACATGCATCGATCAAATCTTTGTATTCGGGAGTCATCTGTAAAATAGTCGGGATGTGGGGGCACAAAGGATTCCTGTAGAGTATCTTTCCCATGGAAAGGACTGGAGTTTCCTCTTCATTTTTTTCTTGAGCTTGGAGTTGGGATGCACTTGTAGTCACCATTGTATTTGTCCTTGATCTTGATTGAATACCTGACCCGAACAATGGATTCCTGTATACCAAAAAAATCAAGAGATAGAAAATGTAAACATGAAAATGACCAGTGGGAAGGTATTTATAGGAAAAAATGCATGTCAACCTACCTCATTGACATGCATCAACATGTCTTGTTGTCACACATCAACAACGTGCATCAATGACCCTTATTGGTGCGCGTTAATAACCATTCTTGATGTGTGTCAACCTGACTTGTTGACACATGTCAATGACCCTTATTGACATGTGTCAACAAGGTTCATTGACACTCATCATCAAGTCAGGTTAACACATTTCAAGAAGGGCCATTGATGTGTGTCAACAATGTTCATTAACGCGTGTCAACAAGACAAGTTGACACACATCAGCAAGGGTCGTTGACGCACATGAACACAGTCATTGTCAAGAGTCAACAAGGGTCATTAATGCGTGTTAACAAGGGTCATTGACACACGTAAACAATGCATCAATGAGGCTTATTGACATGCGTCAATGACACACTAGTGTCTCCAAATTTGTAGTCTCTCTGGCTCAAAAAAAGGGAAAAAATTTAGTTCTAAAAAATTGGTAAATTCACCTTTCACTGAAACTGGTTCCGAGGATATTCTCCAAGTATTTTCCACCTCCAATTTTCTACAAGTGCCTTAAAATGAACCCTAATAAAGTTTTAGTTGTGTAAAACTAAATAAGTAACATCATTAATGATATAGAACAAAACTAGTATATTAACTAACATGGTATGTGTATAATTCATAAGATATAAGTAATTGCTAGCACAAGTAAGTTGTAGCATTTGTAAGATAAGTTAGTATAGTATCAAAAAACTATATTATTATGGAAGTAAATATGTCATGATACTTTTGTGATAATTAGCATTTAAGAATAAACAATGTGTAACTTCATAGGATAAAATCAATGTAGTCTCAGTGATGTCCATACATCATCAAAAGAGTGATTTATTTTATGAAAGTGTTCTAGAAATATTCAAAAATATAAAATAGTAGTGATATGATGAGTAACATGGTAATAACACATTACTCAACAACTAATTAATCCATAATGATCTAATACATGTTATGATGCATCATGACATGTCATGCCTTTTATACAGAAACATGATAGTCAAGACATAATAAAGTTGACTAGTGTTAGCTAGTTCCAATGTGTAAGAAAAAAATGTAATAAAAAAATGATGTAAAGCCAACTATGTAGTAAAAAATCATATATTAAATATTAAATAAGTAATCATGCATCAATTAATGTCATGATCATGAATTATAACAATCAATGTGCATAAATAAATGTGTAATAAACAATTCCATAATAATGAAATATAAAAATCAATGTACATAAAGCAATTTTATAATCATGATGTATTATAATCAATTTACAAGAGGAAATTTGTAACAAATAATGATCTAAATCATAATGTATAACCATCCAAAGTGTTGTGAGCAATGCAGAATGATCTTTGAGCTAGTATTCAAGATGCTATAAGTCACTTTGTAAGAATCAATGTATAAATACAATAATTGTAGTATAAATTAGAATTGGGTTTAGAGTCAGAAATACAATCAATCAATAGCTATCAAACATTCCCATAATCTATGTGTAAAAAATATAGTGTGTATCAAAACAATGTATTTCATAAGCTAAGTATGTCATAACAATGTGTATGCAATGGTAATAACTCAAACAGGTAAGAAATATGCCATATGATGTTTGATCATGTCAAAGATATAATAAGTAACATGGCATATGATGTTTTTTCTATTCTAACAATAAAACTAGTAATATAGCATAACAAGTAATAGTAGTAGTACACCCCTAATGTTAATGAGAGTAAATAAAATAGGTGATGAAAATCACACATAGACATTAAAATTATATGAGAAAAAATAGCATAAAGCATATAAGTATACTAAGAAAACACAAGTGTATAAAGGAAACATTGTATACAACATACAATCATAAATAAAATACATAAGATAACATACGAGTGTATAGGGAATTCAAAGCAAACAATATTACAATTCAAACAACTATACAAAGAAATTGAGGTAGATATTATCACATGGTAATCATATAACTGCACAGAGTAGTCAATGTCATACAAAAATTAGGGGATACAACATGTAAGAGCAAAAATAAATATATTCAATTAATTTTATATAGTAGTTAAGTAACATAATATGCAAGGACATGGGATAATAAAGAAAAACAATATCATATAATAATCAATGAACACAACACATAAAATCCCAAAGTAGTTATGTCAATAAATTCCACACATTAGTCACAACATGTAATACACAAGTATGTATAGTAATTAGATAAAAATCCATTAAATGTAATTCTCAAGAGCATGGAGCCATTATATCAATCAATGTTAGGGAGTAACTGCTATCACCAAAAAAACACCCTATGATTTGATCATGAATCAATGAATGAAAAACTAGTATTTTTGGGTAACATGGGATTGTCTCTAAGTGCAGGACCTTGTTGCTGAGACAAACCTCCAGAGAAGGATGACTTAATCTACCTTAATCTAATTCTAAAACTACTCTGAAGGAAGGAAATGCATCTAACCAGTCCTAAACTAATCATGCCAAGGAACTAGGGATATAGAGAGAGGATTAGAAAAATGTATGAAAGGGAAATACTAATCTAAAAGGAGGTGATAACACCATAAATGGGTGGAAATTCTCTAGTGAGGGAGAAAGGAGAAGGAACATAGGGAAGGGAGAGGTAAGACATAAGTGACATAGACCCAAAAAAATCATTTACCATTTGTTTTCACATAAACACAACACAAATGAGCTTGCAAAGGAGAAATACATGCATAACATAATACAATAAGTAAAGGAGAGGTAAGGTTACAAATAAAACAAGTTAGGAAAAACAAAATGTGTCACAAAACAAGATTTATTGATATAGAAGTATGTACAAACCATTACAGTTGCAGAAGAAGGCACAAAAATACATTACCAAGCCCAAAAATGGAGGTTTAGAGCTCACAGCTTCTGTAAAACCATTTTGAAAAGTTTTTTTTGTAGTTTTGGAATATCTCCCTTTTAATAATGAATTTTTTTACAATATATAATTTAATTGAGAGAGAAAGAAGAGAGAGAAGCTAAGGGGCACAAATTTTTGGACTTTAACCACCAATGGTCTGCATTCAAGGCTTCTTCTAAGAACATGGGAACCTTACAAAGTCATAATTCAATATATTTCATCCTACAAAAGAAAATGAGGCCATGCTTCATCAAGTTAGGTGGTTGAGCTACTTTATTTGATATATTGCATGCCTAAACTACTCTTTTTTGCCAAAAATATGTGTTTCCCATTTTGACCCACTAAAAGCCACCAAAATTAGATTTTGATGATGCCAAGTTGAAGGGATTAAGGAGATATTTCCAATGCTGTAATTTTTTTCTTATTTGGAGCTCTGGATCAAAAGATACGGCCTTTTGAAAATTTTCCTATTGGGAGGTACAAGAATTTGACATGTGGAAACCTATGATTAGCTCAGGGATTGACCTCTACCAATATGTGCAATGTTTCACCTTTTTCCTTGTGTCTACCTCCCATTGGTTTGGGGTTTGAGATTTTACTTCCTTTCTTCTCCTTCCTTCTCCTTTGGCTTATGAAAGTTTACCGTATTGAGAAATACAAACTAATAAGAATTTGTCACGTTCCTTTGAGGTGTTAGTCTGTCATTTTCTCCAAATGAAAACTTATAATTGTGAGCCAATAGAATACTAACACGGTGCTTTGTAATTTTCCCTTTTAAAATCCCTTCAACTGACAATTATAGAGTGTGATCCAATAGAAAATCTCTACGCACTTTGCATGTTAGTCCTTTTGATTTCTTCTTCTTCCACCCATGAACTATCAGCCATTGGGATCATTCCACACCCCCAAAATTTATCAATCTTTTAATGGTCTCATATAACAATTGTGAATATATGACCAATGAGGGAGCTCCACATTTCCAAGGGTTGTCATACTTTTGACAGTCTCATATGAAAATCATGAAGTGTGAGCCAATAAAAAATCTCCATGCACTTTGCATTGTCATTCTTTTCTTTGAAATCCTTCCTACAACTGTAAAATATGAGCCAATGAGATGGCTCCAAGTTATCCCTATGTCATGACTTATCAGATTGCTTTCCTAGTTCTTGTCTCTAATCCGATGGGCCTTCTTTGAATTCATAAATTTGTGAAAGGAAAACCAATAGGTTGGCACCATGTATCTCTTTTCATCGCAATTTCTAAGTCCAGGGGACTTAGAAAATTTTTAGATTTTTGAATTTTTCCAACTATCTTCTTTTTTTGTCTGTCCATTGTTGACTTGTTGGATTAGATGTTTCCTAGACCTGACAAAATATAAATTCAGGTTTAATCCTAGGCTTAGAGTTTGGATGAGCCCATTACTTTAGGAAATGTCAAAATGGCTCCATGTGTCCTCTTTTCATGCCTTTGATTTGTGCCACATGTCTTCTTTCTTTCCTTAGTACCACAACTTTAATATTCTTCCATGCAACACTATCCCTTTAATCCTTTGTCTTGCAGGTTTCCAGTTTCTTTGAAATTTGGATTTTTAATAGGAACTTGCCAATGATTTAAGACTTAGTCTCCCACGGGTTATTTGAATGCCAACGATTGGGGATTTTGGGCTCAAGAATTTGATATCCGTATAACCGTCACAGACCTGTAAAAAATTGCTAAGTCCCATTTTAAAGCTTGTTAAAGATAAAATTAACCCAAGGGGTAATTTTGGATAATAATTTGGTGACCTCTCAAGGTAACCTTCCTACTAGATTAGATCAGTAGCCTTTATGCAATCCATTGGGCATGGAGTCAAACCCAATTTTTTTATAAAATGATAAAAATAATTACAATCCTTACCCTAGGTCCATATAAAGTTTGAATAGACTAAGAGAGGTATGGAAGCTTGAATTTGATATGTGGAGCTTTGAATGAAGATCTAAAACTACTCCAAACTATCTAATTTTTTATTAAAATTTTCTCAATCTCGAGGTGAAGCTATAATTTACTATATAATTATAATTTTGTTTCGGAATTTGATTTTATGAGAGTGGAAAATTGTAAAAGCTCGATACTTCACTCTATTTTATCTGCATTTGATATATTGAGACAAAGAAAGCATCCGAAGTTGCCTCAAATCTAATTTTTTCTGAGTTTTAAATAAAATTGAACTGAATCGTGACAAATAACGATGTTATTGCAGAGTTTTGGATCACATGCTGATTTGGAAATGAAGTGTATGTAATTGGCACTTTATTAAGTATTGAATTTGAATAAGTAAGAGGAACCATGGGATCTTGATTGTAATTGATCTCTTGGGGTTTTTAAATGCACTTTGAAAGTTTCCCCAACATTTTATTTGGTCAAGAATGTTTCTCTGACTGAAATGGACTGTGCAACATGCAAAAACTATGTACAATATATGAAGAATCATACATGCTCCAAATGAAAACATGTAGAGTGTACACAAGCACTTATTCTTCTCAAAGAAAACCTACCTAATTTACTCTAACTAAACATAAAAGGATCTAAAAAAAACTTGCAATAGGTAGGGAGAGATATCTTCCCTTTCTCACAATTTTATACCATGTATTTGATTTGACATTGGACATGGTCTTTAAGAGAAGTGAAAAACTAACTTGAAGTTGGGTTTTCACCCTTTCCATCAAGGTATTAACTAGAAAAATAACAAATACCTCTTTTAGTTGTTGTGTATTTGGATCTAAGAGGTATTGTAACTGATACTTGGGACTTTGATGATCTTTCTCATGTTTTAAAATGAGCATGACTGGTTAAAAATCTTATTTTGGCTCCAAACTAGCCAGGTATATTATTGGACAAGAAACCTTTAGAACCAATGGGATGATACTTGAAGTTTTACCATATTATTTGTATGTAACTCCATGAATGGATCTATAAAGAGAAATTTCTTCTTCTTCCTCATTTTGAGTATGTCTACAAGAAAATTAAAACTTTTTTTTGCTTCTACAAACAACTCATTGTAGATAAGAAAAAATGTTTCTCTAAGGAGAAGAGATACAAAGGATGTACACGTGGGAACAAGGAAAATTTGAAGGAGAAGAAAGATAGGAAAGGAAATACGCGCTAGAACACTTAGGCTCAGGACTTATCCATTTTTATGGATAAGGGCTATTTTTGGAGATAACGTGTGGAAAACACACATAGAGATGAAGAATTACATGACACACAATGGTATTTTGGGAACAAGTAGCTGATAAGCACCATGTATAGTTCAGGCTAATAATATGATTTCTTCTTAGAGTTTACTATAGGACATCTACTATTAGAACACTTGCATGTTGTGCATGCCATTGTAAAGGTGCATGGCAATTATCAGCATAAAAACTATTTTGAGAAGTGCATAGGCAGTGAAGGGAAAGTCCCCACCTTTATAAATATGTATTGAACTATGTAGTGTAGGTGGTGTGAATTATTATAGAGTTATGTTGTTGGTTCTAATGCGTGCATGACTCATGGAGATACTTTATAGCTTAAGAAGATTTTTTGTTTTATAGTGTTTAATGCAATGGATTATATTGGAAAGATAATGGTGTTAGACATAACTGAATCTAGTTCTTATATGGTTAGCCTTATTATTTTCATTTTTTAGTTCATGATTCCCTAAGATCTAGATCTAGTTTATGCACTGTGAAATGTTTATGATTAGTTATGGATCTGAATATGTATTATTATCATCAAAATAATATCCTCCACAAGAAACTCTAAAGAGGGGCCTAGTACCTTTGCGTGCTTCAAGTGAGTGCTTAGCTTAGTCTGAGTGATGTGCCAGCTCACATGGGTTTTTCACAAGTAGATTCTAGGTTGTATCATTAGTTCCGTTACTGGGACCTCTTTTTTAGTTGTTTTCAAGATGTTTCATGATGAAGATGTTGGTGAAAATTTTAATTTTGTAGTTGTGCCCTCATTTTCCATATCCATTTTTGCTCAGAAAAAATTTCATTTGCTCAAATTGGTGACCTGTAATTCGTATTTTCCAATTGAATGCCTTTGAATTGCTCACATTGTCATGATTTTTCCCTAAATTGAAACAAATTTCTAGGTTCCCCTCTTTTTTGCCCTAATTTCTTCATTTTTTTGGGCTGAGCCATTTTCCCTTTGTCAAATTCGTGTAAAAAATTAAAATGGATCGAATATGAGTTGTTTGTTGTTAAAATCTCATTCCTTGGGCCTAAATCAATGTAAAATCATGTTTCATTGGAGTTAAAACCAAGAAATCTGCCCTCCTTATGAGTTTTTTTTTATTTCTAGGGCATCCCCTACATTTTTTACGTTTTGAAGGGCATACGGGTGTCATTTTCCCGTCAAATTCATCTTTTCATCCTTTTGGTGATGTGGCAGGTTTCTATTGGCCGGGAGTAGTTGGGAAAATGTTATAAGTTGTTACTTTTTGAAAAACTGACAAAGGAAAATTTTTCTCCGTAGCCCCGCATTTGCTACAATGATGAGCCTACGTGGCATGATTTGATTGGTTGGAGGATCGATGGGTGGTGGGGATCAGTTAGAAAATTTTCTTCCATTTTGGAAAATTTCTCGAATTCATTTTTTGGTCTGAAGGCCCACATCCAATGGGAAGCAGACACGTGGTGTGGAGATCAGGCAGATGGCAGGGGGAGCTAGAGAAAATTTTGATTCGGGGTTTTGGGGGAAAATTTTGACCCGAGGGCCCGCATCCAATGAAAAGGTGACACGTGGCACAGGAAGGTCAGGCGGGTGGAGGAACGACTTGAAAATTTTTATTGTTTTTTGCCTCGGATGCCAAGGTAAAATTTTGACCCAAAGGCCCGCCTCTAATAAGAAGTGGACACGTGTCCAGGAAAGTCAGCATGGAGGGGTAGATTTTGTGAAAATTTTGAAGTTTTTAACTTCAAAATGTTAAAGTTAAAATTTGGCCCGAGAGCCCACAACCAATTGGAGGAAGACATGTGTCTAGGAGGCGAGATGGAAGAAGGGGCCAAGGGAAAATTTTAGGAATTTTGGCCTTTATGTTTGCAAGGTAAAAAATGAAAAATAGGCCCGCGTCCAATGAAAACAGGAAACATGTACGAAAGGAGGCAGAGGTCCGAAGCTAGGGGAAAGTATTGAAAATTTTACAAACATTGGCAAAGATAAAAAGTTGTCCACGGCCTCGATAGGAAAAAATTGGAGGTGTCCCCCGATAGCCAATCAGGGGGTGACATGTGGTATTTACAAAAGGGAAAAAGGGGGAGTGCGGGCCTGCAAAAATTTTAGTTCTCATGGAGGTTTGAAGGAAAACTTGGAGGTTTGGCTCCATAGCGAACGGGAGACCGCCACGTGGTGGGGGAGAGAGCGGGTGCTTGGGCCCATGGAGTTTTTCAAGAAAATTTTCCTTTTGTCAAATTGTGCCAAAATCCATCAAAATGGGTCCACGGTTTTTGTGGGGCACACCTAGGGACACATGGTGGGTCCAGGGGGCAAGCTGGGAAAATTTTCAAAATTTTCCAAAGGCATAAAAGGGTTGAAAATGTGTTTTTTAAGATGGGTACCCACTCAATCATGTTTGGACATGTGTCCACCTAGTCCAAAGGGGAAAAAGGGGAATATCTTTGACATGTGGAGGGATAAAATTATAAGTTGATTTTTAAATCAATGATTGCTGTGCAATTTTGTTTTTGGGTGCCATGGGAACTCCAAGAAATTTGGAAATCAAATTTCTTCATCAAAATTCATCGAACCTTATATGATTTTGAGTCCCCTTGGCATTCTGAGAACAATGGCATCATTTTTATGAGCTAATTTGATGGCTTATGATGTTTTTTGATGAATTTTTTCCCTTAACCTATGGAAAAACGTGAAAAGTGAAAATGAAAGGTTGCAGAGGTGAAAAATGATGAAGTAAAAGGTGGAAAATGATTGCAAATGCATGTTGGCATGTCTGAATACAAAAAACATGACCCTGAGATGGATAAGGATCTGAATTCATGCAATATTTTAAATTATTTATGCATCCCTGGCATTTTATGAGTTATTTAACAGTTTAATGTCATTTTCATGAAATGGGTAAAGTTTCTTGTAACAAATTTGATCCCTAAGCATATTATTTGCTTAGGAGACAATAATCCAAGTTGGCATGAGATATAAAATGTATTTTTGAAGAATTTGTAAAAGGGGGGAGAAGGGAGAGAAAAAAGGACTCAGAATTTTCAAGCAAAAAGGCTGGAAGCAATACATTTCTCTGAAGAGAAACGCCTGAGAGCCAATTTTAATTCCATTTTGTATCAGATTTCATCATGTTGAGTTGGTTTTATCTATAAATCCATCAATAGGCTCTGAGATTGTTCTTATATCATTCCCCTGCTGATGTATTTGATCAGATTTTGGATTATGTGGTGTTATCTCTTGGCAAATTTTACATATACTTATGTCTCATAATGTTTTCAATTTGTGTTTCTTGCTCATGTTGCAATCTTGTGTTTGGGATATCTTTGATCATACAGGGTCTCATTTCTTGTTGATGGTTTAATGGCATTTACAATCTTATATTTAGAAGATCTTTCATCTGATAGAATATAAATAGATTTAAAATCATTTCATTGTCCTTGAATAATGAGACTATTTGTAAACCTTTGGGTGCACCTTAGGTCATGATTAAACAGGGATTCCTGGATACTTTGTTGGTATTTTGCTTCAAGATTTTTTTGCAGGATATCAAAGGTTGTGTAGAAGATTGCAGATCTGGGTCTCCATTAGTGCACATATCCTAGTTGAATGAGAATTTAAAACCCTTGGAAGAATCTTTGTTGTGTAGGTATTGCAAATTTCCTGCAATTTTTTTTCAAAGAAGTTGGTAATTCCCAGCTAGACTTGTCTAAGCATCTCCCATAGAATTTCATTCAAACTAACTCATCCTACCTGTACTACCCCTGCATTGTATTATGTGTCAATAAAAGAATACAACCCTTCCACCAAAATGCACAAAGTATATCAGGGTTTCATTATGTCTCTAGCAGCCCTAGCTTTGTTTTGAAAGCATATCCATCATTTAGTAGTGATAACTCCTTTGAGTTTGGATAATGGATACTTGATCATGTTTTCATAAGGCCTCTTTCATATCATATGAAAAACACAAGGATATCTCTACCTCCTTAACCATACAAGGGCTGCAATATAGGTTCTCTTGCCTTGGTTGATAGGCACAACCTAAAATAGTGAGGGTTAGATCAAAACCCTTATGAAGGTGCTATCCACTTCCTCAAATATTGAATGCAAACAAGCAGATAGGTGTGATCCCCAGCTACAAATGACACACAAACCATCTATCTACTCTTGAAGTGTCTTGTGCTAGTTCATGATGTTGTTCAAGTTGTAAAGGAGACTAAAAATGGATACCAACAGAAGACACACCAATTGACCCTAAAAATTATTGAGGAGTGGATAATAGATCTAGAAGAAGAGTATGCTCATAGGTTTAGAAATAGATCTAAGTTTTATGCACATGTGTGGGTGGAGTATAAATTATATGACTATTTATATGAGAGTTTCTTTGTTATCTTTCTGATAGAGTTGTATGAGTGACTAGTTACTTATGCATCTAAGAGGAGTTGGAGGTATCACACACTTTTCTAGATGCAGGAAGAATTTCAGGCCCTATATTATGTTTATCTAGTCTGAATGTGAGTTGTGGAAACTTGGTTATGTGGTGTTTTGAATAGCTATATTTTAGAGTACTCAATTTCCACTTACTCTTTCCTGGAGGTAGCTAAGTTCCAATTTTTACTTTATCCTAGGGGAACCTATCGGCAAGGCATTCCACTAGCAATCAAAATATTGATGGTAACCTTGAAATTGGAAGAAAATTTAATGGCTAGCTAAACCCTACAACATTTAGGGCCAAGAGAAGGTTTGGTGAAGGATGGTGGACCTAGCGGAAGAGAATAAAAGAGAAGAAATTTGGATTAATTACAATGAGGCGTGCGAGAGGGAGATAGAGAAGTAGTGTGATATTATAGAATGGAAGGCATTGAGGATAGAGATGGCTCATGAAGGATTTGGAGCTCACATAGAAGGCATGGAGCCAAAGCATTTGGAACTCCCACATTTGGGAAAACATGACAGGGAACCCTCGGCATCATATGGGAGTGCATTAATAGAGATGATATGGGCTGTGGGTGTGTATCTAAATCTACCTAACAACCTAGCCCTTGTGCTTGGTTTTCCAGTAATAAGTATAGCCAGTAGTCAGAAAGCTAGTTTGGGGAGTAGTAGAAAAGGAGTAAATCAAGTAAAAAGTGCATCTATGGCTGATCAAACATCTTCTTTGTTATTTAGAGGTACCTTTTTAGGTGCATCGTTGGCACATAAATCAAGCGCGTAAAATTTTGGACTCACTTCTAGGAGTAGTACCACCTCACAGACTGTAGGAGTTCAGTTTAGTACCATTGTTAGGACACATGGAATTTCATCCATTAGTTCACTTCCAGCTATAGGTGGAGGATCATGGGGCATAGGTGGCTCCAGTTCTATTAGATCTAGTGGGTTTTGAGGTAGAGGTAGCAAAGGAGGTTCTGGATTAGGTGGGAATGGTCCTCACCAACCCTAGAATATTTACATGGAGATTTCACTTTGTCTTCTAGAGTATAGGGGAATAGAAGATGATGTTGAGCATGTGCACATGTGTGAAATACTATGGAAGGCAAAAGGGATTACGGATTATGAGAACAAGGCAAGTCAGTTTTCAACTACGTTGTAGGGACACACTCACATATGGTATATGAAGTTTGACCTTGATCAAACTTTCGTGGACTATGTAACACTACAAGATACTTTCCTTAAGGAGTTTTATATCCTTGATTTCGATCAGAAGAGTATAAGTGAACTCAAGGATATTAGGAAGGGAACTATTGAGAGTGTTTCAGAATATGATTCCCATTTCAAATATATTTTTTCTAAGCTTTCGTATGATATCCATGCAAGACAACATGCACAGTGGTTCATTGGGGGCTTGATCACACCATTTATGAGGGAAATATCACATAAGACATATACAAACCCATGTGAAGTACTTGAAGTAGAGTTGTGAGTTGAGGTAGTAGGAAGTATAGACACTTGAGTGAGCCCATTACTAGAAGCACAAATTACAGCTGTGGTGAAGCAATTGGAGAAACTATCAGCCAATTCAACACATGATACATGCACTAGGATTTTCTGTACATATTGTGAAGTGGAAGGGAACACTAAGGATAATTTTCCCCGCAGGTCAGTACATTCATTGTTGCTAGAGTGCAAGATATATCATTTAGGGCATGATGTAATCCGCTACTCATTATTACAATGTGTGATTAGAAAGAATATATTTTGTTATTGTAAGATTTTCCAGTCCACGACTCACAATACAGAAGACTGTAGGTTGATTGGTCAGATCCATGATGCCATCGATATTGGTGTGTGAAAGAAAAGGGTAACTATAAAAGTAAAAGTGAGAACCATGATCATGATCACACCCAAGGGTGCTACAATCAGAACGAGGGAAACTTTGAAGGAAGTTATGGTAGAGATCAAGGATACCGTGGTGGATTCAGGGTTTGACGTCGTGGTGGTGGATGAGGTGAGGATGTGTTATACATGCATATCTCTTGACCACTACAAGTGTGAATGCCCTTATAATATTACTTGTTCTTTTTGTGGGAAGAATCATAACTATGATTAATTCTCAGAATTATATGAGAATCTTAGCAAACAACATAAACAAGAGAACAAGGGCGTAGGGATAGTTAGAATACAACATGCCATGGAAAATTAGTTGATGCCAAAGTTGGCACCAGAACCTAAGGTAGTACCTATGAAGATTACTACACGCGTTGAAGCTGTGTGCACCAGAGAAACATTACAGCAGAAGCCTACAATTACTAAGGAGGAGGTTTTATGTGTAAGGTAACTAGATCTTACACATCAGAAGGAAATTTATTAGGATACCATAGAGGTACTCAAAAATATTTAGGGTGAAATATAGTGTTTAAAGGAACAACCAAGGAAGTTGGAATAGAAGAAGGAAACATAGAAGGTCTAATCAGATGTTTATTATTTGAGAGAGGTATGCAAGATGTTGTGCTAGGAGAATATTATTCCATTACTATGGAATTGGTTAAAGGGAAACAATCTATGTGCAAGTATTGAGAATGGATGATAGATCCTGCATGCTAATATTCCCCCTCATAGCTTATTATGACAAGGAAATCAATCTTAATGTTGTTGTGGATGGGTGTATTTTGAGAAATATATTGATTGACACAGGTGTGGAATGGAATGTGCTTACTTTATATGCATGGGTGCAAATGGGCCAACCTCCACTACATCCATCCTCTAATGTATTGTTTATGGCTAATCAGACTAAGTCCACTCCAATCTAGGTTTCAAAGGATGCATCCATTACTATACAAGGGGCCAAGTTTACTAGGGAGTTTGAGGTTTTGGAACTTGCATAAGCAGACAAATTGCCAACTCTAATTGGGCACCCTTGGTGTTATAAAAATAATGTTGATATATGGTTAAACAAGGGGTATATAAGTTTTGAGAACAAGGAAGAACGATTTATTATCCCTTTGATAGATGGAAAATATACACCTTATGTTGAACCTTTGAGTGAAGAAGACTTGAAATTTTTTTATGTGTGTGCCATTCAAGATCTAGAAGTATTTGATCCATCTAAGGATGGAATCCTCCAGTGGGAAGATGCATAGTATATTAGCAATACTAAAATTATTACTTGTGAAAATTGGGTGCAAAGAAAGAAGTGCCTTTGCACGGAGTATAATACCTCATTTTATTAGGCAGATAGGTAACAACTCTATACCCTAGTACACTGGAGAAGGGGATCCTACAATATTCCTGTGCACCATGGAGGAGTAGTGGATGTATCAAGTGGAGAGAAGAAATATGTTAGTGTATACCCTACGTGGGATGATAGCGTGCTGGTGGATGGTTCACAGGGATAATCTCATAGAATGGGATGAAGTAAGAATTACTCTAAAAACCTAGTTTCTCAAGATAAATTCACCTACTCAAATATGCATATATCATGGTAATCAACCTCTTCAACACCACGTTTAGTAGTGTGAGAGACTCTAGATAGAGGGGAAGGAAGCTTTACCACCTTCACTTTGGGTGCACAAAATTTATTCCACATTGCAAGGTTGTGCACATGTTTGGTATGTTTATGTGGAATTGCATATGGAGATTGGAAATTGGCAAGAATTGATTACAGGAATGGTCCAGAATTTTGAATACTTCTCTACCAAACCTCTGATGAAAAAGGCATTACGGGTTATGGAATACTTGACTATGGGAGATAGTGCAAAGGATGAAGAACTCATTTAGGATTTATTTTGTGTGGAAGAACCAAGAGTGTGTTCTGATGAAATAGATGAGATATATGCCAAAATACTTAATCATGCTTGTTGTGAGAAGAAGAAAGGAAAGATGGTCTACATAGTAGATGATGAAGAAGTAGAAAATTTAGACATTGATCATTTCAAAGGTACGCGTGAGGTTTTATATAATGCAGATAACAATGCGTGTGCTTATCATGAACCTATAAAGACCAAGAAAGTAAACATTGACATAGATGGTGAACCTAAAGAGGCCATAATTAGATATTATTGGTCTGATTTTGAAGTGGCAAAGATATTTGAGTTACTACATGATTTCCAGGACTTATTTCTTAGGGGCTACCAGGAGTTAAAGGAGGTGCATGAGTAATTATGTGAGATGAAGATTAAGCTAAAGGAAAGAGTGTGCCTAGTTAGGAAGAGACCTTACAAGATGAACCTTAACCTACGTGTAAAATTTAAAGAAGAAATTGAAAACATGCTAAAATTTGGCATCATTAAGCCACTAGAAGAATTAGAGTGGGTTATCCCCATAGTAATCAGTATAAAGAAAGATGTTTAGATTATGATTTGTGTGGATTTCAGGGAGCTGAATGTTGCATGTGTGATTGAACCTTTTCCTATACCTTTCATTGAGGAAATATTCAAAGGTGTTGTAGGGTGAAAAATTCAGTCTTTCATAGATGGATTCTCTGGGTATCATCAGGTAAGAATTGCATAGGAGGATCAAGAGAAGATAACCTTCACCACTGAATGGAGAAGATTTTCATATATGGTGATGCCATTTGGTTTGAAGAACACACTTGATATATTTTTGCAAATATTTTTTTTTGGGCCCTAGATTATTGGCTAAGTACAAGAAGGCTTGTGGGTGTGTGAGACCTATTTGAAGAAGGGGACACGGTTTGAAGGTGCGTAGGACAAGGTTCTAGCAGTTTTTAGCAGAACACACAACATGCATGCATAAGACAATATGGGTTTTGGTACTTAGCCATATTTAGAGTTCCAGACAACACATGAGAAAAGTGTGACCCATTTGGAATGTGGAATGGATAAGGTGCCAACCTGACAGCTATAGGATCAAAAAGGGAATATTCCACGCATGCAATGGAAGGATCTAGAAGGACATCATTACAAAGAGTGAGGATCTTGGATCAAAGGAGGAATGCTCCATTGGAGGACCACTTGGACACTTGGAAATGAATCTGTTACCTCAGAAGGCATGATGGTGAAGGCAAAAAGCTATATATAGGGATGTGCGGGTAGTAGGTGTGTGATGAGAGGATATTCAGAGAGAGTAGTATGCTAGAAAAGAGACAAAGCTCTATAGAAATATCATGGAGGATTATATGGGTTGGGATTAGAGGAAATATAGGAGTGATGGCATATTTAGAGGGATGGGTCTATTTTTATCCTTGTAATATGAAGGGTGTCGTTTAGTTCTGATGCATGACCTTGCTATGCATTATTATATGGGTATATTATGGCCTCAATGAATGTAATGTGGTTATTAAACTTATTAATATGAATATAAGGTTCTGTTCTAAAACATATATGTGTTCATGAGCATAATCCTAGTGCATTTTCTTTTTGTATGAATCATTCTATATGTTTTTTGATACTCCTATTTTGCTATCTAAATGGATGCATTAATATGATAACTTATCCTAGGTTCTCAGAATGAATGCATCATTATTTTCCATTATTTTTCACTTAATTATCTATCATAGATGATGTATTCTCACAATATTGACATAAAGGAGGGGCTCAGCACCTATGCATGACTCAGGTGAGCACGTAATGCCCACTGGGTGATAGGCCAGTGTGCATGGGATTAGACTATTGTTCTAAGGGTATAAAGATGACTACATATTTGTTCTATTTTCATAACCTATTTTTGAATTTGTTGTGAGAAATGACATACATCTTTTTCCATGTGATGTGTGATGATATAACGACTGACCTTGGAAAGTGTTGAAGCATGTTTCAAGAGCAAAAAGGACAAGTTTTATCAAATATTTAACATTGGACCTAAGTTTGATGCACATAGATGGGTAAAAGAGAACATGTACCATGAGTTGTATGAAACATTCTTCTATTTTTTCTAGTAGAACTATATGAATGGCTTTCAGCATATGCATCTAGATTGAGATGGTACTACAGATCATGCATATGGGACTAAGATGATTATCAGAGGCTATAGGATGCATATCTTGATTTGACACGTGTTGTTTGTCACTGGTGGAAAGGAGTGTTAACTAGTTATACTCTAATATTGACATTTCTATATATTCTTACCTAGAAGTTGTTGAGTTCAAGTTTTTGAGGGATCCCAAAGGATCATTTTTGTATGCTATTCCTTTGCCTATGAAGATCTTGGTCATTACCCTAATTTTAGAGGCATTTCCCATGGCTGGTTAAACCATCTCTAAGAACTGGGTGAGGAAGCTTAGGTGGAGAAATATGGTGGACATTAAGGTTGAGAAGGAAAGGGAGAAGAAATGACTCAAGTATAGAAAATATCATGAAAGGGATATGAATAGACACCATGAGGTTGCAAGTGTGATGGATATATGGAATAAGACATTGCAGGAAGGAGTTGAGGTTCACGTAAAGGACGTGGAACCTGAGTAGTCTATGCTACCCCATCTTGGCAAGTGTGGGAGAGAATCCCCTTCAGCTTCTGATGAGAGTTTATCACATGGAGAAAGGATATTTGTTAGTACGCATCTAAACCCACCTGAAAACCAACCCCTAGCACTCGATTTTCCAAATCAAGGGAAAAGTATTATTAATCTAGTTGATATCAGTGGGAGTAAACTATCTTTCCCTAGGAGATATAATTTCTTGTTTAGAACATCCATGGCTATGCAAACCATTCCATTATTTGGAGGAATTTTTAGACAAGGTGTAAATATGCAAGATTTTGGTACTACGTCTGGGAGTGGCATGGGAAACATGACTAGCAGTGGGAATATATCACAGACCATTAGTGCGTAGTTAATTGGGACATTGGGAACACTAGGAGTGACCACTTTAGGCCATTTTCTGGCTACAAGAGGTGGATCTGGTGGTATAGAGGCTGGAGGACCTGGTAGACCTAATGGATTTAAAGGATCTAGTGGGTTAGAAGGAAAAGGACCTGGTAGGTCTCATGGATCTAGTGGAGGAGGAAACACCAGAAGGAACCAATGCTCTAGATCAGGAGGAAAAGGGCCTCAAATACCTCCACAAGTTTTTTTTAGATGTCTACACTTACCAAACTATAAGGGTATTAAGGATGTTTCAAAACATGTCCACAAGTGTGAATTACTATGGCACGCGAAAGGGATCACTACCCTGGAGTGGAAGGCAATTTAGTTTGCAAAGACGTTGCAGGAGCACACATGTAGTTGGTACCAAAAGTATGACCCCCATCAAATGGTGGTAGACTACACTGAATTAAAGAACACCTTCCTAGTAGAATTCTATATCCTAGAATTTGAACAGGAGAGCATCAACACCGTGAAGGAGATCCAACAAGGAAGGGAAGAGAGTGTGTGGGAGTATGATGCACAGTTCAAAACTCTATTGTGAAAACTATCTTATAACATCCACCCTTCTAAACATGCTCAATGGTTTTTTGGAGTATTGATAAAACCATTTAGAAGGGCACTGTAACTCAAGAATTTCATAGACCCGTACGCGGTTTTGGAAGTTTCCCTATGCACTGAGGCTGTTGGGAGCATTGATACTAGTGTTATTACTTTTCTGGAGGCTCAAATTACTACAATAGCCAAGTTGTTGGAAGATCTATCTGCAAACTCAGCACACGAGGTTCATAGTGGGATTTGGTGTAGAGACTATTAGGTGGAAAGGCATGCCAAGGATAGTTTTCCATGAAAGTCGGCACGTGCCATGGTAGTACACTGTGAAATTTTTCATAGGGATCATGATGCAAATAGGTGCCATCTACTATAGCACACAATCCGTAAGAATGTTTCTTGATATGACAAGATATGTACCTCTACGACCCATGATACCAAGGATTGCAAACTAATTGACTAGATTCATTATGCTATTTATCTTGGTGTGCAACAGACTATTCTTGCAAGTAGTTCCAAGGATGATGATTATCGCTATGAAGGGCCCGTAGATGGAGGAAAAAATAAAAGATGTTTTTGTAGAGGATTTCATGGTTTCAGTAACCACGGAAAAGGACAAAGTGAATTCTTGCGAGGAACCTATTATAATTGTGGATGTATAAAGCATTACAAGTGTGAGTGTCTTGGTTTATTGCAATGATCGTGGTGTAGGAAGAAAAATAGCTACCAAGAATGTCTAAATATTTATGAGCATATGAACCAATAACACCAGAAAGATAAAGGAATTGTGATTTTAAGCATCAAGAAGTCCAATTCGCAGTGGATGCCAAGAGTGGTACATGAGTTAGGACTAGAACCTATATTTGTGATGATGTGAGAAGACTTCATGCATACCAAGGAGATTCCAAGACAAAGGACACTATTTTTAAGAGAGGAAGTGGTACATAGAAAGTATCTGGACCTTGATCATTAGAAAGAAGTGTATCAAGAGACTATAGACGTGATTCAGAGTTTGCAAGGGGAGATCTAATGTCTAAAGGAAAAATCAAAGCAGTTGGAGAAAAGGAAGAATGTTGAGGCTCCAAAAGATGACCTGGATGAGGTCAAGGAATTATGTAGGATGTTAAGGGAAGAAAATATTATTCCCTTGTTAGGATAATGGATGAGGGGGAAGGTACCATGTGCCAAAGTAGAGCGTGAAAGGAATATTTTGCATGAAAACCTTCCTCCTCATAGCCTTGACTATGATAAGGAGATTACATTGAATGCAATATTTGATTGGTGGCTTCTAAGTAATATCCTCATTGAAACGGAAGTGGAGGTTTACATTCTCACCTTATATGCATGGCATCAAATGGGAAGACCTACATTATAACCATCCTCGAATGTGTTGTATATGGTAAAAGAGACAAATGAAATGCACATTGGAGTCTTGAAGGATGCGGTTATCACCATTCAAGGGGCCAAGTTCACTCAAGATTTCAAAGTCTTGTTTCTCACAAAGGAAGATAACTTTCTAGCATTACTTGGGTTCCCTTGGTGTTATAAGAATAATGTCGACCTATGGTTTAAGAAGGGATATATCAGTTTCAAGAACAAAGAAGAAAGGGTGATTATCCCTTTAACAGATGGGAAGTCAATGCCCTCTACTGAGCCCTTAGGAGAGGAAGTCCTTGATAAAATCTATGTGTGCTCCATTAGAGATCCTGAGATAATTCATCCCACTAAGGGAGTTATCCAATTTGAATATGATTAGTCCTTGAGTGATACCACTAGCATGGCATGTGATAATTGGTCACATGGGACTTATGATTTGATTGGATGAAATTTGAGAGGATATGTAACAAGGGTAACAAAGGTGTGCTCAGTCAAGCACCTAAGAGGAAATAAGTTTCCAAGTTACTCTAGAGGAGCATACCCTAAAATTTTATTGTGATAAATGGAGGCCTAGTGGAAGAATGAGGACAAGAGAAGAGGAGTGATCAGTTACAACCTACTCAGAACTATAGCGCACTGGTGAGAAACACATTAGGAGAGCCTCCTATAATGGTACAAGGTAAGAATCACATTTTCTATGAGGTTCTCCAGGAGTAACGTGTCCACTATCGTCTAAGAATACCATGGTAAAGAGACCGCCATATTTCATATCCAAGCATGTGAGAAGGCCTAGATGGGAAGCACAGAAGCTTTTCCACCCTCATTATGGGTGCATAAATTATATTCCACCTTACAAGGTTATGAACATGCATGCTATATTCATTTGAAGATGTGTCATCAAACATGTAATTGGTAGAAGTTGGCGAATGATCTCATTCAATATTTTGAGTATAGAAGTACCAAGTCATTAGTGGATAAGGCGTTGCAAGTAATCATGTGAATTACGATGGGAGATAGTGATATGGCAGAAGATAGGCTATTGGAATTACTAGGTGAGCCTTATTTGGAAATTTTCCTCAATGAATAAGAATCATAGGAAGTACAACTTGAGCGCGTGTGCATGGAAAAAGAAAAAATAAAAAATGGTCTATGTAATAGATGGAAAAGAAATGGAAAGTTTGGATGCTAACCTTTCAAAAGGTACATGTGAAGTCATATATATCATTGATGAGTGAGCACACACCTACCATGAGCCCTTGAAAAGAAAGAAGGTTAACATTGGGATAGAGACACAACCTAAGGAAGCTATCATTGGGGACTATTATTCAGAAAAATAAGTTTTAAAGGTCATTGATCCATTACACGAGTTATAGGATTTGTTCCCCCATGGGTACCATGAACTAAAAGTCATCCACCATTCCTTGGGGGAGATGAAGATCAAGTTGAAGGAAGGTGTACACATGATTCAGAAGATTCCTTATTGGATGAATCCAAATTTGTGTGTACCGGTCAAGGAATAAATAGACAAGATGATAACATATGGTATCATTGAGGTTGTGGAAGAATCATAATAGATCATCCCAATATTCATAAGTATCAAGAAGGATGGTAGAATAAGGATTTTTGTGGACTACAGAGACCTAAATGTAGTATGTGTCATTGATCCTTTTCCAACCCCCTGTACAAAAGAAAATTAGGAGGGAGTAGATGGGCACGAGATCTACTCTTTCATGGATGGATTCTCAGGGTATCACCAAGTCAAGATTACAAAGGAATACCAAAGAAAGATAACTTTCGCCACCGAACGGGGAATTTTTTACCTACACAGTTATGCCTTTTGGATTAAAGAATGCACTTGCTATGTTCTTGCGCATCATGGTACAAGCATTTCAGGACTTCATCCATAAATTTCTTCAAGTATACTTGGATGAATGGATTGTGTATGGATTGGTAAAAGACCATTGTGACAATTTTAAGCTGATATTTGAGAGATGTCAGAAATTTAGGATATCCCTCAACATTAAGAAATGTGGCTTTGCTATTCTATTTTGAACCCTGCTAGGACATATTATATGTAAAGAAGGCTTACTAGTGGATCTCGCCAAAGTTACAGTTATTGTGGGATTAGGGGAGTATACTAGTTAAAGTGTAGTGCATGGATTCCTTGGGCATACAAGGTACTATAGGAAATTCATCTATGGGTATGCCAAGATCGCCGTGCCCATAGAAGAATTTCTAAAACATAAGAGTTCCTTTCATTGGGGAGAGGTGCAACAAAGGAAATTTGAAACTTTGAAGGATATGCTTGTCACGACATCGATACTATGTTTTCCTTCTTGGGATAATCCTTTCCATGTGCATTTTGATGCCTCAGGGACAACCAAGGGCGTAGTACTAGCACATTTTAGTTAGGGAATTGTTGCTCATCCCTTATGTTTTGTAAGTAGAAAATTGACACTGATAGAACAAAATTACACAACTACTGAGCATGAGGCACTTTCAATGATCTACACACTATATAAGTTTAGGAAGTATCTATTGGTAACACCATTTATATTTTACACAGACCACATGGAATTGAAGTACTTGGTGAACAAGCCTATTTTTCAACGGTGCATATGTCATTGGGTCATATTATTCCAAGATTTTGAGTTCATGGTGGTTGTAAAGCTAGGAAAGATAAATTCAAGACCTGAAAACTTATTAAGGATTAACTAAGGGGAGGACGGGCAAAGCATTGAGGATAAAATGCTGGAAACACAACTATTTAGATTGCAACGTGTGACCTTAGACTTAGAAGATATCACAGGGTTCTTGAAAATAGATGTGGCACCAGACGGGATGAAGGCTCTAGAGAGGAATAAGTTAACAATATATACCGCACTCTACATGTTGATTAGCGAAGATCTATATAAGTTAGGATGTGATGAGGTTCTGCGCCGATGTGTATTGGAACATGAGTGCATGGTAATTATGGAGAAATCTCATGGTGGGATTGCAGGAGGAAACTATCCAGGAAATTCTACCACGCGGAAAATTCTACTTGTAGGGCTTTGGTGGGAAACCATATACCAGGATTATATCAAGTTTTGCAAGGCCTGTGACCATTTCCAGAGCCTTAAAAAACCTAGGATTAGGGATGAAATTCCCTCATGACCAATAGCTAGTGCTGGACTGTTTGAAAAATGGGCAATTGACTTTTTAGGGCCAATTTTTCCAGCTATGCAAAGGACTAGTTCGCGGTATATCAGTACTTGCATTGATTACATGACATGTTGGGTGAATCAATGCTTACAAAGGATTACACTACAATGACAGTTGCTATATTTTTATGGGAGAACATAATCAGTAGGTAGGATTTTCCTTTAATCTTAATAAGTGATAGAGGTACACATTTTCTCAATAAAACAGTCAAGATTCTGTTAGCAAGATTTAGGGTGGCCCATCACAAGACTACCCCTTATTACTCTCAAGTGAATGGAACTATTGAGGAATTTAACAAAATACTAAGTCACATGTTGAATAAGATCTGTGACGTTAGAATAAAATATTAGGATGACAAAGTATCAACTGTTCTATGGGCATACAAGAAAACTTATAAGAGGTTGAATAAGGAAAAACCGTTTCAATTGGTGTTTGGCACGAAGGCTATTTTACTAGTTGAATTCATGTTACTATCAGTGCATATAGCGCGTACAGGAGGATTGGATGATGAAAAAGCACTGGAAAAGATGATTGATAGAAGAAAGGTGATCACTTGCTAGAGGGAGTCAGAAGATAGAAAAAACAATAAAAAAAGGCATGGCATGATCATCATATCAAGAACAAGAAGTTTGAGGTTGGGCGTAAGGTGTTGTTATATGATTCCAAGTATCTGCACCATCTTGGGAAGTTTAAAGTCCATTGGTTAGGACCCTACATCATCTCTTACATCCTTGATTTAGGCACTTTCCAGTTACAAGTGCTAGATGGGATGAGATTACCAGGTCATTTCAATTGGAGTAGGCTAAAGCCCTACTATAAATAAGTCTTCTTGGTGTTTGTAAATAAGGCATTGTTTCCAGTTAGCTTAGAATTTCCCTTTATTACTTTGTATTTTATTGTGTTTACCTTTCTCATTGCTTGTACCTTTCTTTTGTTTCATTTTACACCTTGTGCACTGATAACCACATTATTTTTTCCAAGGTTGTGTATGCATAAAGGACGCGCATCTATTTTAGTGTGGGGTGGAGTAATGCAAAGAAAATTATAAGATAGTAGTAAAAGTTGAGTGGCCCAGTAGAAGGAATCATTTAATATTGAGAAAGCACATGAGGAAATAATGGACAATAAAATATGGTGTCAAGAAGGCTGTAACAAAGACCACGTACAAAGGATGAAGAGTGCACTAACAACATGAGGTAGGTGGAGCCAAAAATCAAGTAAATGATAGAAGAAGTGCCTTTGGCACTGTATATGTGCACGTAATAGTCTTTTGTCATATTGGATTTTTACACGCCAGAAGGTTGAAGAAGGTTTTTCATGTAGGATGTGGCACATGTGTAAGGGTGTTTAAAGTTGGCCAAGTGAAAAAATACACATTTAATGTTAAGAACATTAGTAGGTGGTATAACATTTATGTCTTGAGGGGAGAAAAAACTATAAATATGAGGTTGAGAAATTCATTATTTATACCTTGATATTACAAATTCTAAGCATTCTTGGGAATTAGGGCATCCAGAGAAATTTGTGTGAAGCAAGAATAATTCAAAGAAATCGAAGTGGGTGGCTAGAGTGGATTTACAAACTAGAAGGAAGGAGTACATGGGTGTGAGAAAAGGTTGATTGAAGTATGCCATCTTGTGGAAGAATTTTCCTAGCTAGGGTTTGATAGCTAGGGCATGGGGATAGAAGGATTTCTTCCATGAGTGGAGTTTTGAGTTTGAGAAAAGTAATAGAGTGGAGCAAGGAGTTTTAAATTTCAAACCGATAAAAAGAATGGCACTAAAGAAGGTGACCATTTCACCAAAGAAACAGAAGGAAAAGTGAAAAGGAAAACAAATTGCTACCATTGCAAGATCCAATGAGGAATGGTATGCAGAAATGTAGTACCCAGATGGAGTGTTATTAGGAAATGAGTGGGTGTCACACTTGAGACATATGAATGTGATTGATTAAAACCATTACACGAGCACTACAGAGAAAGAGATGGCATTAGAGTTGGTTTTTATAACTAACAAAAGGACACCAGATGGAATGCTAATTAACAGTGATGAGGTGAAAGTAAATTTGGAAAAGGCAAGGCTATTGTAACTATATGAGTTACCTTACTTTGGCACACATGAGTGCCTTTATCAGTGGTTGATGTCACGCATGCATGAAGACCATTTCTACTTTATAGACCACAAGATACACATAACACCACAGTTGATATCTATGTTCACTGGCCTAAATTATGAAGGGGAATCCATAGATGATGATTTGAGTGATAAGGACGCTATTAAGGAAACAATAACAACTTATAAATACAAAAAGGGTTCACGATACTTTGACATCGTAGAAATTCCAGACCCTGTCATGAGGATGGCGGTTCGCTTGGTCAGCAATCTGAATGATCAAGAAAGATAGACACAAGTGAAAAATGCATGGTTTAATGTATGATAGAAATTATTAGAAGGGACTATCTATAACTTATCCACCTTTATTATAGATTAAAACATAAGCAACATGTAGGAAGGAGAGAAGATACTATTTGGAAAACTCCTCCTCATCATCATCTTCTTGAAGATTGGAGTACTAGATGGGCTAGAAAATTTTGTTTGGGAGTATCCAGAAGAGAAACCCTCACCCGCAAAAAGGTTTGAAAAGTATACTTGTGAAGCCATGATGGTCACTCACAAGGCACACCTAGAGAATTTATATAAATGAATGTGTGATGCATTCAGTGTAAATTGGAAGATCCTAGAATAGTTTCCTATGCTCATGTATGTAGGGGGAGAGTTTTTAGTTCAATAACACTTCTACATTGATAGGTTTACTTTGACAAATGGGACTAAGAGCCCATGGTGCAAGCTTCCCTTCTCCTTCACCTTGCAATACTTCTAGGCAGGGGTAAACATGTCCAAGGAGACCAAAAGAATAAGGTTCGACCTTAGTGAAGTCAACCAAGACCACCGCAATATGTGCCAAAATATCATGTACCGTAAGAAGCACATATACATGGAGATGTATGTCTCC
This sequence comes from Taxus chinensis, assembly GCA_019776745.2. Classification (NCBI taxonomy): domain Eukaryota; kingdom Viridiplantae; phylum Streptophyta; class Pinopsida; order Cupressales; family Taxaceae; genus Taxus; species Taxus chinensis. The sequence continues at coordinate 456,156,807 of CM034154.1, read as the reverse complement.
CACAAGGTACAAATGATGAATCCAATAATGTTAGTGATCGTTGGAAGGGCTGCAGCTAGGGTATATCTGTGCATAAGTCCAATGTTTGAAAAAGGCACCTATCTGAAGAGTGATGTCTCCATTCTAGAAAAATTCCATGATGAAGAAGAGGGAAAGATAAGAGGTTTAGGAGAAGAAGGCACCAAGTGTGAAGATTGCACAATCGGTGCGTGCACTAGAGATAGTCACAAATCCTAACACTTATGCATTTAGAAAGAAGTCCCTAGTTAAGGTGAAGACCCCAGAAGAAGAGGTTTCAGAGCATGAAGAGCCCCTCACCCATGAATAATCACCAAAGAAGACATTTCCTGTTAAGGAGAAGGAAGAATCTCCTATACTGTAATCACAAGTTAGGAAGAAGCAGAAGGTGAAAGAAGAGTAAGACTCGAAGGAGATAGAAATCTTAGATTCCTACATTGGAAACAAGGATTACAATGAGCCTGAAGGAGGTGAAGACCATCCAATGTATGATATACATGAATTTGAGGAAGAGGAAGGTGAAGAGAAGTATAACAAGGAGGATGAAGAGGAGAATGATGAGGAAGAATCAGAAGATCAAGGAAGGGGAGTGAGTGAAGAGGTAAGCACCCAAAATCTAAAAACCCCAAGCCTCACTAAGGAAAAAGTAGATAAGGCCATGGAGAGAGAGGTAACAAGCATCATTAAGGATTTGGTGGAGCAGGAGTTAGAGCAGAGCATAGATGAAATTTTGAAGGAGATGGAAGAAGAAAGCGTTGGGAAGGAATATGGAAGCATGGGTGGGAATCTCAATTTGGTGGTAAACTTCCAAAAATCTGCACAAACATGTGGAAAGGGCATAGTGGTGCCATAAGAGCAAGGAATGGGATACATTAATGATCCTAGCAAGGTGTTATGCTTGCACTTCCAAAGTACCTTACCAACAGAAAAACTCCTTGCTATGTATTCATTTGATGAAGAAGGTGCATATCCCCAAACCAGGAAGATGTTATCTTGGGCATTCAAGTCCCATGTAGATGAGCCTAAGTTCAAAGTAAGTCAGAGAACGCTGATGAAGGTTACGGAAAAAAAGGAGTAAATCCCTTTGTGAATGATTAGCAACTATTAGATGAGAAGGTCAACAACATGCTCAATAATGTTTCAATTGAGATTGAGGCCACAATGTTAGGAAGGAATGACAAAGTGAGATTCCTGGAGGAGGAATTGGAGAAGGAGAAGAAGGATCTTGCTGAGAAGAGAAAGGAATTAAAGAAGGAAGAACTTATCAGTGCACAGTTAAGGCTTGAAATGAAAGAGGAGAAAGCAAGGGTGCGTGAGCTGCACAAAAACATTGAAATGATTATGGGTACTATTGTTTTAAAGCATCCTTACTTAGCACTTCCCAAGAAAAAATATGAATCAACCTTGCAATTTTTAGAGGATTTGAAATGCATCCTCACAATGGAAAGGCATCCACTTACCTTAGAGTCTATAGAAGCATTGGCATGCCAAGAGAAAGAAGATAAGTTAAAGGTTGTTGAGATCATTTCTCGATATACTAAACTCCTTGCAGAGGTGAAGACCTCCGTGCAAGTTACAAAAGTTGCATATGAAAATTACACTGATAGAGATAAAGTGACAAGCATCTTGGTCACCACGCATGAGATGGAACTCAAGGAGTTTTAGGAAAAGAATAAGGGAAACAATGAAGAAATAGATAAAATCCTATCTGAGGTATAAAATAAGTTAGAGGCTATTAAGACCTTGCGAGGCTCAATAAAAAGTCAGCTAAAGGAATTGTACTCCCAAATCACCTGTAGGATGGATGTGCTTGAGGACCTAGGAAAACAATTGGAAAGTATTTTTGAGACCATGAGTGCTAAAGGGGAGGAATTAAGTTTTGAAGAGGTGAGCACCTTATTCGAAGACCTATGTCAACAAGCATAGAATGAGGTTGATGCTTGGGAAAATATAGAGGTAGAAATAGGGAAGAAATTCCCTCTCTTCCTTAAAAAATAAGCATTGTTTTCATTTATTCTCCCCATTCTTTCATTATTTCTCCCAATTATTCATTTCCTCATTATTTCTCCCCTATTCAGAGCCCTCCATTCTTTATTAATTGAAGATAAATGTTTTCTAGGAAAAAGAATAAGCATAGTGTGGGGTTATGTTGGGCCCCATATTATTGGATAAGTACAAGAAGGTGCGTGTGCGTGAGGGTTGAAGGTGTGCAGGACTGGGTTTAGCAGAACACACGACATGCACACATAAGACAATATTGGTTTTGGGACTTAGCCATATTCAGAGTTCCATATAACACACAAGAAAAATGTGACCTATATAGCATGTGGAATTGATAAGGTGCCATCCTGGCAGTTGTAGGATCAAACAGGGAATATTCCATGCATGCAATGGAAGGATCTAGAAGGACATCATTTCAAAGAGTGGGGAGCTTGGATCAAAGGAGGCATGATCCATTAGAGGACCATTTGGACACTTGGCAACTGATATGTTACCTCACAAGGCATGGAGGTGAAGGTAGAAAGCTATATATAGGGATGCGTGGGTAGTAGAAGGTGTGTGATGAGAGGATATTTAAAGAGAGTAGTGTGCTGGAAAAGAGGCGAATCTCTACAAAAATATCATGGAGTATTCTATGGGTTAGGATTAGAGGAAATATAGGAGTTCTGACATATTTAGAGGGATGGGTCTATGTTTATCGTTGTAATATGAAGGGCGTAGTTTAGTTCTGATGCATAAACTTTCTCTACATTATTATATGGGTTTGTTATTGCCTCAATGAATGTAATGTGGTTACTGAACTCATTAATATGGATATAAGGTTTTTTTGTAAAACATATATGTGTTCATGAGCATAATCCTAGTGCATTTCCTTTGTGTATGAATAATTCTATATGTTGTTTGATACTCCTATTTTGCTATCTGAATGGATGCATTAATATGATAACTCATCCTAGGTTCTCAGAATGAATGCACGGTTCTTTTCCATTCTTTTTCACTTAAGTATTTATCATAGATGATGTATTCTATGAAAATGAATATAAAGGAGGGGTTTGGTGCCCATGTGTGCCTTAGGTGAGCGTCCAGTGCCTTACGGGTGATAGGCCTGTGTGCATGGGATTAGGTTGTTGTTCTAATGGTATAAAAATGACTACAGTTGTTCAAACATTATAGGATTTTATTTTTCAGGTTTACTTGGATGATTCGACGGTATATGGGCTTGATAAGGATAATTGTGACAACTTGTACTTAATGTTTGAAAGATGTAGATAGTTAAGCATATCTTTAAACATCAATAAGTGTAACATCCGCATTTTAAGATACTAGAACAAGGGAAATATATATATATATATATATATATATATATATATTTAAAAACGTTCTCTGTTATGAATTATATAATTCAAACACACGTTCAAGTTTTAATAATTGTTCTCTACCCAAACAATGCAGTTTGGAACACACAATTTCCTTTTAAAACTAATGTTCCTTGTTCACATATTTGCAATATGGAACACACATTCAGTGCCATTCAATCATATAACAGATTCTATATGCTACTGTAAATGACTTGAAGAACTACCAATCTCCCATTTTCATGGCTCAGAGTTTCAACGATCTCTCATTTCATGACTCGGCAACTACCGATCCTTCATGTTCATTCATGCATAGTATATTATATATACCAGGTTCTCTTAACCGTTTCCGGTTATCGAAGTGATCCATTTAAGAATCCTATCTGAATATCTATTACTGATATTCATCTGACATCCTGCATCTTAAATTAAGTGATTAGGACAACGCAACCAGCACTTGCGATACTTTGGCCAAAGATTTTCACATGCTTTGCATGATCATATTCCTATATGTGATACACACCAATGGAGTATGTCCTTCACCTCACTTCACCTGTTATCTAGAATGCTCTTTCCTGGTTCCTACCAGTCCTTTCAATTTAAGGTCAGATTCTAACTTCTAATTTCCAACTAGCAATATGAGTGAATATAGGAAGGCACTCATGGTAACTAAAGATACGCAGACATAGGGTGTCGTTCCCAATGACTTTGTGTGTCTATTTATCTTTAGTCCTCCAGAGTCACTCCGTATACGCGATCATACTCCTATCCCTAGCCAAGAACTTAATATTTATCCTATGTATTCTTGATGATTTAATTCGGGAGGGCATTGTAATATGTCAGCTATAACATTGTTTCATCATGAAGACCCCGCCTTCATGAAGACACCGTGTTGTAGCTGGCATATGTCAATGTCCTATGGAATCCTCCCATCGAGAGTACACATTCTACTCAAGTGATTTGGATATGATCTTAATATTTAAGATCAACTGCCAGCAACCATGTTGATCCTTTATCCTCGTTCCCGTTACAGTTGTATGGAGCTAAGAGAGACTAAATCTACCTTCTAGCTTACGATGCATCTTCTCCTTCATACTGAAGGGTTGCATTTTCTCTACTTGGTTCTTTCCTTAATCATTGGATTAAGCATCCCATTACCGATGGACATGATAAGTTTAACCTATTAAACCTAACCAAGTTTTTCACAACTGTAACCCAATTCAGAATTCCAGCTTATTAGACGTCATTAAACGAGGTCTAATTCTCAATAAATGTATTCATTTATTTTCCTTAACCTTTCATAGTTAAGGTCTATTAGCCTTGGATATATTTATCCCATATCCTTACTTTCTGAATTTAACATACGAGGCTATTAACAGAGTTCGAATACGAAGTTTGGTTAGTCCTGAGTTATTTGATATTCCTTAGCTTCCAAGCTAATCTTGAATACCTATCAGTTATGGAATCATGTTCTTCCTAATCCTTTTAATGTCAATTAAAAATTCATCTTAACCCAAAGTATGAACTAATTGCACATTTCAACTTAAAAGTTGCATTTAGGTAAGAATAGATGTCAATTCCTTTTAAATCCATCCAAGGACAATTAAATAATTCCAAATCAAGAAATAACATTATATTTCCAATTTAATCAACAATATCAAACTAATATAGTCATTAAAATATCACACTTGTATTTGTATTCATCAATCCATTTCATAATCCATACATCTGCCAGTCCAAATGACTGGACTTTGTTTATATTAAACAACATTACAACTCAAAGATAGAAGAATGTACTTTCTTCTTTTCACAATTCCTCGTAGAGGAATAATAACTAACAAATAAAATTCATCTTCAGACAATCAAAAGAAGCATCAGAAAACAGCCATGTCTTCATTTTAATCAAGTTCCATCTGCAAAATTACTTTCACGGGTTAGTTCATTGAATTGAGCATATTAAGCACTTGTCATTAAAATGAGGTGCTTCAATTAACTGTCTTAATAAAAGAACCCCACTTTTATGAAACAACAGTATGAACATCAATCAAGAATTAAGTATCAAAAGAATGAACAGTAAGAAAATTGAACCATCTAAATACCATCCCAATCAGTCAAGAATTTCTGTCCTATTTCCCACATAGCCATACAAGACGCAATTTCCTTGAACAATTCCAGATTACAACATTTGTAAGAACTAGGAATATAAGTAAGCATACTGCTATTATAACATAACTGAAATGTAACCCAATTACCTTCCTTTCAGTTCATGCATCATATTTGATTCCAAGCAATCAAGTACAGACGAGAAATCAAACAACAATAAATATAGTTACTTATACCCAAGCAATACAAAATTCGTTCCTAAACGATTACAGATTTCCAACTGTATGAGAGAAGAAAAGATCATTTTTCCAAGTTATCCATCCACATTCCTATTCTTTCCTCATGACTTTCCTAAAAATTGAATCCAAACAAGACACAAATCAAGATAACAGTTCAGAGTGAAACTTACAAAATCCATTCGGAATTCACTTTCCAGCAGCAAGAATAATTTCATTCACAATCCGCTTTAAACGAAAACAAGGATGAATTTTTCGTCCTTATCAATACTTCATTTAAATCAGGCTCATACGAATACCAAAAACAGGTTAGTAAAACATCATATTCCTCATAGAACAAGCAGTATAAAGATGCATACTATGTACTTGATGTACTAGAAGATTCCATACTTCTTTCACTGTATTTTTAACCAAATAAACAATTATACAACCACGTAATCACTTATTCACATGACCTTATATATCCATGAACGCATACAGTTCATAATAAAAATTTGCACATTGATGTTACCTACAGCAAGACCAATTCATAATGCACAATAAAGCTCTAATGCTATTTCCAGAATTCAAACAACAAGAAGAGAAGAATTCATTCCTTTAACTATTTCAATAAGAAAACAACCATTTTCTTCAAACTCAACAAGAATCAGTCAAGTCGGATTCATTTTTTTTAATGACAGTGCAAAGTCAGAGATCTCCTAAAACATTCCAATCTTCCATTTTTACAGGAAAACACAACACTCAGGAAACAATTTAAATGCCACTGTCATCTCTATCAAGCTGAACTTATAACATTCATTAAAACCAAATTATTGTTTCTTTAAAAATCTACAACAGAAGAGAAAGGAAGAACTCGTTTCCTTTAACTTTCAGTAAAGAAACAATCATCTTCTTCCAAATGAAATAAAAACACCCAAATCGTGTTTATCTTAGCATGACAGCTCAACTCATAATGATAGCAGAACAATCGTTCAACATTGAAAAGCAAACTTACATAGCCTGTACAGTTTCAATTCAACATACCATATGCAATAAATACCCAGTTTGTGTTCTATCTCGATCAACCATTAAATCCAAAAACAACATTCTCCTTTTTCCTAATGAGGTACAAAACTCAAAATAAAATATTCATATATCAATACCTCTATTAGGGCAAACCTGCATAGGGTATTAGATACATAAGCTTGGTACAGTCAGGATAGACTCAAACAACAAACCAAATTCCCATGTTTTTCCATTTATTTACACAGAAATCCCAAGCCAAGTCATATTCACGAAGACAGTTTGAATCATAAGATCAACCACATCCATAAAACACTATAAAATCAACTTTCCATCATAACAAAGAAAGAATATAATCATTTATAAGTTCAGAAGAAAAACAGTTAATTTCTCCTACTTTCACGAATACCCAATACGTATTCATTCATTTCTTATACAAGAAAAAGGCACAGTGATAAAAATATTACTATTACTTCCTTCAAATCAAGTTCATATGCTCAAATAAAACCTAAATGCTATTTCCCTCAAAATCCAAAATAGCAGAAGGAAAAAGGATCTTATTTCCTTAAAATTTTTAATAAGAAACAACTTCAAACAACTCACACAACTAATACATTCCATCATTCCAGTTTGTATTAGTAAAAGAACGATCGCTTTATTAATGAAAAAAAACTCATACAACATGTACAGTTTCATAACACTCATGACGAATTCCCCATTACTTTCAAACAAACCAACACAACATGGCGGTGTTTCCAACTTAATTATATATGCAAAGACAGTTCAAAACACGACAGCAAGAAAACGATTCTACCCAAATCATTTCCAATGTGACAAATTTTTTTAACTAAACCAAAGTCATCTCTGTCACGACCGTAAACAAACAAACCCAAAACCCATTCAGATGAAGAAGAGCAGGGTTGTTTTAATGAGACACTTAAATAAAGCAAGTTTTTTAAAGATAAGGGCTTAACATTCCTGGTATTCTTCCTCGAATGCTCAAAGAAGACCTATTTACAGAAGGTGTTTCCTTCCATGGCAACATCAACAAGCTTCCCAACAGTCCCCTCCTCTACAGGCTCAGAAAACAGCCTCCGATTTCCAAAGAAATAATGATAGAAACCAAACACAACTGGTTCGACTAAACCAAGCAAAAACCAAATGCAGAGCAACTTTCCAAAAACCCGAGCAAACACAAATAACCAACAAAAATTCCTCCATACTCTTTTCAAGGTGAGCTGGTCGCGAAGAATGAGAAATTAAATGCATTAAAGGCTCTACCTTTTTCCCTATTTTCTCACGCCATCGCCGACTTGGGTTGGCGAGTTACCAATTTCAAATTTTGCATGCAAAACCAAGTTTAGTCCATAACTAACTAGATACCTCTAGCTTTTTCTATTCCCGCCAAACTTGGTGCTTTCCACGCAAGGACTCACATTAATTGCCATTAAATTTCCTTACATATCCTTTCCCATGGGTCTATGCGTCCCCTTCTAGGTTAGGATTAGTTTAGGATTAGCAATAGTGTTCAAACCTAGGTCATCGCCTAGTTCTTAGGTTAATAGAACTTAGGTCTATTTTCACCTTTTTAGAATTTAAAAATCCACTTAGGATAGTAGTTTAGGATGTAAGGTAGAACTTAGGATTATATTAGAATCTAATTTCCCCTTAACACCTAACACTTAATTAATCCACTTCCAGTTAAGTCTTCCTGACTGACACCCAATTCAATGCTGTGCATGACGTTTCGTCCTTGAGCCACCCGTATCCAGGCATTTCCCACCTTACGAGGTCTCACGTTATGACAGTGCATGGTTCAAGAATCAAACCTTTGTCGTTGGCATCTATGTGCCAGCTGTTCATACCTGAAATCAAGTGCTGCACATTTATATCAACCTTTAGTTCGGTTCAAGAGTAAATCAAAAAAGAGATCACAAGAAGGCCACATCATACTTTGGATCAATGGAATTGATTCAAGGTGTGCTATCAATCAGTGATTAGAGTTCAGCAAGCATACGACAAATTTTTCATCACATCAGCAAACATACAAGCAATAATAACTACTGTCCCATGTAAACAAATTACAGTATGCAAAAATCCAGATTAGCAACACATTCCCTTAAGATCAAAATATATATCTTAACATGTTTGCCTTCATTTCAGCAGTTACAACATTAAGAAAGTAATCACCATGATAACTTACAACAATCAGGGCATTACAAGAAGTGAATATTTACTACACCTTTTAGAACTTTTCTAGGGCATATCATCTGTAAGGAATGTTTGTTAGTAGATCTAGCGTAGGTTACAGTTATTGTAGGCCTGGAGGAACCTACCAGTCAAAGTGAAGTGCATAGATTATTGGGCCATACAAGGTATTACAAAAAAATTATGAAAGGATATGTGAAGATTTCCATACCCCTGGAGGAGTTACTAAAGGGAAAATGGACATTCTATTGAGGAGAACCGTAGGAGCACACATTTTAGGCATTGAAGGAGAGACTTACTACAATGCCTATTTTGCATTTTCCTTCATGGAACCAACCGTTTCACGTACATATGGAAACTTCTAGCATGACCATTAGTGTAATGTTAGATCATCTTAGAGAAGGTATTATAGATCATCCTATCTATTTTACTAGTAGAAAGTTTACTCCTAAAGAAAAAAATTATACAACTACGAAGTGTGAGGCTTTGTCGATGATCTATGCACTGCTTAAGTTTAGAAAATACTTTCTAGCAACACTTGTTGTATTTTATATAGATCACATGACACTAAAATACCTAGTAAATAAGCCCATTTCATAGGGGCGCATATGTCGATGGGTTCTCTTATTCCAAGAATTTTACTTTACAGTCATGCTAAAACCAAGTAAAGTAATTCAGGCCCAGACCACTTATCAAGAATTCAATTGGGGGAAGACACACAGAAATTGAAGATACAATGTCAGATGCACAGTTATACATGTTACATCACGCACTTTAAGAATTTAAGGATATTGTTGTCTTTTTACGCACAGGTCTAGCGCCAAAAGGAATGAAAGCCTTAGAGAAGAAACAACTTGCAATTCGTGTTGCACCCTTTATGTTGATCATTGGTGACTTATAAAAACTATGCCAAGATGAAGTATTGCACCAATTTGTATTAGAACATGAGCACATAGATATCATGGAAGAGACTCATGGTGGTATTGGTGGTGGGAATTATGCAGGTGAAGACACCGCACACAATATTCTACTTGTTGGATTATGGTGGGAGACCCTGTATAAGTATTGTAAAGAGTATTGTAAGGTGTGTGATTAGTGTTAGCACCTTGAAAAACCTAGACAAAGAGAAGAAATGACTTTAAAGCTTATTACTAGTTAAGATCCATTTGAAAAATGGGCAACAAACTTTGTGGATCCTATTTCCCCAGCTGCGTGTAGGACCGGATCATGCTACATCATCACTTGTACATATTATCTTACATGATGGGAATAAGTAATACCTATAAAGGAATGTAAAACAACTACAACAAACTAGTTTTTATGGGAAAATATTTTTACTAGGTATGGATGTCCATTGATTTGACAAGTGATAGGGGCACCCACTTCTTGAATGAGAAAATTAGGATATTGTTGGATGAATTTATGGTCTTGCACCACTAGACTACACCTTATTACCCTCAAAAAAATGGTACTGTTGACGCCTTCAAAAATATATTGAGCCAAACCTTAACAAAAAATTGTGATGTTGGAAGGAAAGATTGGGATGATAAAGTTTCTATTGTACTTTGGGCATATAGAACAAGTTAGAAAAGGTTAAATAAAGCCACACCCTTTTAGTTGTTTTTTGGCACAGAAGAAATTATTTCCAAGGAATTTATGTTACCTTCTTTACATATTGTGTAACACCTATGATAAACTGTTAACTTCTCCTCTTTGCAATGAAAGCGTTGACATGTGATTTGTCTCAAAAGGGTGTATTCTTTTGACTATTGATATCATGCTTTCCATGGATAAATTATTTCTTTTCTTGGATTCAATTGCTGAAATATTGTTGCTTGCAAGGAATCCATTTTGTTGGAGTTTGTAAACTGGTAAAGTGGTTTACAAATTTATCTCTATATAATAATGAGACCTTGGATCAATTCCATTGATCCAAGGTATGTTTTAAATTCTTCTTACTTGATCTGTATGGAAAACTGACATTTAGAAGTTGAAGGAAATAAAAGACTGAGCCTTTGTAGGATTACAATTTCATTGATCTTCTTGGAAGTTCATCTTGTGCTTTCTATTGAAAGTTGTGTGCTCATATCTTCTTGTCAACTCCTCTCAAATGCTGAATGGCATAAGTTGGAAAGAGGCCTACTTGAGGACTATTGAGGGTAAAGCCTAAGTCCTAGATCTATAAAATCTATCCTAAAGGGATTCTAAGCTAAGGTAAACTATACCCACCTTATATCTATGCCTACGTTAATCTTGTTGCAACCTAACCTAAGTTGCATGTTTTCTAAGTTAAGGGATTTGAAAACAACCTAAGGTGATAATAGGGATATTTCTAACCTATTACCTAATACTACATTAGTAGAAAGAATGACCTATCCTAAGGTGGAAAATAACCTAAGGTAAATATTTTCTAAACTAACCTAAGGTCATACTCTAAGCTAAGATATCTATCCTAAACTAATGTGGGGATAGAAGGGGACCTAAGGGGTTGTATGGAAAGTTAAGGGATGGTGACAGTTCCTAAATATTTTAATTGATTTGATTTTGGAATTTAAGATTATTGTGTACTGTCAGTTTGATAGTGGCATGGAATTTGGAGGGGGTCCTAGCTGGAACCCTCTCTAAATTTAACTATCCATGTTCTTTTTGAAATTGGACTCACCAATTTTGGATGGTGGTGGTGTGGAGATTTAGGCGGGAGACTGGGAATTAATGACATTAATTATCATCATTTTTAGCAAGTAACCCGCCTTGGAAACCATGCGAGTGGATTTTTTGGGAGTTGTTTGGTATTTCATGCATTTCGATTATTTTCTCCGTATGGAGCTATCTAGTTCTTCGAAGCAGTAGTTCTACTTTTAGTTTGTTGCTATTTTTGACTCTCTTGGATTAGTTTTGATCTAATGGAAGCATATGAGGCATTTGAGAAGGAAGTTTTTGGTTGTTGAGTATTTTTGGAGAAGAAAGAGTTTTGGAGGCTCTACTAAAAATCTTCTTTGAATCGACAGAAGCATTATCAGGCATGATATGTGCTATCCATTAAGTTGTTCTGATTTTATCTAAATGTCTTCATTAGAACAAATCTACTCTTGTAAAACAAGTTGGTTTTTATTTTGCTATGGTTACTTGATTTATTTCTTGAATGAATCTCTATGTTCTTGATTAGGGAACTTCTGCATGATAATATTGTCAGTGGGTTGTTTTCCTAAGTGAGTTAATGGTGATTCACACTTTAGAACTGTTTGTGACTTGAATAATGTTGATAAAGTTTGTATTCTTTCTTACCTGCTCGAAAAGGGTTTAAGGAAATTTGTTGTTTCTTTGAGCTTTGAACTGGCTGTCTCTGATTGTTTATAGAAGGTAAAAGGTTACCCTTCTCTGTCACATCTTGTTTTGTTGAAGTTTTAATACACCTTCTGAGACTGTATCAATATAATTTGGTTCATAATTGTGTGATTTTGAACATGTGTGGAAAATAGTGAATGGGTAATTGTTTTTAACCTGTACTGTGTAAACCTTCATTGCTTCTAACCTCGTATTTTATGGAAGATGAGTATGTAATGGTGTTTGGATTTACTGTTTTATGGTTCCAGTTGTGTGGAAATAAGGAGGTATTGACTCAAAAACCTTTTTGTTTTGATTTGGTGATCTCTCTTCTGAAACTCTATGAAATGGCTTATGGGTTTATTTGGTTTTGGAATTATTTTTTTAATACAGTAGGGGATGAAGTATTCTATTTTGAATAATTATGTTTGAGTCTTTATTTAAGATTTGGGGAGATTGAGCTATAGGTAAATAGTTGAAGTTCTATTTGTTTGAAGATATTTTGGGTACTAGCTTTAACCAATTCGATTTTTTTATTATAATTCCGTAGCTCAGTTGAGCTTACTTGAGGTCAAATCTTCTTGTCTATTTTTATTTTGAACTTAGATGTTGTTGATATGAACCTACCCATTCCTGATCTGAGTAGACCACTTGCTAAAATTGTTAGAGAGACTTGTGAAATTCTTACTGTTGTAACTTCTTGAAGATATGTTGAATGGATATTCGACTTTTGAATTGGTAGTTATATTTATTTGAAGCTAACCAAATCAGTGTAGTTGTTATATTATATTATTCCTATGTAAGTTGGAAGAAATATAATGTCTCATCAATTTCGTAGGAGTGTTCAGTTGATCCTATCTATGATAAAATTAAAGGAAAACTTAATCATCTTTTAAACTGACTGGGCACCTTTAACTATGTCATGTAGTCATTTCGTTTGTAGCTTCTGGAATCGATTCTTGATGAATCCTTCTCTTTCCATTCAAGGATGTGTTCACTCACCTCTGTGAGGATGTGACTTTAAGTCCTCCTTATCTATTATTGTGATATCGTATTGTAGGAATGGACATGTTATGATCTCTTGATTAAAACTTTTACATTTTTGGATGATTGCCAAAGGTTGTTATTTTTCCTCTATGATGTTTTTCTACTCTATTTTTACATTTTAAGGTGTGGAAAATGACACTAAAATACTTTTTTTTGGTGATGGGTGAGCCTTAATTTTCTATCCCGACTTGAATTTGTAGTAGCATGAGTAGTGTAATAGCTATGAGCATGATGTCTACATTTTTAAGATTTAAGGGATGTTATGACTAGGTCGGTAGCATTCCTCTTTCGAATTTCTTTACTTGTGAAACTGTAAGAGTTAAGTGTTGAATTCCCTTTCATGAGTTGTGAATGGGAATTCAGGTTAAACCGAATGGGAAAGGAAGTTTTAAACTATTTATTTTCATTCATTCATTCTTCTTTTGTGTATGCTTGTAGTGGATTTATTTGGCTAATTTGCATTACTTTTATGAATGCAATTATGTAGTTTTTGTTACTAATTTCTTATTCACTTAACTTTTAGTAAGGGTGTTTAATATCTATTATAGTGATTGGTGTGAGATGTTGTTTATTGAATGAATACTTTTCTAATGTTAATGTGAGGCCTAACTTGAGAACTTAGGCTATGTCTTGGTTTTGGAATTAGGATGTCACATCTGAAATGTGAAACTCTTATTTATTTCAGTTGTTAAATGATTCATCCTAAAATCCTTACGATGATGGAATGAGCTTGACTGTACATGTCTTTTTATGAAACTTGTAAAGTTGAGTAAGAATACCCTTGCTTCTGAAAGTAACTCTGTTTGGATAAATAGTAAAGTTAGTTCTATATTTCAAATTCAGATTGAATTATAAAGGAAATAATTATTAGTTACTTTTATTTGATATAGATAAGTAATTTGTTGGAACATTACTTATCTGATATTATGTTGTAGATTAATGAATATATCATGATCTTTTCTTAAATGTTAATTCAGGTTGATTAATTGTTCTTCTTTTATGGTTGTTATAAATTATGATTTATGGTTTTCTCAGCATTTCTATTTCATAAAAGTTGAGTGGGTTTTATGAAATATTTATTTTAAGGCACTTCATTTTAATGCTTAGTGCTTATCATCCCCAGTTCAATGAATTGACCTGTGCTAGAAATTTTTGTATATGGACTTCGTAAGTGATAAAGGAAGCCAATAAATTATATGGTGTATTGGTTGATTTAAAGTCTGGATATTTTATAGAGAATTATGATTAATTATTGAGATGTAATGAAGGAAGGAAAGTTGTAATTTTTAATGATATTGATGTTGTTTGACATGCAACATGTCTAAAATGCATAGTCTTGTAAAATTTGTAGTTATCATAATGAATGGAAAAAGTATTGAAGTTACTTTAACTTGTGTAAATTCTCTTGTGCATTATATGAAGGAAATTGGTAATCCTATCTTGTTGTTATCATTCATATCTAATTAGATCCTTATTTCTGTCGTCATTTAATGAATTGAATGAATGGGAAATATTACAATTTCCCTTACTTGAATGTAACTTACTAAGCTACATGTATTGATGTTCTTTTACCAAAACTAGTATGGTTTATTAAGGGATGTTAAATGATCATATAATTAACCTATAAGGAAGTGTGAAAGGTATAAGGGTATAATAAACCCTAATACTTAACCATAAAGAGGAAGGTTCTTCTCCTCTCAAAAGGATGTAAAAAAAATGAATGGTGTTTGTGTTTGTAAATCATTTAGACTTCATCTCTGTAAAGTCCACTCTTACCAAACCTGGCTAGGTTCTTACACCTCCTATGAATGGTTGAGTTACTTAAGAAAATATTATGATGGATGTTGGTTCTATTTTACAAAAAAAATGCTAAGTAAAAAATTTAATTGAACATAAAACGATCACTAGTCTTGAAGTTTCGTATTAGTTAACCAACTCAAATGGGAATGAAAACCTTTAAGGTTGTTGGAATTAGGGTAATGTAAGGTTGTTGTAATTTTATTCTTAATCCTAAACTAATTAAGTGGAAATGATCTCTTGAGGTGTGTACGTCAAGATGAAGTGGTTTTGTCGGATGTTGGCACATGCCAACTACAGATCTGTACCCTTGTGAAGACTTGGGTCTTCATAAGGATACATGGTTACAGTTGACATGTTGTAACACCCTTCAGCATTGGTTCATCTAGACCTACCCAAAATTTGACTTGAACTTAGTTTCTCTCTAGGAAAATTTAGAGATATGATCTAGAATAGGAAATGACTCACAATGATTTAGGATAACTAGGCACATCCAATTGAATTAGGTTGAAAGGGTATGTCTATATACCCTAGGTCATCACAAGTGACTCCCTATTCTAAATTATATAACTAACCTACATTAGGGTCAAACCTTAGACAAGTGGACTGACTGAAGTTGGTGAAGACCATTCTAGCTAATAGAGGAGTGGGGTGAAGGACGTATTCCGTTTAGACAAGTATGTCATCTAGGAATAATAACATGAATAGTATGTTGGAAATATTTGGCCAAAGTATTACAAGCTACTGGTTTTATTGTCCTATGTCACCTAGTTTAAAGAATGTGATTTCAGATGAATATTGGTAACAAATATTCAGATAGGTTTATTAAAAAGAACACTCAGTACCTAGAACAGGGTAAGAGAACCAAGTATACTTAGTATACATAAAGTATTCAATACTTAAGTAACATTAGAGATAGATTGTTAATCAAGTCATGAAATGAGGGATCGATAGCTCACCGAGTCATTTACAGCTGCATATGGTTATCTGTTATGAGATTGATTGGCATGGAATGTGTGTTCTAAGTTATGGTTATTTAGAAAAAAAGAACATTATATATATATATATATATATATATATAAATTCCCTTGTTTCTAAAGTCTCAAATTGGGAATGTTACATCTTGGTATAAGAGTTAAAGGTTTACAACTCTTGGACCTATTGTGTCCATAATATCATAAAAATTAAATTTTCTTGTTAACAAAAAATGGTTAGGACAAGAGGAAATGTTGCAAACAACCCACCACCAAGTGGAGAAGAAACAACTGCCCAAAAATGTGATGAGATCCTTGCTACCCTGTTAGACACAAGAGATAATTTGAATGTACTTAAACAGAAAGTAATGGGAAATGAGGAGAAAGAAGATTATGGTAATACCAATCAGCCAACTCCTATAGATAACACCAATTTGGGGAATTTAGGTGTTGATCAGCCAGAAAATGTAAGGCAAGACTGACAACTATTTTCACTAATAATATAAAAAGGATAATTCCACCTAAGTTTGATAGAACCAGATTAGGAGATGGAGCTAAGAATTGGCTCGACAAAATGGAGAAGTACTTTGCAATAAGGAACTTCTCAGAGGAAACAAAGGCAATATGGGGAGCATATCAGGTTTCCCATGAAGCATCCTCATGGTGGGACAACCATAAGGCTGAATTAAACATTGATGAAACTAATATTACTTGGGATCAATTTAAAAGTTATTTTAGGTAACGATGGCTGCCACGACTTTACTATGATTAGACAATGACTTATTTTCAAACCTTAACCCAAGGAAAATTAACAGTAACAAAGTATTGGGAGCGGTTTACTAAACTCCTTAAGTATGTACCTCAGTATCAAACTAATGAGAAGTTTAGGATACGAAATTTTATCATGGGATTGAACCCTATTATAGGTGGATAGGTAGATGTTCACAACCCAACCACTATGGAAGGGGTTGTTTTAAATTCCATAAGGCAGGAATAGAAATTAAAGGCAATTTTTGCTCATAAGGAGGAAGTAAGAAAGAAAGTTCCCAACTCCTCTTCATCATCTCTAGCACCTAAGAAAGGATCATGGAAGAAGTTTGGTATGAAAATTAAGTTCTCTTCTGATAATAATAAGAAAAAAGCAACAAATAAGCCTGTTACTAATGTACGCAATAACTTTTTCAAGAACAATAATAACAGACATAAGCCTTATGGAGGTCAGAATGATAACTTTAGGTCTGGAAATAAATTTGAGCCTAAAAAGGGACCTGTAGGAGGCTGTTACAATTGTGGAAAATATAATTATGTAAACCAATGTCATTTTAAAATGGATGACCGTAATCAGTAGCACAAGATACACGTTGTAGTAGCTGACAAACAAGTTGAAAAACAAGCCACACCCATAGAAGTTCCAGGTAAGTTATTTGACATACCTGTAACTATTCTTTTTGATACGGGAGCTGCTAAATGTTTTATTTCTAGTAAATTAGCATTAAAATTAAAAATAAAATCTGGAAAAATGGATGAATCATTGACGGTACATTATGGGAATAATGCAGTTCATATAGTTAGTATGTGTCTTTTTGGAGAAGTCCTAGACTTACCTAGTTTTTCCATAAAATTTGATCTTTATGTTGATCTTTTGGGGTCTTATAATGTAATCATAGGTGTTAATTGGCTACTGAGCATAAAGAAAAAGTGGACTATTTTGAAAAATATATTAGTTTTTTAGATGACCTGAAAAAAACAACAGAGATTCAGGGTGTGAAATGTGAAATTTTAGTTAGGAAATTCTCAGCTATGTAACTTAAAAAGGCCAAAAATAAGGGTTATATCTTGTAGGCAGTAAAAAATTTAGAATCTACTGAAGAAAATAGTGATCTCTTAGAACATTACCCATTGTTACGAGATTATAGTGATGTGTTTCTAGAGGAATTACCAGGTCTTCCACCCAAAAGGGAGTTTGACTTCATAATTGAAATCAAACCTCGAACCGAGCCTATTTCTAAGGCAACTTATCGGATGACTACTATTGAATTAGTAGAGCTTAAGGCACAATTGCAAGAAATTTTGTTTAAAGGATTGATTAGACTGAGTGTTTCACCCTGGGGAGAACTGGTAATTTTTGTGAAAAATAAAGATGGAACACTTAGATTGTGTATTGATTACATAATGTTAAATAAGGAAACAATTAAGAACATATATCCACTTCTTAGAATTGATGATCTATTTGATTAGATGAATGGGGCATCAGTATACTCTAATATATATCTTCGATCGGGATATCATCAGTTATGAATTAAGAATGAGGACATTCATAAAACAAATTTTAGAACAAGGTATGGACATTATGAGCTCACAATTTTAGCTTTTGGATTAACAAATGCACCTGCAAATTTTATGAATTTAATGAACAATATTTTTCAAGAATACTTGGACAAATTTGTGCTTGTATTCTTGGATGATATTCTCATATACTCTAAAAATGTGGAATAAAACTATGAGCATTTGAAGATAGTCTTGGAAATCTTGAGAAAAATATGGTTATTTGGTAAGTTGTCTAAATGTTCTTTCTATGACACGGAAGTGCACTATCTGGGTCATTGTATAAGAAAAGATGGAATAGTTGTAGATCCTTCCAAAATTGTAGCTATAACTGAGTGGCCTGCACCAAAGAATGTACATGAAGTTAGAATATTCATGGGTCTTTCTAGTTACTATAGGAAATTTGTTAAAGATTTCTCTAAAATTGCTACACCCATAACTTACATAAAAAGGATAAGAAATTTGTGTGGAATGAGAAATGTGAATCTGCATTTAAAAATTAGAAGGATCAGTTAACTTCAACACCTATGTTGTCTGTACCTGACCCTAATGGAGACTTTACTATGGTAACAGATGCATCCAGGGAAGGTCTTAGAGGTATTCTGTTACAAAATAATCATGTCACAACTTACAAAAGTAGAAAAATTAAGTTACATGAGCCGAATTATGTTCCACATGATTGAGAACTTGCTATCATTGTTCATGCACTTCAAGTTTGGAGGAATTACCTTCTTGGTAAACCTTTTGAATTAAAAAATGATCATCTTAGAATGAAGTATATTTTTACTCAGCCAAATTTGAATGTAAGAAAATGAAGATGGTTAGAGTTTTTATCTCAATATGACTTTGACATAAGTTACATTAAAGGCAAGAAGAATAGGGTAGCTGATGATCTAAGTCATAAGAAGAAAATTTATACTCTTATAACAGTGAGAAATTAGTTAAAAGATGAAGTAAAGAGAGTTATGGAATCTGATTCTTATTTTTAGCAAGTAGGAACAACACTTACTGCAGATCCCAATGATGAGAGATATAAAGGTTTTCACTTTGATAATGAAGGAATCTTACGATTTGAAAATAGGGTTTACGTACCTTTTCTAAAGGATTTAAGAAATAAATTATTAGTTGAATTTCATAATTCACCTTTTTCTAGACACCCTGGTATCACAAAGATGCTTGCTGATATAAAACAACAATAATCCTAGAAGGGGATGAAAAATTACATAATTGAGTTTGTGACACATTGCTTAGAATGTCAACATGTTAAAGTTGAACATATGCATCTAGCTGGTTTATTATATCCTCATAGCATACCGTAGTACAAATGGCAAGTGATAAGCATGGATTTTGTATAAGGGCTTCCTATGTGAAGAAATAAACATGATGCTATTTTGGTTATTGTTGATAAACTAACAAAAGTAGCACATTTTATTGCTAGTAATCTTAAGGATGATTCACCTATTTTAGCAAAAATGTTTACACATGATATTTTCATATTACAAAGAGTACATGAATTAATCATATCTAATAGAGATCCAATAATGACTTCAAGGTTTTGGAAAACACTTAATGTAGATCTAGGAACTAAGCTGAATTTTAGTTCTGTGTATCATCCAGAAACGGATGGACAAAATGAAAGAGTTAATCAAGTTTTAGATGATATGTTACGAATGTATTTCATGGATCAACTGTATAAGTGGGAAGAGTACCTTCCATTAGTTGAGTTTTCATACAATAAAAAATATCATACCTCTCTAAAGATTGCACCTTTCGAAGCATTATACGAAAGAAAATGCAGAACCCCTGTTTGTTAGGAAAACATTGAGGATAGAGAGGTAATTGGACCTAAAATCCTTATGAAAATGGAACAACAAGTTAAGATGATTCATGAATGATTGAAAGAAGTAGTAGATAAAAAAAAGAGTTATGCTTACTTGAAGCAAGTTGATAGAAAATTTGAACTTGGTGAGAAGGTCTTTCTTCGGGTAAAACCAAAAAATAGTTCTATAAATTTTGGAAAGGTTGCCAAGTTATCACCTTGTTATGTGGGACCATTTGAAATGCAATCATTGACATGTGATTTGTCCCAAGAAGGTGTATTCTTTTGAATATTTAAATCATGCTTACCATGGATAAATTATTTCTTTTCTTGGATTCAATTACTAAAATACTGTTGCTTGCAAGGAATCCATTTTTTCGGAGGTTGAAAATTGGTAAAGTGGATTGAAAATTTGTCTCTATATAATAATGAGACCTTGGATCAATTCCATTGATCCAAGGCTTGTATTAAATTCTTCTTTCTTGATCTATATGGAAAACTAACATTCAGAAGTTGAAGGAAATAAAAGACAGAGCCTTTATAGGATTACAATTTCATTGATCTTCTTGGAAGTTCATCTTGTGCTTTCTGCTGAAAGGCCTGTGCTCAAATCTTCTTTTCAACTCCTTCTAAATGCTGAATGGTGTAAGTTGGAAAGATGCCTACTTGAGGACTATTGAGGTTAAATCCTAAGTCCTAGATCTATATTATCTATCCTAATGGGATTCTAACCTAAGGTAAACTAGACCTACCTTATGTCTATGCCTACACTAATCTTGATGCAACCTAACCTAAGTTGCATGTTTTCTAAGTTAAGGGATTTGAAAATAATCTATGGTGATAATAGGGATATTTCTAACCTATGACCTATCCTAAGGTGGCAAATAACCTAAGGTAAATATTTTCTAAACTAACCTAAGGTCATACCTGAAGCTAAGATATCTATCCTAAACTAATGTGGGGATAGAAGGGGACCTAAGGGGTCGTATGGCAAGTTGAGGGATGACGACAGTTCCTAAGTCTTTTATTTGATTTGATTTTTGAATTTAAGATCATTATGTATTGTCAGTTTGACAGCAATGTGGAATTTGGAGGGGATCCTAGCTGGTACCATCTCTAAATTTAACTATGCATGTTATTTTTGAAATTGGACTTGCCATTTTGGATTGCGGTGGCATGGAGATTTAGGTGGGAGAATGGGAATTAATGGCATTAATTGTCATCATTTTTGGTGAGAAAAACCACCTTGGAAACCATGTAAGAGGATTTGTTGGGAGTTGTTTGGTCTTTCATGCATTCCAATTTTTACTCCACATGGAGCTAACTGGTTCTTCAAACTAGTAGTTCTACTTTTAGTTTGTTCTTATTTTTAACTATCTTGGATTGTTTTCGATCCAATGGAATTACATTAGGCATTTGAGAAGGATTTTTTTGGTTGTTGACTTCATTTGGAGAAGAAAGAGTTTTGGAGGCTCGGATAGAAATCTTCTTCGAATCGATAGAAGCACTATCATGAATGATAGGCTCTATCCATTAAGTTGTTCTGCTTTTCTCTAAATGCCTTCATTAAAAAAAAATTGCTCTTATAAAACAAGTTGGTTTTTATTTTGCTATGGTTACTTGATTTCTTTCTTGAATGAATCTCTTTGTTCTTGATTAGGGAACTTTTCCATGATACTATTGTCATTGGGTTGTTTTCTTGAGTGAGTTAATGGTGATTCACACTTTCGAACTGTTCATGACTTGAATAATGTTGATAAAGTTTGTATTCTTTCTTACCTTCTCGAAAAGGGTTTAAGGAAATTTGTTGTTGCTTTGAGCTTCTAATTGGCTATCTTTGATTGTTTATAGAAGGTAAAATGTTACCCTTATCTACCGCATCTTGTTTTGTTGAAGTTTTAATACACCTTCTAAGACTGTATTAATATACTTTGGTTCATAATTGTGTGATTTCGAACATGTGTGGAAAAAAGTGAATGGGTAATCATTTTTAACCTGTACTATGTAGACCTTCATTGATTCTTACCTCATATTCAATGGAAGCTGAGTATGTTATGGTTTTTTGATTTATTGTTTTATGGTTGCAGTCCATGTGGAAACAAGAAGGAGGTATTGAATCAAAAACCTTGTTGTTTTGATTTGGTGCTCTCTCTTCTAAAACTATGTGAAATGGCTTATGGGTTTATTTGGTTTTGGAATTATTTATTGAATACAACAAGGGATGAAGTCTTCTCTTTTGAATAATTATGTTTGAGTCTTCCTTTAATATTTGGAGAGATTGAGCTATAGGTAAATAGTTGAAGTTCTATTTGTTTGAAGATAATTTGGGTACTAGCTTTATCTGATTAGATATTTTGATTATAATTCCATAGCTCAGTTGAGATTACTTGAGGTCAAATATTCATGTCTATTTTAATTTTGGACTTAGATGTTGTTATATGAACCTACCCATTCCTGATCTGGGTAGACCACTTGTTAAACTTGTTAGAGAGACTTGTGAAAGTCTGACTGTTGTAACTTCTTAAAGATACATTGAATGGATATTTGACTTTTGAATTGGCAGTTATATTTCTTTGAAGCTAACTAAATTGATGCAGTTGTTAGATTATTTTATTCCTATGTAAGTTGGAAGAAATTGAATGTCTCATTTATTTCATAGGAGTGTTCAGTTTAGCCCACCTATGGTAAAATGAAAGGAAAACTTAATCATTTGTTAAGCTGACTGAAAACCTTTAGCTAAGTCATGTAGTCCTTTCGTTTATAGCTTTTGGAATCGATTCTTGATGAATCCTTCTCCTTCCATTCAAGGATGTGTTCACTCACCTTTGTGAGGATGCGATTGTAAGTCCTACTTATCTATTGTTGTGTTATCATCTTGTAGAAATGGACATGTTATGATCTCTTGATTGAAACTTTGACATTTTTGGATGATTGCTGAAGGCTATTATTTTTCCTCTATGATGTTTTGATACTCTATTTGCATTTTTAGATGTGGAAAATGATACTGAACTACTTTTTTTTTGGTAATGGGTGATCCTTAATGTTCTATCCCGACTTGAATTTGTAGTAGCATGAGTAGTGTAATAGCTTTGAGAATGATGTCTACGTTTTTTAGATTTAAGGGATGTAATGACTGGGTTGGTACCATTCCTCTTTTGAATTTCTTTACTTGTGAACTTTTCTGAGTTAAGTGTTGAATTCCCTTTCATGATTTTTGAATGGGAATTTTGGTAAACTGAATGGGAAATGAAGTTTTAGACTGTTTATTTTCAGTCTTCATTCTTCTTTTGTGTATGGTTGTAGTGGATTTATTTGGCTAAGTTACATTACTTTTATGAATTAAATTATGTATTTGTTGTTACTACTTGCTTATTCACTTAACTTGTATTAAGGATGTTTAATATCTGTTATAATGATTGGTGCGAGATGTGTTTAAAATGAATAATTTTCTAATGTTAATGTGAGGCCTAACTTGAGAACTTAGACTATGTCTTGGTTTTGGAATTAGGATGTAAGATTTGAAATGTGAAACTCTTATTTATTTCAGTTGTTAAATGATTCATCCTAAAATCCTTACGATGTTGGAATGAGCTTGACTGTACATGTCTTTTTTATGAAACTTGTAAAGTTGAGTAAGAAGACCCTTGCTTCTGAAATTAACTCTGTTTAGATAAATAGTAAAGTTAGTTCTATATTTCAAATTCATATTGAATTATAAAGGAAATAATTATTAGTTACTTTTATTTGATATAGATAAGTAATTGGTTGGAACATTACTTATTTTATATTATGGTGTAGATTAATGAATATATCATGATATTTTCTTAAATGTTAATTCAGGTTGATTAATTGTTCTTATTTTATGGTTGTTATAACTTATGATTTATGGTCTTCTCAGCCTTTCTGTTTCAGAAAATTAGAGTTGGTTTTATGAAATAGTTAGTTGAAGGCACTTCATTTTAATGCTTAGTGCTTATCATGCTCAGTTCAATGAACCAACCCATGCTATTAATTTTTGTAGATGGAATTCAGAAGTGATAAAGGAAAGAAATAGATTATATGATGTATTGGTTGATTTAAAGTCTGTATCTTTTATAGAGAATTTTGATTCATTATTGAGATGTAATGAAGGAAGGAAAGTTGTAATTTTTAACGATCTTGATGTTGTTTGACATGCAACATGTCTGAAATGTGTAGTCTTATAAAATGTGTATTTATCATAATGAATGGAAAAATTCTAGAAGTTACTTTAACTTGTTGTGTAAATTCTCTTGTGCATTATATGAAGGAAATTGGTAATCCTATATTTTTATTATCATTCATATCTAATTGGATCCTTATTTATGTTTTCATTTAATGAATTGGGTGAATGGGAAATAATACAATTTCCCTTACTTGAATGCAACTTACTAAGTTTCATACATATTGATGTTCTTTTACCGAAACTAGTACGGTTTATTATGGGATGTTAAATGAACATACAATTAAACTATAAGGAAGTTTGAAAGGTAGACGGGTATAATAAACCCTAAAACTTAACCATAAAGAGGAAGGTTCTTATCCTCTCAAAAGGATGTAAAACAAATTAATGGTGTTTATGTTCGTAAATCATTTAGACTTCATCTCTATGAAGTCAACTCTTACCGAAATTGGTTAGGTTCTTACACATCCTATGAATGGTTGAGTTACTTAAGAAAATATTATGATGGATGTTGGTTCTATTTTCAAAAAACAAATGCTAAGTAAAAAATTAATTGAACATAAAACAGTCATTAGTCTTGAAGTTCTGTATTAGTTAACCAACTCAAATGGGAATGGAAACCTTTAAGGTTGTTGGAATTAGGGTAATGTAAGGTTACTATAATCTGATTCTTAATCCTAACATAATTAAGTGGAAATGATATCTTAAGGCGTGTACGTCGAGATGAAGTGGTTCTTTCAGATATTGGCACATCCCAACTGCAGATCTTTACCCTTGTGAAGACTCTAGTTTTCACAACGATACAGGGTTGCAGTTGACATGTTGCATTACCCTTCAACATTGGTTCATCTAGACCTACCCAAACTTAGACTTGAACTTAGTTTCTCTCTAGGATAGTTTAGAGTTATGATTTAGAATAGAAAATGACTCACAATGATTTATGATAACTAGGCACATCCAATTGACTTAGGTTGAAAGGGTATGTCTATATACCCTAGGTCATCGCGAGTGTCTCCCTATTCTAAATTATATCACTAAATCGTGTTAGGGTCAAACCTTGGACAAGTGGAATGACTGAAGTTGGTGAAGACCATTCTAGATAATAGAGGAGTGGGGTGAAGGATGTATTTCATTTAGACGAGTATGTTGTCTAGGAATAGTAACATGAATAGTATGTTGGAAATATTTGGCCAAAGTATCATAAGCTTTTGTTTGCATTGTCCTATGTCACCTAGTTTAAGGAATGTGATTTCAGATGAATATTGGTAACAAATATTTAGATAGGTTTCTTAAACAAAAAACTCAGTACGCAGAACAGGGTAAGAGAACCAAGTATACTTGATATATATAAAGTATTCAATACTTAAGTAACATGAGAGATCGGTTGTTTTTTTTAATCAAAGGTAAAAAAAGGGTTAAGGGGACCCTACCCCATACATAATGTTACCAGTTACTTACAAAAAGGCCTAGGGATATACCGTTGAATCCCTACCACAAAACCAAAGAAACATAAGACCAGTAACAAGGAAATACAAACATAAAAGAAAGTATTTAAAAAACAAATAAACTATCTAACAATATCATAACCAAGAGACTAACAATAAAATAGCTTAGAACTACAACAACCAGAAAATATCCCATATACACGATCACTCTTTTATCAGATCCCCCACCGAGTTCATGCATCCGTTCCATTCTTTGATGAGGGAATCTATGGTAACTTTCCAAACCTTGTAGTTTGGCTCTGGGATCTCCACTTTGGGGCCTTTACCATATTTTCCCCTTTCCTTAGCCAATTCCATGGATTGAATCATCTCATCTAAAATATTTATTGGTGCTCTTAACATTAAGGAGATGGACATCATGAATCTAGAACACAACTTATTTCATCTTCAACATGTCCTTGGCCATTTCTAGGATTCTCTCATTGGCTTTCTTGAGCTGTTCACTAAGGACCAATGAGGAAATATTTTCCATTTTATCAGTTAAATCCTTCAAATCCATGGAGACTATACTAATCTTGTGTTTGTTAATGTTGGTATCAATCCTAAAATGCTTGAAATCCCACATGAAAAAGTGAGTCTTGACAACAGAGTCTTCAGAAATAAATAGTTTAGATTGGGCAATTTTTAGAGCATGCAAGCTCTTAATGGCATCCCCTAAATTCTTAGAGAGCTTATCATCAGTTGAATCTAGATCTTTCTTGCTCTCCCCCTCATTTTTTTAATCCCCATCAGTAGTGGCCTTATCCAAACTAGAAGCTAACAAGTCTGGATTCCCATCATGGTTTTCCCCTGAATCTAAAATCTCCACTTCCTCAACCTGTTTAGGATCCTCCTCAACCCTACTACATTTGTTAACATCACCATGACTCAGATTGGATCTAGTATGCTTAGCCACAGGTTTTCCAAATGGGTCTTTGCTAAGAATTTCCTCCTTTGGCATCAAGCCTTCAGCGACAGAGGCCCCAAATTTATCATTTTTTCCCAAAAGGGGAGTACCCATCCTGAGAAAAGCTTTAATGAGGCCTTGATGCAGAGGAAGGGAGAAGGTCCCTTTCTCAACCATACCAATATATTTTACCATGGAGGTATATAGAAATAAGGGGAAATTGTAGGCCTTGGCATTACACACATGGTTCAACATGGGAAAATGGTAACCATAAATCACTTTATACCTGCCTTCTAAGGTGATGTATGACATAAACAGTTGAGTAATTTCATCATAAGGGTGGGGAAGATTTCCCTGAGCATACCCATTATGAAGAGAGACATGTGTACCCTTACCTTGCATGAAACATTCAATATCCATAGTGTAGTCATACTTTGGATTATAGATGCATCTGACTTCCACAGAAAAACCTGAGACCTTTAAAATAAGCTTAGGAGAAATTGTAAAGGAGAAATTGTCAACCTAGACATGGCCCTCATTGCACATTTTTGCCACAACTTCACTTATCTTATCATCTTGGCCCTCAAAAATATTGAAAAAGGGCAGCATGCCCAAATTTTTGAGCAGAGTTTCTACCTCAATAGACATCTCCTTCCTATTGCACAGTTCAGTTCGAACTAAGTCTCCCCCCATGCTATTGGCTCTGTTCTTCCTTCTGTTATGTAAAATGTTAACTTTCCCAGTCCTATCTTCACACTTCCAGAAAACAAAGATGTCCAGCCTGTCCCTTCGATGAGAAGAAAATAAAATTGGCATGGGTGCATTAATCATGGAAGATTGTCACGCAACTGATTAAATTTTGCCTCATCATTTTTAGGAGTGTTATAAGTTAAACCTTCCCTTTTCATGATTTCAATAAATTTGGCATGCATCACATTGTGATCCTTTACCACCTTTAGACCCCTATAATTCACCCCCAGATTGGTCATGCAATCCATGAGAGATTTTCCTTCTCGGTACACATGATGAAAGGGAATGGCCTCAAAAGTGGATGCAAGAATTTTAGTTTTATTTATGAAGTCCTAAATAGAAATAGAAGGTTGAGAATTACCTTTCAAATAATAAATGATATAAATAGAGTCCCCTTCCACTTTAAGATGTGTTAAGCCTTTCTCCTTGGCTAACTTCACCCCCTAAAACATCATAGCAACCTCAACAACATTGTTATATTGGAGGCCTAGATCGAAGAAGTACACAAGAAGAAATCTACCTTGGGAGTCCCAAATAACACCTCCACCCCTATCTTTCCCAGGATAACCTTTCGTAGCACCATTAAAATTGATTTTAAAGAAGCCATCCTTAGGTGACTTCCATTTAATCCCCGAATGAGGATTACATCTTTTGGATTTAAGGTCACGTCCAAGGTTCCAATTCTTAAAGAAATGAAGTTCATTGTCAAGGATTTCCATTTCAATTTTCCTCAGTATAGAAAATTTATTTCTAACAACCTATAGGAGTTTGTTAATAGTCACCCTAATAGGAAGTTTCTTGTTCTTGAAAGTCCTAATTCTTTCTTTCCACACTTCCCACCATAGGTGACCAAAACTCATAACCCAAATATTTTTAAGTCCTTGACTAAATAAAGGGCAGCTCCATTGAATCCAGGCATCCTTGATCTCATTTGGAATAACTCAGAAAACTGAGAAACAACCTATAATAGAAGAAAGCATAATATGGGAAAAAGGGCATTCCAGGAGAAGATGATTTACAGTTTCCATATTTGCTTCACACAGAACACATTAATTGGCCATCTAGAAACCTCTTTTAGCCAGATTATCAACAATGAGAATTTTATTCATTACTGAAAGCCAGCTGAAGACATTAACCTTTGGGGTTATATTATTGTTCCAAATCTTACCAGAGTTTAAATATTCTTCACTAGTTCCTCCCTCAAAAAATAGGGAATAGGAAGATTTGACAGAGAAATTACCACTTTTATCTTTGTCCCAGACAATTCTATATTGGTCCTTGTTGTTAGAAGAAACATAATTTTTTAGGAAATCATTGAGCCTACTCAAATGATCATTAAAATCCTATCTTTCTAGTTCCATGATTTTCCATGTTTGAAAGTTTTCATCATCAACCATATAGTTAATGATTTTATCCCCATATTTATCTTCGAGTTGACTAGCTATTTGGGGAAATTGAACTTTAAGGATAAAATTTCCATCCCATTTATCTTTCCAGAAGCTTATCTCGTTTCCTTTTCCTATTTTCCATTTGTTTCCCCTAGCCACAATTTATTTTTCCTAGTTAATAGCTTTCCATATGTATGAGCCATTGAAGGATGTCGGTTTGAAAATACATCTCTTGTCATTAACATCCATCTAATATTTTTTCTTTAGAATTATGGTCCGGACTCCATTTTCCTTAGTTAGCCTCCATCTAATTTTTGCAAGAAGGGATTTATTCATTTTTTTCCAGTCTTTGAGACCACGTCCCCCAAGCTTTTTAGGTTTACAAACTCTAAAATGAGATATCAGTAGCTCACCGAGTCATTTACAGCTGCATATGGTTATCTATTATGAGATTGATTGGCATGGAATATGTGTTCTAAGTTATGATTATTTAGAATAGAGAACATTATGTATAAAAAAAATTCCCTTGTTTGTAAAGTCTTAAATTGGGAATGTTACATATTACACACATGGGAGGTCTAGCTGATGATAAAGCATTAGAAGAAATAGTTGACAAGTTAATACAACTAGATGAGAGGCATGCCATAACACGTTGGAATCTGAAGTAGGAAAAAGCTAGGTAGAAGGCATGGCATAAAAGAAACATCAGGGATAAGAAGCTTGAGGTTGGAAAGATGGTACTTATTTATGATTCCAAGTTTTTGAACCATCTAGGAAAACTTCAGGTGCATTGATTGGGACCATATGTTATCACTCACATCCTTGAATCAGACGCTTTTCATTTAGAGGTGCTTGATGGAACACAATTACCTGGTTACTTTAACGGGAGTAGGCTGAAGCCCTACTATAAATAAGTCTTCTTGGTTTTTTTAATAATGAAATATTTCCATTTAGTATAGATTTCCATTTCTGTATTTATTTTAATGTATTTCCTTCTTCATCTCTATGATTTGTCAATTTAGTTTGTTGTTTTGTGTAGTAAGTGCGTTTGTGTGCTGGAAGCTAATTACAATCTGAAACATATTTATGCACAGAGGATTGCACATACTATTGGTGAGGGGTGGTTGTTATTAAAAAATGGGTACACATGAAAACATACTAGTACAAGTGCTATTCAAAATAGAAGGGAGATATTAGAAAGAAGATTGCTCTTAAGGAAGACCATAGCTAGAAATAGATGAATGAACAATATAACATGAGGTAAGCATTGGTCGTAGAAAATACTAGAGGAAGGCACAATGGTGAGGTACTTTGGTGCATGAACATGCACAGAAGGAGGTCTATAGCCAAAAGGTAGGAAGGCACATTGGAAGGTTATAGTTATGGTGCGTAGGTGTAACACACAGAAATCAGGAAAATGGTAAATTAAAGAGAGGATCAGTGGTAGGTGAAGGAGAAATAAATGTAATAACTTTTAGAAACTCTATATAAAGATGTGATGTGGGTTTGTTTCCACCTTTATGATCATAAGAATTCGAGAGAGCTAGTTGCGACCGAGCCAAGTGAAATGTGTTGAGGTGTAGAGAGTTACAAAACTAGGCATAAAGAGTAGATTTTTGCACAGAAGTGGCTTGCATCCCCATTGGAGAAGGGAGCAAAGAAGAAGCATTGAGAAGGAACTAGGGCACATGGTTTTGAGCTAGGGAATGTGATTTGGAGCTAGGGCATGTGATTTGGAGCTAGGGTATGAGAGATTACTCGACAGAGGAAAAAGGTGATATTTTTTACTATGGAACCAAGGAAAGTACTTGGAGCATGTACGAAGGGGAAGAAAAAGGTGGAAATCAAGGTCAAAGATGCTCCTGAGAGAAATTCTTTAGAAATGTAGTATCTAGAAGGAGTGATCATCAAACGGGATTGGGATTCCCATATCTGAAAATTCAAAGTAAGTGACTACAACCACTGCACCGCCGATAAAAAGGGAGAGTTAGATGCATTACTGAATAAGAATACCAACAAGCATACAATAGATGACATACAAGTATATGACGATGTTGGGGATAAGTTTCTCAAGAAGGTAGGGGTGTATCAATTATATGAACTCCCATATTTTGGAAAACTAGAAAGTTTATACCAATGGCTTATGAGAAAAGTCCATGAGGACTTTTTCTATTTTGTTGGATGGCAGGTAAGGATCACCACACCTTTGATTTCCATGTTAATAAGACTGAAGGTCACAAGAACAGAGATTAGTAGTGATCTAACTGATAAGGAAGTTGTTATAGCTATAAGAAAGGAGTTGGGATACACCAAGGGTCCGTGTGGAATGGAAATCTATAGATTGAGGAAGTACCCTTTGGTGTAGGAAGCTGCTCATCTACTCACTAAGCTGAATGATCAGGAGATATGGTCACAAGTAAATACCATGTGGCTACATATTGTGAAGAAAATGTCACAAGGAGAAGTGTAAAACTTAGTTGGCTACATAGCAAAAAAAATTATTGAAGAAGCACACATAGATGAGAAGATAATTTTTATCGCTATCCTATTATCTATTGTTTTTGTAGAAATTAGAGTGCTTGATGGGCCAAATAACAAAATTTGGGAATACCCTATGGAAAAGAAGTCCCTCATAGAGAGGTTTGAGAAATATTTAAGTGAAGGAATTGTTGGTATCCAAATTGATTCTCCTTTGCAAGCTAAGCATCATCAAAAATTTAATAAGTAGCCTAGAGACAAATAAATCATCATGTATGTCATTTTGTAGCTGGGGAGGCGATTCAGCTGGCTCTTTGTTACTCAGATGTTGGAGAAATGGATAGCAACTTCAAAAGAATTTTATCTATCCTCACTACTTTAGGTTGTGCCTTTCAACCAGGTTAAGAGGACCCATTTTGTAACCTCTGTTGGTGAAGGAGAATGAATATATCCTTCTTTACACAAATTTGAAAGGAAACCTTGAGAAAATATGATCAATGCACCACAATTTAACTCTCACGAGTTGTCACTTCTAAAGAATGGTGATATTTTCTAAACAAGGTTAAGGTTACTAAAGACATTATTGAATCCTGATTACTTCTGCATATTTTAGCAGTAGAATTTATTCATTTGTGGAAATAAAGCAAAAAAATGGGTAGTTCAAGTAGGATTCATTTTTTTTGAATAATTTTTGGTGGGAGATTAAGCAAGATAAACTTGATTTTTCTAGATCTTTGAGAACCTTCACAACAATTGGAAAACTAAATGACATAATGCTTCAGAATAGCTAAAATATTCCTTCAACCAGAAGGTGTGCATCAATGGAGGCCCATATTTACATGGTTTCACACAATCTCCAAGAATTTAACATGAAGGATCAAGTTAAAAGGCTCAATTAAGCATTAAAAACCCATGGTTACTCATGCCTAATATACACTCAAATGCTTACAAACAATATTTATCAACAAAATTACCAAAAATGTTATTATAAATTGTTTATCTCATTACATGATTAAGGCTCTTGTCATAATGAAACTGTAAATGCCACTAAACTATCACAGGGATGAGATCCTATGTGATTCAGAGGGATTTTAACATAATATTGCAATAGGAAAGAGAAATACTATTTGTAAACATTCTGAAATAAAATAGACACAAATTTTCCCAAGATTAACACAGATTAATTCAAAGTTGATTAGATTCATCAGCAGGGGAAGGTTTTTTAAACAGTCTCAGAGCTAGTCAATGGTTATACACTTGCAACTAACTTGACATGATCAAATCTAAAACATAAGAGATTAACAAGTTTCTCAGATGGTCTCTTAGAAAGATGGGCTTTCTCAATTTTTCTCATAAGAATTCAACCCCCAACCATTTGCATGACTAACTCATGCACTTTATAGCACTCATTTACATTAAATATTTTCCCCCAAGCAAAGAATATTCAAGGAATCTTTGTTTGTTACATATTTGATCATGATTTCTAGAAAGTGATGTTTAAAATATTTACAACAAAAAGTTACCAAGTGTTCAAAAGGTGAATCATTTCAGATATTTCCATCATTTTTTTAACTGGGGCATCCAGTCATCTCCTCTAGAAACATGTTTTTCATCCTTTGCACCTATAGCTTCCTTCTCCTCATTCTTTCCTCTGCAATTTTCTCTGCTAGATCTGGCAATTCATTTTTTGTAGGTGCCTGAGTAACTCTGTTTCAAAATATCAACTCTTGCACTTTCTTAGATTCAAAAATTTGAGCTCCACAACACTTCAATTGCATTTTGTTGATAGAAACAAAATGAAATCATTCAGATTCACCATGAAAAATGATGCATATTTACATCCCATGAAGTTGTGGAATGTTAATGGCAGAAAAACCAGATGCATCACACCATAACTATTGATTTTTACCTTTCACAACTTTAAATTACAGTCATCCAAGTGGAATATTAGAGATGAAACGGGCCTGGGGGTGCCTTTTGCATTTTATGAATTTTAGAGAAAATGTGCAATTTTCACATTTTTCCCCACCCCTCCACCTTTGAAATACGGGCTCGACACATGGCTTAATCTGGGCCTTTGATGGAGTCACGACTCATTTATGTAATTTTACCCCTTTTTACAAAAAGGAAAACTTTCCAATTTTCCTCTGGCGACCCACTTCCCACTTTTATCTTTTGATGTGGGCCCCAGCGGAGTCTTGCTTCATTTTTATACTTTGATCCTTTTTCACAAAAAGGTAAAAATCTTCAAAAACCCCAGCAACCTGCCTCCCCTCTTTGACATGTTATTGACCCACCTTCCTTCTTTTTATGTAGACCCAACATGTGACATCAATCTATCCCCTACGGGGTTACGGATCAA
This sequence comes from Taxus chinensis, assembly GCA_019776745.2. NCBI lineage: Eukaryota > Viridiplantae > Streptophyta > Pinopsida > Cupressales > Taxaceae > Taxus > Taxus chinensis. The sequence continues at coordinate 456,123,028 of CM034154.1, read as the reverse complement.
TTTATAACTTTTCTCCTTTTTCACAAAAAAGGAAAAAAATAAAATAAAATTCCCCAACAACTCGCCTCTCCGCTTCTAACTTTTGATGTGGGCCCCAGCGGAGTTGTGAGTCAATTTATAAGTTTTCTCCCTCATACAAGAGGTAAAAAACTTCAAAATCTTTCACCGACCCACTTCCCCACTTGTAACTTGAAAAAATGCCACGTGTCCATCTTCAGGGTCAAAGTAAGACTTTTTCCCTGCCACTTCATATTTGCTGAATAGCCAATCAGAGACTATCAGGGCCATGAGGCCAATTTGGTATTTTTTAAAAATGTGACCAAAGTGGAAAATTTCACCAAAAATACCCGCTGGGCCGCAACCAATTAAAAATGAACACGTATACACCTTCAGGGCAAAAAAGAGAAATTCACTCCACCTTTATAAATTTGACCGGCCAATTAGAACTCAATAAGGCCACTGGGCCAAATTGATCTTTTTGCAAACATAGAAAAAAGTTACAAGTTATAAAATAGACCCGACATGCCTCATCCAATCAAAATAGACCACATAGCTAAAGATACTGAGATATAATTTGATAGGGAAAACACACTTGTCAAATCGTAAAATGTAGGGAAATCACCATTTGCACCCAGAATTGAATTTTTATTTAAGGAAAAAGAATTTGGAAATGATACAAGGCCCAAATGTGATCCATGACCATGGAGAAGGATCTTCAACGACATACAAATGAAGAAAACCTTTCACACATCCATTCGGGGAAATAGAAAATATGGCAGAGCCCGCAAGTTGAATAATTTCAAGGGAAAACTAGGGCATGATCAAATCAAGCACTAACATCTACTCTGAATTGGGGATGGGCACTCCATGTGAGTTCTGCAAGAACAAAAGAGTAGACCATGTGCCAAAAATCCATTGGAAAATGGATTCAAGAACAAGCTTGTAGATCAGAAAGTTAATAACCAAATCCCCCAAGATGAGCTAAGAAACCAACAAAAGTTGGTCACTAGGGACTAGGAAACATCGAAATAGAAAAACACAAAATTAGAATGAAAATAAAATACTATACACTGTACAATGATGTGTGCCCTGATTAAGAGAAAATAATTAAGGAAAATTTTTAGGTGCCTTCAATTCTTGATATGACCATGCTAAGTAGTTTTGATACGTCTTTAACAAGTGGTCATATGATTGCTTCTCTTTTCCATCCAAGTTTCTATCTAACCACATTTTTTGAGGCTTATCCTTTGTGCCTATGTCAATTTTTTCAATGTCTCTTGAGGCTACATCAAACATCAAAGTCCCAAGAAAATCAACCTGCTCAGGATATCTGCATTGATCAATTTCATACTCCTTGAAAACAACATAGCTCACAAAGTTATCAACATCAGTGTCTGCATGAAATACTTCATAAGAAGCATTGTTAGGGTCCTCAATGAGATATAACATTTTCTTTTCACCAGGTAACTTCACAAGGCTGCCCTCAATTGGTATGGTGGCATAAGACATGTCCATTTGCACACTTCCACCCACACTAGCTGCCCACTTTCTGGATAATAACATTCCCCACTTAGCAAGACAATCCACAATTACTACATTCAAATTTAAGTACTTTCCTAGATAAGCTTCCAATTACACTACTAAACCCTTGACACATCCAACCACTAGCACCTCTCTAGAATCCATGGTAGTGCACTTCCCATAAGATGTTGTCACTTTGATATCTAATTCATTCATGACCTCAAGAGGCATAACATTGCATGATGCTCTAGAATCAAACATACAGTTATGTAACAACCTATCCTTAATAATAAAAGTAATAAAAAATGGATCCATATTCAGTTGAGACTCAACCAGATAAGTTCCCAAATAAACCTCAGGTGGTTCACCCAATTCCTCCAATGCTTGTGGTTTTTCTAATTCTGCAATGGAAGGAGGAACCTCTACATTGTTTACATTTTTACCCTGGGTGACCTTTTCTTCCTTAAGCCCTAAATACTCAAACGACCTCTTCTTATTCTTAGGGATTCTAAGAAATTCAACAATAGGAACAATAATCTTGATCTGACTCAAGATTTTGGCTATGTCACAACGAACATATTTGGGTAAGGAAGTGTTAGGATGAAGGTTTACAAATTCATCTGATGGCATGAGATTTTTCACAATCTAAGCATGGGGAGGAACACAATTTTTATTTGGGGTGACAAATACTTTCCCAGATGCATCCTTATTAGGAGTTTCCTTAGGGATACTGGTAAGCACTGGAATTTTTTGTTTGGCCTGAGGCCTTGCCCCTTTGACAACCTTACTCCTAGTATTGTATTCCTTTTCTTAGGAAACTGTTGCATTCATTAACAACTGTCTGTCCTCTTCTAAAGGAATTCCTCCATCATAATTTTTAATCATTAATGCCCTTAAGTACTCAAAATCATTATTAGGAAACTCAAAATATTGTACCATATCAATTTTAGAAGTATGAGTGGGAGGAAGAGGTAATACCTGGTGAATGTAATCCCAGAAATCAGAAGTATTTTTGGCACTTATTATTTCAGTTGAGGTTTCTCCCTAGTGTGAACTTGTAGAGGAATCCATCATGCATGCATCATCATCTGTCTCATCATCATAAGCTTCCTCAAATTCTTTGTCTTCATCACATGGGGAATGGGGCAAGAAACATCCATCACACCACTCCAAATCATGGACCTCTTCCATAGTAGCAACTTTGGCAGCTAAAGGATCAGGCACCAATCTGTTTTCTTAGGTTTGGGGCTGTCTATTTCCTGATCCACAGGCCCTTTACCTCTGTCATCTGATCTATGATCACCTCTAGGATGATTTGCAAATATTTCTTGACCTTGTGGCTTATGCTGACCTTGGGAACCTTGTCCAATCCCCTTCTCTGCTCTAGCCAGTTTATAGGATATTTCCTTAACAACTCCGGCCAAGGTTTTTACAACCTCTTCTAGATCCATAGACTTACTTGACTGAGGCTTCTCTAGATTGATCAGCTTGATACCTTCCCTCTTAGGAGGCTTACCAACTTCCTTGATGTTATTTTCAATCTGCAAAGCCATGGTGAAGGCCTGCCTCAATGTTCCTAGGTTCTTGTCCCTTAAATAATAGGCAACCTTTTATTCAAAAACATAAGAGTATTTTATTAAAAAAGAAACATCACTTAGCCTCAAGATCACAAGTAGCCTATTCAAGGTCTTATTGAACCAAGTATTGAAGTCATGAACAGATTCATTAGGATTCTTCTTAATATTTTCAAATTCTAATAAAAGAAACCTAGGGTTTGTTTTATCTCCATACTGCAATCTAAAAGCATTTTTCATTTCTATCCATGAGTCTATTGAGTTGTCTGGTAAATATTTATACCAGTCACGTGCATCCTCCTCAAGAGTATGAATAAACAATTTTATATACACATCCTCAAATTCAATCTCAAAGTCTTCCATCATATTGACAAAAAAATTTAAATGTTGATCGCCAGTGATAACATTATTCCCTTGAAATTTAGGAAGTCTATTTCTAACATCTTGTGGCACTACATTTGGATATCTAGCCATACCTCTAAAATCTATAGGACCAAAAGTGTTCAAAACAAATGGAGGTTTGGGTGGGGGCTGGGCCATATTATTTTGGGGAGGTGATCTTATAGGAGAAACAAAATGATGAGGGACAAGGGGTCTTTGGAACACAGGAGTATAATTTTCAAAATGAATGTCCTCTAAAAACTTTGTTTCTTGGAAGATCCTATCAGCTTTGGAAAACAGAGGGATAAAATTAGATGTAAACTTTTCAAATACAAATGAAGGACCCTCTCTAGTTGGAGAATTATGATCTACAAAAGGACTACCTAATTTAGAAGCACTTGAGGAAGTATGGCAATCTTCAATGATAGGCTGATCACTTTCCACAATTGATAACTCTTTTCTTGATTTTTGATCTCCAATAACTTTCCAGATTCTTTTCCTTCAGAATTTGTCTTTCCCAATTTTGGAAACAACCTTCTAGTAGGGTATTTAATGAAGAAAGATCTTCTTCCTTCCATATTTGCAAATATTAGTGATAAATTTCAATTAACAGAGGTTAAGACACTGGAATTTATCAAAAATAAATTCAACACGGAGTCAACACTAAGGATTTTCACCTTAGTTGTGCAAATGCACTAAAATTGATCTGTCAAATGTCTATCAACACTAAATTCATGTAAAGCTTCACATATCTGACCTTCCTTTACCCGTATTTACAATTGATGATGTAAAATTAGTGCAAAAACCAATAAAAATTGGAAATATTACACACAGAACTTGTAACTTTTCTCAATTCTTACAAATTTTGACACAGGATGACATTTCAATAACGTATTTAAACTTAAAAAACTATAAGAAGTAGTTACCAGGTTCTACATGTGTTGTTGATGGTGTTCAAACTTTGCACACACCTTCATGTCCCCAGAAAAAACGTCAATCTCATGTTGTTGCCACACAAATAGGTTCTGGTTTTCAAATAATTCCTGGAAATGGTGCCAATTTGGTGTTATTACTGTACAAATAGGTCCTGTGCTAAAATAATCCTTGGCAACACAAATTAGATCCTCAAAAATGGTGCCAATCTGGTGTTGTTACCACACAAATAGGTCCTGGTGTTCAAATAATCCCTGGCAATGACACCATTCTAGTGTTGTTGCCATATAAATAGGTCCCAGTGCTCAAATAATCCCTGGTAATGGTGCTAATCTAGTGTTGTTGCCACACAAATAGGTCCCAATGCTCAAATAATCCCTGAAAATGTAAATTAGATCCCTGAAAATGGCACCATTCTGGTGTTGGTATCCAAATTGATTCTCCTTTACAAGTTGAGCATCATCACATATTTAAAAAAAATCCTAGAGATAGATAAATCATCATGTATGTCATTTTGTAGCCGGGGAGGCGATTCAGCTAGCTCTTTGTCACTCAGATGTTAGAGAAATGGATAGCACCTTCAAAAGGATTTGATCTATCCTCACTACTTTAGGTTGTGCCTTTCAACCAGGGTGAGAGGACCCATTTTTTAACCTCTGTTGGTGAAGGAGAATGAATATATCCTTCTTTGCACAAATTTGAAAGGAAACCTTGAGAAAATATGATCAATGCACCACAATTTAACTCTCACGAGTTGTCACTTCTAAAGAATGGTGATATTTTCTAAACAAGGTTAAGGTTACTAAAGACATTATGGAATCCTGATTGCTTCTACATATTTTTGGTAGTAGAATTTATTCATTTGTGGACATACAGGGAAAATAGGGGTAGTTCAGGTAGGATTCATTGTTTTTGAATAATTTTTGGTGGGAGATTAAGCAGGATAAACTTGATTTTTCCAGATCTTTGAGAACCTTCACAAAAATTGGAAAACTAAATGATAGAATGCTTCAGAATAGCTAAAATATTCCTTCAACCAGAAGGTGTGCATCAATGGAGGCCCAGATTTACATGGTTTCACACAATCTCCAAGAATTTAACATGAAGGCTTGAGTTAAAAGGCTCAATTAAACATTAAAGACCCCTGGTTCCTCATGCCTAAGATACACTCAAAGGCTTACAGACAATCTTTATCAACAAAATGACAGTAAAGTGATTTTAAATTGTTTATCTCATTACAAGATGAAGGCTCTTCTCATAATGAAATTACAAATGCCACTAAACTATCACAAGGATGTGATCCTTTGTGATTCGGAGGGATTTTAACACAAGATTGCAATAGGAACAATAAATACTATTTGCAGACATTCTGAAATAAAGCAGACACAAATTTTCCCAAGATTAACACAGATTAATTCGAAGTTGATTAGATTCATCAGTAGGGGAAGGTTTCTTGAACAATCTCAGAGCTTGTCAATGGTTGTACACTTGCAACCAACTTGACATGATCAAATCTAAAACATAAGAGATTAACAGGTTTCTCAGATGGTCTCTCAGGAAGATGGGATTTCTCAAATTTTCTCATAAGAATTCAACCCCCAACCATTTGCATGACTAACTCATGCCCTTTATAGCACTCATTTACATTAAATATTTCCCCCCAAACAAAGAATATTCGAGGAACCTTTGTTTGTTACATATTTGATCATGATTTCTAGAAAGTGATGTTTAACAGATTTACAACAAAAAGTTTCCAGGTGTTCAAAAGGTGAATCATTTCAGATATTTCCATCATTGTTTTAACTAGGGCATCTAGTCATCTCCTCTGGCAACACATTTTTCATCCTTTGCACCTATAACTTCCTTCTCCTCATTCTTTCCTCTATAATTTTCTCTGCTGGATCTGGAAATTCATTTTCTACAGGTGCCCGAGTAACTCTGTTTCAAAATATCAACTCTTGCACTTCCTCATATTCACAAATTCAAGCTCCACAACACTTCAATTACACTTTGCTAATAGAAACGACAAGAAATCATTTAGATTCACCATGAAAAATGATGCGTATTTACATCCCCTGAAGTCATGGAATGTTAATGGCGAAAAAACCAGATGTATCGTGCCATATCCGTTGATTCTACCCTTTCACAAAATTAAATTAGAGTTGTCCACATGGAAGATTAGATCTGAAACAGGCCTGGGGGTGCCTTTTGCATTTTATGACTTTTGGAGAAAATGTGCAATTTTCACATTTTTCCCTGCCCCTCTACCTTTGAAATACGTGCTCGACACGTGGCTTAATCTGGGCCTTTGATGGAGTCACGACTCATTTATGCAATTTTACCCCTTTTTATCACAAGGAAAACTTTACAATTTTCCTCTGGAAACCCGCTTCCCAATTTTATCTTTTGATGTGCGCCCCAGCAGAGTCGCACTTCATTTTTATACTTTGCTCCTTTTTCAAAAAAAGGAAAAAATCTTAAAAAACCTCTAGTGACCCACCTCCCCACTTTTAATATTTTATGCTGAGCTAAAAAATATCAAAGTGCTCTGACGACCCACCTTCCCACTTTTGATGTAGACCCAACATGTGACATCATTCTATCCCCTGCAAGGTTGCGCATCAATTTATAACTTTGCTTCTTTTTCACAAAAAGGAAAAAAAATTCAAAACACCCTGGCAACCTACCTCTCTGTTTCTAAATTTTGATGTGTTCCCCAGCAGAGTTGAGAGTCAATTTATAACTTTGTATCCCTCATATAAAGAAGTAAAAAAATTCAAAATCTTCTGCCAACCTACTTCCCTGCTTGTAACTTGAAAAACTACCACGTGTCCATCTTCAGGGTCAAAGTAAGACTTTTTCCCTGCCGCTTCATATTTGCTGAATAGCCAATTAGAGACTATCAGGGCCACGGGGCCAATTTGGTATTTTTTACAAATGTGACAAAAGTGGAAAATTTCACCAAAAAGACCCATCAGGGCCACAACCAATTAAAAATGAACATGTATACACCTTCGGGGAAAAAAAGAGAAATTTTCTCCACCTTTATAAATTTGACTGGCCAATCAGAACTCAATGGGGCCGTGGGGCCAAATTGATCTTTTTGCAAACATAGAAAAAAGTTACAAGTTATAAAATAGACCCGACGTGCCTCATCCAATCAAAAGAGACCACGTAGCTGAAGATGCTGAGATATAATTTGATGGGGAAAACACGCCTGTCAAACCGTAAAATGTAGGGAAATCACCATTTGTGCCCAGAATTGAATTTTTCTTTAAGGAAAAAGAATTTGGAAATGATACAAGGCCCAAATGTGATCCATGACCATGGAGAAGGATCTTCAACAACATACAAATGAAGAAAACCTTTCACGCATCCATTCGGGGAAATAGAAAATACGACAGAGCCCATAGATTGAATAATTCTGAGGGAAAACTAGGGCACGATCAAATTGAGCACCATTTTTTGCATTGCAAGGTTCACAATGAAGGATGAGACATGGAGTGCCTGGTATAAACTACCATATTCATTCACAACTCATTACTTCTAGGTAGCAGTACACAAGTTTACTGATGCACATCAGTTGAGCTACAATGTATACAAGGTAGACTATGACTACCATACTCTAAGGAAAACATATGTCTATCTAGGTTGGTCTTCCTATATCAAGAGGATTATTTATGATTTTATAAGCATAAAGCTGGTAAGTTTGGCTATTGGGGATAGTACATCCCTACTTATCTATCTTCAGCTCAAGCCTAGGATGGAAAAGGGAAAGTATGTGGATAATGCGTTTATGCTCCCAAGGCCACCTAAGGGTAAACACATAGTAGAAAATGTGGCAGCTCTAATGCCTTCTTTGACCGTAGAAGAAGACAAGGAAGAGGAATTTGATGAGGATAGTGGATTCTTGGACCATAGAGGATGGGAGAATCCCATTGATAGAGTGGAGAGTTACCGCATGCATACTCCCCCAAAGATGCAAGGAGGAGAGGAAGACTTGGACATGGGTACAATCCATGAGAAATGCCAGTTTAAAAAAGTGTCTAGAAGAACTAGAACCCAAGGAACATGAAAATCTTAGCCTTTACAAAGGTCACCTCGACTCTCTCATAAAAATAATCACCCAAGAGAAAGATAAAAATAAATTTGAAGCTTAACAAGGAGTTAGAGGAGTCTGAAGAGAGCACACTAGGAACCCCGGTCCATCCTGAAGATGTGGAGGAACCCCAAGATGAAGAAATGAGGGATGAAGAGGAAGGGGTGAAATAAAAAGAAGCAATTTTCCAAGAACAACCCAACACACCTGTTATGAATTAGGTAGGAGAAGGGTCAACTTCAGACCTTGGCGCTTAGGTTCTTAAGGGGCCAAAAACAAAAAGAGAAAGTACAAGTGAATAATATGTTGTCACTAGTATGGGATATACTGAGGACACAAGAAAAATCATCTACACTTGGTTTCAGAGCATTATGGGCCTTAAGGAGTTATATCGATGGGAGTTGATGGATCTAGATATGACCACTATGCACACAAGGAAGAAATTATCCTGGTCCATGCAAAATCATATGGATGTGTTTCACACTGAATGTTTCAACTTTTGGGAATAGAGTTGCTTCTATCCTTTCATTCCTTTGAGAAACAGATAAGGGTTAGGGCTAGGAGGAATACCTGTTGAATGTCGAGAGGGTGTGTGCATACCGTAGAGAGAGAGATCATGTCAACTGCAAAGAAATCCTTTTTGTCTTGGAAGGACTACCTGCAAGTAAGAATACAAGACCACCAGATTTTAATTAGACAATAAATGAGGGAACTGCCTTGGGCCCAGGAAATATAAAACTTCCTTTCGAAGGTGGTCAGTTCCCCTACTAATATGAATTAACACAAATTCTAACAAATAAGCTATTGTCCAATTACAATTTGTTTACCTTGTTAGAACAATAGAGAAAGGGCTGGTCTTGGTTTAGAATCACAGTGACCGATGCCAGTCACTGTAACTGGTACCGGTTGTTGGTAACCGATATCGGTAGGGGCAATGTGTTAGGGAATTTTGGTGAAGGTTGGTTGTAAGGTGGTTGTGTTGTTTTATAAGGCTGATAAATGGGTGGAGTTAGGTAATGGGGTGATGAGAAGGACTCAGAGAATATGGGGGGGTGTTCTTGGGGTAACGTAAGGGTGGAGGAATGATAGTTAGATGTAGTGTGTTGCTGGGTAGTAGATCTAGGAATAGAATTATGATGGCTATGATTCAGAAGTTTAAGAAATGTTATTAAAAGGACATACAAGATATTACTTACTGATTATTGATAAGGATGTAGGTCCAAGAACTGTGATGACGATGGTAGAACTTAGGTAGGATGACCTGACAATCAGGAGATGAGCTATCTTCCCTCCCGATGAATAGATGAGTGTCACAAGGCTCTGGTTACTCAGTTGCAGTTTTTGGGCTTGATGTCCTTCTCTGAAAACTCTTCTTGTTTCTTTCACTTGTCTCTGTTCAACCAAGTAAATTCTAGATCCTTCCAATGATTTCTGATTCGGATCCACGAAAATCCAACCCTTTGTTTTTGGTTGGGAGTGGTTATTTACAGGGAACCGATGGCGGTTACGTAACCGACGATGGTCGAGTAGGAACCAGTATCGGTCAGGTCAAAGCAGGCTATTTTTAGTAAAATAGCCAGCTTTCCCTCCTTTTCTCCCGAGGGATTAGTTGCGGGCTTAGTCAAGTCATTATGAGGTTGGTTTTTGGTGTGGGTGAGGAGTAATTAGTCATGGGTGTGGATGTGGACCAAGTTATATGTCTTAATTAGGTTAGTTTAGGGTTAAGACTAGGTCATGATGAGGTGGCAAAATGAGGTGGTAGGTATGACGATGTGGATTTATTGATTATAAGGTAATTAATAAATAATTATGTAATGTTTAGGTGATGAGGTTAGGTTGCGAAATGAGATGCGGGGCACAGGGGGTCGTAAGACACAAATTTGGTGTCTACATTAGCCCCTTGTTGTCGTGTAGCTTGTCTTTGTTAAAGCTGTATGGACAATAATAAGAAGTGGTTACCCCTATTAAGGGTATAGGTAATCCCCCTCAAATATATCATAGATTGAGGTAGCGTGAAATCAGGGATAGGGTTGATAAAGGGAAATGGTGTTGAGATGATGGTAAGATGGTGGGGTAGGTCAAAGGAAGTAGATGCACGTTGAAATGCAGTAGTGCGACCAGGGTATGTGATTTGAAGAGCAAACAAGCAATTCATAGGCAAAGGTTGATAGTTTATCCAAACAAGGGTGATATAATCCTGGTATCCAAGGCATAGGAAGTAGCTCCAGGGGATATAACGGGTAAGGTACAGGAACGTTTAGGCATGTTCGACAGTACTAAATGGTTGGTTTGGTCAAGATAAATGTCATGGTCTAGGTCTGGGCAAAGTTGGTCAACTGATCAAGTCAAGTACCCTAATCATGCTAAAACACAAATAGGTGAGCTCGATTGAACAAAAAGCTACATGTTGGGTGGATAAAATTGTAATTTGTTGGTTTTGGGTGAGGTATTTGAGTGGTTTGGCCTTGGGTCAGGCCGATTGATGAGTGAGGGCCATGGGTCGGGCCTGATTGGTTGTTTGCGGCTTTGGGTCAGGCCAAATGGTTGGTTGCAGCCTTGGGTCGGGCTAAATGGTTGGTTACAGCCTTGGGTCAGGCCAGATGGTTGGTTACAGCCTTGGGTCGGGCCAGATGGTTGGTTACGGCCTTGGGTCGGGCCAAATTGGTTGGTTGCGGCCTAGGGTCGGGCCAAATAGTTAGTTGCGGCCTTGGGTCGGGCCAAATTGGTTGGTTGCGGCCTTGGGTTGGGCCAATGAATTCAATAAAGGGTTTTCAGTGAAGGTGGATATAGGAAATGTTGTGAGAAAGGATGATTAGTAAATAAGGGTAGAAATTTGGTGAAGGTAGGTATTAAACCGATATCGGCTAGATATGACCGGCATCGGTCACGATTTTCTTTGTTGGAGGTGATTTTCTAATTGACCGGCGTCGATCGTATGGCGACCGGCGTCAGTGGAGAGATGCTGAGGCAGGACCGGTGGTGGTCATGGTTGACTGGTACCAGTCCTTAGGATTGTTTAGTGTTGGTTTGGTTTGGTTGTTGTTGTGGTTTTGGGTATTAGGTTCTTGTTGGGGTTGTTGTTTTTTGTTGTTTGTTGTTGTTTATTATTGGGTTTTTTGTTTTGGGTGTGAAGAGGGAGGGGGATATTGTAGAAGATAGGTGGGTGTAGATGTGTGTTATAGAGTCGGGGTGTGGTTAGGTGGATAAAAAAGGGGGTATAGAGGGTTAAAGGAGTTGTTGTGATAAAGAGTAGGGCTAATACAGTGAGTTGGTTTTGCAGGCACGTCAGCAGCTGACGATGCAGGATAGGATGCCCCCGTTGTTGAGATGGATGCGGCCACATGTGTCCGCAGCGCAGTGGGCCATCATGCATAAGGTGGGACTTGGCGGAGTCTAGCATTATAGGGTGATAGATAGGGATCACAGTCTGATGGTTGCCCTCATCGAGAGATGGGATCCAGCGACCAATGTGTTCCATCTCCCGACTGGAGAGATGACGATTACAATGGAGGATGTGTATTACATCCTTAGAATACCGATCGATGGAGAGGCAGTCTTCCAGGTGGATGCAGAGACAGCCATCGACAGCATTTTACAGGTATTCGGGGATGTATCCGCGCTATTGACTTATCATAGCGCGAGCATTGCCTATGGGGACATGTATCGTGCCCATATACATGAGACACGGCTTGCCGTGTTGATGATGATCAGCATCACATGCTTCGCCCTCCCGGACTCAAAGGGAGGCCACTTTCCATGGGCGCTGATGGGGGTACTACACGAGATGGTGGAGGAGCATACGTGTTATGCTTGGGCACCAGTATACCTAGTGCAGTTATACAGAGAGCTGTGGGGCTACCGCCGGATGAGGTGATTCGGGATTTGTTCTACATTCTTGTTACATTGCTGGGCATATGAGCATATCATATGCATTCAACTAGTAGGGCTTCCCCAGTAACTAGGGCCATAGGTGATCTATAGATATGGCTTTCAGAGGTGGTTGGGGGTCGTGGGCCAGCCACGAGCAGTTCTCGCCGAACGGGATGTAGCGTATTACTGGCATGTATTAGAGGGCATGACTACCTTGGATATTGTATGGAGGCCTTACAGAGGTCATCAGCCCCGCAGAGGAGCCCGATCACAGTTGCGGTGGATCCAGTATACATTCTGGATAGCGAGATGGAGGCCGGGAGAGCATGAGCAGATACCCCTGGAGAGGGTACGACGGCAGATGGGGCTACGACAGGATGAGCCACATCCCTTCCTTCAGTATCGGAGGGATGATGTAGAGGCCCCACTACCTGCACCACAGCCCATGGACCCAGATTGGGTAGCCGAGAGGCTAGCAAATGATACTATAGACGATGCCAGCTGTATAGGAGCATTTTTGGTATGGTGGGCAGGGGAAAGAGCCGCGAGGAGAGCACAGCCCGCACAGCCAGACTTAATGGCTGTTAGAGCAGAGAGGGACTAGCTCAGGGGACATGTATAGTTGTTACAGGGGCAGCTTGCTGCTACTTAGACATAGATAGGTGTCCTACAAGGGCAGTTAGCCCAGGCACAGGTACAGGCACAGGCACAGGCACCACCACAGGCACCATCAGCAGCACCGGCACAGCCACAGGTACAGGTAGTGCCACCGGCGTAGCCACAGGCATAGGTACCGCCACCGGCACCATCACAGCCACAGGCATAGGGTGTATTGGTAGGACAGGGGCCATTGTTATTAAGAGTCGGGGGACCAACCCCAGCAGCTATGGTGGCACGGGCCCGTTATATGGAGGTGAGATCGGAGGCCCGGTACTATCAGGATGTCCTTGATGATACTGGGGCTGACTATCAGCCGTATGCGGTGCATAGAGCAGAGACCTCACAGAGTCAGAGATCCCAGGGTGGTACAGCTACAGCCGGTGGGTCGGTGACAGAGAGGAGGCGGGAGCCAGGGCCAGGACCCACAGGGAGAGGTGTTGAGGGCGGTGGGGAGAGTTGAGACATCCCTGGGTCAGAGTTAGATGTTTTTTTGTGTACATTGGATATAGGCACTGGTCTGCGAACCGGTTATGTTTATAGAGGCCTGCGTGCCCACATATGATGTATTCATTCATTTATTCATTTATTGTATATACCAGCCTGCGAGCTGAGTATGGGTTGTACAGTTGATACCAGCTTGCGAGCCGAGTATATTTTTGATATGAGATACTGGCCTGCGAGCCGAGTCGAGATGTTTTACAGTTATTGTGGCCTGCATGCTGGCTTTGTATTATTATGAGATCACAGAGGCCCCTATGTAGGGTAAGTTGTATATTTGAAACCTTTGATATATAGATATATATGATGATTTTGATCCATATGTTGTGTTTAAAATGTTTTAAGTATTTTTTTGATGGTTCGTGAAATTGAATGTATGATGAGTGTGATCCACATGGTTTATATATTGATGGTGTTGATGTCTTTTGTTAATGGCTTTTGAAATGAAATGTATGTATATATAGATGATGAGTTTAATTGACATGTTGTGTTATGAAATGTTGTATGTGTTTTGTCGCTAGTTTGTGAAATTGAATGTATGTAGCTGTTGAGTTGGATCCAAATGGTGTATAGATTGATGGTGTTTGATATCATTTGTTGATGGCTTGTTTGTTTTTGTAATATAGATAGATGATGTTGATGAAATTGTGATGAGATATGGATTTGATGAAAAATATGGATAATGGTGTTGTTATGCAGGAAAAAGAGGAGGGCACCACAAAAATTAGGTAGAAAATAAAGAAAAGAACTATGTGTAAAAAAAGATATGTATGTGACCGATATCAGTTAGATAACTGATGTCGGTAGACAATAGACCGATATCGGTTAGCTAACCGATACTGGTTATTCAAATATGAGCTTTTCTAAAAATAGAAAAACTTGGGTGGCAACTTAAGTTCCTATTTTGAGAGCCATGCAAGAAGTTAAATACATGAATGTGACGCTGTTTGACGACTGAGACAGGTAATTGCATGAGAGAATTGAGTGATAAGGAGGAAAGAGACAGGGAAAGTGAATGTGGGCTGAGATTTAGAAGGTAGAAAGGTAAGTTATATTTGAAAAGGGTGGTGAACATGGCTAAACGAGGAGAAGCATCCAGCAGGGAGAGATGAGAGGGAAGATAGGGTCCACCTCAAGCTGCTGCAGCCCAAGAGGTAAACGTTTTGGTTGTAATTTGAGTCTTGCATGTTTTGTGAATAGGATGAGGGAGATTAAGTAGATAAAGATGAGAAAGAAAAGGTGATAGGAAAGGATTCGGGATGGGGTGAGTGTGATGGGGTAGGTAGTCAGGGGTTTCAGGTATGTTTGTATGTACAGAGAGGGGTAAACGATCAAATTATTATCGTAGGTGGTGTGTTTAGGCAGGATGTATATAAAATTGACAGTGACCGATATCGGCTAAAGATAACCAGTATCAGTTATCGAACCACTACCAGTTATCTATAACCAATACTGGTTACTGTAGGAATTTCTAGAATGTGAGAAAAACCCTTGGGGATTTGATTTATTGAATGAATGTGTGTCGTTTTGATGTGTGCAGGCGGAGGCAGGGTTAAGGATGAACGATACTGTGCCAGCGTTGTTGTCACGACCCGAGCGGATGTAACACCAGCTGAGTGGGTATTGATAAATTGTTTGGGGTTAAGCGGAATCTGCTATTATTCACGAATCACATGTAACCATGCTATGTTACAGGTGTTGATTGAGAGATGGAATCCAGAGAAGAATACTTTCTATCTGCCAACAGGGGAGATGATAGTGACATTGGAAGATGTGTTCCATATTTTGAGACTCCCAATTACAGGAAGACCAGTATATCAGACATTGCCTAGCGTGGCACGGGGAGCGATAACAACAATATTTGGTCCATACGCATGAGATTTGACACAACGAGGTTTGACATTCACTTATGGTATAATGTATGCAGCACATCTTGAGGCAACAAGGTTGGCAGTGGTTTTAATGATAGAAGTGGGGTATTATGCATTACCGAAGGTGGATGGGGGAAGCTTTCCAAAGCATTGATGTGTATTATTTGGGAAATGATAGAAAGGAATGTGAATTTTGCATGGGCACCCGCATATCTGGCAGAGTTATATAGGGGTTTATGGGCTTGCAAGTGAAAACACAAGACGACACTAGATTGTTCGTACTTATTACATTGTTGGGCCTATAAGCACATTGTTTGTGTATGTCTAATAGGCCGACCCATCGAGTTGGGAGAGGCAGGAGTGCAGAGGTTGGGATTCAAACGATGGGTCCAGATAGAATAAGAAGTGAGATCCCAAGATGTGATAGACGACATCGAGTATTATAGACATGTATGGGAGATGGTAACGATGGCAGATATTTGTTGGAAGCCTTACCGGAACTATATGGTGATAGAGAACATAGTTGAGGAGTTAAGGGGTGTGGAGCAATTGAGGTGGATCGCGGGGCACAGGCTAGGAAAGTACGAGAGGATTCCTCTAGATCACGTGCAGCGAAAATTTGGGTTCGTTCAGGATATACCTATGAAATATAGACCATACATGAGGATCGACACCGAGGTAGCATTCTCACCTCCCCGGCTGACACCTCCAAAAGGGCCAGAAGAGATAGCAGCTGATCGTAGGGGAATGGATGTGGGAATGACAGAGGCCTATAGAGTATGGTGGGTAGCAGAGCTGCGAGGGGCACGTGAGCATCCTGACATAGCTGTGATTACAGCGAAGAGAGATCGTCTGCAGAGTTTAGTTCATCAGATCCAAATGCAGGTGAATGAGACAAGAGGATTGTTAGTGGTTGCGGAGTCACGAGCGGAGAGAGTAGATACGAGATTCCTCCATGTAAGAGAGTGTATTCATATGTTACAGGAGATATTGGTAGATCAGTGGGTGGTACCAATAGCCGTGGTGCCTTTGAGGACGGAGAGGCCCGGTGAGAGGCATCGACGATCACGATCATCACCTGGTTCAGGATGAGGCACGTCGATGATAGAGAAGATGTATTCGTTGAACATCTAAATAAAACTGAATATGTATGTCGATTTTGAGTTATGATAATAAGAAGGGTTGTGTTTCGAATGTTTGTTTTGAAAAAGGATAGAGATGAATGTTGGCAAAAAATAAATACACAAAAATATGTATATTTACAACACATGATAGGTTATGGTAGGGGATGGTCGAGCTAACCTTGGGAGATACCATGTCTCCTAAGTGCTGCCTACATAGCCCATTTCTCAAAGCAAGGAGGGGCCTCATACCGATGTAGTTCTCCCTTAGGGCCAGGGAGAGGTGAATTCAGGCAATTTAGGTATGTTTAGGCAATTTGGGGGTTGATAAAAATATTGATATTGGTAGGGTAATGTTGTTGGTGTTGGTAAGGAACTGGCGATGTTGGTATAGGTATAGGTGAAGTGAAAGTTAGCCTACCCAAGTGGTAGGGAACCATGTCCTGATTAAGATCAACACATAATCCTAGATTCGAGTCAAAGAGGAAAAAGTGCTCCGTAGGTGAAAAGAGCTAAACAAACCACATAATAACGTAGAATGAGCTTGAACCCCTAGGTACCGTGCATAGACGAGAAGTCAATAGGTGAAAAGAGTTGTATAATCACAATATATCGGGTGTACGTCACGTCCCTTGAGTTTTTTTGTTTAAACAAATGGTGAGGTGAGGTGGATGGTGTAGCTGAGGCGCAGAGAACTTGTTATAAAGTGAGTATTCTAACGAAAGAGAACCTAACCTAAATAGACAAGCCCATGACTCAAAAGTTCTTTTGAATACTGCTTTTATTTTTCTGGATATAGACTGATCGATGTGGGAAGTCTATAAGGGATATGTATCTTATTACTCTTGAGGTCTTCACGAAGCTGATCAATGCGAGAAGCTTCTGATAAAGGCTGACTGTGTATAGCTGTCCTTCAAGGGAGCAGTCTATTTATAGTAGCAGATGTGGCATTTGTGTATAGCTGTCCTTTGGGGGAGCAGTCTATATATAATAGCAGCAATAGTTTGGCATATAGCTGTCCTTCGAGGGAGCAGTCTATATATAATTTAGAGATCTAGATGTCCGTTAGGCATAAAGCATCTAGTTTTGTAGGAAGTTTGACTCAAGAAAATCCCATAAGTTTTTAATTAAGAATGTGTCATTTGAATACTTTGAAGTCATGGACTAGACTAAAAAGGGGAAGGCATTTTTTAAAGGGAGGTGATAATCAAACCATGTGAGCTTGATTTTATTTTGAGATGTAGGAAACAAAGTGTATGCGGTGGTAAAGGAGCTCAAGGGACGAGCACAAGGTAGATAAGAAGTGATATAACACTAAATTCAACAGTAGAATGGTCGGAGATACAAGGCATTAAGGGGTTCAGGCTCAGGTTTACCATTAAGCGAAGCTAAACGATAAGTGCCTATTCCATAAGTGTGAGTGATAATGTAAGGCCCAATCCAATTGGGAGAAAATTTTCCACGTTTGCTCTTTTCTAGTTTGGTTACATGTTGATTCTCTTTGAGGACAAGATCACCAACCTTAAAGGTACACTCATGAAGTCGCTTATCATAAGCACGCTTGATGCATTTTTGATAGATTTGAAGGTGGTCAAGAGCTGTAAGACGACGCTCGTCAAGAAGCTCCAATTGGGCTAACCGCTATTGGCGGAAATCGTCATTGGTGAGAATATCCTGAAGAGATATTCTTAGGGAGGGTATTTGTAGTTTGAGAGGCAAGACAGCCTCGGTACCATATACCAAAGAAAAAGGTGTGGCATTAGTGGAGGTACGAATGCTAGTACGATAAGCCCAAAGGGAAAAGTGGATGTGATCATGCCAATTTCTTCCGGACTCATTAACAACTTTCACGAGGATTTTGGTTAGGGTTTTATTAGAAGATTCAGCCTGACCATTGGCCTGTGGGTAGTACGGTGACGAGAAGCTAAGTTTGATACCAAAGTTATTACACAGATCTTGTAACAACTTATTTTTGAAAGATTTTCCATTATCTGTTATCAGGTGATGAGGAACACCAAAACGACAGATAATGTGGTGGTTAATGAACTCTACAATTGTTTCTTTTTTGGTTGAAATGAGTGGAATAGCCTCCACCCATTTTGTGTAATATTCAGTTGCTGTGATTATCCATCGGTGACGTTGTGAAGAGGTTGGATGAATCTCACCAATAAGGTCTAAACCGCATTGTGAGAAAGGCCAAAGATCTTGTGTGACCTGTAGCAGATGGCTAGGAGTATGTTGAAGGTTGGTATGTTTTTGACACATAACACAACGCTTAACATATTCGTAGCAGTCAGTATTAAGAGTAGGCCAATAATAGCCTAGGAAAAGGATCCATTTGGCCACGGCAAGGCCACTAAAATGTCCACCACAAATACCGTCATGGACCTGTTGGATGGTATAGGTGACCTCCATGCTGGTTAGACATCGAAGGAAGATGCCATCAAAGCCACGTTTATAAAGGAGTCCCCCCATGATGACATAACGAGAAACACGTTTAAGAAAAGCACATTTTCCGATACTAGTAAGGTCAGGTGGGAGAACGGAGGTTGTAAGGTAGTCGTGAAATTGGTGATACCAGGTATCCTGCAAATTAGTAGACACATTATTTATCATACAAACAACCGGGGCTGAGTAAGATGGTGCAAAGAGTTGTTGGACCAAGACGAAAATGTCAGAGTCAGTTGATGAAGCAGGAATTTGCGAGGCTAAACAAGCTATAGTATCTGCAAATTTTTTAGTGGAGCAGGGAATGGTTTGGATAGAGTAATGAGTAAATAAGGTTAGAAGTGAATCCACATAGTGTTTTTACTTTTGAAGTTCCTCATTTTTACATTGGTAGATGCCCATGACTTGATTGACTACCAATTGAGAGTCGCTGAAAATATTGATAGATTTGACACCTAAGTGTAATGCAACCTGGAGACCCAAAAATAGGGCCCCGTATTCCACTATATTATTAGTGCAGGGGAAATCGAGCCAAAATGAAAGAGGCATTGGCTCAGATTCAAGAGGAATGAGAACAACGCTGGATCCTCTGCCACACTGGCATTTGGATCCATCGAAGAAGAGGATCATTGGATACGACTCTTCCCTGAGTGAAAGAGTGGTGATGAGTTTGTCAGGGAAATTAAAATTGGTAAATTGCACCCTAGGTAAAGGGGATTCTGCAAGTTGGTTGGCAATGGTTTGTCCTTTGATTGACTTCTGGTGTATAAATTCAAGGTCGAGGTCAGCAAGGAGCATAAGCCATCAGGTGATGCATTGGTTTAGATGAGGTTTGGCATACATATAATGGATGGGGTCCGTGTTGGTGATGATGAAAGTTTTGTGATTTAGGAGGTAGTGTCGAAGTTTGGTGGCCACAAATGATAGGGCTAGGCACAACTTTTCTACATGTGTATACCTAGTCTCATAATTCACCAGAGTACGACTGATATAATAAATGGCTTGTTCTTGATACGTGGAGTCACGATGTGTGAGCATGGCCCCTACAGTGTGGTCAGTGGCAGAAAGGTAAAGGTAGAAAGGGCGATCGTCCCGAGGTGGGATAAGCACGGGTGGCTGCAAGAGATAGGCTTTGAGAGCCTCAAAGGCTTGGTGGCATTCTTCACTCCAGTGAAAGGCAATATCCTTTTTAAGGAGGTGATGGAAAGGTTGACATCGATCCGAGAGTTGGGAAATGAAACGCCAGATAGATTGGAGTTTACCTTGTAAACTACGTAATTGTTTGAGGTTAGTAGGTGGGGGCATTTCTAGGATAGCTTTGAATTTAGATGGATCGACCTCAATGCAACGCAAAGAGATGATAAAACCAAGAAGTTTTCCCGAAAGAACATCAAAGACACATTTCTTTGGTTGAAGACAGATAGAATATTGTAACAGGTGATCGAAAATAATGGTTAAAACATCGAGATGTTCACTGCGATGTTTAGATTTTCCAAGAAGATCATTGACATAATCTTCAAGAATAGTGTGCATAATGTCATGAAAAATGTAAGTCATAGCCCGCTGATAGGTTGCACCAGCATTTTTAAGGCCAAACGACATGACATGATAACAAAAGGTTCCCCAAGGAGTGATGAAGGTAGTTTTATGTTGATCGGCCGGGGCTACAAAAATTTGATTTTATCCCGAAAAGCCATCCATGAGAGAAAGCATCTCATGGCCCATAGTGAGATCAACAAGTTAATCAATACTTGGGAGGGGGAATTCATCCTTGGGGCAAGTGAGGTTAAGGTCTCAGAAATCTGTGCATATCCGAAGTCCCCCCGTCACTTTAGTGACAGGTACGATGTTAGAAATCCATTGAGGATAGTCAATAGGCAAGATGAAGGAAACAGAAAGAATTCGTTGAAGCTCTTCTTTGACCAAGAGGGTAATGCGTGGATGCATTTTTCTCAGACTTGACTGGTTTGGAATCGGGTTTTAGGGTGATGTTATGGATAGCAATGTTAGGATCAATTCCTGGCATGTCAGTGTAGGACCAAGCGAAAGCTTGGTTGCGGGTACAGAGAAAGGTAGTAAAGGTGACTTGTTCTAATGCGTTAAGGGATTTTCTGATCTTCACAATGTGAGGATCCTCTTCTGTGTGGATGTTAATTTCTAGAGTAGACTCATTCAACATGGTTTGAGTTTTAGACGGTAATGCGCGTTGAATATAGGAGTCGTCCGCACCAAGGTAATTGAAGGTGAATCCTCTTCGATCATGTCTGGATACAGAAAGGGAAGAGAAGACATGTCCTCATTATCGCGTTGATAAGTGAGAGGACCTAGGAAGATAGCATTCATGAAAAAATAAAAAAAGTTAGGAGGGATAGATTCAGGATCTATTGACTCTGTGGGTGATGATGGCAAAATGGGTGATGATGGTTCGGTATGGGTGACATCATCATCTTCCAGGAGACTACTGACACGAGGTTCCTTCGCTGTAAGTGTTCCAGGAAATCTGAGACCACTACGATCATTGTGCTTGTGTGTAGTTACGGGAATGATTGTATGTCGGCCTTGTTCATAAAGACCAAAACTAAAGCCTTTCCAAGCACAGCGAGTCAAGAAGGTTAGGGCGAAATCATGATTTGTTAGGTATTAAAAATTGGATTGGAAAGGAACCACAGCAAGAGGAGGTTCAGGGGTAACGGAGGATGCGTCGACACCCCCATACGTTAGGTTGGTGCGGCAATGAGGTGGTCTATAGGGGATTACTTCCCCCACACGACGGTCATAGGTAGGATGTGCATGTAACTGTCCGTACTCCTGTGGGGTATGGAAAGAACTAACGTTATATAGGCGATACTCCCCCAGCGTAAGGTGTTGAAAAACATCTACTAAGGGGTCTGAGGCTGGGATGTTAGCTGCGGGAAAGGAAGTGGTATTTGCAACGACGGTTTCATTGGTTGAAGGTGTAGGTGCGGTTGAAGTGGATGATAGAGGTGTAGTTGGAGTGGATGGTTGGGTTAGATGAATGGGTGTCTTGACTGGTACAAGCACATCATTAGGGTGATATAACATATCGCAGGTTTTGAAGGGGGGAGGATCAACTTTTACAGTGTAGGACTTCCCCTCGTGCTCAAATTTTATGCATCTATGTAAGGTGGAGGGAACGCATCCCATAGCCCGGATCCAAGGGTGGCCTAACAACATATTGTATTGGAACTCTCTCTCAAGGACATAGAAGAGTTCGGGTAAAGTATGTGGTCCTACATGAATGTTAAGGATCATGGTGCCTAAGGTAGAAGTAATAGCATCATTGAATGACTGCAACATGATGGGGTTGGCACACATGTAGCTAGAAGGGATATTCATTTGTTGGAAGGCTTTTGAAGAGATGATGTTTAGGCTAGTGCCCCCATCAATCATAACATGACGTACCTGAATGTCTTGGATGTAAGCTGAGATGAAAAGAGCAGGGTCAGGATCTTCAGCACCAAAGTCGATAATTTCGTCTTCGGAGAAACTGACAGCAGCAGCTTGCTGTACAGAGACAGAAGTAGTTGGGGAGATGGGTTGTTTGGTGAATGAAGCAACGTGATTGGGTGTGAGAATGGAGGTAATAGGCAAGGTTTCATTATGTAAGACCTCTATCCCTTGAAGGATTTCAATGAGAGCTTGTTGATGAGATTCAGAAGTCTGAATGAGATCATACAGTGTCATTTTTATAGGTGATTGATGAAGTTGTTTGATCATGGTTCAGTGGGAAACTCCATTAGAGACGGGGTAGGCAGGTCCATGAATAACCACTTTAGGTGGTGGTGAGATCAGGATGGTGGACATAGAAAGGGAGGCCACAGGTGTGCTTTCTTTCACTTTCCCATTGTTTTTCTGTCCTCGAGTAGCAACACTAATCATATTGATCTCGTGAATATGAGAGGAGGAAGATGGTATGGATAAGTCATGGTCTTCGAGAGGTGGGGTTGTAATAATGATAGATTTTGGTGAAGCAGGGACAGGTGGTATAGGAGAGGAGATTGAAGCTAAAGGTTTCTCCCTTCGTAAGTTGTCTTGTTTAACCTTTCTGTCTGAGAGAGGTGACTGATGAAGTATGGCTTTCAACGCTTTGCATCCTTCTACATCATGTTCTGGTGTGCAGTGGTAAGCACATATTTTAGACTCATCATAACCTATAGGTTGAGGTTTAGATGGATCATAAGGTCTAAGTGGGGGTAGGGAAATGGTGGCATTCTCTACCAACATAGCAAGGATTTTGGCATAAGACCCTTTGAGTGGGTCAAAGTCAGAGGAAGATGAGGCTATTGACTGGGTAGTTTCTGGTAATGATGGGGTATGGTTGATTTGTATGGGTGGTGGTTTAGCTAAGGGGTTTTGATAATGGGTTTTAACTAAACGTGGCTTCTTTGGCACAGCAACTATGTTTAGCTAGTTAGATGATGAGGCCACGAATGATGTGGTATCAGAAAACAACCACGGAGAAATAGGAGTGACAGCAAACAAATCTTTTGATGATGGAATTTGTTTAGAGCTGATAGGTGGACAGGATACACAGGGTGACGGTGTTGATATACCCTTGGATCTCTGTATGGGTGTAGAAGGCGTAGGTCATTTTAAAGAAAATGCAGGAGGTATGATATATTGATGCAAGGTGGAGGGATGAGGTCCCAGTATGGAAGGTAGGTGTGACGACGATGGTTTTAGTTGTGATAGAGACATAGGTTGAGGAGATTGAGTCTGTCTCCTAAGTGGATGGATGGCTTTATTTTTAGATAAATCAAGATGCTTAGGTGGGTGTGTTAGACTAGGTATTGGTGAGGTCCCAAGCGTAGGGAAGATTTGGTTAGGCTAATAGAGGTGGATGAGGTATTTGGTAGAGATGAGGGGGGTGAAGATGAGGACATAGGCATTTTAAGCTTCTGTAAAAACTTCGGGTATATGGTAGAGGTGTCTGGATCGGTCATCTACATTTGAGTAGAATATGGCGTACTCAAACGTTCCCATAGGACCTGTCTATCTTCTGGGGAATGACAGTCCTCACGTGTGAATAGGAACTTTTGTATGGAAGAAAGGTGTGTTGTGATTCCGGTCCACTATGGGCGTGATACAGGGGGTAGATGAGGCACTATATTAATGGGCGTTAAGAGGTCAACCGGTCGCTGAAAAGATTTAGGCGATGAAGAACTAACAGGTAGGAGGGCGTGTTTGAGAGTATCTTTCATGTTTAAAGAATGTGGTGATGTCGGTGCAAGAGGTCTCTCGTCTAAGGATGAAAAAAGAAGTGGTGAACCTTCCTCTTGTACAACAAGTATGGTAGAAGGAGACGTTTGGGAAATAGATAAGTTAGATAACATCCGCTCACAGTCTTGCAAGGATGTGGCGTAAGAAGGCTCATTTGTGAGAAGGGAACTCTGGGCTGTTAATTCTTTGATGGGTAAAGGAACGGTAAGGATTTCGTCTTGTCTTGATGGTGATGAAGGGGGTTCGGGTTCCTGCGTTAGTGAAGAGGCTTGATTCAGAATTTGTTTGATAGAGGCTTTTGGCTGGGAGTCGAAGACTGCATGGATCTCATGAACACTCTCCTCGGCTAAGATATCTTGGTTTATGTTACTATTAGAAGAGTGATTCGGGAATGGTTTTTTGAAGATTTTAAAATTTTTGTTAGTAGGGGCATTAGGATTATCGAGGGTTATATCCCTTGCATCAACCATCTCCTGCACTATGTTTTTCAACATCTTGTAGTTTTCGTGACTATGTCCCTTTACGCGGTGAAAGTTACAGAAGTCATTTTCTTTGTACCAAGAAGGTATGGTGCGAGTGGAATCAAACCCAGAGTGAGGTTTAACAGGAGGTAAGGTAATGGTTCCTGCTTTAAGAAATTTTTCCAATATCACACCATAAGTTTCTCCCAAGGGGGTGTAATTGATGGGCTCAACTTTATACTTATAGGTGGTTTTTGGCGGGGTATTAGACGGTGGTTCGGATTTGACCATCACTGCGTGCACAACTCCTTTTGATTTCGAAGCAGTTGATGGGTGAGGATTGGTGGTGTTAGGTTTGTTGGTTGAATCTTGAGTTCGAAAATTGGGGTTTTTGTTGCACAACCGCAATTTCTCTTCCTCTAAGGCTCAAATCTCTAGTTTTCGAGCCATAGTAAAGGCTTCATTTAATGTGTAGAAAGTTTGAATTTGAAGGGTAGGGGAGATGTGTTTAGCGCAAGCCCGCGTAAAAAGTTTGATAATTTCAGCTTGAGGTAAGGCATATGTAAGTTGGTTGATAAGGCCCCGCCATCGTCCAACGAAATCTGCGATAGATTCATCTTCAAATTGTCGAATAACATAGAGGTCGGTGATAGATACTTTCTTGGCAATGTTAATGGAGAAATGATCCAAGAAAGATTGGGCTAGTTGGTTAAAAGAGAAGATTGAGTGCTGGGTTAAAGCATTATACCACTCCAAGGCAGGTCTTGATAAGGACATGGGAAAGGTGCGGAGTAGTAAAGCATCGTCGTGAGCAATTAGATAGTAGGCATGTCTAAATGAGCGCAAGTGTTGTTGAGGATCCTCCTTACTATTAAAACGAGTAAATTTCGCTAGTTCCCATTGAGGAGGATATGAATGAAGGGGGACAGAAGGGTGGATAGGCTCCCGACAAACTTTCTCGTATGTCAAGGCACTACGACTTCCCAAAACAGAAGCCTCCAGATTTTGCATTTTGTCCATCATTTGTTTGATAAAATCCGTGGTTGGATGAGATGATGGTGCGGTTGTGGTAAACGGAGGCAAATTGGGCCAAGGACCTCCACTAGACAATGGTAGCGTTAAATGTTGATAAGGTATAGAGGACGAATGTGTTGAGGCGACCGAATAGGGATGTCCTATATAAGACCTTGAGGTCACTAGATACGTGTGTGGGAATGAAAATGTGAGTGGAGCTTGAGAAGGAAAGCTCGTGTGGATAGGTGGCAGAGAGCAAGTCATAAATGGAACAGTCTGCAAGAGAGACGAGGTAGGAGCAGTCAGCGGTAATGACATGTGGGGCCCAAGATTAACCAAAGGAAAGCCAATCTGTGTCGTATGAACCTCTGAAGCCGCTGGATTGGGAGACGGGGATAAGGATGCAGAAGGCAAAGTGGAGTTATCAGGCGGAGAAGGAGCTAAATGAGCAGCTATACTGATAGGCATGCCAACAAGGAGTTGACCATCGGGCGTACGGTCAGGGGCATGAGACAAATAGTATTGTATAGCGCTAGGATTGGCGTCCAAAATTTTTGTAAATTCCTTATCTCCTACAGGGATTTTAGGAACCTCATTGGTGTCCGTAGGGTTCCCCATAGAATGTAAAGGGGGTGATTCAGGAAAAGGCACAGAGCAAGCATGTGAAACCATGGTGGTGACTTGATTTCGAGTGATAACAACCATGGACAAGAGTACACAGTAGGGTTTCAATCTATCAGGAACAGAAACAGACTCAGAATGGTGAAATTGGTAGGTTGCTGGTTTCGGAAACTGTGAAAGACAGTAACCGATATCGGTCAAGTAACCGATGTTGGTCAGGCTATAGCCGGCGCCGGTAAGATAACTAATGTCAGTAGAATAGAGTTGGTGTAAGAAGCAGTAGGAAGTTGTTGATTTGGTGTTTAACAGTGCTTAGTATGCCTACCAAACTGTTTTGTAGTGATCACAGAAAACAGTGTATGACAGAGAAACCAAACTGAAAACAAGCAAGAATGCACAAAAAAATTAGCAGACTAACCCTAGGGTTAATTTTAATCAATTTGGGCTTATGCCTTTAGATGCAGAATGATTTCAATCCTAAACAAAAGACTTAGGGGAAATGTCAAGTTTGTTTTGGCTTATAAGCTTACCTCAATCGGGCGGAGGAATACCATGGAAAAAGGGGGGATGTTTGAGCTGTTGTGTTGATTATGTCGTGATTCGGTATGTGTTGTGCAGTGAAAGTAAGATTAATTTCTTATCAATACCATGGAAATCACACCCACGTGTATGACCTGTTACTTAATCTACGTTCACTAGAATTGAAAACAACAAGCAAGAATGTGATGCACATGTTTTAAACCCAAATCGAAAATGATATTCGATGAAGCAAAAGAGATGACTTGAACTAATGCAAAGATGTAAAAGCAAAGCAAGTTCTTTTACTAAAATAACAAAATACCTTGTGAATATCTTAAGAAGAAGAAAATAGCAAGTATGCTCCCTATGTGAAAGCAAGCAAGAAAGAAAGAAACCCAAAATGGGTCCCACCGGGCGTGCCAAAATGTTTTGCACGGAATGTTTCAACTTTTGGGAATAGAGTTACTTCTATCCTTTCATTCCTTTGAGAAACAGATAAGGTTTAGGGCTAGGAGGAATACCTGTTGAATGTCAAGAGGGTGTGCGCGTACCATAGAGAGAGATATCAGGTCGACTGCGAAGAACTCATTTTTGTCTTGGAACGACTACCTGCAAGTAAGAATACAAGACCACCAGATTTTAATTAGACAATAAATGAGGGAACTTCCTTGGGCCCAGGAAATATAAAACTTCCTTTCAAAGGTGGTCAGTTCCCCTGTTAATATGAATTAACACAAATTCTAACAAATAAGCTATTGTCCAATTACAATTTGTTTACCTTGTTATAATAATAGAGAAAGGGTTGTTCTTGGTTTAGAATCACGGTGACCGATGCCGGTCACTGTAACCGGTACCAGTTGTTGGTAACTGATATCGGTAGGGGCAATGTTTTAGGGGCTTTTGGTGAAGGTTGGTTGTAAGGTAGTTGTGTTGTTTTATAAGGCTGATAAATGGGTGGGGTTAGGTAATGGGGTGATGAGAAGGACTCAGAGAATATGGGGGGGTGTTTTTGGGGTAACGTAAGGGTGGAGGAATGTCAGTTAGATGTAGTGTTGCTGGGTAGTAGATCTAGGAATAGACTTATGATGGCTGTGATTCAGAAGTTCAAGAAATGTTATTAAAAGGACATACAAGATATTACTTACTGATTATTGATAAGGATGCAGGTCCAAGAATTGTGATGACGATGGCATAACTTAGGTAGGATGACCTGACAATCAGGAGATGAGCTATCTTCCCTCCCGAAAAACAGATGAGTGTCACAAGGCTATGGTTACTCAGTTGTAGTTTTTGGGCTTAATGTCCTTCTCTGCAAACTCTTCTTGTTTCTTTCACTTGTCTCTATTCAGCCAAGTAAATTCCGGATCCTTCCAATGATTTCTGATTCGGATCCACAAAAATCCAACCCTTTGTTTTTGGTTGGGATTGATCATTTAGAGGGAACCGATGGCGGTTACGTAACTGACAGTGGTCAAGTAGGAACCGGTATCGGTCAGGTCAAAGCGGGCTATTTTTAGTAAAATATCCACCTTTCCCTCCTTTTCTCCCGAGGGATTAGTTGCGGGCTTGGTCAAGTCATTATGAGGTTGGTTTTAGGTGTGGGTGAGGAGTAATTAGTCATGGGTGTGGATGTGGACCAAGTTATAGGTCTTAATTAGGTTAGTTTAGGGTTAAGACTAGGTCATGATGAGGTGGCGAAATGAGGTGGTAGGGATGGCGATGTGGATTTATTAATTATAAGGTAATTAATAAATAATTATGTAAGGTTTAGGTGATGAGGTTAGGTTGTGAAATGAGATGTGGGGCACAGGGGGTTGTAAGACACAAATTTGGTGTCTACAGGATGAGCCAAATTTTGATGTGTGTGAGGAGTCCTGTGTCTCACAAAGAGTAAAGAAGGAACCCCAGAGAAGGCACATAACAATAAAAATTACTCTAATATCTGAAGATAAGGTTAACAATGAAATGGTCAAAGTATCTACTGAGGTGGCATGGAGAAACATTGATAAGGTTTCCACCATTTGAGCACTCCTTGAAGATAACATTGATAATGAGGCCTTTGTTAGCATGGTGGAGGAATTTGATGATCATATCCTTAAAAAAAATGCCTCATCTTGAATCTCAAGCACCAGAAAAGTTTCCTTCTACTATGCATTATGTGCAGACTTTGGTTGATTTGGTGTTAGATGATAGACCAATTCAAATGCCTGCAAAAAAATATTATGAACAAGAGGTAGAGAAAGCAAGGGCCTTTATGGTTAGGAAAATTTCAACATATGAGGCATTGCTCCAAACTTTGAAGGATGAGCTGAAGAAATGTGACCAAGTTCTTAATTTATGTGTGGCAATAGAGGCAGTAATAAGGACCTGAACTCTAGTTGAAGATAATGAAGTTCTAGCAGCGATGAAGGATGAGACACTTGGACAAGTAGAAAGATTGGAACTGGTGAAACAAAAGTTCAAGGCCCTCGTATCATCTGAAGATCCACACAAATATAGGATTGATGAGATTGGGAAGCTCATAGTGTAAAAGATGGACCTCATGGAAGGAATGAATGGAAATGCATGGAAATGTTGTCTTACTGTGAGGGTTGTCTTGACTGTACCAGACTTATGCATTTAACACCCTATATGGGTTTACTTTGATAGAGGTAATGATAACTGATTATTGCATTCCGAATTTCTGCACATTATCATGAACTTGAGAAATGGATTTCAGTTAGAAATGTTTGTTGACAGTGAGCTCGGTTTGGGTGTTTTATTCCATTATGAGTAAATGATGGTTTCTTACTGAAATTATAGGGAAACTAGTTCTTCCTTTCTCTGTTGTTTTAGATTTCGAAAGAAATAGTAAATGGGTTTATTGAACCTTATAAGTTCGGATTGTTGGAAGTGACAGCGGTATTTAGATTATTTTTCTGAGTGCTGTGCTTTCTGTGCAAATGAAATATTTAATTGTTTAGTGTGGTCTTCTGATCTTGGTACTGTCATTTAGAAGAATTGAAATCAGCTTGAACAATTCTTGTTGAGACTAAAGAAAATGGTTGTTTTCTTAGTGAAAGGTTAAAAGAATGAAATTTTCTCTTTTTGCTGTTTGAATTCTGGGGATAGCATTGAGTCTTACTGTGCTTTATGATTGGTCTTGCTGTAGGTAACAACAATGAGTAAATTGTATTTTGAACTATATGCGTTCATGGAAATAGAAAGTCATGTGAATAATTGATTTCTTGATTGTATAAATGTTATTTGGTTAAAATACAGTGAAAGAAATATGGATTCTTCTAGTACCGTAAGTACAAAGTAGGCATCCTTATACTATTTGATCTATGACAAATACAATGTTGTACTAACCTGTTTTTAGGTATTAATATGAGCCTGATTTAAATGAAGTATTGATGAGGATTGTAAATTCTTCCTTGTTTTCATTTAAAGATGATTATGAATGAAATTATTCTTGCTACTGGAAAGTGAATTCCGAATGGATTTTGTAAGTTTCACTCTGAACTGTTATCTTGATTTGTGTCTCGGTTGGATTCAATTTTTAGAACAGTCATAAGGAAAGAGATAGGAATGTAGATGGATAACTTGGAAAAATGATCTTTTCTCCTTTCATACAGTTGGAATTCTGTAATCGTTAATAATGAATCTCGTAGTGGTTAGATATGAGCAACTATATGCATTGCTGTTTGCTTTCTCATCTGTGCTCGATTGCTTGGAATCTAATGTGATGCATGAGATGAAAGGAAAGTAATTGGTTTACGTTTCAGTTAGTTTTACCCTTTTTCTTTTATTATTAATGAAAGGGTGGAAAGGATAAAAGTTATCTTATATTAGCAGTATACTACTTGTATTCCTAAACTTTAAAAATTTTGTAATTTGGAACTTGTAACGGTTATGTGGAAAATAGGACAGCAGTTCTTTGGCTGATTGGGATGGTATTTGATGGTTCAGTTGTTATGCTGTCCATTTTTTTGATGCTTGATTTTTGATTGATGTTCTTACTGTCGTTTCATAAAAGTAGGGTTATTTTATTAAGACAGTTAATTAAAGCACCTCATTTTAATGACAAGTGCTTAATATGCTCAGTTCATTGAACTGACCTGTGCAAGAAATTTTACAGATGGAATTGATTAGAACGAAGACATGGCTGTTTTCTGATGCTTCCTTTGATTGACCGAAGATGAATTTTATTTTTTTATTATTATCCCTCTTCGAGGAAATTGTTAAAAGAAGAAATTACATTCTTCTATCTATGGGTTGTAATGATGTTTTATTTAAACAAAGTCTAGTCAGTTGGATTGGTGAATGTATAGATTATGAAATGGATTGTTGAATACAAGTGTGATATTTTAATAACTATATCAGTTTGATATTGTTGGTTAAATTGGAAATAAAATGTTATTTCTTGATTTGGATTTATTTAATTGTCCTTGGGTGGATGTTAAAAAGGGAATTGATAACTGTTCTTACCTAAATGCAACTTTTAAGTTGAAATGTGCAATTAGTTCATACTTGGGTAAAGATGATTTTTTAATTGACATTAAAAAGGATTAGGAAGAATATGATTCCATAACTGATAGGTATTCAGGATTAGCTTGGAAGCTAAGGAATATCAATTAACTTAGGAGTAATCAAACTTCGCTTTCGAACTCCATTAATTACCTCGTATGTTAAATTCAGAAAGAAAGGATATGGGGTAATTATATCCATAACTAATGGACCTTAACTATGTAATGTTAAGGAGAATAAATGAATACATTTATTGGGAATTAGACCTCCTTTAAATGATGTCTAGTAAGTTGGAATTCTGAATTTAGTTACAATTGTAAAAATCTTGGTTAATTTTAATAGGTTAAACTTATCACGTCCGTCGGTAACGGGCTGCTTAATCCGAAGATTAAGAAGAAAACCAAGTAGAGAAATGCATCCCTTCGGTATGAAGGAGAAGATGCATAGCAAGCTAAAGGAAAGATTTAGTCTCTCTTAGGTACGTACAACTGTAATGGGAACGAGGATAAAGGATCAGCATGGTTGCTTAAAGTTGATCTTAAATATTAAGATCATATCCAAATCACTTGAGCAGGATGTGTAATCTCGATGAGAGGATTCCGTAGGACATTGACATACGCCATCTACAGCAAGGTGTCTTCATGAAGACGGGGTCTTCATGATGACACAATGTTATAGCTGACATATTACAATGCCCTCCCAAATTAAAACATCAAGACTACATAGGTTGAATGTGAAGTTCTTGAATGGGGATGTGAGTATCATCTCGTATGCGGAGTGACTCCGGAGGACTAAAGATAACTAGACACACAGAGTCATGGGGACTGACACTATATGTCTGCGTATCTTTAGTTACCTGGAGTGCCTTCCTATATTCATTCATATTGCTAGTTGGAAATTGAAAGTTTAAATCTAACCTTAAACTGAGAGGACTGGTAGGAACCAGGAAAGACCATTCTAGATAACAGGTGAAGTGAAGTGAAGGACGTATTCCATTGATGTGTATCACATCTAGGAATATGATCATGAAAAGCATGTGAAAATATTTGGCCAAAGTATCGCAAGTGCTGGTTGCATTGTCCTAATCACTTAATTTAAGATGCAGGATGTCAGATGAATATCAATAACAAATATTTAGATAGGATTCTTAAATGGATCACTTCGATAACCGGAAACGGTTAAGAGAACTGGTATATATAATATACTATGCATGAATGAACATGAAGGATCGGTTGTTGCCGAGTCATGAAATGAAGGATCGTTGAAACTCCGAGCCATGAAAATGGAAGATCGGCTGTTCTTCGAGTCATTTATAGTAGCATATAGAATCTGTTATAAGATTGAATGGCATTGAATGTGTGTTCTATATTGTAAATATGCGAATAGGGAACATTCATTTTAAAAGGAAATTGTGTGTTCCAAACTGTGTTGTTTGGGCAGAGAACAATTATTAAAACTTGAACGTGTGTTTGAATTATATAATTCATAACAGAGAACGTTGTATAAAAAAAAAATTCCCTTGTTCTAGTATCTTAAAATGGGGATGTTACATCTTGGTATCAGAGCTGAAGGTTGTAGCTCTTGGACCTAATGAGTCCACAATATTAATAAGGTTTACATTTTCTTATTGAACAGAAAATGGTCAGAACAAGAGGGAATGCTGTGAATAACCTGTTACAGGGTGGAGAAGAAGCTACTGCTCAAAAGCTGGATGAAATCCTTACTGCCCTACTTGATACGAGAGATCGTTTGTCTGTGCTGGAACAACAGTCAATGGGCAATGAAGAAGAGGAAGATGAAGCTGAAATAAATGATCAGCCACCTCCTGTGGACAACATCAATGGAGGGAATCTGGGTGTTGATAATAATAATGTAATTGCTCCTAATCCCCCTGAAAATAAAAGGGCAAGATTAGCAGTTAAAATTACAAATGATATAAAGAGAATAAGTCCTCCAAAGTTTGATGGAACAACCCTTGGGGATAGAGCTGAGAATTGGCTCAGTGAAATGGAGAAATACTTTGCTATAAGAAACTACTCCGAAGAGACTAAAATGATATGGGGAGCATATCAGCTTTCTCATGAAGCATCATCATGGTGGGAAAACTGTAAGGTTGAGCTGAATATTGTCGAATCAGACATAACATGGGATCAATTTAAAGGTTATTTTAGGCAACGATGGCTGCCTCAACTCTATTTTGATAGGAAAATGACTGAATTTCAGAACTGGTCGCAAGGAAGGCTGTCAGTGACGGAATACTGGGAAGGGTTTACTAAACTCCTTAAGTATGTGCCACAGTACCAAGCTGACGAGAAGTTCAGAATACGGAAATTCATAATGGGGCTGAATCCCATCATTGGTGGTGAAGTGGATGTCCATGGCCCAACCACCATGGATGGAGTTGTCAAAAAGGTAGTCAGATAGGAACAAAAATTGAGAGCAATATCTACTCACAGGGAAGAGATAAGAAAGAAGATTCCCAATTCTTCTTCATCTCTTGCACCAAAAAGGGGACCTTGGAAAAGGTTTGGTGTGAAAAACAAAACTGTTTTAGATAACAACAAGAAATCTGTGATGAACAAACCTGTAAATAGCGTGTGGAACAACTTCATAAAATTTAATGGCATTGGACAGAAGTCCTATGGAAGCCAGAATGATAACTTCAAGGTTGGTAACAAATTTGAGCCTAGCAAAGGGCCAGTTGGAGGATGCTTCAACTATGGAAAGGACCACTATGCGAATCACTGTCCTCTGAAGAAGGATGATCGCGGTCAGCAGCATAGGATACACGCTACAGTGGCTAACAGACAAGCTGAAAAGCAAGTTACGCCCATAGAAGTTTCGGGTAAGTTATTCGGTACACCTGTAGTCATACTTTTTGATACTGGAGCTACTGAATGCTTTATTTCTACTAAAATTGCAATGAAATTAAAAAGAAGGGCTGAAAGAATGGATAAAACATGGATAGTACATTATGGGAATAATGTTGTCCATACAGTCGAAATGTACCTTTTTGGGGCAATTCTTGACTTGCCTAGTTTCTCCACCAAAGTTGACTTGTATGTCACTCCTCTAGGGTCATATGATATCATTATTGGAGTCAACTGGTTGGCTGAACATAAGGCAAAGGTCGACTGTTATGAAAAACAAATCTGTTGCTTCGATGACCTACAGAAAGTAGCAGTCATTCAAGGTGTAAAACGGGAAGTTGCAGTTAGGAAACTGATGGCTATGTAACTAAAAAGGGCTAAAAACAGAGGCTGCACTTTGTATGCAGTAAAAATGACAGAAAATGATGAGGAAGATAATGATTTCATGGAAAGATATCCATTGTTAAGGGGTTTCTATGATGTGTTTCTGGAGGAATTGCTAGGTCTTCCACCTAAACGTGAGTTTAACTTTGCAATAGAAATTAAATCGAGAATTGAACCCATATCTAAAGCACCTTATAGAATGAATACCATTGAGTTGGTAGAGCTAAAGGCTCAGTTACAAGAACTTTTGACTAAAGGGCTGATAAGACCGAGCGTCTCACCTTGAGGAGTGTGGGTAATTTTTGTAAAGAAAAAGGATGGCACATTGAGGCTGTGTATTGATTACAGAATGCTGAACAAAGAAACTATTAAAAA
The DNA here is from genome assembly GCA_019776745.2 of Taxus chinensis. NCBI lineage: Eukaryota > Viridiplantae > Streptophyta > Pinopsida > Cupressales > Taxaceae > Taxus > Taxus chinensis. The sequence continues at coordinate 456,088,058 of CM034154.1, read as the reverse complement.
TCGATACCCACTTCCTAGGATTGATAATCTGTTCGATCAGATGTGAGGAGAATCAGTTTATTCAAAAATAGATCTTCAATCTGGGTATCATCAGCTGAGAATAAAGGAAGAAGATATTCATAAAATAGCTTTTAGAATGAGGTACGGGCATTATGAGTTCATGGTGTTACCTTTTGGGTTGACTAATGCACCTGCCACCTTCATGAATCTAATGAACAATATTTTTCAAGAATACTTAGACAAGTTTGTACTTGTATTCTTAGACGACATTCTTATATACTCTAAAAATGTCGAAGAGCACCAGGAACATCTAAGAATAGTGCTGGAAATTTTAAGAAAGAGGAAATTGTATGGAAAACTGTCCAAATGTTCTTTTTATGATGCAGAGGTGCATTATTTGGGACATGTTATAAAAAAGAATGGAATAGCTGTTGACCCTTCAAAGATTACAGCTATAACTGAGTGGCCTGCGCCTAAGAACATGCATGAAGTGAGGAGCTTCATGGGCTTGGCTGGATATTATCGAAAGTTCATTAAGGACTTTTCAAAAATTGCTGCCCCAATCACTTCGCTGCAAAATAAGGATAAGAAATTCATCTGGACAGACAAATGTGAATCTACCTTTAAGAATTTAAAGGAACAGTTAACTTCAGCATCTATTTTGACTGTACCTGATCCAAATGGAAATTTTATGGTTATAACGGATACCTTAGGAGAAGGCCTTGGTGGTATTTTGTTACAGAATAACCATGTCATAGCTTATGAAAGCAGAAATCTTAAACTACATGAACATAATTATGATCCACACAATATAGAGCTCACTGCCATTGTTCATGCACTTCAAATGTGGAGGCATTACCTTTTAGGCAAGCCTTTCGAGTTAAAAACAGACCATCTGGGGCTGAAGTATATTTTTACTCTGCCAAATCTGAATGCAAGGCAATGAAGATGGTTAGAATTTCTATCTCAGTATGATTTTGATATAAGCTACATCAAGGGCAAGGAAAATAGAGTAGCAGATGCTCTAAGTCGAAGGAAGCATATCTCTGCTCTTATAACGTTAAGAACTCAATTTAAAGATGAGGTGAAAGATGCCTTGGAATCAGATCCTTATTTCCAGCAAGTCAAAACAACACTTGCTGTAGACCCGAAGGATGTCAGGTATAAAGGATTCTATTTTGATAATGAAGGAATTCTGAGGTTCGAAAACAGGGTATATATACCTTTGGCAAATGACTTAAGAGGGAAATTGTTAACTGAATTTCATAATTCACCTTTTTCTAGACACCCTGGCATTACGAAAATGCTTGCTGATCTTAAGCAGTAATATTTTTGGAAGGGAATGAAAAAGGATGTGGTAGAATTTGTAACACACTGCTTGGAATGTCATCGTGTTAAGGCAGAACATATGCATCCCGCAGGATTATTGTACCCCGACAGTATTCCACAGTATAAATGGCAAGTGATAACAATGGATTTCATTCAAGGATTGCCCATGTTAAGAAATAAGCATGACATTATCCTGGTTGTAGTCGATAAATTGACCAAAGTGGCACACTTCATTGCTGGTAATTTGAAGGACGATGCACCAGTGCTAGCAAGAAGATTTGTACATGAAATCTTCAGATTGCATGGAATACCGAAATTAATCATATCAGATAGAGATCCAAGGATGACATCAAGGTTTTGGCAAATTCTTAATGCAACCTTGGGAACTAAATTAAACTTCAGTTCTGCATATCATCCGGAAACGGATGGACAGACTGAGAGAGTTAATCAGGTTTTAGAGGACATGTTAAGGATGTATTGCATGGACCAGCAGTATAAATGGGAGGAGTACCTTCCACTGGTAGAATTTTCTTACAATAACACCTATCATGCCTCTTTAAAAATGGCACCCTTTGAAGCATTGTATGGAAGAAAATGTATAACCCCTGTCAGCTGGGACAGTGTTGAGGACAGAGAGGTAATTGGGCCAGAAATCCTTACAGAAATGGAACAGAAAATCAAAATGATTTGAGAAAATTTAAAGGAGGCTACCAATAGGCAAAAGAGTTATGCAGACTTAAAGTGGGTTGACAGGAATTATAAACTGGGAGAGAAGGTCTTTCTTCGGGTGAAGCCGAAAAAGATCTCAATAACTTTTGGCAAGGCTGCCAAGTTGTCACCACGATATGTGGGACCTTTTGAAATTGTTGAAATAATCAACCCTGTAGCTTATCGTCAAGCATTACCTCCTGCTTTGTCTCAAATGCATGATGTTTTTCATATTTCTTTGCTTAATAAATACGTGACAAATTTATCACATGTGCTGAATTGTAATTCCTTGCAGGTCCAAGACCCAGGAATAATCATGGTTAAGCCCATTCGAGTGCTGGGAACTCACCAGTTGTACTTGAGAAATCGCGAAGTGAACCAATGTAAGGTCCAGTGGGACAACTTCAGCGAAGAAAGTGAAACTTGGGAAAATCTCGAAGAAATGAGATCTACTTTTCCACATTTGTTTAATCGAATTTGAAATTCGAAAAACTAATAATTCTACCAAATTTAGACAATTATTAGTCTATTGTATAGTTGTCTTAAAATGCTTTTTTTAAGAGTGAATCTATTTTTGGTATGAACTTATGAATGGAAGGACAATAATTGAACTTTGTCCTAGAAACTCCTTGATTTGTTTAAGATGATCATCGGAACGATGATTCTTTAAGGAGGGAGGAATGTAACACCCTGATTTTGTAAGCTATCTTGGTGATTATTTTCATACTGTTGTATCTACTGAAATGAAGACAAACATGTTAAGATATATTTTGATCTTAAGGGAATGTGTTGCAAAATCTGGATTCTTGCATGCTGTAATTTATTTGCATGGGACAATAGTTATTGTTGCTTGTATGTTACTGATGTGACGACAAATTATCGTATGCTTGCTGAATTCTATATGCTGTGGCCTTTTTGTAATCGCTTTGTCGATTTACTCTTGACTGAATTACAGGTTGATATAAATGTGTAGCACCTGATTTCTGATATGAGAAGCTGGCACGTAGATGCCAACGATAAAGGTTCGATTCTCAAACCATGCACTGCCGTAACTTAAGACCTCGTGAGGCAGGAAATGTCTGGACATGAGTGGCTCTGGCATGTGAAATAAAGGATGAAACTTCCTGTACAACATTGACTTGAGTGTCAGTAGGAAGACTGGATTGGAGGTTGATTAGTGTTAGATGTTAGTGGGAATTAAATCCTAAGCTAATCCTAAGTTCTACCTTACATCCTAAACTAGTATCCTAAGTGGATTTTTAAATTATGTAAAAAAGAAGGGGAAATAAACCTAAGTCCTATTAACCTAAAGACTAGGCTATGACCTAGGTCAAACACTAAAATGAATCCTAAACTAATCCTAAACTAAAGGGGGACGCGCAGACCCTTGGGGGAAAGAGGATAAGGATGAAGGGTTTTTAATGGCATTAATGGAAAGTCCTTACGCGGACAGCGCCAGTTTGGCGGGAATAGGTAAGTGGCAGAGGTAGCTAGTTGGTCATGCACTAAATTTGGTTTTACATGCAAAATTTGAATTAGATGGTTCGCCAACCCAAGTCGGCGGTGGCGTGGGAAAATAGGAAAAGGATGAGCCTTTAATGCATTAAATTTTTTCGGTCCTTGCGACCAGCTCGCCTTAGAAAGTGTATGAGGGAAATTTGATTGTTTATTGTGTCGATTCGGATTTTGTGAAGTTGCTTTGCATTTGGTTTTTTTTGTTTGGTTTAGTCGAACCAGTTTCATTGGGTTTTATCACTGTTCTTTGGAAATTTGGAGGCTGTTGCTGAGCCTAACAAGGAAAGGATTGTTGGAAAGCTTGTGCTGTCACTGTGGAAGGAAATACCTTCGGTAGCCATGGTTTTCTTCGAGTTTTGGAAAAGAAATTGCAGGCATGTTAAGCCCTTCTCTTTAAAACATTTGCTTTGTTTAAGTGTCTCATTAAAACAACCCTACTCTTGGGTTTTTGATTTATCTAATTTTTGTCATGTTGACACGATTTGGGCTAGTCGATTCTTGCTGTCATTGTTTGAAATGATATGGGTGAAATCATTTTCTTGTTATTTTGATTTGATCCATCTTTGCATGAATTGAGTTGGAATAAAACTTATTGTGTTGGTTGTTGACAATATTTGGGAATTTGAAATGGGTTTTTCTCTGATTAAATGCTGTAAAGAACGGTGCAGGCAGTGTGGGTTGTTTTCATTGATGTGAGATTGTTCTTTTGTTATATGAGCTTTTGTGATTAAATTGCACATGATGTATGAGTTGCTTGATGTCGTTTCTATACTGAAATTTTTCTTAAAGGAAATAAGACTTTTCCTTTCCTTCTGCTGTTTCGGGATTAACAGGAAATAGTATTTTTGGATTTTAAAGGAATTGGCATTAGAGTTTTATCTGAGCATTACGAGCTCGGTTAGAGGGAAATGATAGTAATGTAATTTTTGTTGTGATTCTTCTTTTATATAAATGGATGAATAAAAATTGGGTATTCGTGGGAGTTAGAAAAGAAATTATTTTTCTTCTGAACTTATAAATGAATGCATTTTTTTTCTTACTAGGATGAAAGGTTGATTTTGTTGTGTTTTATGGAAACGACTTGATCTTACAGCTCGGACAGTAGTCGTGAAAACGAGCTTGGATTGTATTTCTGTGCATTAAATGAACTATGTTGATTCTTGTGGTGGGGGTTGGATGATTTGTTGTGTTTTATTGATGTTGTTCGATCTTCTAGTTCAGACTGTTTTTGTGAATACGACTTAGCTTTGGATTGCTGTGCAAAATAATAAATGCATGGAAATGTTGTCTTGCTGTGAGGGTTGTCTTGACTGTACTAAACTTATGCATTTAACACCCTATACGGGTTTACTTCGATAGAGGTAATGATAATTGATTATTGCATTTAATTGTTTAGTGTGGTCTTCTGATCTTGGTACTGTCATTTAGAAGAATTGAAATCAGCTTAAACAATTCTTGTTAAGACTGAAGAAAATGGTTGTTTTCTTAGTGAAAGGTTAAAAGAATGAAATTTTCTCTTTTTGCTGTTTGAATTCTAGGGATAGCATTGAGTCTTACTGTGCTTTATGATTGGTCTTGCTGTAGGTAACAACAATGAGTAAATTGTATTTTGAACTGTATGTGTTCGTGGAAATAGAAAGTCATGTGAATAATTGATTTCGTGATTGTATAACTGTTATTTGGTTAAAATACAGTGAAAGAAATATGGATTCTTCTAGTACCGTAAGTACAATGTATGCATCCTTATACTATTTGATCTATGACAAATACAATGTTGTACTAACTTGTTTTTGGGTATTAATATGAGCCTGATTTAAATGAAGTATTGATGAGGATGATAAATTCTTCCTTGTTTTCATTTAAAGCTGATTATGAATGAAATTATTCTTGCTACTGGAAAGTGAATTCCGAATGGATTTTGTAAGTTTCACTCTGAACTGTTATCTTGATTTGTGTCTCGGTTGGATTCAATTTTTAGAACAGTCATGAGGAAAGAGATAGGAATGCAGATGGATAACTTGGAAAAATGATCTTTTCTCCTTTCATACAGTTGGAATTCTGTAATCGTCAATAACGAATCTTGTAGTGCTTAGATATTAGCAACTATATGCATTGATGTTTGCTTTCTCATATGTGCTCGATTGCTTGGAATCTAATGTGATGCATGAGATGAAAGGAAAGTAATTGGTTTACGTTTTAGTTAGTTTTACCCTTTTGCTTTTATTATTAATGAAAGGGTGGAAAGGATAACAGTTATCTTATATTAGCAGTATACTACTTGTATTCCTAAACTTTAAAAATTTTGTAATTTGGAACTTGTAACGGTTATGTGGAAAATAGGACAGTAGTTCTTTGGCTAATTGGGATGGTATTTGATGGTTCAGTTGTTATGTTCTCCATTTTTTTGATGCTTGATTTTTGATTGATGTTCTTACTGTCGTTTCATAAAAGCAAGGTTCTTTTATTGAGACAGTTAAATAAAGCACCTCATTTTAATGACAAGTGCTTAATATGCTCAGTTCATTGAACTCACCCGTGCAAGAAATTTTACAGATGGAATTGATTAGAACGAAGACATGGCTATTTTCTGATGCTTCTTTTTATTGACTGAAGATGAATTTTATTTGTTTATTATTATCCCTCTTCGATGAAATTGTGAAAAGAAGAAAGTACATTCTTCTATCTATGGGTTGTAATGATGTTTTATTTAAACAAAGTCTAGTTAGTTGGATTGGCGAATGTATAGATTATGAAATGGATTGTTGAATACAAGTGTGATATTTTAATAACTATATCAGTTTGATATTGTTGATTAAATTGGAAATAAAATGTTATTTCTTGATTTGGATTTATTTAATTGTCCTTGGGTGGATGTTAAAAAGGGAATTAATATCTGTGCGTACCTAAATGTAACTTTAAGTTGAAATGTGCAATTAGTTCATACTTGGGTAAAGATGAATTTTTAATTGACATTAAAAAGGATTAGGAAGAATATGATTCCATAACTGATAGGTATTCAGGATTAGCTTGGAAGCTAAGGAATATCAATTAACTTAGGAGTAATCGAACTTCGCTTTCGAACTCCATTAATTACCTTGTATGTTAAATTCAGAAAGAAAGGATATGGGGTAAGTATATCCATAACTAATGGACTTTAACTATGTAATGTTAAGGAGAATAAATGAATACATTTATTGGGAATTAGACCTCGTTTAAATGACGTCTAGTAAGTTGGAATTCTGAATTTAGTTACAGTTGTAAAAATCTTGGTTAAGTTTAATAGGTTAAACTTATCACGTCCGTCGGTAACGGGCTGCTTAATCCGAAGATTAAGAAGAAAACCAAGTAGAGAAATACAGCCCTTCGATACAAAGGAGAAGATGCATAGCAAGCTAAAGGACGGATTTAGTCTCTCTTAGCTACGTATAACTGTAACGGGAACGAGGATAAAGTATTAGCACGGTTTCTGAAATTTGATCTTAAATATTAAGATCATATCCAAATCACTTGAGCAGTATGTGTACTCTCGATGAGAGGATTCCGTACGACATTAACATATGCCAGCTACATAAAGGTTTCTCCATGAAGACGGGGTCTTCATGATGACACAATGTTATAGCTGACATATTACAATGCCCTCCTGAATTAAAACATCAAGAACACATAGGCTGAATGTGAAGTTCTTGACTGGGGATGGGAGTATGATCTCGTATGTGGAGTGACTCTAGAGGACTAAAGATAACTAGACACACGGAGTCGTGGTGATCGACACCATATGTCTGCGTATCTTTAGTTAATTGTAGTGCCTTCCCATATTCATTGATATTGCTAGTTGGAAATTGAAAGTTTAAATCTGACCTTAAACTGAGAGGACTGGTAGGAACCAGGAAAGACCATTCTAGATAACAGGTGAAGTGAAGTGAAGGACGTATTCCATTGATGTGTATCACAACTAGGAATATGATCATGCAAAGCATGTGAAAATCTTTGGCCAAAGTATCACAAGTGCTGGTTGCATTGTCCTAATCACTTAATTTAAGATGCAGGATGTCAGATGAATATCAATAACAAATATTTAGATAGGATTCTTAAATGGATCACTTCGATAACCGGAAACGGTTAAGAGAACTGGTATATATAATATACTATGCATGAACAAACATGAAGGATCGGTTGTTTCTGAGTCATGAAATGAAGGATCGTTGAAACTCCGAGCCATGAAAATGGAAGATCGACAGTTCTTCGAGTCATTTACAGCAGCATATAGAATCTGTTATAAGATTGAATGGCATTGAATGTGTGTTCCATATTATAAATATGCAAACAAGTAACATTCGTTTTAAAAGGAAATTGTGTGTTCCAAACTGTGTTTTTTGGGCAGAGAACAATTATTAAAACTTAAACGTGTGTTTGAATTATATAATTCATAATAGAGAACGTTGTATAAAAAAAAAAATCCCTTGTTCTAGTATCTTAAAATGGGGATGTTACAAGATCTGAATATGTATTATCATCATCACACTAACATCCTACATAAACAAATCTAAAGAGGGTCATGGTACCTTTCCACGCTTTAGGTGAGAGCTCAGTTCAGGTTGAGTGATGTGTCAGTGCGCCTAGGTTTTTCATAAGTATATTCTAGGTTGGATCACTCAATCTCTTCCTTGATGACTGATTTGGAATTTTTTTCATCATATTCCTCTTTTCCCTCATGAAAAATGAATTTTGAAAGATCAAAATATTCAATTTCACCTTCGCAAGGATTTATATGGTCAGTAGGATTTGTGTGTTGGAATATAGATGGTGAAAATGCAATATTGGTGAGTTTAATGGGTTCTTCTTCACCAATGCAATCTTCCAATTCTGATATAAAATCATCCTCTTCATTGTCAATATTTTTAGGATACTCCTCTTGGATCTCATCCTCCTTGTGATCCTTTTCTTCTAATTTTATAAGATGAGATAAATGAACAACATCTGTGAATACAGTACCAACATGCACACTACACTCAGAGTAGAGAGATTGTTGGTCATTTGATTCTTATATTTTCTCTTCTACAAAATCAGCTTCTACCTTGTGTTCTCCAACTCTAAAATATATTGAAGGCTTAACCCAAAGTAACATCTGATTGGTTTCAAATTTTGAAGCCCAATCCTTCAAAAAATTATGAGTTCTTCTCTATTGGGTTCTTAAAATTGCTGCCCTCCTTTTATTTTATGATTTTTCTCTTCCAAAAATGGGTTTGGGAATGCAAGAGGAGGGTTAGTATGGGTTATAAAATGGTTATGAAATTTTTGAGGTAAAATGGGAGGTTTAATTTCTTCTTGTGGAGGGGAAGGATTTTTGGAAGAAAAAAAAGTGTAAAAATGGAGGTGGGATGGAAGGAAAGAAGGTAGAGAAATGGAATCCTCAATGGGAGCAACAGGTACAAAGATAGGGATATGGAATATAGAATGAGATGATGTAGATATGGGAAGAGGAATGGGAGGGATGTGAGATGGTAGTGCAGAATTACCCCATTGACAGGGTTTCCTAACAATAGATTTGTAAGCCTCCAATAACTCAGGCCATTTTATATATTTGGGAATCATCTCAAATTTAAATTGTAGTTTTTGTTGATGGTTGAACCAACTTGTTATAGGATAAATCCATGGATAAGGGAACCTATAACAAATTTTGGATGACTTCATAGTCTTCTCAATCCTCATCTCCACCATGTTCAACTCCATTTTTTGAATCTTTCTCTGGGAATAAAAATTTTCCTTGGAGTTTCCTCCATCACTTGCATAACCATGTTCTTCATAAAAATGTTGGTTATAATAATAACCATGTGACTCAGTTGGGGTTGGGTTATTGTCAGGTTGTTCATGATGGGGCTCATAAAACTAAATTGGAGGAGGAATTTGAAACTGTGCGGATGGATAGGACTGGTTTTATTACTATAAATGGGAGTTCCACGATGGAAATGAAGTCATGATTGCACAACTTCATGAATGAATAAAATGGAAAAATATGAAATAAAAATGGATGGAAATGGATGGAAAGGAAAGGGAAAGGGTCTGCTAATGAGAAAATGGGTTTGTTGGATTAGTGGAGTCACCAGATGTGTTAAGAATGGCTACCAAGGTTGATATTTCACCAAGATTACATCAAATTTGGTGAAATTAAAATGTAAAGCACACAAGTGGGTGTTATGGAACTCCCTCTAAAAGGAATTGGATGCACTAATATGAAATATAAATCTTTTAATACTTGTCCCAGTGGGCGTGCCAAAACTATTATCACCAAAAAACAACACCCTCTAATTTGGTCATGAATTAGTGAATGAGCAACTAGTGTTTTTGGGTAACATGGGATTGTCTCTAAGTATGGGAACTTTCTGTTGAGACAAACCCATAGAGAAGTCCATATTCATCTACCTTAATCTAATGCTAAAACTAAAAAGGTGGTGATAACACTAGAAAAGGGTGGAAATGCTCTAGTGGGGGAGAAAGGAGAAGGAAAATGGAGAAGGGAGAGGCTAGACATAAGTGAGACTGACCCAAAATAATCATTTACCATATGTTCTTACATAAACACAACAAAAATGAGCTTTTAAAGGAGAAATTCATGCACAACACAATACGATAAGTAAAGGAGAGGCAAGGTTACATCTAAAAGAAGCTAGGACAGACAAAATGTGTCACAAAACAAGATTTATTACAATATAAGTATGCACATACCATTACAGTTGCAGAAGAAGGCACAAGAATTTATTACCGAGCCCAAAAATGGAGGTTTGGAGCTCACAATTGCTCTGAAACCATTTTGAAATGGTTCCTTTGTAGTTTTGGAACATCTCCCTTTCAATAATGAAATATTTTACAATATAGCTGAATTGAGAGAGAAGGAAGAGAGAGAAGATAAAGGGCATGATTTTTTGGAATTCAATCATCGATAGTTCACATTTAAGTGTTATGTCAAGAATATGGGCACCTTATAAAGCCATAATTCAGTTTATTTCATTCTGTAGAAGAAAATGAGGTCATTCTTCATCAAGTCTAGTGGCTGAGCTACTTGATTTGATTGATTACGTGCTCAAACTACTCTTTCTTCCCCAAAAGCCATGTTTTTCATTTTGACCTACAAAAATCCACCAAAATCATATTTTGATGATGCCAAGTTGAAGGGATTGAGGCGATATTTCCAACACTAATTTTTTTTTTCTGATTTGGAGCTCTAGATCAAAAGATATGGCCTCTTGAATATTTAATTATTGAGAGATATAAGAATTTTACATGTGGAAACCTATGATTAGCTCAGAGATTAACCTCTGCCAACATGTGCAATGCTTTTGCTTTTTCCATGTGCCTACCTCCCATTGGTTCAGGGTTTAGGATTTTATTTCCTTTCTTATCCTTCCTTTTCCTTTGGCCTATGAAAATTTACTGTATTGAGAAATACAGACCAATAAGACTTTGCCACATTCCTTCGGGGTGTCAGATTGTTCTTTACTCCGACTAACAACTTAGAATTACAAGCCAATAGAATACCACCATGTTGCTTCATAATTTTCCCTTTTCAAATCCCTCCAACTAACCATTGTGGAGTATGAACTAATAGAAAAGTTCCACACACTTAATCTCTAATTTGTTTTGATTTCTTCTTTTGACACCCAAAAACTATCTGCCAATGGGATCATTCCACACCCCAAGATTTTTTTCAATCTTTTAATGGTCTCATTTGAAAATTTTGAAGTTATGATCGATGAGGGAGCTCCACATCACCAAGGGTTGTTAATATTTTAACAATATCATATAAAAATTGTGAAGTGCGAGCCAATGAAAAATATCCATGCACTTTGCATTATCATTATTTTCTTTGAAATCATTCTAAAATATACAAAATTTGAGCCAATGAGATGACTTCACGTCACCCTTATGTTAAGACCTATCAGAATTCCTTCCTTGTGCTTATATTTGATTCGATGGGCCTTTGCATTTTTAGGTCTTTGAAAGTAATACCAATAGGGTGGTGCCACGTAGCTCTTTGCATCGTAATTTCTAAGTCTGATGGACTTAGAAAATTTTGGCTTTTTAAACCATGCTAATTTTCCCCTTTTGATTTTATCTTCACCCTGCTAACTTATTGGCTTAGCTGTTGCCCATACGCGACAAATTATGAACTTAGGTTTAATCCAGGGCTTGTAGTCTGGATTAACCCATTTCTTTAGGAAATTCTAGAATGGCTCCACGTGTTCTCTTCTGATGCCTTTAATTTTTGCCACATGTCTTCTTTCTTTCCTTACTACCATGTCTTTAATATTTTCTGTGCAACAATAGCCCTTAAATCCTTTATCTCACAAGTTTCTAGTTTCTTTTAATTGTAGCTTTTTAATAGGAATCCATCAATGCTTTAAGACTTTGTCTTCCATGGGTTTTTTTAATGCCAATGATAGGGGATTTGGGGATCAAGAATTTGATAGATGTATAACCATCACAAACTTAAAAATGGATAAGTCCCATTTTAAAGATTTTCCAAGCCAAAATTAACCCGGGGAGGTGATATTGGATAACAATAACCAATGTTGAGAGTAAGAAACATAGTGTGAGAAATCAATGCTATAAGAAAGTAATGTAATGTGAAAAATTAATGGTGTAAGTAAGAAATGTAATAAAAAAGGAGTAATATCCAAAGTAGGATCCTAGGGAAAATAACATAACAAGTAAGAATAGTATAGTGACTAATTATGGATCATAGTTGAGTTAGTTTCTAGAAGTAAGAACTGTGATAATTAGGTAAAAATTGTATATCATATTTTGTGAGTAGTAAAATAGTATGAAATACACAACAGACCGGTTCATAGATATTTGATCATGATAATCTCATTTGTATATATGCCCTTGTTGTAATTATACCCCCAATGTGGTAGACATTCCTTATGACAGAAGGGTTTAGGAAGGCATAAATTTCTAAAGATGTGATTAAATTAGGTACAGGATGTAAGATAAACCTTGACATTGATATACCCTTGGGGTGGTGACGTGTATAATTCAATGGGTTTTAACCTATTACTATGTTCTATAAAATGTGAGTGCTAAATTAGTTTAGAACGATAAATTTTAATAATCAAAAGGCTCAGAGCTAAGTAATGAGTCAACATCTGACATGTAAGTCTTGATTTCACAGTTTCATGATGCTATACTATTTATTACATTTTTGTAATAAAATATGTGAACTATAAATATGATACTAATGGCCTTATGTAACTAGAAAGAGATAGTGAAAATGAAAAGATGAGTTCTTTGGTAAGTATTATTCTGTTAACAATCATAATAGACTCGTGAGAGTATTTTTAATTATCTATGAATGCCTTATTTAAGAACTAAAAAAATTGAATTAATTGATAGAAGTTATATGAATTATATGTGCATCTACATGTGCGTTTGGGTGTGCGTGTGAGTCTTGGCATGGGCATGGGCATGGGAGTTGGAGTGGGCATGGGTATGGGCATAGGTGTGGGCATGGGTATGGGCGTGGGTGTGCGCATGGGTTTGGTTTTACGTGTGGGTGTGGGTGTGGGTGTGGGTGTGGGTGTGGGTGTGGGACTGGCTGTGGATGTGGGTGTGGGTGTGGGTGTGGGGGTGGGCGTGGTCATGGGTGTGGGCATGGGAGTGGGCATGGGTGTGGGTGTGGGTGTGGGCATGGGTGTGGGTGTGTGTGTGGGCGTGGGTGTGGGTGTGGGGGTGGGTGTGGGTGTGCGTGTGGGTGTGGGGTGTGGGTGTGGGTGTGGGAGTGGGAGTGGGTGTGGGTGTGGGTGTGGGAGTGGGAGTGGGTGTGGGAGTGGGTGTGCATGTGGGTGTAGTGGTGGGTGTGGGCATGGGAGTGGGTGTGGGTGTGGAAGTGGGCATGGGCATGGGCGTGGGCGTGGGCATGGGCGTGGGTGTGGGTGTGGGCATGGGCATGGGTGTGGGTGTGGACGTGGGTATGGGTGTGGATGTGGGTGTGGGTGTGGTTATAATTGTGGGCGTGGGCATGGGCATGGGCATGGGTGTTGGCGTGGGTGTGGTCATTGGCTTGGGTGTGGGCATGGGAATGGGATTGAGCATGGGCATTGGTGTGGGTGTGGGTGTGGTTGTGATTGTGGCCGTGGGTGTGGGCATGGGCATGGGTCTGGGTATGTGTATGGGCCTGGGAATGAGCATGGGTGTGGGCATGGGCATGGGTGTGGGAATGAGCATGGGTGTGTGCGTGGGCATGGGCATGGAGGTAGGCATGGGCATGGGCATTGGTGTGGTAACAGGCGCGTGTGTGGGTGTGGGTGTGGGTGTGGGCGTGGGCATGGGTGTGGGCGTGGGTGTGGGTGTGGGAGTGGTTGTGGGTGTGGGTGTGGGTGTGGGTGTGGGTGTGGGTGTGGGCTTAGGCATGGGTGTAGGTGTGGGTATGGGCGTGGGTGTGGGTGTGGGTGTGGGTGTGGGCTTGTGGGTGGGGGTGGTCGTTGGTGTGGGTATGGGTGTGAGTGTGGGTGTGGGTGTGGGAGTGGGGGTGGGCATGGGAGTGGGCATGGGTGTGAGTGTGTATGTGTATGTGGGTTTGGGTGTGGGTGTGGTTGTGGGTGTGGGTGTGGTTGTGGGTGTGGGCATGGGTGTGGGCGTGGGTGTGGGTGTGGTGGTGGGTGTGGTTGTGGGTGTGCGTGTGGGTGTGTACGTGTTGGTGGGCATGGGTGTGTGTGGGGGCATGGGTGAGGGCATGGGTGTGGGTGTGGGAATGGGCATGGATGTGGGCGTGGGCATGGGTGTGGGTGTGTGTGTTGGTGTGGGTATGGGTGTGGGTGTGTGTACGGGTGTGTGTGTGTGTGTGGGTGTAGGTGTGTGTGTGTGGTGTGTGCATGGCTATGGGCATTGGTGTGGATGAGGGTGTGCGTGTGGGCATGGGTGTCGGTGTGTGTGTGGGCGTGGGTATAGGTTTGGGCAGCGTGGGCTTGGGTGTGGTTGTTGGTGTGGGTATGGGCATTGGTGTTGGTGTGAGTGTTGGCATGGGTGTCTGCATGGGTTTGGGCGTGGGTGTGGGTGTGGTTGTGGGTTTGGGTGTTGGTGTGGGTGTGGTTATGGGTTTGGGGTTGGGTGTGGGAGTGGGTGTGGGCGTGGGCATTGGCATGGGTGTGGGCGTGGGAGTGGGCATGGGTGTGGGTGTGGGGGTGGGCGTGGGAGTGGGTGTTGGCGTGGGCATGGGTGTGGGCATGGGTGTGGGCGTGTGCATGGGCATGTGTGTGGGTGTGGATGTGGACGTGGGCCTAGGTGTGGGCATGGGCCTTGGTGTGGTAATGGGCTTGGGTGTGGGTGTGGGTGTGGTCTTGGGTGTGGGTGTGGGTGTGCGTGTTGGTGTGGGTGTGGGTGTGGGTGTGGGTGTTGGTGTGGGTGTGTGTGTGTGTTGGTTTGGGCTTGGGCGTGGGTGTGGGCATGGGCGTGGGTATGGGATGGGCATGGGTGTGGGCGTGGGTGTGGGTTTGGGCATGGGCGTGGGTGTGGGCATTGGTGTGGGTGTGGTTTTTTAATTAAATAACAAGGGAGTGGGAGTGGGTGTGGGCATGGGCATGGGTGTGGGAATGAGCTAGGGTGATGGGGATTGGTGCGATCATGGGTGTGGGGTCGTTGGCGTGATCGTGGGTGTGGGTGTGCGTCTGTGTGTGGGTGTGTGTGGGCATGTGCGTGTATGTTGGAGTTGGTGTGTGTGTCGTTGTGGGCATGGGTGTGGGTGTGGGTTTGGGTTTAGGCGATGGCTTGGGTGTGGGCGTGGGTGTGGGCATGGGTGTGGGTGTTGGTGTGGGCATGGGTGTGAGCCTGGGTGTAGGTGTCGGTGTGGTTGTGGGCGTGGCTGTGGGTGTGGGCATGGGTGTGGGAGTTTGTGTGGGTGTGGGTGTGGGTGTGGATGTGGGAGTGGGTGTGGGTTTGGATGTGGGTGTCGGTGTCGGTATGAATGTGGGTGTGGGTTCGGGTATGGGTGTGGGTGTGGTTGTGCGGGTGGGTGTGGCGGTGGGTGTGGGTGTGGATGTTAGAGTGGACGTGGGTGTGGGTGTGTGCATTGGCATGGGAGTGGGTGTGGGCATGGGCATGGGCGTGGGTGTTGGTGTGGGTGTGTGTTTGGGTGCTGGTGTGGGTGTGGGTGCGGGTGCGGGTGTGGGTGTGGGTAAGGGTGTGGGTGTGGGTGTGGGTTAAAGCGTGGGTGTGTGCATGGGTGTAGGTGTGGGTGTGGGTGTGTGTGTGGGTGTGGATGTGGGCATGGGTTCGGGCGTGGGCGTGAGTGTGGGTGTGGGTATTGGTGTGGGCATGGGTTCGGGCGTGGGCGTGGGTGTGGGTGTGGGCGTGGGTGTGGGTGTGGGTGTGGGTGTGCGTGTGTGTGTGGATGTTGGTGTGGGTGTGGGTGTGTGTGTGGGTGTTGGTGTGGGTGTGGGTGCGGGTGTGGGCATGGATGTGGGCATGGGTGTAGGCGTGGATGTGGGTATGGTAGTGGGCGTGGGAGTTGGCGTGGGTGTGGGCGTAGGCGTGGGTGTGGGTTTGGGTTTGGATTTGGGCATTAGCGTGGGTGTGGGCGTGGATGTGGGTGTGGGCTTTGGTGTTGGCGTGCGTATGGGTGTGGGTGTGGGCGTGGGCATGGGCTTGGGTGTGGGCATCGGCATGGGCATGGGTGTGGGTGTGTATGTTTATGTGTATGTTGGTGTGGGTGTGGTCGTGGGTGTGGGCGTGGTTGTGGGTGTGGGCTTGGGTGTGGGCATGGGTGTGGGTGTGGGTGTGGGTGTGGTTGTGGGTGTGAGCATGGGGTTGGGGGTGGGCATTGGTGTGGGTATGGGTTTGGATATGGGTGTGTGTGTGGGTGTTGGTTTTTATGTGGGTGTGGGTGTGGGGATTGGTGTGGGTGTGGGCATGGGAGTGGGCATGGGTGTGGGTGTGGGTGTGTGTGTTGGTGTCGGAGTAGGCATGGGAGTGGGCATGGGCATGGGAATGGGAGTGGGCATGTGCATGGGCGTGGGCATGGGCATGGATGTGGGTGTGGGTGTGGGTGTGTGTGCAGGTGTGGGTGTGGGCGTGGGCGTGGGTGTAGGTTTGGATGTGGGTTTGGGTGTGGGCGTGGGTGTGGGCATGGGCGTGGGCATGGGCGTGGGTGTGGGTGTTGTTAATGGTGTGGGTGTAGGTGTGGGTGTTGGTGTGGGTGTGGGTTCGGGCATGGGCGAGGGTGTGGGTGTGGGTTCTGGTGTGGGTGTTGGTGTGGGTGTGCGTATGGGTGTGGGTTTGGTTGTGGGTGTGTGTGTGGGTGTTAGTGTTGTGTGGACGTGGGTGTGGGCATTGTAGTGGGAGTGGCATTGGGCATGGGCGTGGGCATGGGTTTGGGTGTGGGCATTGGCGTGGGTGTGGGCGTGGATGTGGGTGTGTGTGTGGGCTTGGGTCTAGTCACTCGTTTGGGCGTGGGCGTAGGCGTGGGCATGGGTGTGGGCATGGGCATGGGCGTGGGCGTGGGCGTGGGTGTGGGTGTGGGTGTGGTTGTGGTCGTGGGTGTGGGCATGGGTGACGTCGCGGGTGTGGGTGTGGGTGTGTGTGTTGGTGTGGGTATGGGTGTAAGTGTGGGTGTGGTTGTGGGTGTTGGTGTGGGTGTGGGGGTGGGGGTGGGTGTTGGTGTGGGTATGGGTGTGGATGCGGGTGTGGGTGTGGGTTTGGGTGTGTAGGGTGTGGGTTGGGTTTGGGTGTTGTTGTGGGGGTGCGGGTGTGGGTGTATGTGGGTGTGGGCGTGGGCATGGGCATGGGAGTGGGCGTGGGGGTGGGTGTGGGTGTAACATCCCCATTTTAAGATACTAGAACAAGGGAATTTTTTTTTTTTTACAACGTTCCCTGTTATGAATTATATAATTCAAACACACGTTCAAGTTTTAATAATTGTTCTCTGTCTAACTAATGCAGTTTGGATCACACAATTTCCTTTTAATACCAATGTTCTCTTTTCACATACTTTCAATATGGAACACACATTCAATGCCATTCAATCATATAATAGTTAGTATATGCTGCTGTAAATGACTCGGAAAACTACCGATCTCCCATTTTATGGCTCAGAGTTTCAGCGATCTCTCATTTCATGACTCGGCGACTTACCGATCCTTCATGTTAATCCATGCATTGTATAATGAATATACAGGGTTCTCTTACCATTTCCGGTTATCGAAGTGATCCATTTAAGAAGCCTATCTGAATATTTGTTACTGATATTCGTCTGACATCTTGCATCTTAGACTAGGTGATTAGGACAATGCAACCAGCACTTGCGATACTTTGGCCAAAGATTTTCACATGCTTTGCATGATCATATTCGTAGATGTGGTACACATCATTGGAATACGTCCTTCACCTCACTTCATCTGTTATCTAGAATGGTCTTTCCTGGTCTCTTCCAGTCCTTCCATTTTAGGTCAAGATCTAATCCCCAACTAGCAATATGAACGAGTATAGGAAGTTACCCATGGTAACTAAAGATACGCAGACATACGATGTCGTCCCTAGACGAATCCATGTGTCTAGTTACCTTTAGTCCTCCGGAGTCACTCTGTATACATGATCACATTCCTATCCCCATCCAAGAACTTAGTATTCAGCTTATGTAAACTTGATGAATTAATTCGGGAGGGCATTGTAATATGTCAGCTATAACATTGTGTCGTCATGAAGGTCTCGCCTTCATGAAGACACCATATTGTAGCCGGCGTATGTCAATGTTCTACGTAATCCTCTCATCGAGAGTACACATCCAGCTCAAGTGTGATTTGGTTGTAATCTTAATATTTAAGATCTACTTTCAGTAGCCATGCTGATCCTTAAACCTCATTCTTGTTACAGTTGTATGCAGCTAAGAGAGACTTAATCTGTCTTCTAGCTTAATATGCATCTCCTCCTTCATACTGAAGGGTTGCATAGTCTATTCTTGGTTCTTTTCTTAATCTTCAGACTAATCAGTCCATTATCGATAAACCTAACAAGTTTAACCTATTAAACTTAACCAAGTTTTTCCACAACTATAAACAAATTCAGAATTCCATCTTATTAGACGCCATTTAAATGAGGTCTAATTCTAAATGAATTTATTCATTTATCCTCCTTAACCTTACTTAGTTAAGGTCTGTTAACAATAGATATGACTTCCCATATCTTTATTTTCTGAATTTAAACATTCGAGGCTAGTAACGGAGTCCGAATACAAGGTTTGGCTGCCCCTAAGTTATTTGATATCCCTTAGCTTTCGAACTAATCCCAAATACCTTCCAATTAGGATTTCGTGTTTATCTAAATCTTTTTAATGTCAATTCAAAATTCATCTTAACCCCAAGTATGAACTAATTGCACATTTCAACGTAAAAGTTGCATTCAGGTAAAGAATAGATGTTATTTCCTTTTAAATTCATCCATTAACATTTGAATAATTCCAAGTCAAGGAATAATGTTATATTCTCAAAATTATTCAACAATATCAAACTGATATAGTTATTGAAAATATCACACTTTTACTTGTATTCATCCATCAGATTTACAATCTATACATTTTCCAGTCCAAACGATTGGACTTATTTATATCAAACAACATTACAACTCATAAAGATAGAAGAATGTAATTTCTTCCTTTCTCATTTCCTCGTAGAGGAGTAATAGCTATCAATACAATCCATCTTCAGTTAATCAAAAGAAGTATCAAAAAACAACCATGTCTTCATTTGTAATCAAGTTTCATCTGCAAAATTACTTGCACGGGTCACTTCATTGAACTGAACATATTAAGCACTTGTATTTAAAATGAGGTGCTTTTAATTAATTGTTTCAATAAAAGAACCCTGCTTTTATGAAATGTTAAAAATGAACATCATCCAAGAATTAAGTACCGAAAAGGATGAACAACATAACAACTCAATCATCTAATTACCACCCCAATCAGACAAAGGATTATTGCCCTCTTTCCCGAATAATTATTACAGGAAGTAATTTCCTTCTAACATTTCCAAATTACAAACATCTGTAAGAACTGAAAATACAATTATGCAAACTGCAGTTCTAATCATAAATGCTGTAATTTCCATTCCCTTACATTAGTTAGAGAAAGATTCACAATTATATTTTTAAATAAGACTTCCAGCAGAACCATTCCCTTTCCTTTCATGCTACCTGTCTAATTTCAACAATCGAACGCTGAAGGGAAAAGTAAACAGCAATTAAATGCAAATGTTTAAAGCAAGGCAGTACAAAATTCATTTCACAACAGTTACAGATTTACCAACGGTATGAAAGAAGAATTGAACACTAATTCAAATTATCCATCCACACTCTTTTTCTTTTCTCTTAGCTACACTGAGTATTTAATCCAGGCATGATACCAATCAATGGTAACAATTCAAGTGAAATATATAAAATCATTAATCTGATACAAGGAAGAAGGATCATATTACCTCTTTGCACTATTCAACCAAATATCCACTATTTAGCACAGACATGATCCAACAATATGATTCTTTCCACCTAATATATTTCCCTTTAAAATAATTCACTCTACAGACATTTACGTCTTTATAACATGTAGATTGTACAGAAATCACAAGTCACACTTTCATCCTAATAATGAGAGAATTCACTTTCCAACAGCAAGGAATAAATCCATTCATATTCTGCTTTTAATGAAAACAATAAAGAATTTATCATCTGTATATTATATATATTGAGTTCAACAAGATGCAACATATAACTTGCATGTTCTACCCAGTCCATTCTATAGACTATCTATCCTATTCCCATCCATATCAAAACTTCCTTTTAATTAGGCACATACGAATACCAAGAACAAGTAGGTAGAACATCATATCCATCATAGAGAAAACAATGTAAAGATGATACTATGCTCTTACTGTTACTAGAAGAATTCATACCTCTTACATGGTATTATAACCAGAGGAACAGTTATGTAGCCGCCTTGTCAAATATTTTCACAGCTTTTTATATCCATCAACGCACACAATTCATAAATAACAAATTGCACTTTGCTGTTACCCACAACAAGTTCAACCCGTAATGCACACTGAATCTCTACTGCCATTATTCCAGAATTCAAACAACAGGAAGAGAAAAATTTGTTCCATTAATTATTTTAATAAGAAAACACTCATTTTCCTCAAAACACAACAAGAATACTCAAGTCGAGTTTGTTCTATAATGACAGCTCAAACCAAACATCATACGAATCATTTCATCCTTCCATTTTTACAAAAAAAAGCACAGCACTCAGAAATAATGCACGCATAGCTAATACATTCCACCACTCAAACCCATATTGGCAATAGAACGAATGTCCAACACTGTCAAAAAAAACTCACACAGCTTGAACAATTTCATTCAATTTGCCCATTGTAAAGAAATACCCAATTCAAATTCTTTCCCAACAGACATTTCAACCCAAAAATCACATTAACTAATCAACCATTCCATTCAAAACAACAACATCAGTAAATTAAGTCACCCCTCAAAAATAGACTTATTTCATTCACCTATTTCACAAAAGAATTATCCAAGTCGTACTCAGCTAGGGAAAAAAAATGACTCAACCAAAATCACTTCAACATAATAATCGAATAAAATAACCAAAACCCCCATCATAAGAGTAGAGTTGTTTTAATGAGACTATTAAACAAAAGCAAACGGTTTAAGGAGAACGGCTTAACATGCCTATTTTTTTTTTTGCGATTTGAAAAAAACCGTGCCCACTGGAGTTGTTTCTCTCCACGGCATCCTTGACTAGGCTTTCCAACCAGTCCCCTAATTTCCATAGGCTCCAAAAATAGCCTCACTTCTCTGAGAACAGAGATAATAACCAAATTACAGCAGGTTCGACAGAACTATGGAGGAACAAATGCAGAGCAACTAAAACCCAATGCACACAACAACAAACAAACTTCCTTCGCAATCCTCTTTCTAGGGCGAGCTAGTCGCTAAGACGAATGCCATTGAATGCATTGAATGCATTCCTTTTTCCTCATGCCACCGCCAACTCAAGTGGCAAGTTACTAA
The DNA here is from genome assembly GCA_019776745.2 of Taxus chinensis. Lineage (NCBI taxonomy): Eukaryota > Viridiplantae > Streptophyta > Pinopsida > Cupressales > Taxaceae > Taxus > Taxus chinensis. The sequence continues at coordinate 456,066,443 of CM034154.1, read as the reverse complement.
TTTAAAATTTTTGCATGCAATCATGGTTTAGTTTCACAACTAGTTGGACGCCTCCAACTTTCCCCATGTTCCCGCCAAACTTGGCGCTGCAACCTGTAAGGATGCCATTCATTGTCCTAAATAATTTCCAACCTTCCCTCCTTATCCTTTCCTTCCACATGGGTCCATGCGTCCCCTTTCTTAGGTTAGGATTAGTTTAGGATTTTAATAGTCCATATCTAGGTCATTCGCCTAGTTCATAGGTTAATAGAATTTATTAAATCTAAAATCCTTATAGGATAGTAGTTAGGGTATAAGATAAAACTTAGGGGTAGGTTAGGGTTTAATCTCCTAATATTTAATTAATTATTTCCCAATCAAGTCTTTCCACCTGACAGTCGTATTCAACACAATGCAGAACGTTTCGTCCTATGTTCCACATACCTGTGCCACTTGCCTTCAGGTCCTTATCGTCTTACGCTGTCTAGTGTTACAACAATGTGTGGTTCGAGAATCAAATGTTTTAGATTGGCATCTATGTACCAGATATTCATACCTATAATCAGGTACTGCAACCTTTATATCAACCTTTAGTCTGGTTTAGAAGTAAATCGACAAAGCGATCACAAGAAAGCCACAACATACCTTGGATCAATGGAATTGATTCAAGGTGTGTTGTCAATCAGCAAATAGAGTTCATCAAGCATACGACAAGTCTGTTGTCTCATCAGCAATCACACAAGCAATAATGATTTCTGTCTGAAGTAAACAAATTATAGCAAACAAGGGTCCAGATTAGCAACACATTCCTTTAAGATCAAAGATATATCTTAACATGTTTATCTTCATTTCAGCAGTTACAATATTATGAAAAGTAATTACCATGATAACTTACAAAAATCAAGGCATTACAGTGGGTGTGGGTGTGGGTGTGGGCGTGGGAGTGGGTATGGGCATGGGCTTGGGTGTGGGCTTGGGTGTGGGCGTGGGTGTGGGCATGGGTGTGGGCGTGGGTGTGGGTGTGGGTGTGGGTGTGGGCTTGGGTGTGGGAATAGGTGTGGGTTTAGGTTTGGATGTAGGAGTGTGTATGGGCATGGTTGTTGGTGTGGGCGTGGGTGTGGGTGTGGGTGTGGGTATGGTTGTGGGTGTTTGTGTGGGTATGTGCATGTGGGTGAGCATGGGCATGTGTCTGGGTGTGGGTGAGGGCATGAGTGTGGGTGTGGGCATGGGCGTGCATGTGGGCGTGGGCGTGGGCATGGGTTAGGGTGTGGGTGTGGGTGTGGGTGTGGGTGTGGGTGTGAGTGTGGGTACGAGTTTCGGTAGGCGTGTGTGTGTGTGGTTGTGTGGATGGGTGTGGGGGTTGGTGTGGATGTGTGTGTGGGCGTGGGCGTGGGTGTGGGTGTGGGTGTGGGCATGGTTATGGGTGTGGGTGCTTTTGTAGGTGTGGGCATTGGTGTGGGTGTGGGTGTTGGCATGGGTGTGGGCGTGGGAGTGGGTTGTGGTGTGGGTGTGGGTGTGGTTGTGGGTTTAGGTGTTCGTGTGGGTGTGGGTGTAGGTCTGGGAGTGGGTGTGGGAGTGCGTGTGGGAGTAGGTGTGGGAGTGGGCATGGGCATGGGCATGGGTGTGGGTGTGGGCATGGGCATTGGAGTGGGTGTGTGTGTGGGTATGGGTTTGGGCGTGTGGGCGTGGGCATTGGTATGGGTGTGGGTGTGGGTGTGGACATGTTTCTGGGTGTGGGTGTGGGCCTTGGTGGGGTTTTGGGCATGGGTTTTGGCATGGGTGTGGTTATGGGCGTGGGCCTAGGTGTGGGCATGGTCTTGGGTGTGGGCGTGAGTGTGCGTGTGGGTGTGGGTGTGTGTGTTGGTGTGGGTGTGGTTGTGGGCGTTGTTGTGGGCATTGGTGAGGGTGTGGTTTTTGAAATAAAGAACACGGGAGTGGGAGTGGGCATGGGCATGGGCATGGGTGTGGGAATGACCATGGCTATGGGCATGGGCATGGGTGTGTGTATGAGCATGGGTCATGGGCGTGGGTGTGGGGACATGGGTGTGGGTGTTGGTGTGGGCATGGGTGTGGGCGTGGGTGTGGGTGTGGGTGTGGGTGTGGGTGTGGGTTTGGGTTTGGGCATGGGTGTGGGCTTGGGTGTAGGTGTTGATGTGGGTGTCGGTGTGGGCGTGGGTGTGGGTGTGGGTGTGGGCGTGGCCATGGGAGTTTGTGTGGGTGTGGGTGTGGGTGTGCATGTTGGTATGTGTGTTGGTTTTTTTGTTGTTGTTGCTGTGGGTGTGGGTATGGTTGTGGGTGTGTGTGTGTGGGTGTGGATGTGGGTGTGGGTGTGGGTGTGGATGTGGGAGTTGGTGTGGGTGTGAATGTGGGTGTGGGTGTGGGTGTGGTTGTGGCTGTGGCTGTGGTTGTGTGGGTGGGTGTGGGGTTGGGGGTGGGGGTGGGTGTGGGTGTGGACATTGGAGTGGACATGGGCGTGGGTGTGCGCGTTGGTATGGGAGTGGGTGTGGGCATGGGCATGGGCGTGGGTGTTGGTGTGGGTGTGGGTTTGGGTGTTTGTGGGTGTGTGTGTGTGTGGGTGTGGGTTTGGGGTTGTTGGGTGTGGGTGCTGGGTGTTGTGTGGGTGAGGGTGGCTGAGTGGGGTGGGAGGGGAGGGGGGGAAGGAAGGGGGGGGGTAGAAGGGGGGGATGGGGGGGGCGGGCGTGGGGAGGGGGGGGCTCTCAAGCCCCCTACTCCAGAGCGCTGGGGGTTAGGGATGGGGGGGGGCGGGTCTCGGTGCTGGTTTCATTTAGTCTTTCATTTCTCATCTTCACTCCCTTCCATTCCCATTTGTGCTTTGTTCACTCCCTTTTTCCTGTTCTTGCTCTTCCTCCGTATTTTCCTCCCACAATCGCCCGATGTGCGGCGCGACTTCTTGCACGGGGCCGCTGTATTGCTTAACCCGATTCGTACTGCTTTGCAGGGTGCTGTTCCCGCGTCCCTCAAGCGGCCCTGTGGAACCCTCTTCACACCCTAGATCAATCAGCCTGGATGACATTCCGCGCCGGGCGATTAGCCTCACATCTATATATTCCATCAACTTACCAGCCACATTTCGCGCCTCTCCCCTCGTACCAGCTACCGCCACGATGCCTCCTGATTTTCCTAGGGGGAATCTCCTACCACTCACGCTCCCTCTTTGCCTCGGCGCCCACCCCCTTAGTCGTGTCAGGTTCTTAGGTCGGGTTGGGCCTACTCGTTTTTGACCATCTGGTCGGACCGTTCTCGGGGCCCGAAGCTCCGTTTGGCAGCAGTTGTGTGTTGCCTGGCAGTTAGCCGGTTTCGCGTATACTCTTGCAGACCGGTGGCCTTCGGCTTACCTGGGGGGCCTTGTCCTCTCTTGGGTGTATCCTAGGGTTCTATCTATTCACAGTTTCCGCGCCTAGTGGGGGTCTTACCGCTACCCGACACGGTCCGCTTTGTTTGTACCTGAGCCACTAGTGACTCTAGTGCGGCCCCCACGTCATTCCTAATGCGGGTGCCAGCGGGGTAGGCTATCTCCCGTCAGGCTGGGGACCCCATTCGGTATCCCATAAGGGTTGTCTCACGCCTCACTCCCCAACCATCCCATGCCAGCCGGCGTCTATTATCGTGGGGACCGGTTGCGTTCCTCTTTCCGGCCCATTCGGCCCCCGTGTGCGCCCCCAACTCCTCCTTCGGGGGGTGTTAGCGGTCCAACTCTGCTACTTTACGGCTCGCCTCCGTATACTCTGCGGTTCCCCCTTGGTCGGCCTACTATTGGGTTACTCGCGGTGCGAGGATTATGCGGGGGCACGCCTCACCTTGGTTCTCCATCGGGTTGTTTTGCCCGGCGTACCGCCCCCATCTGACGTTGGTGATGCACCTGGCCTTTGTCGCTTTACCTATGTGGATTTATAAGTGTCTGGCGGTTCGCCTTGTGGGGCTAGGGGATAACTAGAGGCGCAGGTCCGGGCCCTCCGCTTGAGCCTCAGATCGGCTTCGATCTCTCGCCCCTTAAACTCGGGGCTCGTTTGCGACGAGCCCTCTCCGGAGACGCTTCGTCTACCGTCTCCAGGCCCCCATTTTTCTGCGCAGTCACCCTGCTTCCTTTCAGGCTGTTAACCGGGCAGCTCTTGGTCCGATGCCCGCCGCTCTGCGCTCTGTATTTGTGGCTTTTGTCGGCGAGCCGGGTGCTTGAGGGTCTGCTGGGGAGGTGAGCGACTGTTTACTGTGGCGGACAGTCATCGCTTAGTAGCGCCCCCATTCTGTCCCGCGGTGTTTTTTACGCCGTATCCTCTTTGGGAGTAGCCCACTGGAATATTCGCATGGCGACTACTCCCTGTGCCGGGCCCTCATTGAGGTATAGTATTCGTCCCGCTTCGCCTCTACAATTATGGCTTTCTTGGGGTTCACCTCGGTTTCTCTCTCTTTTGGTAGTGAGGCGACGGCGCGCTAACACGATCCCACATCTGGGGGAGACAGCTCGGCCCCTCCGTTGACCTTTGGACGGGCGGGTCTCATCGACTATGTTTAGCGGGTTCGGCTATCGGATTCCCGCCAGGTCCCCGCCACGGGGGGGTGTAGGCATGGATGTGGGTGTGGGAGTGGGCGTGGGCGTGGGCGTGGGCGTGGGCGTGGGTGTGGGTTTTGGTGTGGACGTTAGCATGGGTGTGGGCATGGATGTGGGTGTGGATGTGGGCTTTGGTGTTGGCATGGGTTTGGGGATGGGCGTGAGTGTTGGTGTGGGTGTTGGTTTGGACATTGGTTCGGGTATGGGCGTGGGTGTGGGTCTGTGGGTGGGGTTAGGGGTGGGTGTGTGTGGATGTTGTAGTGGGTGTGGGTGTTGGTGTGGGTGTGGGCGTGGGTGTTGGCGTGGATGTGGGCATGGGTTTAGGCATGGATGTGGGTGTGGGAGTGGGCGTGGGCGTGGGCGTGGGCGTGGGCGTGGGCGTGTGGGTTTTGGTGTGGACGTTAGCATGGGTGTGGGCATGGATGTGGGTGTGGATGTGGGCTTTGGTGTTGGCGTGTATGTGGCCGTGGGTGTGGGCATGGGCGTGGGTGTGTGTGTTTGTATAAGTATGTTCATGTGGGTGTGGGTGTGGGCGTGGGTGTGCGCCTGGGTGTGGGTGTGGGTGTGGGTGTTGGTGTGGGCATGGGCATGGGGGTGGGGGTGGGCATTGGTGTGGGTATGGGTTTGGATGTGTGTGTGTGTGTGGGTGTTGGTTTGTATGTGGGTGTGGGTGTGGGGGTGGGGCTGGGGAAGGATGTGGGTGTGGGCATGGGAGTGGGCATGGGTGTGGGTGTGGGTGTGTGTGTAGGTGTCGGATTAGGCGTAGGAGTGGGTATGGGCGTGGGAATGGGAATGGGAGTGGGCATGGGCATGGGCATGTGCGTGTGCGTGGGCATGGGTGTGGGTGTGGGTGTGGGTGTGGGTGTGGGCGTGGCTGTAGGTGTAGGTTTGGATGTGGGTTTGGGTGTGAGCGTGGGTGTGGGCATGGGCGTGGGTTTGGGCATGGGCATGGGCATGTGCGTGGGTGTGGGTGTGGGTGTGGTTGTGGTTGTGGGTGTGGGTGTGGGTGTTGGTGTGGGCATGGGTTTGGGCGTGGGCATGGGTGTGGGTGTGGGTGTTGGTGTGGGTATGGGTGTGGGTGTGGGTGTGCATATGGGTGTGGGTTTGGGTGTGGGTGTGTGTGTGGGTGTTAGTGTGGGTGTGGGCATGGGTGTGGTCATGGGAGTAGGCGTGGGTGTGGGCGTTGTAGTGGGAGTGGCAGTGGGCGTGGGCATGGGCCTAGGCATGGGTGTGGGCATGGGTTTGGGTGTGGGCGATGACGTGGGTGTGGGTATGGATGTGGGTGTGGCTGTGGGCTTGGGTCTTGTTGTTCATTTGGGCATGGGTGTGAGCGTGGGTGTGGGCGTGGGCATGGGTGTGGGCATGTGCGTGGGCATGGGTGTAACACCCTGAACTATTGTTACTTCCTCCTAGGCATTCAAGTGTTGATATATGATTTCTTCTGTAAAAAGGATGTGTTCCTTTGATTGTGAAGTCATGCTTGATATAGATTGTATCTTATTTGCATTTGAAGATCTTTGACTGAGCCAGGATATGCTTGGACTCTTTTATTTCTTTCATTTTTGCACCTGAGTTTAATGTGATTTCGGAATGAATTGTGGATTTAACCGTCTATATGACTCAGCCTTGGATCAGTGGCATTGATCCAAGAGATGTTTTAAGTTTATTCTGGATAAACAAAAATTATAGACCTTACGAAGGTTGCAAGGTCTGAATGTGTGGAATGAGCAATTCAGGAGTTAACTTAGGCTAATCTTGTTAAATGAATTGGTTCCCGATATCGTAATATCAGGAAGGTCTTGATCTTGAGCCAGGTAATAAATTCAAATACATTTATACTACTAGCTTATTATCACTGCTGGAATGAATCTTTTTCGTGAATGTATATTTGTTGGTTCTTATACTGAACGATTATAATTGTTAGACCTAGACTGGATTTATTAAGGTTAATAACCTATGGGTTGGATTAGTGTTAATCTAACCTAGCCCTAAGCTATAAGCTAAATGTTCCTAAGGTTAGCGACCTAGCACTAAGGAAGTTAGACTAAGTATCACCTTATGATCTAACCTACGTTTCTAACCTAACTAATGTTAGTGGAGGAAGGGGACCTATGAAGGGGTGCGAGCCATGGGCGGTAGTTTCTATGGCATTAAATGAAGGGGATAAGCATGAAGGACAAAGGATTTAGCGGAGATTTCAAATGGCCATTGAGACCGAAGTGGCAGAGTCGCCAAAAGTTGGAAATGGTCTTTGGTTTGTTTTGTCCATCGCCAACTATGGTGGTCGCTGGCAATGGAGATTGAGCTGGAACTTCAGAGTTAATGCAATTAAAGAACTTGATTTCCGAGCACGGATCGCTCGGGAAGGCATGCAAAATGGAAAACTGGTTGTTTGTTTGGTTTTCCATGCGCTCCGGTTTTCTCTCTGTTTGATCACTGGTTCTTCGAACCAGTCTACTTGGTGTTGCATGGCAACTATGAGAATAACTAGCTCTTTTCTCTATCGAGGAAAGTTTATAAGGCATGGAAATAACAAATTATTGTTGTTTAAACTAACGTGGAAGAAGAGGAGAAGGCTTGAGATCTTTCAGAGGTCTTCTTCGGATTTTTAAGCGGCATTACCAGGCATGTTAGGTCCTAACTTTTAAAAATCCTGTTTTCCTTCAAATGATTTCATTAGAACAACTCTGTTCAGGTGATTTCAATTCAGTTGGTTGGAAGCATTGTTTGGGTTCTTCTTTTCCTGTGAAATTAGGAATCTCGGATTTTTAGAAGACCTTGAAGGAATAGTTTCTGTATTTAATCTTCCTTGTGGTTTCACTTCGTTTGAGACCGATTGTATTTTTATGGTTGCTAAATCTTGTTTGATCTTGCTATAATAGTTTAAGTTACTTCTGGTTGGATAACTTGCTGTGTTTATACTACTTGAATGCGACTTTTGTAGAAGTCCTCCCTGTGTTGCAATTTTTGGGATATAATCTGTTGAAAGTTTGCAAGAAATATCTATGAAAATGACTCTGTGGAATCCTTGGTATGTTTCGTATATTTTGGACTTCTGTAGAAGTCATGATTGTGAATACTTATTAGTTAGACTCAGTTGGAGTCCTTGAAAAGTAACTGACATTACGACTTCTGTTGCTTTGTTATGGATATTGTTGCTTAGCAGTGAATATCATTGGTACAAACTCAGTTGGAGTTATTTTTATGTTTCGTATGTTTCGTCTTCTGCTTAAGCTTAGTTTCGAATGCTGATGTTGAGTTGAGATTACTTAAGATATTGATTCAGTTGGAGTCCTTGATATGTATCTTGAATTACGACTTCTGTAGAAGTTTAGTTGTGTAGACTGTTGGTTTGATTCAGTGGAGTCCTTGAAACGCATATTATGTTTTTTTTAAAACTTCTATAGAAGTTTTGCTGTGAATACTATTGGGATTCTTGAATTTTTGCTGCATGAAATCAAATTCAATCGAAGCCTTGTTTATGATCATTAGTTGTATGTGATACTGTTGGAGATCTCGATATGTTGCGAGTTGGCTCGATTCTCGATTTAAACCCTCGCTGTGCATGCATATCGTTCAGACTCCTTCTTAACATTCTTGTGTTCCTTTCTGTTCGCTTCTGTGGAAATTAAAGGAAGGGTTTTCTTTACAAACTTTACTCGGTTTGAGACCCTGTTGTATTCCGTAGTAGCTTGGCTTAGGATGAAACTTTGAGGAAAATACTGATATGGAATTTCGGCTTCTGTGAAGACCTTGTTGTGATTATTTTTCTTGAAAACAGCTTCCAATATAAGTCATGGATGTATTATCATAAGGATTTGTTTCAGTTGAATGAAGTTGTGCATGTTTGTGTTAGATTCAGTGTGAATGTCACTATATATGCATATGGAAACATCATTTGTTTTAATGTTATCTAGCCTCTTGTTTGACTGTGATAAAGAGGTTATTCTTTTTTATTTCGGCTTTTGATTTAAGTCATTGCTGTGTTATAGTAGGGATTAGATTGAGCTGTATGTTGCTGAGTGTTTCGACTCAGTGGGATTGTTGTTGTGTTTGTGCATGGTTACGTCTTCTGTTATTGTGATTATCTAGTCTTGTGCTTGACTGAGATAAAGAGTTATTAGCTGTGCCTTGACAAGCGATGGCGTTGGATATTTTCTCGTTTGTTGAATAATATGGAAAGCTATGTTGAGTCTATTTGTTGGATCATTTATTACTACCTTGCCATGAGGGCTATTGTATTGCTCAGTAAGCTACAGCTAATTTTTATATTTGAATTTTGACAAACTGTAGTTCTTCCTGTGGTCTCGAATGGCTTATACACATGTGTATAATGTGAATGCATTACTCTTGAGAAGACGGTACAGTCATGAGCATGATTGGAAGGGAAATCTGAGTGTCTCGGTTTCTTTCTCTTCTACTGTAAAGTATATGTTGATATATTTCTATTTAACTGTTGGAATTGTTTAAACATACTGATGGATTCATGAATTGTTAGGATATTCATTTTTTTGTTGAATGTAATGGTCTGTCGGATGTTTTCTTTCCTTGGGATTCAGATGGATAGTTGTTTTGGATACATTTGTTCTTCTTGGTCACTAATATTTATGAAGAAATATCTGAAAAGTATCTAGGACTATTTAGTAACTATAATTTGAGTTACGCGTTTATAGTCATGTTTGAATTACAAAAGAGCATAGTCTGAAATATGTTTACATGTTTGGTGAAATGATTTCATTTAAACAGGTTGTGCAATGAGAGAAATAGCTGGATTGCATTTGTAATAAGAGTTAGTGCTTATCATGCTGAGTTCACCGAAATGACCCGTGTTAACAATTTTTACAGATGCTTTCCGTAAGTGGTAAAGGCACGCAAATCTGATATGATGTTCAGATTGTTTAATTTGGTTTTATGATGAACTTCAATTTGATTATCTAAATGTACTACTTGAAGAAAGATGTTCTTTTGCTATTGAGTATTGTATCAAATATGCTGAATGAATAAAATGTATTTGATTAGCTTTGAAAGGAATGAAAAGAGGTATTTGTTACTTATGTGTTTGCATTCGTATCTTGATGGTTTGATCTTCTTCGGTTCGAATGATCTTAAGAGCATTGTTATTATTGTATAATTGGAGACTTTTGTGATTATCTAAGTAAGCTTGCAAGGTTATGTGAATGAATACTTAAGATTGTTTAGTAGTTCTATTATGTTCTATCTAAAGCTAAATTGGAATTTAGATCACTGTCTTTCGGGAAGCTAAGGTTAAAATAAACCTGAGAAGGAAGCTAAACGAGCTGAATAAATTATTACTTCCTAGTCTTGATCTAAGTCAAGACAACGTTTAATTGGATTCTTAATCACTATATCTCGATACTAATAAGTAAGATATAATTTCAGTTATGAGAACAGATATAAACCTAAAAAGGGTTTGGTTAGGAATCTCATGTGAAGATTATGGGTTATTGTCCAGTTTCGTTGATTTAGAATTATGCTTTTCTATGAAATCCTTGATGGGACCTCAATCTTATTAAACTTCTCTTGTGTAATGGGTTTTATTAAGAAAGGTAATTCTAAGGTGAGGAACCCAAGGATTGGGAAAGACTACCCTTAAGGGAGCATCTTATAGTATAATTTTAACTCAACGTAAGTAACACCTTAAAATTTAGTAGATCTTATCAAGGTAGATTTGAAGGTTGATGGCACAAGTTGATTGCAGGGTTGTACCTTCGAGAAGATTAGGATCTTCTCGAAGATACAACAATGCAGGTGACTTATGGTGACACCCTTTGCATTGATCGTCAAGATTTACTCCTTAAACTCGAACAAGTTTTGACTTAGGGACTGGTTACCGACATGGTCATGTTATGAGGCTGCCCCTGGAGACTCGAGGTACCTTGACACATAGGGTTAACTAGCGTTGACCCAGTATGTTAGAGTATCCCTAGTTCTCAAGAGCATCCTTATAACGTTGCCATATTATTAATCCATTTCTGAGTGAATAACTTAGGGTAGGAGAGACCGACAGAAGTCAGTATAAGACATTCTACATAACAAAGGAATGGGGTGATGGACGTATTCCAGATTGACGAGTATGCCGTCAAGGAATACGAGACATAAGCATATGTTTCAAATCTTTGGCCAAAGTATCGCAAGCTACTGATTGCGTAGTCCTATGTCACCTAGTCTAAGGGACGAGATGCCGATGAATAATGGTAACAATTATTCAGATAGGTTCCTTGGACAGAGCATTCTGAATCCCAGATTAGGGAAGAGAACCGTAAGAGTGATGTGTTAAAATAAAAACGCCAACTCTTGATACTCATGAATAGATTGGTAGACTACCGAGTCATGGAATGAATAGATCGGAGGTACTCCGAGTCATTACAGCTGCATATGGTTATCTGTTATAAGAATGGTTGTTTTGATTTGTGAGTTCTAAATTATGTATTTAGAACCAGGAAGCATTTATCAAAAAAAAAAATTACTTGTTCTAATGTATAAAAATGAGGATGTTACATCTTGGTATCAGAGCTGAAGGTTGCAGCTCTTGGACCTATTGTTTCCATAATCTGAAAAAAAAACCTGAATTTTCTTGTAACAGAAAATGGTTAGAACAAGGGGGAACGTTGCGAATAATGCTCCACCTGAAGGAGGGGAGGCAACAACCCAAAAACTTGATGAGATCCTTGCTGCCCTGTTGGACACAAGAGATCATTTAGCTGTACTTGAACAGCAGGTGATGGGAAATGAGGAGGATGATGAAGCTGGTAATAACAATCAGCAACCTCCTGAGGACAACCCCGATATGGGTGTTGATATTAATGCTAGAAATGCACTTGTCCAACCAAAAACAAGAAAGGCCAGGTTGGCAACAGAACTCACTAATGATATAAAAAGGATAAGCCCACCTAAATATGATGGCACCACATTAGGTGATGGAGCTGAGAACTGGCTCAGCGAAATGGAGAATTACTTTGCAATAAGAAACTTCTTAGAGGAAACCAAAGCTATTTGGGGAGCCTATCAGCTTTCCCACGAAGCATCTTCGTGGTGGGATAGCCATAAAGCTGAGCTAAATATTGATGAGACCAATGTTACTTGGGATCAATTTAAAGGCTATTTTAGGCAATGTTGGCTGCCACAACTTTTCTATGATCAGAAAATGACAGAATTCCAGAACTTAGCTCAAGGGAAGCTAACGGTAACTGAATACTGGGAGCGGTTTACAAAACTCCTCAAGTATGTACCATAGTATCAAACTGACGAGAAGTTCAGAATACGGAAATTCATCATGGGACTGAATCCCATGATAGGTGGAGAGGTCGATGTTCACAGTCCAACCACTATGGAAGGAGTTGTTGAAAAGGCCATAAGACAAGAACAGAAATTAAAGGCTATTTCTGCTCATAAAGAGGAAGTGGGGAAGAAGATTGCAAACCCTTCTTCAACCTCTCTTGCACCCAAAAAGGGACCATGGAAAAAGTTTGGAAACAGAAGTAAGTTTCCAGGGGATGATAGTAAGAAAACAGTAGCAAATAAGCCTGCTGGAAATGTAAGGGATAATTTTGCGAAAAATTATAACAATGGGCAGAAGCCCTATGGAGGACAACGTGATAATTACAAGGCTGTAGGTAATTTTGAGCCTAAAAAGGGACCTGTAGGAGGCTGCTACAATTGTGGCAAAGACCACTACACAAATCAGTGCCCTTTAAAGAAGGATGATCGTAATCAGCAGCATAAGATACATGCTGCAGTAGCAGACAAGCAAGCTGAAAAGCAAGTGACACCTATAGAAGTTCCGGGTAAGTTATTTGGCATACCTGTCACTATTCTTTTTGATACAGGAGCTACTGAATGTTTCATTTCTAATAAACTTGCTTCTAAACTTAAGAGAAAAGCTGGAAAAATGGATAAATCTTGGACTGTACAGTATGGTAATAACTCTGTTCATACAGTGAGTATGTGTCTTTTTGGGGCAGTCCTTGACTTACCTAACTTTTCCACTGAAGTTGACCTCTATGTTACACCTTTGGGATCATATGACATTGTCATCGGTGTCAATTGGTTAGCTGACCATAAAGCAAAAGTAGATTGCTATGAAAAGAATATAAAATGTTTAGATGATCGGCTGAAATCAACAGAGATTTAAGGTGTGAAACGGGAAATTTCAGTTAGAAAACTGTCAGCTATGCACTTAAAAAGGCCAAAAATAAATGATGTACCCTTTATGTAGTAAAGATATCTAAATTTTCAGAAGAAGATGGTGATTCCATGAAACGATTTCCTACGTTACAAAGTTTCAACGATGTTTTTCCGGAGGAATTACCAGGGTTACCACCCAAGAGGGAATTTGACTTCACCATCGAAATCAAACCAGGAATGGAACCTATTTCCAAAACACCTTATCAGATGACTACTACAAAGTTAGTCGAGCTTAAGGCACAATTGCAAGAACTTTTGTCTAAAGGTTTGATTAGACCAAGTGTTTCACCTTGGGGAGTGCCAGTAATATTTGTGAAAAAGAAGGATGGAACACTTAGGCTGTGTATTGATTATCGGATGTTGAACAAAGCAACAATCAAGAACAGATACCCACTTCTAAGGATCGATGATCTATTTTATCAGATGCATGGGGCAGCGGTTTATTCTAAGATAGATCTTCGATCTGGTTATCATCAGTTAAGGATTCGAGAAGAAGATATTCATAAAACAACTTTCCGAACAAGGTACGGACATTATGAATTCACGGTTCTACCCTTTGGATTAACTAATGCACCTGCAGATTTTATGAACTTAATGAATAATATCTTTCAAGAATATTTGGACAAGTTTGTACTTGTATTCTTGGATGATATTCTCATTTATTCTAAAAGTGTTGAGGAGCACAATGAGCATTTGAAGATAGTTTTGGGAATTTTGAGAAAAAGAAAGTTGTATGGTAAGTTATCCAAATGTTATTTCTTTGATTTAGAAGTTCACTATTTGGGTCATGTCATTAGTAAAGAAGGAATTGATGTAGATCCTTCAAAAATAGTGGCAATAACTGAGTGGCCTGCACCAAAGAATGTGCACGAAGTAAGAAGCTTCATGGGTCTTGCTGGTTACTATAGAAAATTTGTTAAGGATTTTTCTAAAGTGGCTGCACTGATAACTTCATTGCAGAAGAAGGATAAGAAATTTATTTGGAATGATAAGTGCGAAACAGCTTTCAAAAGTCTGAAAAGACAGTTGACTTCCTCACCTATATTAGCTATACCAGACCCTAATGGGAGCTTTACTGTTGTAACGGATGCTTCTGGGGAAGGCCTTGGAGGTGTTTTGTTACAAAATGATCAATTCATAGCATATGAAAGTAGAAAACTTAAGTTACATGGGCTGAATTATGCTCCTCATGATTTGGAGCTTGCTGCCATTGTTCATGCGCTTCAAGTCTGGAGACACTATTTACTTGGGAAACCTTTTGAGTTGAAAACTGATCACTTAGGACTGAAATATATTTTCACTCAGCCTAATCTAAATGCCAGATAGAGAAGGTAGTTAGAGTTTTTATCCCAATATGATTTTGATATTAGCTACATCAAAGGGAAAGAGAATAGAGTAGTAGATGCTCTAAGTCGTAGGAGGCACATTTCTGCTCTTATAACATTAAGAACTCAGTTTAAGGATGAGGTAAAAAGTACCTCAGAATCTGATACATACTTTCAGTAAGTAAAAGCAACGCTTGCTACAGAACCTAATGATGAAAGGTATAAGGGCTTTCATTTTGATAATGAAGGAATCTTACGTTATGAAAACAGGGTATACGTACCTATGCTGAACGATTTGAGAAAGAAGTTGTTAGTTGAATTTCATAATTTTCCTTTCTCTGGACAACCGGGTATCACAAAAAATGCTTGCTGATATGAAACAAAAATAATTTTGGAAAGGTATGAAAAAGGATGTCATTGATTTTGTGACTCATTGTCTGGAATGTCAGCGGGTTAAGGCAGAACACATGCACCCCGCTGGACTGTTATATCCTCATAGCATACTGCAGTACAAATGGCAAGTACTAAGCATGGACTTTGTACAAGGGTTACCTATGTCCAGAAATAAACATGATGTTATCCTGGTAGTTGTAGATAAACTAACTAAGGTAGCTCATTTCATTGCTGGAAATCTAAAGGATGATTCACAGGTGTTGGCCAAAAGATTTGTAAATAAAATTTTCAGGTTACATGGTGTACCAGAATTGATTATATCTAAAAGAGATCCTAGAATTACGTCAATATTTTGGAAAACACTTAATACAGCTGTTGGAAAAAAGCTAAACTTCAGTTCTGCATATCATCTGGAAACGAATGGACAAATTGAGAGAGTAAATCAAGTGTTGGAAGACATGTTGCAAATGTATTGCATGGATCAACAGTATAAATGGGAAGAGTATCTTCCATTAGTTGAATTCACATACAACAACACTTATCACTCATCTCTTAAAATGGCACCATTTGAAGCACTTTATGGAAGGAAGTGCAGAACCCCTGTTAGCTGGGATAGTGTTGAGGATAGAGTGGTGATTGGACCAGAGATCCTCACTGAAATGGAACAGCAAGTTAAGCTGATTCGTGAATGATTAAAGGAAGCAACAGATAGGCAGAAGAGCTATGCTGACCTTAAGCGGGTTGATCGAAGGTTTGAGCTTGGTGAGAAGGTTTTTCTTCGTGTTAAACCCATAAAGAGTTCTATAACTTTTGGCAAGGCTGCCAAGTTGTCACCTCGTTTTGTGGGACCTTTCGAAATTGTCAAAATAATCAATCCTGTAGCTTATCGATTAGCATTACCACCTGCTTTGTCTGACATGCATGATGTTTTCCATATTTCTTTACTTAAGAAATACATTTCAGATTTTTCACATGTCTTAAATTGGAATTCCTTGCAGGTCCAAGACCCAGGAATAATCGTGGTTAAACCCACATGAGTGCTGGAAACTCACCAATTGCATTTGAGAAATCGTGAAATACAGCAATGTAAGGTCCAGTGGGACTAGTTTAACAAAGAAAGTGCAACTTGGGAAAATCTGGAAGAGATGAAAATTGCTTTCCTTTTCTTTTTCAACAGGATGAAATTTGTTGACAAAACATTTTTTTTTTATGAACTTATCTTTTTCATGATCATATGAAAGCCAGATTGAGGAAAACATTATTCAGGCTGAATAAACTATATCATGACATTGATTTCTGAAACTGTTCAAGTTGGAAATAGTCACATTGAATTTTGAACTAATAAATTGGTTGACCTGAAGGTAAATCAAATATGTAATCATCGGGATGATGAATCTTTTAGGAGGGAAGCATCTAACACCCTGAACTATTGTTACTTCCTCCTGGGCATTCAAGTGTTGATATATGATTTCTTCTGTAAAAAGGATGCGTTCCTTTGATTGTGAAGTCATGCTTGATATAGATTGTATCTTCTTTGCATTTGAAGATCTTTGACTGAGCCAGGATATGCTTGGAATCTTTTATTTCTTTCATTTTTACACCTGAGTTTAATCTGATTTCAAAATGAATTGTGGATTTACCCATCTATATGACTCAGCCTTGGATCAGTGGCATTGATCCAAGATATGTTTTAAGCTTATTTTGGATAAACAAAAATTATAGACCTTACAAAGGTTGCAAGGTCTGAATGTGTGGAATGAGCAATTTAGGAGTTAACTCAGGCTGATCTTGTTAAATGAATTGGTTCCCGATATCGTAATATCAGGAAGGTCTTGATCTTGAGCCAGGTAATAAATTCAAATACATTTATACTATTAGCTTATTATCAGTGCTAGAATGAATCCTTTTCGTGAATGTATATTTTTTGGTTCTTATACTGAACGATTCTAATTGTTAGACCTAGACTGGATTTATTAAGGTTAATAACCTATGGGTTGGATTAGTGTTAATCTAACCTAGCCCTAAGCTGTAAGCTAAATGTTCCTAAGGTTAGCGACCTAGCACTAAGGAAGTTAGACTAAGTATCACCTTATGATCTAACCTATGTTTCTAACCTAACTAATGTTAGTGGAGGAAGGGGACCTATGAAGGGGTGCGAGCCATCGGCGGTAGTTTCTATGACATTAAATGAAGGGGATAAGCATGAAGGACAAAGGATTTATTGGAGATTTCAAACAGCTATTGAGACCGACGTGGCAGAGTCGCCAAATTTGGAAATGGTCTTTGGTTTGTTTTGTCCATCGCCAACTATGGCAGTCAGTGGCAATTTCCGAGCACGGATTTCTCGGGAAGGCATGCAAAATGGAAAATTGGTTGTTTGTTTGGTTTTCCATGTGCTCCAGTTTTTTCTCTGTTTGATCACTGGTTCTTCGAACCAGTCTACTTGGTGTTGCATGGCAACTATGAGAATAACTAGCTCTTTTCTCTGTCGAGGAAAGTTTATAAGGCATGGAAATAACAAATTATTGTTGTTAAAACTAACGTGGAAGAAGAGGAGAAGGCTCAAGCTCTTTTAGAGGTCTTCTTCGGATTTTTAAGCGGCATTACCAGGCATGTTAGGCCCTAACTTTTAAAAATCTTGCTTTCCTTCAAATGATTTCATTAGAACAACTCTGTTCAGGTGATTTCAATTCAGTTGGTTGGAAGCATTGTTTGGGTTCTTCTTTTCCTGTGAAAATAGAAATCTCCGATTTTTAGAAGACCTTGAAGGAATAGTTTCTGTATTTAATCTTCCTTGTGGTTTTGCTTCGTTTGAGACCGGTTGTACTTTTATGGTTGCTGAATCTTATTGGATCTTGCTAGAGTACTTTAAGTTACTTCTGGTTGGATAACTTGCTGTGTTTATACTACTTAAATGCGACTTTTGTAGAAGTTCTTCCTGTGTTGCAATTTTTGGGATATAATCTGTTGAAAGTTTGCAAGGAATATCTACGAAAATGACTCTGTGGAGTCCTTGGAATGTTTCGTATATTTTGGAGTTCTGTAGAAGTCATGATTGTGAATACTTATTAGTTAGACTCAGTTGGAGTCCTTGAAAAGTAACTGGTATTACGACTTCTGTTGCTTTGTTATAAATACTGTTGCTTAGCAGTGAATATGATTGGTACAGACTTAGTAAGAGTTCTTTTTATGTTTCGTATGTTTCATCTTCTGCTTAAGCTTAGTTTTGAATGCTGATGTTTAGTTGAGATTACTTAAGATATTGATTCAGTTGGAGTCCTTGATATGTATCTTGAATTACAACTTCTGTAGAAGTTTAGTTGTGTAGACTATTGGTTTGATTCAATGGAGTCCTTGAAACGTATATTATGTTTTTTTTAAAAATTCTGTAGGAGTTTTGCTGTGAATACTATTGGTATTCTTGAATTGTTTTTGCATGAAATCAACTTCAATCCAAGCCTTGTTTATGAGCATTAGTTGTATGTGATACTGTTGGAGATCTTGATATGTTGCGAGTTGGCTTGATTCTCGATTTAAACCCTCGTTGTGCATGCATATCATTCAGACTCCTTCTTAACATTCTTGTGTTCCTTTCTGTTCACTTCTATGGAAATTAAAGGAAGGGTTTTCTTTACAAACTTTACTTGGTTTGAGACCCTGTTGTATTTCGTAGTAGCTTGGCTTAGGATGAAACTTTGAGGAAAATACTGATATGGAATTTCGACTTCTGTGAAGACCTTGTTGTGATTATTTTTCTTGAAAATGGCTTCTAATATAAGTCATGGTTGTATTATCGTAAGGATTTGTTTCAGTTGAATGAAGCTGTGCATGTTTGTGTTAGATTCAGTGTGAATGTCACTATATATGCATATGGAAACATCATTTTTTTTAATGTTATCTAGCCTCTTTTTTTACAGTGATAAAGAGGTTATTCTTTTTTATTTCAGCTTTTGATTTAAGTCCTTGCTGTGTTATAGTAGGGATTAGATGGAGCTGTATGTTGCTGAGTGTTTCTACTCAGTGGAATTGTTGTTGTGTTTGTGCATGGTTACGTCTTTTGTTATTGTGATTATCTAGTCTTGTGCTTGACTGAGATAAAGAGTTATTAGTTGTGCCTTGACAAGTAATGGCGTTGGATATTTTCTCATTTGTTGAATAATATGGAAACCTATGTTGAGTCTATTTGTTGGATTATTTATTACTGCCTTGCCATGAGGGCTATTGTATTGCTCAGTAAGCTACAGGCAATTTTTATATTTGAATTTTGATGAACTGTAGTTCTTCCTGTGGTCTCGACTGGCTTAGTTGTATGCGTATAATGTGAATGCATTACTCTTGAGAGGACGGTATAGTCATGAGCATGATTGGAAGGGAAATCTGAATGTCTTGGTTTCTTTCTCTTCTACTATAAAGTATATGTTGATATATTTATATTTATTTGTTGGAATTGTTTAAACATATTGATGGATTCATGACTTGTTAGGATATTCATTTTTTTGTTGAATGTAATGGTCTGTCGGATGTTTGTTGTCCTTGGGATTCAAATGGATAGTAGTTTTGGATACATTTGTTCTTCTTGGTCACTAATATTTATGAATAAATATCTGAAAAGTATCTAGGACTATTTAGTAACTATAATATGATTTACGCATTGATAGTCATGTTTGAATTACAAAAGAGCATAGTCTGAAATATGTTTACATGTCTGGTGAAATAATTTCATTTAAACAGGTTGTTCAATGAGAGAAATAGGTGGATTGCATTTTTTTAAGAGTTAGTGCTTATCATGCTCAGTTCACCGAACTGACCCGTGTTGACAATTTTTACAGATGGTTGCCGTAAGTGGTAAAGGCACACAAATCTAATATGATTTTCAGATTGTTTAATTTTGTTTTACGATAAACTTCAATTTGGTTATCTAAATGTACTACTTGAAGAAAGATGTTCTTTTGCTGTTGAGTATTGTATCAAATATGCTGAATGAATAAAATGTATTTGATTAGCTTTGAAAGGAATGAAAAGAGGTATTTGTTACTTATGTGTTTGCATTCGTATCTTGATGGTTTGATCTTCTTCGGTTCGAATGATCTTAAGAGCATTGTTATTATTGTATAACTGGAGACTTTTGTGATTATCTAAGTAAGCTTGCAAGGTTATGTGACTGAATACTTAAGATTGTTTAGTATTTCTATTATGTTCTATCTAAAGCTAAATTGGAATTTAGATCACTGTCTTTCGGAAAGCTAAGGTTAAAATAAACCTGAGCAGGAAGCTAAACGAGCTGAATAAATTATTACTTCCTAGTCTTGATCTAAGTCAAGACAACGTTTAATTGGATTCTTAATCACTATATCTCGATGCTAATAAGTAAGATATAATTTCAGTTATGAGAACTGATATAAACCTAAAAAGGGTTTGGTTAGCAATCTCATGTGAAGATTATGGGTTATTGTCCAGTTTCGTTGATTTAGAATTATGTTTTTCTATGAACTCCTTGATGGGACCTCAATCTTATTAAACTTCTCTTGTGTAATGGGTTTTATTAAGAAAGGTAATTCTAAGGTGAGGAACCCAAGGATTGGGAAAGACTACCCTTAAGGGAGTGTCTTATAGTATAATTTTAACTCAACGTAAGTAACACCTTAAAATTTAGTAGATCTTATCGAGGCGGATTTGAAGGTTGATGGCACAAGTCGATTGCAGGGTTGTACCTTCGAGAAGATTAGGATCTTCTCAAAGATACAACAATGCAGGTGATTTATGGTGACACCCTTTGCATTAATCGTCAAGATTTACTCCTTAAACTCAAACAAGTTTTGACTTAGGGACTGGTTACTGACATGGTCATGTTATGAGGCTGCCCCTGGAGACTCGGGGTACCTTGACACATAAGGTTAACTAGGGTTGACCCAGTATGTCAGAGTATCCCTAGTTCTCAAGAGCATCCTTATAACGTTGCCATATTATTAATCCGTTTCTGAGTGAATAACTTAGGGTAGGAGAGACTGACAGAAGTCAGTATAAGACATTCTACATAACAAAGGAATGGGGTGATGGACGTATTCCAGATTGACGAGTATGCTATCAAGGAATATGAGACATAAGCATATGTTTCAAATCTTTGGCCAAAGTATCGCAAGCTGCTGATTGCGTAGTCCTATGTCACCTAGTCTAAGGGACGAGATGCCGATGAATAATGGTAACAATTATTTAGATAGGTTCCTTGGACAGAGCATTTGAATCCCAGATTAGGGAAGAGAACCGTAAGAGTGATGTGTTAAAATAAAAATGCCAACTCTTGATACTCATGAATAGATATGTAGATTACTGAGTCATGGAATGAATAAATCGGAGGTACTCCGAGTCATTACAGCTGCATATGGTTATCTGTTATAAGAATGGTTGTTTTGATTTGTCAGTTCTAAATTATGTATTTAGAACCAGGAAGCATTTATCAAAAAAAAAATTACTTGTTCTAATGTATAAAAATGAGGATGTTACAATGGGCATGGGCATGGGTGTGCATATGCGCATGGGTCATGGGCGTGGGTGTGGGGGCAATGGGTGTGGGTGTTGGTGTGGGCATGGGTGTGGGCATGGATGTGGGTTTGGGTGTGGGTGTAGGTGTTGATGTGGGTGTGGGTGTGGGCGTGGGCATGGGTGTGGGTGTGGGCGTGGCCGTGGGAGTTTGTGTGGGTGTGGGTGTGCATGTTGGTGTGGGTGTTGGTGTTTTTGTTGGTGTTGCTGTGGGTGTGGGTGTGGGTGTGTGTGTGGGTGTGGATGTGGGTGTGGGTGTGGGTGTGGATGTGGGAGTCGGTGTGGGTGTGAATGTGGGTGTGGGTGTGGCTGTGGGTGTGGCTGTGTGGACGTTGGAGTGGACATGGGCGTGGGTGTGGGCATGGGTCTTGTATTTGGAGTGGGCGTGGGCGTGGAAGTGGGCGTGGGTGTGGAAGTGGGTGTGCGTTGGGCATTGGGTCTTGTCTTTTGTTTGGGCATGGGCGTGCGCATGGGCATGCGCGTGGGCGTGGGTGTGGGCATGGGCATGGGCTTGGGTATGGGCTTGGGTGTGGGTGTGGGTGTGGTCATGGGTGTTGGCGTGGTCTTGGGTGTTTGCGTGGGTGTGGGTGTGGGTGTGGGTGTGGGTGTGGTTGTGGGTGTTGGCGTGGGTGTGGTTGTGGGTGTGGGCGTTGGTGTGGGTATGGGTGTGGATGTTGGTGTGGGTGTGGATGTGGACATGTGTATGTGGGTGTGGGTGTGGGTGTTGGTGTGGCGGTGGGGGTGTGGGTGTGTGTGGGTGTGGGCGTGGGCGTGGGCGTGGGATTCGGCGTGGGTGTGGGTATGGGTGTGGTTGTGGGTATGGGTGTGGGTGTGGGAGTGGGCATGGGCGTGGCCATGGGAGTGGGCTTGGGCGTGGGCTTGGGCATGGGCGTGGGTGTGGGTGTGGGTTTGGGCATGGGCGTTGGCGTGGGTGTGGGTGTGGGTGTGGGTGTGGGTGTGGGCATGGGTGTTGGCATAGGTGTGGGTATGGTTGTTGGCGAGGGCATGGGTGTGGTTGTGGGTGTGCATGTGGGTGTGTGCGTGTGGGTGAGCATGGGCATGTGTGTTGATGTTGGTGAGGGCGTGGGTTTCGGTGTGGGCATGGGCGTGCATGTGGGCGTGGGTGTGGGCGTGGGTTAGGTTGTGGGTGTGGGTGTGGGTGTGGGTACGGGTGTCGGTGTGTGTGTGTGTGTGGGTTTTTGCATGGGTGTGGGTGTTGGTGTGGATGTGTGTATGGGTGTGGGTGTGGGCGTGGGTGTGGGTGTGGGTGTGGGTGTGGGCGTGGGCATGGGTGTGGGTGTTGGTGTAGGTGTGGGTGTTGGCGTGTGTGTGGGCGTGGGTGTGGGTTGTGGGTTTGGGTGTGGGAGTGGGTGTGGGAGTGGGTGTGGGTGTGGGCATGGGCATGGGTGTGGGCATGGGCGTGGGTGTGGGTGTGGGTGTGGGCGTGTGCGTGGGCGTGGGTGTGGGTGTGGGCGTGTGCGTGGGCGTGGGTGTGGGTGTGGGCGTGGGCGTTGGAGTTGGTGTGTGTGTCGGCATGGGCATGGGCGTGGGTGTGGGCATGGGTATGGGTGTGGGTGTGGGTGTCGATGTGTGTCTGGGTGTAGGTCTTGGTGGGGTTTGGGTGTGGGATTTGGCATGGGTGTGGGTGTGGGCGTGGGCCTGGGTGTGGGCATGGTCTTGGGTGTGGGTGTGGGTGTGAGTGTGCATGTGGGTGTGGGCGTGGTTGATTTGGGTGTGGGCTGTGAGTGTGGGTGTGGGCATTGGTGTGGGTATGGTTTTCGAATTAAAGGCAATTGAGTTGGCATGGGTGTGGGTGGGAGTGGGATTGGGCGTGGTCATTCGTTTGGCGATGGGTGTGGATATGGGCATGGGGGTGGGTCGTGGGTGTGTGGGTGTGCATGTGGGTGTGTGGGTGGGTTAGCATGGGCATGTGGAGTGGGTGTTGGTCAGGTCATGGGTCTGGGTGTGGGCATGTGCGTGCATGTCGGCGTGGGCGTGGGTGGTGTGGTGTGGTGTGGTTTTTGTGTGGTTACGGGTGTCGGTGTGCATGTGTGAGTGGGTTTTTGCATGGGTGTGGGCATTAGTGTGGATTTGTGCGTGGGCATGGACGTGCATGTGGGTATGGGTGCGGGTGGGGGCGTGGGCATGGGTGTGGGTGTTGTTGTGGGTGTTGGTGTGGGTGTGGGCATTGGTGTGGGTGTGGGTTAGGCGTGGGCCTGGGCGTTGGTGTGGGTTGTGGTCTTGTTGTGGGTGTGGTTTTGGGTTTGGGTGTTGGTGTGGGTGTGGGTTTCAGTGTGGATGTGGGAGTGGGTGTGGGCGTGTACATGGGCATGGGTGTGGGCTTGGGCGTCGGCATGGGTGTGGGTGTGGGCGTGGACGTTGGAGTTGGTGTGCATGTGGGCATGGGCGTGGGACTGGGTGTGATTTTAGGTGTGGGTTTGGATGTGTGTCTGGGTGTGGGCGTGGGCCTTTGGGGTTTTGGGATGGGGTTTTAGTGTGGGTGTGGTTATGGGAGTGGGAGGTATGGGCATGGTCTTGGGTGTGGGCATGGTGCATGTGGGTGTGGGGCATGGTTGTGGGCCGTGGGCGTGTTTGTGGGCATTGGTGCATGGGTGTGCGTGAATTAAAGAACATGGGAGTGGTCGTGGTCATGGGCATGGGCATGGGTCTTGGAATGGGCATGGGTGTGGGCATGGGCATGGGTGTGGGAATGAGCATGGGTGTGGGCATTGGGCGTGGTTGTGGGTGTGGGGGCGGGTTGGTGCTATCATGGGTGTGGGTGTGCGTGTGCGTGTGGGTGTGTGTGGGCATGTGCGTGTGTGTGGGCATGTGCGTGTCTGTGGGAGTTGGTGTGTATGTGGGTGTGGGCATGGACATGGGTGTGGCTGTGGGTTTGGGTGATGGCCTGGGTGTGTGTGGGGGCATGGGTGTGGATGTTGGTGTGGGCATTGGTGTGGGTGTGGGTGTGGGTGTGGGTGTAGGTGTGGATACGGGTGTGGGTGTTGGCGAGGGTGTGGGTGTGGGCATGGCCATTGGGCATGTGGCTGTGCAGGTGTGGGTGTGGGCGTGGGCTGTTTGTGCATGGGTGTAAGTTTGGGTGTGGGTGTTGTTGTGGGTGTGGGTGTGGGTGTGCGTGTGGGTGTCGATGTGGTTGTGGTTGTGGGTGTGGATGTGGGTGTCGGTGTGGGTGTGAATGTGGGTGTGGGTCTAGTTGTGGGTGTCGGTGTGGCTGTGGTTGTCTGGATGGGTGTGGGGGTGGGGGTGGCGGTGGGTGTGGGTGTGGACGTTGGATTGGACGTGGGCGTGGGTGTGCTCGTGGGCATGGGAGTGGGTCTAGGCATGGGCATGGGCATGGGTGTTGGTGTGGGTGTTGGTGTGGGTGTGGGTATGGGTTTGGGTGTGGGTGTGGGTGTGGGTGTGGGTGTGGGTGTGGGCGTGGGCGTGGATGTGTTTGTTGGTGTGGGTGTGGGTGTCGGTGGGGGTGTGAGTGTTGGCATGGGTGTCTGCATCATTATGGGCGTGGGTGTGGGTGTGGGAGTGGGTGTGTGTGTGGGTGTGGGCATTGGTATGGGCGTGGGTTTGGGGGTGGGTGTCGGAGTGGGTGTGGGCTTGGGTGTGGGTGTGGGTGTGGGTTTGGGGGTGGGTGTGGGTGTGGGCGTGGTAGTGCATGTGGGCGTGGGTGTGGGCATGGGTGTGGGCGTTGGTGCATGGGTATCGGTGTGGGTGTGGATATGGACGTGGGCCTAGGTGTTGGCATGGTCCTAGGTGTGGTTGTGGGCTTGGGTGTGGGCGTGGGCATGGGCCTGGGTGTGGGCGTGGTCTTGGGTGTGGGTGTGGGTGTGCGTGTGGGTGTGGTTGTGGGTGTGTGTGTTGGTTTGGGTGTGGGCGTGGGTGTGGGCATGGGTGTGGGTGTGGGCGTGGGCATGGGTGTGGGTTTGGGCATGGGCATGGGTGTGGTTATTGGTGTGGGTGTGGTTTTTGAATTAAAGAACAAGGGAGTGGGAGTGGGCGTGGTCATGGGCATGGGTGTGGGCTATGAAAAGAATATAAAATGTTTAGATGATCGGCTGAAATCAGTAGAGATTTAAGGTGTGACACGTGAAATTTCAGTTAGAAAACTATTAGCTATGCACTTAAAAAGGCCAAAAATAAACGATGTACCCTTTATGCAGTAAAGATATCTGAATTTTCAGAAGAAGATGGTGATTCCATGAAACGATTTCCTCTGTTATAAAGTTTCAATTATGTTTTTCCGGAGGAATTACCTGGGTTACCACCCAAGAGGGAATTTGACTTCACCATCGAAATCAAACCAGGAACGGAACCTATTTCCAAAACACCTTATCGGATGACTACTACAAAGTTAGTCGAGCTTAAGGCATAATTGCAAGAACTTTTGTCTAAAGGTTTGATTAGACCAAGTGTTTCACCTTGGGGAGTGCCAGTAATATTTGTAAAAAAGAAAGATGGAACACTTAGGCTGTGTATTGATTATCGGATGTTGAACAAAGCAACAATCAAGAACAGATACCCACTTCTAAGGATCGACGATCTATTTGATCAGATGCGTGGGGCAGCGGTTTATTCTAAGATAGATCTTCAATCTGGTTATCATCAGTTAAGGATTCGAGAAGAAGATATTCATAAAACAGCTTTCCGAACAAGGTACGGACATTATGAATTCACGGTTCTACACTTTGGATTAACTAATGCACCTACAGATTTTATGAACTTAATGAATAATATCTTTCAAGAATATTTGGACAAGTTTATACTTGTATTCTTGGTGTGGGTGTGGTGTGGGCACGATATTCTCATTTATTCTAAAAGTGTTGAGGAGCACAATGAGCATTTGAAGATAGTTTTGGGAATTTTGAGAAAAAGAAAGTTGTATGGTAAGTTATCCAAATGTTATTTCTTTGATTTAGAAGTTCACTATTTGGGTCATGTCATTAGTAAAGAAGGAATTGATGTAGATCCTTCAAAAATAGTGGCAATAACTGAGTGGCCTGCACCAAAGAATGTGCACGAAGTAAGAAGCTTCATGGGTCTTGCTGGTTACTATAGAAAATTTGTTAAGGATTTTTCTAAAGTGGCTGCACTGATAACTTCATTGCAGAAGAAGGATAAGAAATTTATTTGGAATGATAAGTGCGAACAGCTTTCAAAAGTTTGAAAAGACAGTTGACTTCCTCACCTATATTAGCTGTACCAGACCCTAATGGGAGCTTTATTGTTGTAACGGATGCTTCTGGGGAAGGCCTTGGAGGTGTTTTGTTACAAAATGATCAATTCATAGCATATGAAAGTAGAAAACTTAAGTTACATGGGCTGAATTATGCTCCTCATGATTTGGAGCTTGCTGGGCATTGTTCATGGGCTTCAAGTCTGGAGACACTATTTACTTGGGAAACCTTTTGAGTTGAAAACTGGGTCACTTAGGACGTGAAATATATTTTCACTCAGCCTAATCTAAATGCCAGACATGAGAAGGTGGTTAGATTTTTGTATCCCAATATGATTTTGATATTAGCTACATCAAAGGGAAAGAGAATAGAGTAGTAGATGCTCTAAGTCGTAGGAGGCACATTTCTGCTCTTATAACATTAAGAACTCAGTTTAAGGATGAGGTAAAAAGTGCCTCAGAATCTGATACATACTTTTAGTAAGTAAAAGCAATGCTTGCTATGGAACCTGGCGATGAAAGGTATAAGGGTGTTCATTTTGATAATGAAGGAATGTTACGGGCATGAAAACAGGGTATACGTACCTTTGGGTTGAACGGGTTTGAGAAAGAAGTTGTTAGTTGAATTTCATAATTCGTTTCTCTGGACAACCGGGTTGTCACAAAAATGCTTGCTGATCTGAAACAACAATACTTTTGGAAAGGTATGAAAAAGGATGTGTGGTATTGATTTTGTGACTCATTGTCTGGAATGTCAGCGTTGGTTAAGGCAGAACACATGCACCCTGCTGGACTGGGTTATATCCTCATAGCATACCGCAGTACGTGGGCAAGTAATAAGCATGGACTTTGTACAAGGGTTACCTATGTCCAGGAATAAACATGATGTTATCCTGGTAGTTGGGTGATAAACTAACTAAGGTAGCTCATTTTATTGCTGGAAATCTAAAGGATGATTCACTGGTGTTGGGCAAAAGATTTGTAAATAAAATTTTCAGGTTACATGGTGTACCAGAATTGATTATATCTGAAAGGGATCCTAGAATGACATCAATATTTTGGCAAACACTTAATACAGCTCTTGGAAAAAAGCTAAACTTCAGTTCTGCATATCATCTGGAAATGGATGGACAAATTGAGAGAGTAAATCAAGTGTTGGAAGACATGTTGTGTGTATTGCATGGATCAACAGTATAAATGGGAAGAGTATCTTCCATTAGGGCGTGAATTCGGGCATACAGCAACACTTATCACTCATCTCTTAAAATGGCACCATTTGAAGCACTTTATGGAAGGAAGTGCAGAACCCCATGTTAGGGCATGGGATAGTGTTGAGGATAGAGTGGTGATTGGACCAGAGATCCTCACTGAAATGGAACAGCAAGTTAAGTTGATTCGTGAATGATTAAAGGAAGCAACAGATAGGCAGAAGAGCTATGCTGGGCTTAAGTGGGTTGATCGAAGGTTTGAGCTTGGTGAGAAGGTTTTTCTTCGTGTTAAACCCATAAAGAGTTCTATAACTTTTGGCAAGGCTGCCAAGTTGGGCACCTCATTTTGTGGGACCTTTCGAAATTGTGTGGGCATAATCAATCATGTAGCTTATCGATTAGCATTACCACCTGCTTTGTCTGACATGCATGATGTTTTCCATATTTCTTTACTTAAGAAATACATTTCAGATTTGGGTCACATGTCGGTTAAATTGGAATTCCTTGCAGGTCCAAGACCCAGGAATAATCGTGGTTAAACCCACATGAGTGCTGGAAACTCACCAATTGCATTTGAGAAATCGTGAAATACAACAATGTAAGGTCCAGTGGGACCAGTTTAACGAAGAAAGTGCAACTTGGGAAAATCTGGAAGAGATGAAAATTGCTTTCCTTTTCTTTTTCAACAGGATGAAATGGGTTGACAAAACATTTTTTTTTTTATGAACTTATCTTTTTCATGGATCATATGAAAGCCAGATTGAGGTGGGCATTATTCAGGCTGAATAAACTGTATCATGACATTGATTTCTTTATTGTTGTATTCAAGTGTGGAAATAGTCACATTGGGTTTTGTGAACTAATAAATTGGTTGACCTGAAGGTAAATCAAATATGTAATCATAAGGATGATGAATCTTTTAGGAGGGAAGCATGTAACACCCTGAAATATTGTTACTTCCTCCTGGGCATTCAAGTGTTGATATATGATTTCTTCTGTAAAAAGGATGTGTTCCTTTGATTGTGAAGTCATGCTTGATATAGATTGTATCTTCTTTGCATTTGAAGATCTTTGACTGAGCCAGGATATGCTTGGACTCTTTTATTTCTTTCATTTTTACACCTGAGTTTAATCTGATTTCGGAATGAATTGTGGATTTACCCGTCTATATGACTCAGCCTTGGATCAGTGGCATTGATCCAAGAGATGTTTTAAGTTTATTCTGGATGAACAAAAATTATAGACCTTACGAAGGTTGCAAGGTCCAAATGTGTGGAATGAGCAATTCAGGAGTTAACTCAGGCTGATCTTGTTAAATGAATTGGTTCCCGATATCGTAATATCAGGAAGGTCTTGATCTTGAGCCAGGTAATAAATTCAGATACATTTATACTACTAGCTTATTATCAGTGCTGGAAAGAATCCTTTTTGTGAATGTATATTTGTTGGTTCTTATACTAAACGATTCTAATTGTTAGACCTAGACTGGATTTATTAAGGTTAATAACCTATGGGTTGGATTAGTGTTAATCTAACCTAGCCCTAAGCTATAAGCTAAATGTTCCTAAGGTTAGCGACCTAGCACTAAGGAAGTTAGACTAAGTATCACCTTATGATCTAACCTATGTTTCTAACCTAACTAATGTTAGTGGAGGAAGGGGACCTATGAAGGGGTGTGAGCCATGGGCGGTAGTTTCTATGGCATTAAATGAAGGGGATAAGCATGAAGGACAAAGGATTTAGCTGAGGTTTCAAATGGCCATCGAGGCCAATGTGGCAGAGTCACCAAATTTGGAAATGGTCTTTGGTTTGCATTTTTCCATCGCCAACTATGGCTATCGGTGGCAATGGAGATTGAGCGGGAATTTTGGAGTTCATGAAATTAAAGAACTCGGTTTCCGAGCACGGATTGCTCGGGAAGGCATGCAAAATGGAAAACTGGTTGTTTGTTTGGTTTTCCATGCGCTCCGGTTTTCTCTCTGTTTGATCACTGGTTCTTCAAACCAGTCTACTTGGTGTTGCATGGCAACTATGAGAATAACTAGCTCTTTTCTCTGTCGAGGAAAGTTTATAAGGCATGGAAATAACAAATTATTGTTGTTGAAACTAACGTGGAAGAAGAGGAGAAGGCTCAAGCTCTTTCAGAGGTCTTATTTGGATTTTTTAAGCGGCATTACTAGGCATGTTAGGCCCTAACTTTTGAAAATATCCTGCTTACCTTCAAATGATTTCATTAGAACAGCTCTGTTCAGGTGATTTCAATTCAGTTGGTTGGAAGCATTGTTTTGGTTCTTCTTTTCCTGTGAAATTAGGAATCTCGGATCTTTAGAAGACCTTGAAGGAATAGTTTCTGTATTTAATCTTCCTTGTGGTTTTGATTCGTTTGAGACCAGCTGTACTTTTATGGTTGTTGAATCTTGTTGGATCTTGCTATAATACTTTAAGTTATTGGTGTGGGTGTGGTTATTGGTGTGGGTGTGGTTTTTGAATTAAAGAACAAGGGAGTGGGAGTGGGCGTGGTCATGGGCATGGGTGTGGGCTATGAAAAGAATATAAAATGTTTAGATGATCGGCTGAAATCAGTAGAGATTTAAGGTGTGGACACGGGAAATTTCAGTTAGAAAACTGTCAGCTATGCACTTAAAAAGGCCAAAAATAAATGATGTACCCTTTATGTAGTAAAGATATCTAAATTTTCAGAAGAAGATGGTGATTCCATGAAACGATTTCCTTGGTTACAAAGTTTCAACGATGTTTTTCCGGAGGAATTACCAGGGGTTACCACCCAAGAGGGAATTTGACTTCACCATCGAAATCAAACCAGGAATGGAACCTATTTCCAAAACAACTTATCAGATGACTACTACAAAGTTAGTCGAGCTTAAGGCACAATTGCAAGAACTTTTGTCTAAAGGTTTGATTAGACCAAGTGTTTCACCTTGGGGGGTGCCAGTAATATTTGTGAAAAAGAAGGATGGAACACTTAGGCTGTGTATTGATTATCGGATGTTGAACAAAGCAACAATCAAGAACAGATACCCACTTCTAAGGATCGATGATCTATTTTATCAGATGCATGGGGCAGCGGTTTATTCTAAGATAGATCTTCGATCTGGTTATCATCAGTTAAGGATTCGAGAAGAAGATATTCATAAAACAACTTTCCGAACAAGGTACGGACATTATGAATTCACGGTTCTACCCTTTGGATTAACTAATGCACCTGCAGATTTTATGAACTTAATGAATAATATCTTTCAAGAATATTTGGACAAGTTTGTACTTGTATTCTTGGATGATATTCTCATTTATTCTAAAAGTGTTGAGGAGCACAATGAGCATTTGAAGATAGTTTTGGGAATTTTGAGAAAAAGAAAGTTGTATGGTAAGTTATCCAAATGTTATTTCTTTGATTTAGAAGTTCACTATTTGGGTCATGTCATTAGTAAAGAAGGAATTGATGTAGATCCTTCAAAAATAGTGGCAATAACTGAGTGGCCTGCACCAAATAATGTGCACGAAGTAAGAAGCTTCATGGGTCTTGCTGGTTACTATAGAAAATTTGTTAAGGATTTTTCTAAAGTGGCTGCACTGATAACTTCATTGCAGAAGAAGGATAAGAAATTTATTTGGAATGATAAGTGCGAAACAGCTTTCAAAAGTCTGAAAAGACAGTTGACTTCCTCACCTATATTAGCTATACCAGACCCTAATGGGAGCTTTACTGTTGTAACGGATGCTTCTGGGGAAGGCCTTGGAGGTGTTTTGTTACAAAATGATCAATTCATAGCATATGAAAGTAGAAAACTTAAGTTACATGGGCTGAATTATGCTCCTCATGATTTGGAGCTTGCTGTCATTGTTCATGCGCTTCAAGTCTGGAGACACTATTTACTTGGGAAACCTTTTGAGTTGAAAACTGATCACTTAGGACTGAAATATATTTTCACTCAGCCTAATCTAAATGCCAGATAGAGAAGGTAGTTAGAGTTTTTATCCCAATATGATTTTGATATTAGCTACATCAAAGGGAAAGAGAATAGAGTAGTAGATGCTCTAAGTCGTAGGAGGCACATTTCTGCTCTTATAACATTAAGAACTCAGTTTAAGGATGAGGTAAAAAGTACCTCAGAATCTGATACATACTTTCAGTAAGTAAAAGCAACGCTTGCTACAGAACCTAATGATGAAAGGTATAAGGGCTTTCATTTTGATAATGAAGGAATCTTACGTTATGAAAACAGGGTATACGTACCTATGCTGAACGATTTGAGAAAGAAGTTGTTAGTTGAATTTCATAATTTTCCTTTCTCTGGACAACCGGGTATCACAAAAAATGCTTGCTGATATGAAACAAAAATAATTTTGGAAAGGTATGAAAAAGGATGTCATTGATTTGTGACTCATTGTCTGGAATGTCAGCGGGTTAAGGCAGAACACATGCACCCCGCTGGACTGTTATATCCTCATAGCATACTGCAGTACAAATGGCAAGTACTAAGCATGGACTTTGTACAAGGGTTACCTATGTCCAGAAATAAACATGATGTTATCCTGGTAGTTGTAGATAAAACTAACTAAGGTAGCTCATTTCATTGCTGGAAATCTAAAGGATGATTCACAGGTGTTGGCCAAAAGATTTGTAAATAAAATTTTCAGGTTACATGGTGTACCAGAATTTATTATATCTAAAAGAGATCCTAGAATTACGTCAATATTTTGGAAAACACTTAATACAGCTGTTGGAAAAAAGCTAAACTTCAGTTCTGCATATCATCTAGAAACGAATGGACAAATTGAGAGAGTAAATCAAGTGTTGGAAGACATGTTGCAAATGTATTGCATGGATCAACAGTATAAATGGGAAGAGTATCTTCCATTAGTTGAATTCACATACAACAACACTTATCACTCATCTCTTAAAATGGCACCATTTGAAGCACTTTATGGAAGGAAGTGCAGAACCCCTGTTAGCTGGGATAGTGTTGAGGATAGAGTGGTGATTGGACCAGAGATCCTCACTGAAATGGAACAGCAAGTTAAGCTGATTCGTGAATGATTAAAGGAAGCAACAGATAGGCAGAAGAGCTATGCTGACCTTAAGCGGGTTGATCGAAGGTTTGAGCTTGTTGAGAAGGTTTTTCTTCGTGTTAAACCCATAAAGAGTTCTATAACTTTTGGCAAGGCTGCCAAGTTATCACCTCGTTTTGTGGGACCTTTCAAAATTGTCAAAATAATCAATCCTGTAGCTTATCGATTAGCATTACCACCTACTTTGTCTGACATGCATGATGTTTTCCATATTTCTTTACTTAAGAAATACATTTCAGATTTTTCACATGTCTTAAATTGGAATTCCTTGCAGGTCCAAGACCCAGGAATAATCATGGTTAAACCCACATGAGTGCTGGAAACTCACCAATTGCATTTGAGAAATCGTGAAATACAGCAATGTAAGGTCCAGTGGGACTAGTTTAACAAAGAAAGTGCAACTTGGGAAAATCTGGAAGAGATGAAAATTTCTTTCCTTTTCTTTTTCAACAGGATGAAATTTGTTGACAAAACATTTTTTTTTATGAACTTATCTTTTTCATGATCATATGAAAGCCAGATTGAGGAAAACATTATTCAGGCTGAATAAACTATATCATGACATTGATTTCTGAAACTGTTTCAAGTTGGAAATAGTCACATTGAATTTTGAACTAATAAATTGGTTGACCTGAAGGTAAATCAAATATGTAATCATCGGGATGATGAATCTTTTAGGAGGGAAGCATCTAACACCCTGAACTATTGTTACTTCCTCCTGGGCATTCAAGTGTTGATATATGATTTCTTCTGTAAAAAGGATGCGTTCCTTTGATTGTGAAGTCATGCTTGATATAGATTGTATCTTCTTTGCATTTGAAGATCTTTGACTGAGCCAGGATATGCTTGGAATCTTTTATTTCTTTCATTTTTACACCTGAGTTTAATCTAATTTCAAAATGAATTGTGGATTTACCCATCTATATGACTCAGCCTTGGATCAGTGGCATTGATCCAAGATATGTTTTAAGCTTATTTTGGATAAACAAAAATTATAGACCTTACAAAGGTTGCAAGGTCTGAATGTGTGGAATGAGCAATTTAGGAGTTAACTCAGGCTGATCTTGTTAAATGAATTGGTTCCCGATATCGTAATATCAGGAAGGTCTTGATCTTGAGCCAGGTAATAAATTCAAATACATTTATACTATTAGCTTATTATCAGTGCTAGAATGAATCCTTTTCGTGAATGTATATTTTTTGGTTCTTATACTGAACGATTCTAATTGTTAGACCTAGACTGGATTTATTAAGGTTAATAACCTATGGGTTGGATTAGTGTTAATCTAACCTAGCCCTAAGCTGTAAGCTAAATGTTCCTAAGGTTAGCGACCTAGCACTAAGGAAGTTAGACTAAGTATCACCTTATGATCTAACCTATGTTTCTAACCTAACTAATGTTAGTGGAGGAAGGGGACCTATGAAGGGGTGCGAGCCATCGGCGGTAGTTTCTATGACATTAAATGAAGGGGATAAGCATGAAGGACAAAGGATTTATTGGTGATTTCAAACAGCTATTGAGACCGACGTGGCAGAGTCGCCAAATTTGGAAATGGTCTTTGGTTTGTTTTGTCCATCGCCAACTATGGCAGTCAGTGGCAATTTCCGAGCATGGATCGCTCGGGAAGGCATGCAAAATGGAAAACTGGTTGTTTGTTTGGTTTTCCATGCGCTCCAGTTTTTTCTCTGTTTGCTCACTGGTTCTTCGAACCAGTCTACTTGGTGTTGCATGGCAACTATGAGAATAACTAGCTCTTTTCTCTGTCGAGGAAAGTTTATAAGGCATGGAAATAACAAATTATTGTTGTTGAAACTAATGTGGAAGAAGAGGAGAAGGCTCAAGCTCTTTTAGAGGTCTTCTTCGGATTTTTAAGCGGCATTACCAGGCATGTTAGGCCCTAACTTTTGAAAATATTGCTTACCTTCAAATGATTTCATTAGAACAACTCTGTTCAGGTGATTTCAATTCAGTTGGTTGGAAGCATTGTTTGGGTTCTTCTTTTCCTGTGAAATTAGGAATCTCGGATTTTTAGAAGACCTTGAAGGAATAGTTACTGTATTTAATCTTCCTTGTGGTTTCACTTCGTTTGAGACCGGTTGTATTTTTATGGTTGCTAAATCTTGTTTGATCTTGCTATAATAGTTTAAGTTACTTCTGGTTGGATAACTTGCTGTGTTTATACTACTTGAATGCCGGACTTTTGTAAGAAGTCCTGGGAGTGGGCGTGGTCATGGGCATGGGTGTGGGCTATGAAAAGAATATAAAATGTTTAGATGATCGGCTGAAATCAGTAGAGATTTAAGGTGTGACACGGGAAATTTCAGTTAGAAAACTGTCAGCTATGCACTTAAAAAGGCCAAAAATAAATGATGTACCCTTTATGTAGTAAAGATATCTAAATTTTCAGAAGAAGATGGGTGATCCATGAAACGATTTCCTTGGTTACAAAGTTTCAACGATTTTTTTCCGGAGGAATTACCAGGGTTACCACCCAAGAGGGAATTTGACTTCACCATCGAAATCAAACCAGGAATGGAACCTATTTTCCAAAACAACTTATCAGATGACTACTACAAAGTTAGTCGAGCTTAAGGCACAATTGCAAGAACTTTTGTCTAAAGGTTTGATTAGACCAAGTGTTTCACCTGGGGAGTGCCAGTAATATTTGTGAAAAAGAAGGATGGAACACTTAGGCTGTGTATTGATTATCGGATGTTGAACAAAGCAACAATCAAGAACAGATACCCACTTCTAAGGATCGATGATCTATTTTATCAGATGCATGGGGGCAGCGGTTTATTCTAAGATAGATCTTCGATCTGGTTATCATCAGTTAAGGATTCGAGAAGAAGATATTCATAAAACAACTTTCCGAACAAGGTACGGACATTATGAATTCACGGTTCTACCCTTTGGATTAACTAATGCACCTGCAGATTTTATGAACTTAATGAATAATATCTTTCAAGAATATTTGGACAAGTTTTGTACTTGTATTCTTGGATGATATTCTCATTTATTCTAAAAGTGTTGAGGAGCACAATGAGCATTTGAAGATAGTTTTGGGAATTTTGAGAAAAAGAAAGTTGTATGGTAATTTATCCAAATGTTATTTCTTTGATTTAGAAGTTCACTATTTGGGTCATGTCATTAGTAAAGAAGGAATTGATGTAGATCCTTCAAAAATAGTGGCAATAACTGAGTGGCCTGCACCAAAGAATGTGCACGAAGTAAGAAGCTTCATGGGTCTTTGCTGGTTACTATAGAAAATTTGTTAAGGATTTTTCTAAAGTGGCTGCACTGATAACTTCATTGCAGAAGAAGGATAAGAAATTTATTTGGAATGATAAGTGCGAAACACGCTTTCAAAAGTCTGAAAAGACAGTTGACTTCCTCACCTATATTAGCTATACCAGACCCTAATGGGAGCTTTACTGTTGTAACGGATGCTTCTGGGGAAGGCCTTGGAGGTGTTTTGTTACAAAATGATCAATTCATAGCATATGAAGTAAAAACTTAAGTTTACATGGCTGAATTGTGCTCCTCATGATTTGGAGCTTGCTGTCATTGTTCATGCGCTTCAAGTCTGGAGACACTATTTACTTGGGAAACCTTTTGAGTTGAAAACTGATCACTTAGGACTGAAATATATTTTCACTCAGCCTAATCTAAATGCCAGATAGAGAAGGTAGTTAGAGTTTTAATCCCAATATGATTTTGATATTAGTAGCTACATCAAAGGGAAAGAGAATAGAGTAGTAGATGCTCTAAGTCGTAGGAGGCACATTTTCTGCTCTTATAACATTAAGAACTCAGTTTAAGGATGAGGTAAAAAGTACCTCAGAATCTGATACATACTTTCAGTAAGTAAAAGCAACGCCTTGCATACAGGAAACGAATGGACAGGTAAGGGCTTTCATTTGATAAATTGACGAATCTTACGTTATGAAAACAGGGTATATAAGACGTACCCTATGCTGAAACGCTTTGAGAAGAATTTTAGTTAATTTCAATAATTTTTCCTTTCTCCTGGGACAACCGGGTACACAAAAAATGCTTGCTGGATATGAAACAAAAATAATTTTGAAATTATGAAACAGGATGTCATTGATTTTGTGACTCATTGTCTGGAATGTCGGCGGGTTAAGGCATAACACATGCCAACCCCGCCTGGACTGTTATACCTCCATTAGCAACTGCAGTAAACAATGGACTACTACTCATTTCCTTTTGTCAAGGGTTTACCTATGTCCAGAAATAAAACATGATTGTGTAATCCTTGTTATTTGGTATGATAACTGAACTAAGGTAGCTCATTTCATTGCTGGGAAATCTAAAGGATTATTCACCCTGTGTTGGCCAAAAGATTTGTAAATAAAATTTTCAGGTTACATGGTTGTACCAGAATTTATTATAGCTAAAAAAAGATCCTAAGAATTACGTGCAATATTTGGAAAAACACTTAATACAAGCTGTGGAAAAAAGCTAAACTTCAGTTCTTGCATATCATCTAAGAAAAACGAATGGACAAATTTGAGAGAGTAAATCAAGTGTTGGAAGAAAACATGTTGCAATGTTATGCATGGATCAACAGGATGTAAATGGGAGAGTATCTCCATTAGTTGAATTCACATACACGAAGCAGACTTATCACTCATCTCTTAAGAATGGCACCATTGAAGCCTTTATGGAAAGGAAGTGCAGAACCCCTGTTGCTGGGATAGGTGGTTTTGAGATAGAGGTTGGTGTTGGACCAGGATATCCTCACTAATGGAACAGCAAGTTAAGCTATTCTTTAATGATTAAAGGAAGCACAGATCGGCAGAAGAAGCTGTAATATGCTGCCTTAATAATCGGTTGATCGAAGGTTGTAGCTGGGTTGAGAAGGTTTTTCTTTCGTGTTAAACCCCATAAGAGTTCTATAAAACTTTTGGCAAGGCTGCCAAGTTATCACCAACAAAGTCAACCCACAGCTCGTTTTTGTGTGACCGTTTTCCAAATGTCAAATACTCAATCCTGTAGCTTTCGATTAGCATTACCACCTACTTTGTCTGACATGCATGATGTTTTCCATATTCTTACTTAATAAATAATTTCAGATTTTTTCACATGTCTTAAAATTGGATTCCTTGCCGGTCCGAATACCCAGGAATAATCATTGTTTAAAGCCCATCATGAGTGCGGGAAACAACTCACCAATTGCATTGAGAAATGTGAAATACAGCAATGTAGGGTCCAGGTGGGACTATTTTAACAAAGAAAGTGCAACTTGGAAGCTGGAGAGATGAAAATTGCTTTCCTTTTCTTTTTCAACATGATGCAAATTTTGTTGACAAAACATTTTTTTTTTATGAACTAATATCTTTTTCATGATCATATTAAGCCGATTGAGGAACATTATTCAGTCTGAATACCTATACATGACTTGATTTCTGAAAGCTGTTCAAGTTGGAAACTATTCCACATTGAATTTTGAACTAAAAATTGGTTGACCTGAAGGTAAATCAAATTATGTAATCATCTGATTATGAATCTTTTACGGAGGGGAAGCAGCTACACACCCTGAACTCTTGTACTTTCCTCCTGGCAATTCCAAGTGGTTTGATATATGAGTTCTTCGTCTGTAAAATGATGCGTTCCCTTTGATTTGTGGTAAGTCATGCTTGATATAGCTTGTATCTTCCTTTGCATTTGAAGATCTTTTGACTGAGCCAGGATTATGTGCTTGGAATCTTTTATTTCTTTCTTTCCTTTTTACCCTGGTTTAATCTAATTTCAAAATGAAGTGTGGATTTAACCCATCCTATAATGCTCAAGCTTGGATCAGTGGCAGTGATTCCAAGGATATTTTTTAAGCTATTTTGATAACCACAAAATTATAGACCTTACAAAAGGTGCAAGGTCTATGTGTGGAAGGAGCAATTTATTATTAACTCAGGCTGGATCTTGTTAAATGAAAGTGGTTCCCCCGATATGTAATATCAGGAAGGTGCTTGATCTTGAGCCAGGTAATAAATTCAATAACATTTATACTATTAGCTTAGTACAGTGCGTAGAAATTAATCCTTTTCGGAATGTATTTTTTTTTGGTTCTTTACTGAACGATTCAATTGTTAGACCTAGACTTGATTTATTAAGTTAATAACCTAATGGGTTTGTATTATTGTAATCTAACCTAGCCCTAAGCTGTAGGCTAAATGTTTCCTAAGGTTAGCGACCTAGCACTAAGGAAGTTAGACTAAGTTAACCGTATGATCTAACCTATGTTTCTAACCTAACTAAGTAGTGGAGGAAGGGGACCTATGAAGGGGTGCCGAGCCATCGCGGTAGTTTTCTATGACAGTAAAGAAAGGGGATAATCATAGAAGGCCAAAGATTTTATTGGGTGATTTCAAACAGCTTTGAGAAACCGCGACGTGCAGATTCGCCCAAATTTGGGAAAAATGGTCTGTTGGTTTGTTTTTGTGTCATCTCCGAATATGGTTCAGTCAGTGGGCATTTCCGAGATGATCGCTCGGGAAGGCAAATGCAAATGGAAAACTTGTTGGTTGTTTTGGTTTTTCCATGCGCATCCATTTTTTTTCTTTCTCTGGTGTGGCCTCACGGTTCTTCGACCAGTCTACTGGTGTTGGCATGGCAACTAGAGAATAACTAGCTCTTTTCTCTTCTGTCGAGGTAAATGTTATAAGAGCATGGAAAATACACATTAGTTGTTGTTGAAACTAATGTGGAAGAAGAGGAGAAGGCTCAAGCTTCTTTTAGAGGTCTTCTTTTTCGTATTTTTAAGCGGCATTAACCAGGCAGTTAGGCCCTAACTTTTGAAATATTGCTTTAACCTTCAAATGATTTTCATATAACAAGCTCTGTTCAGGTGTTTCAATTCCAGTTGGTTGGAAGCATTGTTTGTGGGTTCACGGCTGTGCCTGTGAAATTAGGAAATCTCCGGATTTTTAGAAGACCCTGAAGGAAGAGTTTACTGTATTTAATCTTCCTTGTGGTTTACTTTCGGTTGAGAACCGGTGGTATTTTATGTTGCTAAATCTTGTTGTATCTGCTTAAAAAATAGTTTAAGTTTTACTTCTGGTGGGATACCTTCGTGGTTATACTACTTGAATGCGACTTTTGTAGAAGTCCTCCCTGTGTTTGCAGTTTTGGGATAATACTCTGTTTGAATTGTAACAAGGAATATCTACTAAAATGACTCTTGGGTCCTTTGGAATGTTTCGTATATGTTTGGATTCGTTAATTCATGATTGTGAATACTTATTATGTTTAGAATCATTTGGAGTCCGTGAAAACAACTGGTATTACCACGTCAGTTGGCCTTTGTATGATACTGTTGCTTAGTAGTGAATACTGAATTTGGTAAGGCGACTGCCGTAAGAGTTATTTTTTCTGTTTCGTATGTTTTCGTCTTCTACTTAAGCTTAGTTTTACGATGGTTATATGTTTAGTTTGAGAATTACTTAAGATATTGATATCATTTGGGAGTGCCCTTCCTTGATATGTTATCTTGAATTACAACTTCTGTAGAAGTTTTAGGTTGTGTAGACTATGGTTTATTCAATGAGTCCTTGAAACGTAATATTATCGTTTTTTTTTTAGAAATTCTGTAGGAAGTTTCTGTTGTGAAACCCTATTGGTATTCTTGAATTGTTTTTTGGCATGAAATCACGTCAATCCAAGCCTGTTTAGAGCATTAGTTGTATTGTATACTGTTAGGAGATCTCGATTGTTGCGATTGGCTTGATTCTCGATTTAAACCCTCAATTGTGCATGCTAATCGTTCAGACTTCTTCTTAACATTCTGTTTTCCTATTCTATTCACTCTTATGGAATTAAAGGAAGGGGTTTCTTTCAACTTTACTGGGTGGGGGGGGGGAATACCCTGTTGTATTTCGGTAGTAGCTTGCTTGGCTTAGGATGAAACTTTGAGAAAATACTGATATGGGGGGGGATGTTCGACTTCTCTGTGAAGACCTTGTTGTGATTATTTATTTCTTGAAAACAGTTCTAATATAAGCATGGCTTATTATCATAAGATTTTGTTTCATTTGTAATGAAGCATGCATTTTTGTGGTAGATTTTAGTGTTAATGTCACATTATTCATATGGAAACATCATTTGGGGGGGGGTTTATAATGTTATCTAGCCTCGTGTTGTACTGTGAATAAAGAGGTTATTCCTTTTCGATTTCAGCTTTGATTTAAGTCCTTGTGTGTTAGAGTAGGGTGAGATGGATCTT
This sequence comes from Taxus chinensis, assembly GCA_019776745.2. Classification (NCBI taxonomy): domain Eukaryota; kingdom Viridiplantae; phylum Streptophyta; class Pinopsida; order Cupressales; family Taxaceae; genus Taxus; species Taxus chinensis. The sequence goes on along the minus strand of CM034154.1, from coordinate 456,025,707 downwards.
GTATTTGCTGAGTTTTCTACTCATTGGATTGTTGTTGGGTGTTTGTGCATGGTTACATCTTCGGTTATGGTATTATCTAGTCTTGTGCTTAACTGAGATAAAGAGTTATTAGTTTGCCTTGACAAGCAATGGCGTTGGATATTTCTCATTTGTTGAATAATATGGAAACGCTATGTTGATTCTATTTGTTGGATCAGTTAGTTACACTTGCCATGAGGGCTATTGTATTTCTCAGTAAGCTACGTGCATTTGTTTTATATTGAATTTTGGATGGAACTGTAGTTCTTCCTGTGGTCTCACTGTCTTAGTTGCATGCGTATAATGTGAATGCATTTACTCTTGAGAGGACGGTATAGTTATGAGTATGAATTGGAAGGAAATCTGAATGTCTCGGTTTCTTTCTCTGCTGCTATAGGAAGTATATGTGTTTGATCTATTTGTAATTATTTGTTTGGAATTGTTTTAAACATATTGTGATTCATGAATTGTGTTAGGATATTCCTTTTTTGTGTGATGTAATGGTCCTGTCGATTTTTTTGTCCTTTGGATGTCAGATGGGATAGTTGTTTGGAAACATTGGTGCTGTGGTCACTATATTAATGATAAATATCTGAAAAGTATCTAGGACTATTTAGTACCTATAATATGAGTTACGGCATTGATAGTCATTTTAATTACAAAAGAGCATAGTCTTACTAGGGTTTACATGTTTTTGGTGAAATGATTTTCTTTCTTTTAAACAGGTTGTTCACTGATAGAAAAGGGTTGATTGTCATTTTTTTTAAGAGTTAGTAGTCTTATCATCTCATTCACCGAACTACCGTGTGAAATTTGTGTGCAGATGGTGGCCGTAAGTGGGTAATGGCACGCAAATCTAATATGAATTTTCAGAGTGTTTAATTTTGTTTTATAATGAACTTCAATTTGATTTAGGCTAAATGTACTACTTGAAGAAAGATGTTCTTTTGCTGTTGAAGTATTGTAATTAAAGATGCTGAATGAATAAAACTTTATTTGATTACTTGAAAGGATGAAGAGGTTATTGTGGGTTACTTATTTGTAGAATCAGTTGGAGTCTTTGAAAAAGCAACTGGTATACACATTCTGTTGCTTTTGTTTATGAATACTGTGCTAGTTAGAATATGATTGGTACAGACTCAGTAAGAGTTTATTTAATGGTTTCGTCATGTTTCGATTTTTCACTTAAGCTTAGTTTCGATATGTTGATGTCTTAGTTTGAGATTACTTAAGATATTGATTCAATTTGGAGTCCTTGTATGTTATCTTGAATTACACTTCTGTAGAAGTTAGTTGTTGTAGGACTATTGGCTTTGATTCAATGGGAGTCTTGAAACCGTTATATTAATGTTTTTTTTAAAAAATTTCTGTAGGAGTTCTGTTGTGAACACATTGGTATCTTGAATTGTTTTTTGCATTGAAATCACTTCAATCCAAAGCCTTTGTTTATGAGCATTAGTTGTATGTGATACTGTGGAGATCTCCGATATGTTGCGAGGTTGGCTTCTTGATTCTCGATTTAAACCCTCATTGTGCGATGCATATCGTTCAGACTCTTCTTAACATTTTCTTGTGTTCCTTTTCTATTTCATTCTATGGAAATTAAAGGAAGGGTTTTCTTTACAAACTTTACTGGGTTTGAGACCCTGTTGTATTTCGTAGTAGCTTGGCTTAGGATGAAACTTTGAGGAAAATACTGATATGGAATTTCGACTTCTGTGAAGACCTTGTTGTGATTATTTTTCTTGAAAACAGCTTCTAATATAAGCCATGGCTGTATTATCATAAGGATTTGTTTCAGTTGAATGAAGCTATGCATGTTTGTGTTAGATTTAGTGTGAATGTCACTATATATGCATATGGAAACATCATTTGTTTTAATGTTATCTAGCCTCTTGTTTGACTGTGATAAAGAGGTTATTCTTTTCGATTTCAGCTTTTGATTTAAGTCCTTGCTGTGTTATAGTAGGGGTTAGATGGATCTGTATGTTGCTGAGTGTTTCTACTCAGTGGGATTGTTGTTGTGTTTGTGCATGGTTACATCTTCTGTTATTGTGATTATCTAGTCTTGTGCTTAACTGAGATAAAGAGTTATTAGTTGTGCCTTGACAAGCAATGGCGTTGGATATTTTCTCATTTGTTGAATAATATGGAAAGCTATGTTGAGTCTATTTGTTGGATCATTTATTACTACCTTGCCATGAGGGCTATTGTATTGCTCAGTAAGCTACAGGCAATTTTTATATTTGAATTTTGATGAACTGTAGTTCTTCCTGTGGTCTCAACTGGCTTAGTTGCATGCGTATAATGTGAATGCATTACTCTTGAGAGGACGGTATAGTTATGAGTATGATTGGAAGGGAAATCTGAATGTCTCGGTTTCTTTCTCTTCTGCTATAAAGTATATGTTGATATATTTGTATTTATTTGTTGGAATTGTTTAAACATATTGATGGATTCATGAATTGTTAGGATATTCATTTTTTTGTTGAATGTAATGGTCTGTCGGATGTTTTTTGTCCTTGGGATTCAGATGGATAGTTGTTTTGGAAACATTTGTTCTTTTGGGTCACTAATATTTATGAATAAATATCTGAAAAGTATCTAGGACTATTTAGTAACTATAATATGAGTTACGCATTGATAGTCATGTTTGAATTACAAAAGAGCATAGTCTTAAATATGTTTACATGTTTGGTGAAATGATTTCTTTTAAACAGGTTGTTCAATGAGAGAAATAGGTGGATTGCATTTTTTTTAAGAGTTAGTGCTTATCATGCTCAGTTCACCGAACTAACCCGTGTTGAAAATTTTTGCAGATGGTTGCCGTAAGTGGTAATGGCACGCAAATCTAATATGATTTTCAGATTGTTTAATTTTGTTTTATGATGAACTTCAATTTGATTATCTAAATGTACTACTTGAAGAAAGATGTTCTTTTGCTGTTGAGTATTGTATTAAATATGCTGAATGAATAAAATGTATTTGATTAGCTTTGAAAGGAATGAAAAGAGGTATTTGTTACTTATGTGTTTGCATTCGTATCTTGATGGTTTGATCTTCTTCGATTCAAATGATCTTAAGAGCATTGTTATTATTGTATAACTGGAGACTTTTGTGATTATCTAAGTAAGCTTGCAAGGTTATGTGACTAAATACTTAAGATTGTTTAGTAGTTCTATTATGTTCCATCTAAATCTAAATTGGAATTTAGATCACTGTCTTTCGGGAAGCTAAGGTTAAAATAAACCTGAGAAGGAAGCTAAACGAGCTGAATAAATTATTACTTCCTAGTCTTGATCTAAGTCAAGACAAAGTTTAATTGGATTCTTAATCACTATATCTCGATGCTAATAAGTAAGATATAATTTCAGTTATGAGAACTGATATAAACCTAAAAAGGGTTTGGTTAGCAATCTCATGTGAAGATTATGGGTTATTGTCCAGTTTCGTTGATTTAGAATTATGTTTTTCTATGAACTCCTTGATGGGACCTCAATCTTATTAAACTTCTCTTGTGTAATGGGTTTTATTAAGAAAGGTAATTCTAAGGTGAGGAACCCAAGGATTGGGAAAGACTACCCTTAAGGGAGCGTCTTATAGTATAATTTTAACTCAACGTAAGTAACACCTTAAAATTTAGTAGATCTTATCGAGGCGGATTTGAAGGTTGATGGCACAATTCGATTACAGGGTTGTACCTTCGCGAAGATTAGGATCTTCTCAAAGATACAACAATGCAGGTGATTTATGGTGACACCCTTTGCATTGATCGTCAAGATTTACTCCTTAAACTCAAACAAGTTTTGACTTAGGGACTGGTTACCGACATGGTCATGTTATGAGGCTGCCCCTGGAGACTCGGGGTACCTTGACACATAAGGTTAACTAGGGTTGACCTAGTATGTCAGAGTATCCCTAGTTCTCAAGAGCATCCTTATAACGTTGCCATATTATTAATCCGTTTCTGAGTGAATAACTTAGGGTAGGAGAGACTGACAGAAGTCAGTATAAGACATTCTACATAACAAAGGAATGGGGTGATGGACGTATTCCAGATTGACGAGTATGCTATCAAGGAATATGAGACATAAGCATATTTTTCAAATCTTTGGCCAAAGTATCGCAAGTTGCTGATTGTGTAGTCCTATGTCACCTAGTCTAAGGGACGAGATGCCGATGAATAATGGTAACAATTATTTAGATAGGTTCCTTAGACAGAGCATTTTGAATCCTAGATTAGGGAAGAGAACCGTAAGAGTGATGTGTTAAAATAAAAATGCCAACTCTTGATACTCATGAATAGATCTGTAGATTACCGAGTCATGGAATGAATAAATCGGAGGTACTCCAAGTCATTACAGCTGCATATGGTTATCTGTTATAAGAATGGTTGTTTTGATTTGTGAGTTCTAAATTATGTATTTAGAACCAGGAAGCATTTATCAAAAAAAAATTACTTGTTCTAATGTATAAAAATGAGGATGTTACAATGGGCATGGGCATGGGTGTGCATATGCGCATGGGTCATGGGCGTGGGTGTGGGGGCAATGGTGTGGGTGTTGGTGTGGGCATGGGTGTGGGCATGGGTGTGGGTTTGGGGTGTGGGTGTAGGTGTTGATGTGGGTGTGGGTGTGGGCGTGGGCATGGGTGTGGGTGTGGGCGTGGCCGTGGGAGTTTGTGTGGGTGTGGGTGTGCATGTTGGTGTGGGTGTTGGTGTTTTTGTTTGTGTTGCTGTGGGTGTGGGTGCGCGTGTGGGTGTGTGTGTGGGTGTGGATGTGGGTGTGGGTGTGGGTGTGGATGTGGGAGTCGGTGTGGGTGTGAATGTGGGTGTGGGTGTGGCTGTGGGTGTGGCTGTGTGGGTGGGTGTGGGGGTGGGTGTGGGTGTGGGGTTGGAGTGGGGGTGGGTGTGGGTCTACCCGTTGGCATGGGAGTGGGTGTGCGCATGGGCATGGGTGTGGGTATTGGTGTGGGTGTTGGTTTGGGTGTTGGTTTGGGTGTGGGTGTGGGTGTGGGTGAGGGTGTGGGTGTGGGTGTGGTTGTGGGTGTGGGTTAAGGCGTGGGTGTGTGCATGGGTGTAGGTGTGGGTGTGGGTGTGGATGTGGGCATGGGTTCGGGCATGGGCGTGAGTGTTGGTGTGGGTGTTGGTTTGGGCATGGGTTTGGGCGTGGGTGTGGGTGTTGGTGTGGGTGTGGCCGTGGGTATGGGCATGGATGTGGGCGTGGGTGTAGGCATGGATGTGGGTGTGGTAGTGGGCGTGGGAGTGGGCATGGGAGTGGGTGTGGGCGTGGGTGTGGGCGTGGGTGTGGGTGTGGGTTTTGGTGTGGACGTTAGCGTGGGTGTGGGTGTGGATGTGGGTGTGGATGTGGGCTTGGGTGTTGGCGTGTGTGTGGCCGTGGGTGTGGGCATGGGCATGGGCATGGGTGTTGGCATCGGCATGGGCGTGGGCGTGGGTGTGTGTGTGTATAAGTATGTTGGTGTGGGTGTGGGTGTAGGTGTGGGCGTGGGTGTCGGCGTGGGTGTGGGTGTGGGTGTGGGTGTGGATGTGGGTGTTGGTTTGTATGTGGTTGTGGGTTTGGGGGTGGGGTTGGGGATGGATGTGGGTGTGGGCATGGGAGTGGGCATGGGTGTGGGTGTGGGTGTGTGTGTGGGTGTGGGCATGGGCATGGGTGTGGGTGTAGGTTTGGATGTGGGTTTGGGTGTGGGCGTGGGTGTGGGAATGGGCGTGGGTTTGGGTGTGGGTGTGGGCATGGGCATGGGTTTGGGCGTGGGTGTGGGTGTGGTTGTGGGTGTGGGTGTGGGCGTGGGTTCAGGCGTGGGCATGGGTGTGGGTGTGGGTGCTGGTGTGGGTATGGGTGTGGGTGTGGGTGTGCATATGGGTGTGGGTTTGGGTGTGGGTGTGTGTGTGGGTGTTAGTGTGGGTGTGGGCGTTGGCATGGGTGTGGGTGTGGGATTGGGTCTTGTCATTCGTTTGGGCATGGGTGTGAGCGTGGGCGTGGGTGTGGGCGTGGGCGTGGGCATGGGCATGGGCGTGGGTGTTGTCATGGGTGTGGGTGTGGGTGTGGTCATGCTCGTGGGCGTAGGTGTGGGTGTGGACGTGGGCATTGGAGTGGGTGTGCATGTGGGCATTGGTGTTGGCGTGGGCATGGGCATGGGTATGGGTGTGGGTGTGGGTGTGGACGTGTTTCTGGGTGTGGGTGTGGGCCTTGGTGGGGTTTTAGGCGTGGGCCTGGGTGTGGGCATGGTCTTGGGTGTGGGCGTGAGTGTGCGTGTGGGTGTGGGTGTGTGTGTTGGTGTGGGCGTGGTTGTGGGCTTGGGCATGGGCGTTGTTGTGGGCATTTTTGTGGGTGTGGTTTTTGAATTAAAGAACATGGGAGTGGGAGTGGACGTGGGCATGGGCATGGGTGTTGGAATGACCATGGCTATGGGCATGGGCATGGGTGTGCGTATGAGCATGGGTTATGGGCGTGGGTGTGGGGGCATGGGTGTGGGTGTTGGTGTGGGAATGGGTGTGGGCGTGGGCGTGGGTGTGGGTGTGGGTGTGGGTGTGGGTTTGGGCGTGGCCGTGGGTGTAGGTGTGGATGTGGGTGTGGGTGTGGGCATGGGTGTGGGTGTGGGTGTGGGTGTGACCATGGGAGTTTGTGTGGGTGTGGGTGTGCATGTGGGTGTGGGTGTGCATGTTGGTGTGGGTGTTGGTGTTTTTTTTGGTGTTGCTGTGGGTGTGGGTGTGGGTGTGTGTGTGGGTGTGGATGTGGGTGTGGGTGTGGATGTGGATGTGGGAGTCAGTGTGGGTGTGAATGTCGGTGTGGGTGTGGGTGTGGTTGTGGTTGTGGCTGTGACTATTTTACAGTTAATTCTACCAAATTTAGACAATTATTGGTCTATTTTACAGTTGTCTTAAAACATTGTTTTAAAGAGTGAATCTGTTTTTGGTATGAACTTATGAATGGAAGGACAATAACTGAATTTTGTCCTAGAAACTCCTTGAATTGGTTAATTTGATCATCGGGACGATGATTCTTTAAGAAGGGAGGAATGTAACACCTTGATTTTTGTAAGTTATCATGGTAATTACTTTTCATAATATTGTAACTGCTGAAATGAAGATAAACATGTTAAGATATATCTTTGATCTTAAAGGAATGTGTTGCTAATCTGGACCTTTGTTTGATGTAATTTGTTTACTTGGGACAGAAGTTGTTATTGCTTGTGTGATTGCTGATGAGACAACAGACTTGTCGTATGCTTGATGAACTCTAATTGCTGATTGACCGCACACCTTGAATCAATTCCATTGATCCAAGGTATGTTGTGGCCTTCTTATGATCACTTGTCGATTTACTTCTAAACCAAATTGAAGGTTGATATAAATGTTGCAGCACCTAATTTCTGGTATGAATATCTGGTACGTAGATGCCAATGAAAAAGGTTGTTGATTCTCGAACCACACACCGTTGTAACGCTAGACCATTTAAGGAGATAAGGGTCTAGATGCAAGTGGCACAGGTATGTGGAACATAGGACTAAATGTCCTGCTTAATGTTGAATATGACTGTCAGACGGAAAGACTTGATATGGAAACTAGTTAATTAAATATTAGAGGATTAAACCCTAACTAACCCCTAAGTTTTATCTTATACCCTAACTACTATCCTATATGGATTTTATATTTCATAAGGGAGAAAATAGATATAAATTCCATTAACCTATGAACTAGGCAGATGACCTAGATATGGACTATTAAAATCCTAACCTAATTCTAACCTAAGGAAGGGGACGTATAGACCCATGTGGAAAGGAAAGATAAGAAATTTATTAGGACAATAAATAATGTCCTTACAAGTTTCAACGCCAAGTTTGGTGGGAACAAGAAAAAGTTAGAGGCATCCAACTAGCTAAGTGGCTAAAAAGGAATTACATGTAAAATTTGAAAAAGGAAACTTGCCAACCTGAGTCAGTGGTGGCATGAGGAATGAGGAAAAATCACTGCATTCGATGCATTCAATGACCTTGGTCTTAGCGACCAGCTCACCTTGAAAAGAGGAAAAAGGAAATTTGTTTGTTATTGTGTGCAATCAGATTTTAGTTGCTCTGCATTTTGTTCTTCCATGGTTTTGTCGAACCTGCTATTATTTTTGGTTATTACCTCTGTTCTTGGAGAAGCTAGGCTATTTTTGGAGCCTGTGGAAGTTAGGGGACTGTTTGGAAAGCTTTACTGCTATCACCGTAGAGAAGAATAGCTCATGTGGGCGTGGTTTTCTTCGAGCTTCAAGAAAAATTACAGGCATGTTGAGCCCTTCTCCTTAAACCATTTGCTTTTGCTTAATCGTCTCATTAAAACAACCCTGCTCTTATGAAGGGGGGGGTTTTGGTTATTCGATTTTGCTGTTATGTTGAAGTGATTTTGGGTTGAATCATTTTCTTTGATGTATGCGACTTGAATATTTCTTGCAAAATGGGTAAATGAAATGAATCTATTCTTGTTGTATGAGTCTGCATGGATAGTATTGTGTAATCGTTTCTATTACCCAATATGGGTTCGATTTGATGAATGTATTAGCTATACGAGTATTTTTTTATGAGTTCTGTGCGTGAAAACGATTTGGGGAAAACAAAATCATGATAATGTTGATGAACTGTTGTGTGATTTATTTCTCCTAGTTGCTTTACATTGCATTGATTACGATTTTACCTGGGATAGGGAATTCATTTCATTGTCTTACCCTTGCTGGTTAAAAACGTTTTAATATTTTCTTGTGAAATTAAGACCGTGACTGGAGTTTTTGAGAAAATAAATTGTTTATGAACTGAACTTGAATATTTGAGGAGTGAGTAAAATGTATTGATATCTTTCTTAAATCTTTTGAAAATTATATAGATATATAAGTAACAGAGATGTTTATTCGAACTCCTTCAATGTAATCGGCTGGAACTGAACTTGAATAGATTCTTGTTCTTGTAAAAAAAAAGGGGGGGGGTTTCTCACTTATTTCAGCTAAATGATGGTAATATGTTTTCCGTACATTTACTCGTTTCAGACTAAGCTGGGTATGACTGTTTTTAGCAAACACGTATGTTTTTATATATATAAAAGTATATATCCAATTCGCAATCTAAACTCTTTGTTGTTTCATCAAGACTAAATTGAAGTGGAATTCTTACTTTAAATGTTTGAAAAATGATTCCTTTTACTATTATGATAAGAATCATGATTTCGTAGCTAGCTGTACATTCTTGCTTGTTCAGGCCTAGCTGAAATGTTCGTTTTTGGTGAAACATTTTGTCTATAAAACTAGCTGTACATTCTTGCTTGTTTATATCTGGATGAGAAAGTATGTTGAGAGAAATATATGAAAGGAAATGATTACATTTTGAGGTTCCTTTGGTACTAATGCTTATGGACCAGTTGCAATGAATTCTGGTCAACTTTCTGGAAAGGTAGATAGTGGGTTTTGAATACTGAAATATATTTATTCAGAAGGAAACACACTAGTTGATCAGGTCTATTCTAACTAGTGAATATCTGATTAGATAGTAGGAAGAGGTAATATGATCCTCCTTTTATTCGATTATTGATTTTCGTTCACTTCTCTTTGGACTGTTATCATTGATTGATATCACGTTTGAATTAAAATTTCTAGTACAGTTATGAGGAAAGAAAAGAGAGTGTGAACGGATAATTGAATTAATGATCATTTTCTCTCATACAATTAGAAATCTATAATTGTTATGGAACGAATTTCGTACTGCTTGGGTTAAGCATTTGTATTTAAATTGTTGTTTACTTTTCTCTTCAGCGTTTGATTGTTTGAGATTAGACAAGTTGTATGAAAGGAAAGGAAAATGGTTCTGCTGGAAGTTTTAGTTAAAATCTAATTGTGAATCTTCCTCTAACTAATGTAGGAGAAAGGAATTAATAGCATTATGTTAGAACAACAGTTGCATAATTGTATTTTCAGTTCTTACGGATGTTTGTAATCTAGAAATATTTGAAGGAAATTACTTCTTGTTATAAGTATTCGGAAAGAGGACAGTAATCCCTTGACCGATTGGGATGGTAATTAGATGATTAAGTTGATATGTTGTTCATCTTTTTTGGTATTTAATTATGGAATGATGTTCATATTAACGTTTCATAAAAGCAGGGTTCTTTTTTTGAGACAGTTAATTAAAAGCACCTCAATTTAAACACAAGTGCTTAATATGCTCAGTTCAATGAACTGACCCATGCAAGAAATTTTGCAAATGGAACTTGAGTATAAACGAAGACATGGTTGTTTTCTGATACTTCTTTGATTAAATAAAGATGGATTGTAATTGATAACTATTACTCCTCTACGAGGAAATGAGAAAATAAGAAATTACATTCTTCTAACTTATGAGTTGTAATGTTGTTTAATATAAAAAAAGTCCAGTCATTTGGACTGGAAAATGTATAGATTGTAAAGCCGATGGATGAATACAAGTACGAGTGTGATATATTTTTATGACTGTATCAATTTGATATTGTTGAATAAGTTTGAGAATATAACATTATTCCTTGATTTGGAATTATTCAAATGTTAATGGATGGATTTAAAAGGGAATAACATCTATTCTTTACCTAAATGCAACTTTTACGTTGAAATGTGTAATTAGTTCATACTTGGGTTAAGATGAATTTTAAATTGACATCAAAAAAGGATTTAGGTAAACATGATCTCTTAATTGAAAGGTAATCAGGATTAGCTTGAAATCTAAGGAATATCAAATAACTTAGGAGCAGCCGAACCTTATATTCAGACTCCGTTAATAGCCTCGAATGTTTAAAATTCAGAAAATAAGGATATGGGAAAACATATCTATTGTTAATAGACCTTAACTATGTAAGGTTAAGGAGGATAAATGAATAAATTCATTTAAAATTAGACCTCATTTAAATGACTTCTAATAAGATGGAATTCTGAATTTATTTACAATTGTGGAAAACTTGGTTAAGTTTAATAGGTTAAACTTATTAAGTTTATCGATAATGGGCTGATTAGTCCAAAGATTAAGAAAGGAACCAAGTAGAGAAAATGCAACCCTTCGGTACGAAGGAGGAGATGCGTAGTAAGCTAGAAGACAGATTAAGTCTCTCTTAGCTACATACCACTGTAACAAGAACGAGAATAAAGGATCAGCATGACTGCTGAAAGTTGATCTTAAATGTTAAGATCATAACCAAATCACACTTGAGCTGGATGTGTACTCTCGATGGGAGGATTTCGTAGGACATTGACATACACCAGCTACAATATGGTGCTTTCATGAAGGCGGGGCCTTCATGATGACATAATGTTATAGCTGACACATTACAATGCCCTCCCGAATTAAATCATCAAGTTTACATAGGCTGGATACGAAGTTATTGGCAGGCGATAGGAATGTGATCACATGTATGGAGTGACTCCAGAGGAATTGTTGGTTGGATATTTTGTCAAACCAAAATATGAGGTTCAACCACAGTACATGGGATTAAATCCCTCCTCAAAGATAGGTGAGGCTACCTGTTTATTGCTAATCTAAAACACAGTAAATAATATATACAATATTCACACTAATCTAACCATTGGGGGTTGGGATGAAATCCCGAAATCCACATTCACACGATTCAAGGATATTGCTTTCGTAAGTGAAATAGGTTAGAAACTGTTACAGTGAAAGAAGCACGGTAGAAAAGAAATGTGAGAAACGTATTTTCTTTCGAGTAAACACAGAGCACAAAATAATCATACGAGTTTTAGATCACAGATATAGTGTCCGAGATAATTAGAAACACTGAGATTCTATGCAAAGAATAGCTTTAAGATCATGAACATAAGAACACTGTCTTAAATAAGATATATTTCACAACACAAAGTCTGTAAAACAATATCAACTTCTATTCTTCAAAATGATTGAAAGAAAACACAAATTTTTTCTCCTTTCCAATAGCCTCTTAATGCTTCAAAAATTCTCGACCCTTTTGAATGCACAGGCATCCCTTATTTATAACAAAAGGAACTAGAGATAAAACAGGACAGATCCTAAAAAGTAGCATGTTAACTGGAGTTCAGTTTTGCATGACTCTCACGCAGGAGATCAAGTCAAAACATGAATCAAAAATATGACAAAACAGAAATAAAAAAGACATGTCAATCTAAAAATAGAAATGACATGGGACGTTGGGAATTAATCTGAATCATCATCTTTTGCTTCTTCTTCTTTCTCCTCCTCCAGCTGAGACTGTTTGTTACGAAACTCCTGGAACTTCCGAATAATGCCTTGCATTTCATTCTCATCAAGCGCAGTGGAATGATCATTCCACATTTCGCAGGTTTCATGAACATCACTGGCAGTGCCGGGAAGTTTCTTCAATCCTTTGCTGAGCTTTCTTAAGGCCTCTAAAGTGTGCTCAATCCTTACAAACTGACCAATGACTTCAAGGTTAAATCCGTGTACAGGTTTATGTTGAATATATTCCTAAACTTGTTTGAAGAGATCATTTGGTGATAGGATACCTGCATTCCCAACTGACACCTTTGGACAAATCTTCAGCAATTCTTCTTCCAGATCACTTTTCCCATCGATCAATTTATCCCTTGATTCTCTCAACTTGCTGCAGGCTTCGTTGAGGATCTTTACTCTGAACTTGATGGCCTTGGTCAGCTGAAAGTGTTTATCTGTATGTGGAAGAACGCCTTCTTCTACCAAGAGACGTGCTGGTATTTGCTTTAGCACTTGGAGAGCTTCACAAGTCAAATCAAGCTGTCCAATTTCTTCAGTGAATTCCTCCTCCATCTTCTCTCCTTCCTTCTGAATCTCCCCCAAAGACTGATGAACTTTCACCACATCTTAAATTACTTCCTTCCCTTGTTGGAGCAACTTTTGGATCCATTCATCAACCACCCTTCCTTTTTTAGCAATCTTCTCAATCGTAGGCACCGATGAGAAATCAAATCCGGTAGATACAGAAGAAGATTATATGGATTCCAGGGGTGTTGAGAGTTTAATCAAAACCTCTGTCAACTGCTCCACTTTTTCCTTAAGCTCATTTCTGCTGTCCTTTGTTTCTTTCAACTTTTGGCACAGGACGTCTATGGAATCCTTTGCATCTTGCTGCGCCCCTTTTGCTGTTACTTTCCCTAGAGCCACCCTGGTTACCTGGTAATCAGCAACTGTTACATCATCTCTAGTTTTGTCAGCTGAGGGAGTGGTAATCTCTGTGAACTTATCTCCTGAAGCATCTACCAAAACCCTTGAAACTGTTTTGGGTTTCTTGGCTGATTTCGCAGTAGAAGCCTTAAGTGAGCTGAAATCAAAGGCTGGTAGGGGTACAATCACTTTCCTCTTCCTCGGAGTTTGCTCGAGTAACCATTGTGGAGTATCAGAGGAAATTGCCAATGTTGTAGTAACTGGTATTCTACTCTCAAGGGGAGAAGATTCTACTATTGGAGGGGGAACAGCAGCCAACGTGGTAGTAGGTGCAATGAATAGAGGCACAGGTTGTGGGGGAGTGTTGGTGATCACTTGGGTTCCAGCAGAGAGGGGTGAGAGCCTGGAGAAAATATTGGCCATGCTTGAAGAAGTGGATGGGGAATGAGGAGGCTGAAATGGTTGTTGAGGGGGAGGCACAGATTCAGTTTCCAAAGCCTTGAATGCAAGAGATAAGGTCTCTCCAGTTGAGCAATCAGCAAATGGTGAAGTCAAGAGCTGGCTTCCTCCTTCTTCTAAATTAATCTCCCCTATTTCTGGTGGTGTTGGTGATTCTGGCACAACCACCGTTTGAGCTGAAGAGACAATTGAAGAGATTTGTCTTTCTTTCCTCTTCTTGGGAATCCTGATTTTTATAGACCCCCCAGAAGATTCTTTGTCCTTTTTCTTTTGGGAGGGCCCCACCTCCGTTTCAGCCAACTTTGGAAACTTGTCATCTTTAAAATTCATGCCCCAAGAAGAGAGCCATTTTTTGGTGTGAGCAAGAATGAGAGCCGACCTATCTGTGATAGAGGCTTTTTCGCTGGCCGACCAATCAATAGGTGAGAAAACGTATCGATCTTCATTAAGCCTATCATAGGACATATCCAACACACTTTCATTATCAGTTGTGCCATCTGGAAAATCAGAAAGCTCTAGCGTCTGAATCTCATTAATAGTTAACCTACTATTATCTTTTCTGTGAACTGCAACTTCGTTACGCAGATCCACCCAGATATCCTCAATGTCAGGCCTGTGCAGATGTTGGGCTCCATAGGTTCTAAGTACTCCTCGGATGTCAAAACCATCCCGAGACTTCATATGCTTCTTTAATTTCTCCTGGAGTTCACATTCAACATTTTTAGCCTTTGCCACTGTCGAGCAAGTATATCTCCCAATAGAAATTGGGAAGGATACTGCTGCCTTATGCTTGCTCTGTTGGAATTTGTGAAAATCCAATAGCTGTCTGACCAATTCTATTAGTATCAATCTATCCCCTGGATAGCGAGGTAGACGGAAAGGTTCTCCCGAGTACATGACCGTCCGAAGGTAGGTAAACTTCTTGAACTGTAAGAAGATACATCCCCATTTAGATACCTCAGTCCAAGCTTCGTCTGATACCCTTGTCTTTCTTAGCCCTGGGTTCAGCCGGCAGATGTTCTCGTAGAAAAAGGCGTCATTCACCCTCCTAAAATGATCCTTGGACCCCTTCTTTGTTATTTGAGGATAATACTTATAGATTGGGTTTGTCGTTCTGCTTCCTTTAGTATCCAGTCCGGGATAGCTCCTCATCCCAGCTGCTGCATAGGCCACATATGAGAACATATAAAACTTTTCGGTCGATAAGACCATCGTCATCTAAGAATCAATCTCATTACTGATAAGGGTTCCCCAGTCAATCCCTTGCTGGTTCTTCTTGATGGTGACCATAAACTGATACATCCATCCATGAAATAAATTTTATTCCGACAAGCCAAAAACCCGGCTCAGCAGGGTGATAATGTCATTGATTTCTTGTATGAAATCACATCTAGGAATAGTTCTTGGAAATCTAGATATTACTGGTTTTGCCTTGACCAAGAACTTCTTATTGACATCCTTAATGCAATTTTCCTGGTTACTGTCCCAGGCCTTCTGAGCCGACTTGATATTTAGGTCCCCATACTCCTCGAAATTAGGTAGTTTCAGGAGATCATCAAAATAAGCTCCATCTAGTTTGATAACTACCTCACCAGCCTGATTTCTTACTAAACGAGAAGCCGAGTCGTAACTGGACGCACAAGCCAAAACAAACTCTAGACATTGTGCAGACATGGGAAAGCCTGCTGCAAGGGGCAAGCCACTGTTAGCTAAAGCCATCATCCATGGGGTTTGAGAAGAACTCTTCACCCTATTCCAAAATTCGTCCATATCTATGTTGCCAAGTTCAGTATCCCTGATATCATAATTACAATCAATATATGATGGGGATTCTGGTTTCTTAAATTTGTACTTCATCCTGCTAGACTTCTCGGCCTTCTCCTGAGATGGACCAGGGTCCGACATGAAGAATGTGGAGGGAGAAAGACTCGGAACTCAGGTGATGCTGTTCAAACTGGAAATCCCGATTGACTGAATGCGCTGGAAGAAGAGAAGAACCCGACACGCTGAAGAGGATGTCAGAAAACCCTGAGAACCCGACAAGTTTGATCTGTCGGAACTTTGGCAAAGCCCGACACTTGCTTTTTGATGATGGAAACAGGCGGAAACCCGGCACTCACTGTTAATGGCGGACACGGGAGGAAACCTGGTGCCCACTTTTGATGACGGAACTTCAGAGATTCCCGACACTTACTGTTGAGGTCGGAATGTTGAGAAACCCCGATACTTCAAGCTTCCTTTATACTCCGGGCCTTTGAATCTGCAAAACAGTTTTCAAAAACCGAGAAGCAAAAACAAAGTCTTTCCTGTATTTCCACATATACAACTTCCTTTCTTTTTTTTGTTATTCATATTCCATACATCATGCATATAATTAGAATTTTGGGAGAAACAACATCAATTGATAGTCTCAAAAATAAAATAAACCCTAAAAACCCAAAACCCTTTCCAAAACAACACAGAAAGAAGAAGGGAAGAAAACCTTCAACAACTGGCAAGAAATTGGGAAGAAAATACGCGCAATCGATTCATAAAAATCAAGAATAAAGAAGGGAAGAAAAATACCTTCGATTCGAGACAGGTAAGATCGAAAACAAACGATCCAATCGGGCAATGCGAGTTTGCGGGTTTTGAAAGCGGAAGAGCATGCGAAAAATCCACGAATTAAAAATATGAATGGTAAGAATGACGTGGAAATCCGCGTATTTATAAGAAAATTAGTAATAAATACACTTCAGCTCGGCACGTGCCAACTCACCAACCATTCGGCATGAATGCCATGTCAGCATGTTGGAGGGGTCCGAAAACCCGACACGAAGAGATTTAGTGCATTCCGGGTTTCGGGTTTCGGAAAACATAGAGCACAAAACATGAAGTGCTTAGGTGCTACATAGCCCCGAAAACCCGAATACAAAGGATTGAGCGGACTTCGGGAATCGGAGAACATGGCACATAAAACATGTTTTGGAGCATGGATGTTCCGATGCTTTGGGGTTCCGAAAACCCGAATACAAAGGGTCTTCTCAATACAAGGCGGGTTTCGGATTTCGGAAGTCAGATGTCATAAAACATGTTTTGGCTTATGTACGTTCCGATGCGTTGAATTTCTGAAAACCCGATTTCAAAGGATTTTTTCAATACAAGGCGGGTTTCAGATTTCGGAGGTCACGCGACACAAAGCAGGTTTAAACTTAGGTATGTCGAGCTGTTGGTAACACCCGAAAAACCCGATTTTCTTTAAAAGAGGCCATAATGCAAAAATCACTTCGAAAATTTTGTAGGGGTTATCCGATCGTTTTGTCGTGAACTCAAAACGGGGATAACAGCTGGCTCCAGTTGGGGACTTTCTTTGCAATACCAAAGGAAGAGAACTCAGAATCTCTGGTCTTATTCATTAGGCTACGGGGTCAAGAAGAAAACCAAAACAAAACAAAACGAAGAAAGAAACAAAGAAAACCAAAAGCAAACACACAACAAAAAGCAAAATATGTACAATGCAAGAGAGCATCTTGCATTAATGATAGAACAGCTTTAGATGTTGTCCACTGAAAGGAAAAGGGAGTAACCCTCCATCCAGATATGATAGAAGGAAACTATTTTCACCATTCAACTCGTGGATCTTGAAAGGTCCTTTCCATAAAGAATCAAATTTTCCATGCATTCCTTTCTGTTCTCTCCTTTTATCCCAAAGCAACACCAGGTCTCCAATCTGGAAGTTGCGCTGCTTTGACTTTTTATCGAAAATATTCTTCACCCTGCTCTGATGATCTGCTATACGATCAACCACCTTAATTCGCTCTTCTTCTAGCCTGGTTAGGTACATAACCCTCTTTTCAATAGAATTCTGAAAAGCTACATCTTCAACCGCTTTCGCCAACTGCAAGGCCGGCAATTCTACTGAGATAGGAATTTCAGCATCAATCCCGTATAGCAACTGAAAAGGGGACATCCCTATGGCTCGCTTTGGAGTGATCCGATCAGCCCACAATGCATCATACAATGCTTTGTGCCATGTCCTCTGATTTTCTTCTACTAGTTTCCTGATTATAGTAACCAGATTCTTATTGTTGGACTCAGCTTGCCC
This sequence comes from Taxus chinensis, assembly GCA_019776745.2. Lineage (NCBI taxonomy): Eukaryota > Viridiplantae > Streptophyta > Pinopsida > Cupressales > Taxaceae > Taxus > Taxus chinensis. Next base: position 456,007,991 of record CM034154.1, on the reverse strand, counting down.
ATTGCCCTGGGGATAATAATCAGATGAATGGGCCAGAGTAATGCCGAATCCATAACAGAATTCTGTTAATTCATGTGATGAGAAGTTAGAGGCATTATCCGCTACAATCTTATGAGGCACACCAAATCTGACGATTATGTTTTCTTTCAGGAACTTGCAAACAGCTTCAGAAGTTGCTTGCTTGATTGGTACAGCCTCTACCCACTTGGTAAAATAATCTGTAGCAGTCAGCACATAGTTGTGTCCAGCACTGGAAGCAGGATTCAATGTTCCGATAAAATCAATCCCCCATTGGCGAAAAGGTTCTTCAATCACCACAGGCTTCAGAGGAAGAGCTGCTAGCTTGGGACGACCAACGAAATGTTGACAAGCTTCACATTTAGACACCCATTCTGCTGAATCCTGGAAAAGAGTAGGCCAATAATACCTAGCCCGTAAGATCTTATATGCTGTTACAGAGGATGAAAAATGTCCTCCGCATGCTAGGCTATGAAAGGATTCTAATAACTTTTCCTGTTGTGATTTATCGACACAACGCAAGAAGACACCATCAATACCTTTCTTGTATATTGCATTATTCCACAAAAGGTATTTTGCAGATCTTAACTTGACGGTCCTCTTCTCTTTTTGATTTAAATGTGGAGGGAATTCACCATAAGTTAGGAAGAAAGCAATGTCCGTGTACCATTCATCGGTCGTACTCACAAAAAGCACTATAGGCAGCTCTGAAGAGGAGTCTTGAGTCTTTTCATACTCTGCTTCGGTATGATTCTCTGCAATCAATTGACACAGGCCTCTTCCTTGTACCAACTTGGTAGGTTTGATGTCTAATTCGTTCTCCTAAACCTTAGCAATCCAAGTACCTCGTTGGCTTCCCAGCTCTTGTTGAGTTAGAATGGATTTAACAGCAGTATCAGGAACGAGAACGCGAGTATGAGAATTCAGCACATAGTACCTAAAATGCTTCACCGCTCGCACCACCGCATAAGCATGTTTTTCAATCTGCGACATCTTCAATTCATGCTCTTTCAACGGACAGCTCATGAATGCGATAGGAGCTTCAATGCCTTCTCCATTTTCCTGCATCAGGATCGCTGACACTGTGTGGGCAGAAGCATAGCTATACATGATGAAATCTTTCTTGAAGTCTGGACATACTAAGACAGGAGCACAAGCAACTGCCTTTTTGATTTCTTCAAATGCCAGCTTCCCTTCTGTACTCCATCGAAATGGAATTTTACCTTTCATCATTCCAAGGATATCCTTGGTTTTGTCAGCGAAATCGAGGTACAAATCTTCTCAAGAAATTAACCTTTCCGAAGAAAGAATGAACTCCTGTTTTACTTGTGGGCAAGGTAAGGCTCTGAATAGCCTTTACCCTTTCTGGGTCAATTTTAGTTCCTTCTCTGGTCACAATATGACCCAGTAGCTTTCCTTCTGTAACCCCGAACATGGACTTCTTAGGATTCAACGAAATCCCCGTGACGTCTGCATCTTAAAAGTACCTGCTCTAAATGACCATAATGATCACTCCGCTTTTTAGAAAAGACAGTCAAGTCATCCAAATACACGACTATGACCTTGCCCATCAGATCTCTGAATGCTAGGTCCATAGCTCTCTGAAAAGTAGCTCCGGCGTTAATCAAGCCGAATGGCATCCTCCTGTAAGCAAAGGTACCCCATGGGGTCGTGAAAGCTGTCTTGTGTTGATCTTCTGTGGTTACCTCGACTTGATTATATCCTGAAAACCCGTCGAGCATGGATAACATTTCCGATCCAGTTACAGTTTGTAATACCTGATCCATGATAGGCAAGGGATAGTTATCCTTCAGCGAGGACTGATTTAAGTTACGGAAGTCAACACAAATCCGGATCTCGCCATTCTTCTTCCTGACAGGGACAATGTTTGCAATCCAAGTGGAGTGATGGATTGGGAAAATAATTCTGGCATCTAACATTTTCTGGATTTCTGCCAGGATAGTCCCTGAAATCTTCGGATTGTAATGTCTTTGCTTCTGTCTATACGGCTTGACATCAGGCTTCAAAGGAATACTGTGCTGTACATCTTTAGGCTTGAAGGATTTCAAATCTGCATAAGACCAGGCCAACACATCGATGTATTTCTTCAAAAGCGAAGTGAATCTTACCTTCTCTTCAGGAGAACAGCATTTACCGATATTCACCATCCGAGGTTGATCAGATGAACCTAAATTGATTTGATCCACTTCAGAGGAAGAAGCTCCTTCAACTTGCCTTTTGTTTTGGATAAAGCGATCATGCTTGTCAAATAGACCTTCCAGAGAAACCAGACCTTTTGGTATCTTGTTGCCTTTCAGCTGGATAAATTCACCATCAACCTCTTGATATGGATCTGAAATAGTTTCACGAAAGGCTGATTCCGAACCTTCAAAATATAGCTCACTGAAATTGTCAGCCTTTTCTAGAAAAGCCAACACTTGTTGATCATCATTGAACACCTGCCAGTGAGTTGCATTATCTGGGACGCTAGGGCGGTACACAATCTCGATAGAGTACGTGTCTTGCTTGAACTGAGGATGAGGAAGAAGAAGAGATGCAGATACGGCCAAAGAATCAGCCTTGTCATTATAATCTCTTAAAACTACCTTAATAGAAAATGCATCAAAGCATTCTATACTATCCCACACTTTGTTCCTATAATGCCTCAACCGATCATTTTTCACCTGATATATACCCCTGACCTGATTAACAATCAGCTCCGCATCCCCCTGAACCTTGAGATTCCTGATTCCCTTTTGTCTGGCCAATTCTAATCCTAATAATAGGGCTTCATATTCGGCCGTGTTGTTAGTATTATCAAGTTGTAACTTATAAGCTGATGGAAAAAATCTCGGAGCTAGGAGATATGAGAACAACACCAGCGCCTGATCCAGAGGCTGAGCAGCTACCATCAAATTCGAGCGTCCAAATTGCATTGGGATCTTCCTCTTCCACATCTACAATGGGTATCTCTGAAGCCATGAAATAATTCCCAAAGCTAGAATCTTCGAAAAGGATCTGAGCTTTCGGATCATCTGATTTGGTCACCAAATACTTCACCTGTGGTTCAGGATGAAGAACCTGTTGAACCCCTTTGACTGGGATCTTGGCTTTGGTCCAATCCATACTAATCTCTCCTCCGACATCTTTACAAAATCCTCTACCCAAGAGGATACCATAAGCCGCAGGAATGTCAGCAACCAGAATAGTCATTTTCACTCTCTTCTCAGGGAAGGCAACAAATGCAAACTGTGCGTCCTTAATTTGACCAATCAGAGGGACTTGTTTAGTTTCCATGGAATAGCACCGTCCATAATGATTTAGTCAAAGTAAGCCCAAGGTCATGGGCCACTTTTGCGGGCATAACATTATCAGAGGCCCCTGAGTCAATGATGCAATTGCTGAGTTTAAACCCATTTATTAGTAGAGACAAATAAAATGGTTCAATCTTTCCTGAGGAAAAAGTAGAGGTCAGATTATTCTGAGGTGTGGGTTGAGTAGGATTTGGAAGGAGACCTTTTAAAGGTGATGGAATAGCTGCTTTACTTCTGATAAACTTGGCTAGCTTTTCAATGTCTTTTGAAGAAGGATGATCGTAATCAGCAGCATAAGATACATGCTGCAGTAGCAGACAAGCAAGCTGAAAAGCAAGCAACACCTATAGAAGTTCCGGGTAAGTTATTCGACATACCAGTCACTATTCTTTTTGATACAGGAGCTACTGAATGTTTTATTTCTAATAAAATTGCTTCTAAACTTAAAATAAAAGCTGGGAAAATGGATAAATCTTGGACTGTAGAGTATGGTAATAATTCTGTTCATACAGTGAGTATGTGTCTCTTTGGAGCAGTCCTTGATTTACCCAATTTCTCCATGGAAGTTGATCTCTATGTTACACCTTTGGGATCGTATGACATTATTATTGGTGTCAATTGGTTAGCTGACCATAAAGCAAAGGTAGATTGCTATGAAAAGAACATAAAATGTTTATATGATCAGTTGGAATCAGCAGAGATTCAAGGTGTGAAATGGGAAATTTCAGTTAGAAAACTGTCAGCTATGCAGCTTAAAAAGGCTAAGAATAAAGGATGTACTCTTTATGCAGTAAAGATATCTGAATCTTCAGAAGAAGAAGATAGATGGTGATTACATGAAGCAAATTCCACTGTTACAAAGTTTCAGGGATGTTTTTCCTGAGGAATTACCAGGGTTACCACCCAAGAGAGAATTTGATTTTACCATTGAAATCAAGCCTGGAACGGAACCTATTTCCAAGGCGCCTTATCGGATGACTACTACTGAGTTAGTCGAGCTTAAGGTACAGTTATAAGAGCTTTTGTCTAAAAGATTGATTAGACCAAGTGTTTCACCTTGGGGAGCACCTGTGATATTTGTGAAAAAGAAGGATGGAACACTAAGGCTGTGTATTGATTATCGGATGTTGAACAAAGCAACAGTCAAGAACCGATATCCACTTCCTAGGATCGATGATCTGTTTGATCAGATGCGTGGAGCAACGGTTTATTTTAAGATAGACCTTCGATCTGGTTATCATCAGTTAAGGATTAAAGAGGAAGATATTCATAAAACAGCTTTCCGAACAAGGTACGGACATTATGAATTTACAGTTCTACCCTTTGGGTTAACTAATGCACCCGCAACCTTTATGAATTTAATGAACAATATTTTTCAAGAATACCTGGACAAGTTTGTACTTGTATTCTTGGACGATATTCTCATTTATTCTAAAAGTGTTGAGGAGCACAATGAGCATTTGAAGATAGTTTTGGGAATTTTGAGAAAGAGAAAGTTGTATGGTAAGTTATCCAAATGTTCTTTCTTTGATTCAGAAGTTCACTATTTGGGTCATGTCATAAGTAAAGAAGGAATCGTTGTAGATCCTTCAAAACTAGTGGCAATAACTGAGTGGCCTGCACCAAAGAATGTGCATGAAGTAAGAAGCTTCATGGGTCTTGCTGGTTACTATAGAAAATTTGTAAAGGATTTTTCTAAGGTAGCTGCACCAATAACTTCATTGCAGAAGAAGGATAAGAAATTCATGTGGAATGACAAGTGCGAAGTGGCTTTCAAAATTCTGAAAGACCAGTTGACTTCTGCACCTATATTGGCTGTACCAGACCCTAATGGGAATTTTACTGTTGTAACGGATGCTTTTGGGGAAGGCCTTGGAGGTGTTTTGTTACAAAATGATCAGGTCATAGCTTATGAAAGTAGAAAACTTAAGTTACATGAGCTGAATTATGCCCCTCATGATTTGGAACTTGCTTCCATTGTTCATGCACTTCAAGTCTGGAGACACTATTTACTTGGAAAACCTTTTGAGTTGAAAACTGATCACCTGGGACTGAAATATATTTTTACTCAGCCCAATCTGAATGCCAGACAAAGAAGGTGGTTAGAATTTTTATCACAATATGACTTTGATATTAGCTATATCAAAGGGAAGGAGAATAGAGTAGCTGATGCTCTAAGTCGTAGGAGGCACATTTCTGCTCTTATAACATTGAGAACTCAGTTTAAAGATGAGGTAAAAAAAGTGCCTCAGAATCAGATGCATACTTCCAGCAAGTAAAAGCAGCGCTTGCTGCAGAACCTAAGGATAAAAGGTATGAAGGTTTTCATTTTGATAATGAAGGAATCTTGCATTATGAAAATAGGGTATATGTACCTGTGCTGAATGATTTGAGAAATAAGTTGTTAGTTGAATTTCATAATTCACCTTTCTCTGGACACACGAGGGTATCACAAAAATGCTAGCTGATTCGAAACAGCAATACTTCTGGAAAAGTATGAAAAAGGATGTGATAAAATTTTGTGACTCATTGCCTGGAATGTCAGCGGGTGAAGGCAGAGCATATGCACCCTGCTGGACTGTTATATCCTCATAACATACCGCAGTACAAATGGCAAGTAATAACCATGGATTTTGTACAAGGACTACCTATGTCCAGGAATAAGCATGATGTTATCCTGGTAGTTGTAGATAAACTGACTAAGGTAGCTCATTTCATCGCTGGAAATCTAAAGGATGATTCACCAGTGCTGGCCAAGAGGTTCGTACATGAAATTTTCAGATTGCATGGTTGTACCAGAATTGATTATATCTGACAAGGCATCCTGAATGACGTCAGGTTTGGCAAAAAGCTTAACGCAGCCCTAGGAACAAAACTAAACTTCAGTTCTGCATATCATCCAGAAACGGATGGGCAAACTGAGAGGGTAAATCAAGTGTTGGAGGACATGTTGCGAATGTATTGCATGGATCAACAGTATAAATGGGAAGAGTATCTTCCATTAGTTGAGTTCGCATACAACAACACTTATCACTCATCTCTTAAGATGGCACCATTTGAAGCACTTTATGGAAGAAAGTGCAGAACCCCTGTAAGTTGGGACAGTGTTGAGGATAGAGTGGTAATTGGACAAGAGATTCTCACAGAAATGGAACAGCAAGTTAAGTTGATTCGTGAACGATTAAAGGAAGCAGCAGATAGACAGAAGAGCTAGGCTGACCTTAAGCGGGTTGATAGAAAGTTTGAGCTTGGTGATAAGGTTTTCCTACGTGTTAAACCCAGAAAGAGTTCTATAACTTTTGGCAAGGCTGCCAAGTTGTCACCACAATTTGTGGGACCTTTCGAAATTGTCAAAATAATCAATCCTGTAGCTTATTGTTTAGCATTGCCACCTGCTTTATCTCGCATGCATGATGTTTTCTATATTTCTTTGCTTAAGAAGTACGTTTCAGATCTGTCACATGTTTTAAATTGGAATTCCTTGCAGGTCCAAGACCCAGGAATAATCATGGTTAAACCCACACGAGTACTGGAAACTTGCCAATTGCATTTAAGAAATCGTGATATACAGCAATGTAGGGTCCAGTGGGACCAGTTTAGCGAAGAAAGTGCAACTTGGGAAAACCTGGAAGAGATGAAAATTGCTTTTCCTTCTCTTTTTGCAATAGAATGAAAACTGTTGACAAAGATATACTTTTATGAACTGATTGTTTTTAAGTATTTATGAAAGCCAGATTAAGGTAGACTTTATTCAGGTTGAATAAATGTGTTGTGACATTGATTTCTGAAACTATTTAATATGGAAGTAGTCACATTGTTTGTGTACTAATAAATTGATTGACCTGAAGGTTAATTTAATATGTAATTCATCGGGACGATGAATCTTTTTAGGAGGGAAGCATGTAACACCCTGAACTGTTGTTACTTGCTCCTAATCATTCAAGTGTTGATATGTGATTTCTTGTAAAAGGATGTGTTCCTCGATTCAGAAATCATGCTTGATATGTACTGAATTTCTTGCAGATTGCAGATCTTGACTGAGTCAGAATATGATTAGACTCTTTTATTTATTTCATTTTGTGTCTGAATATTAATCTGATCATGGAATGAATTATAGAGATATTCATCTATAATATCTAGACTTGGATCAGTGGAATTGATCCAAGTAATGCTTTAAATCTGTTTGTGATAAATTAGATCATAGACCTTGAACAGGTTGCAAGGTATGGAAGCATTTATTAAGCTGGTCAGGAGTATGACTCAGGCTGATCTTGAGAAATGAATTGGTTCTCGATATGGAGGTATATCTGGAAGGTCTCGGACGTGGACCAAGTAATAATCCTGTCATGTATATTCCTGTAGCCTAACGGCTGTATAGGAGTGAATCCTGTTCGGAGATGCATGATTTTGGGTCTTTTCTTGGCATATAAAATGTTATACCTTACTGGAATTATTAATGGTTAGTAACCTAAAAAACTAAAACCTAACCTAGGGGTTAGATTATTGTTAAGCTAACCTAGACCTAGGCTATGTGTTAATATCCTAAGTTAGTATCTATGTGTAAATTGGTTAGTATGGGTATTACCCTAAATTCTAACCTAAGATGCTAACCTAACTAATGAGGAGATTATGAAGGGGCCTATGGAAGGGGGGTGCGAACCATGGGTGGCGTTTTCTATGGCAATTAATGCTGGGGATAAGGATGAGGGACAGGTCATGGTGGAGGCTTAAGCGGCGGCTAACCTATGCAGACGTGGTAATTTGCTAAGTTTGGAAATGAACTTGAGTTTTAGTTGGATTGTCGCCAATTTTGGCGGTCGGTGGAAGTTGAGTTTAAGTGGGAAAGTTGGTGTAATGGCATTCAATATTCTCGGAAGTTGAGCTCGGAACTCGCGAGAAGGCATGCAAACGGGAAAATTGTGGGTTTGTTTGGCTTGTCGCGATTTTCGGTCTTCTCTCTCTCTCTGCTTGTTTACTGGTTCTTCGCACCAGTTCTCCCTGTGTTGCAAGGCAAGAATGAATTTCTCTAGCTCTTTTCTCTGTCATGGAAGATATATATGTGATGGAGACAGTGAAATTTTGTTGGTCGCTTTATCTTGGAAAAAGAAAAGGAAGTTTGAGCTCTTCCAGTGGTCTGCTTCGGAAATTTGATCAAAAAAAAAATACAGGCATGTTAGGCCCTAACCTTTAAATATCTTGTTGTCTTTCAAGTGATTTCATTAGAAAAACTCTGTTCAAATGTTTTTGAGAAAATAAAGGATTTTCTATGGAGATCTTGTTTAAATTTTGGTACTGTATCTCTTCTGGTTCGATTTTTCAATTTCCTCTAGATGGGTGTTTGTTAAAATCAAATTGTGGCTCTATTCCTTTGTGTATTCTTTCTGGTTTAAATATATGAGATATTTATATGTAAAGAGCATGAATGCTCGGCCTGTTTGGCGTGAGCCCAAAGAATATACTTGTGTTGAGAATAGACCACTATATGTTATTGATTTGTGGTCGCTGTTTCTTGTTGTGGAAACTGTATGGAATGATTTTGATGGATACTGTAAGATTGATCAGAATTATTACTTCTTTGGAATATTTGTCGTGGTTTTTGTTGACAGTGTATAAGGATACTTTTTGGGTTTTCATTGTCTTCTAATTTTTGCTAGGAACAGGTAACTGTTGTGTTACCGTAGTTTATACGACCTAGCGGAAGTTGTTTTCCTTGTTATTGTGGTAACGGGATTACTTGTTGACTGTGTATAATATAGATACATCTGTACTTTATTTTATCGACTCAGTGGAGTCCATGATTGAATCGTATAATTCTATCTATTGCTGAGAATGTAGATTCATCCATAAGTTTTGTGAATTGATTTTCGTGGAAGCCTGGTAAGAAGAAACAGGTCTTTTGATCACCGTTATTTGAATGAATAAAGGATATAGACTTCCTAGGTATGCATTTGCATTTCCTTGTGTAAACTGTTTGAAAGTTTCGAAGCGGCTCAGTTGATTTATTTTCTTTGAAAGGGGTATTCGATTTGCTTACACTTGTTTTTATTCTGAATGTTTTCCATAGCTGGCATAGAAGAATTCATCACCAATTTCATAGTACACTACTGTAGGGTTCAGCGGATTGGGTATAAACCCGTTGACAGTATACAGCGTGTGCATATATATGTATATATTTACAATCGTTGTAATCTGAATGACTATGAGGAGTCGATTGTATGTTTTATATTTGAATCTTATTCAAGTTGAATATATTTAAATAGTTGGTGATTGTTGAACCTGCGAATTGAAGGAATAACACGTAATAGACCTCTGTTATTTTTGGGAATTACTCTTGTGTTGCATGGGTTTTGTGGTACAGAATCTTAGGTGAACATTTACGTCTTCGACCTGTACAAATTTGTGTAAAAAGATTGGCAGAGTTCAGTCGGGTTCTTGGTGTGAAATCAGAGATTAATTTGTTTGTCTGATTCTTATTATGCTTCGTTGATGAATATCAGTATGAATTCATATGCATTTGCTTGAATTGTTACCCTCCGTTTGAATCATTTGGAATTCTGGAAAGGTAGCTGGTACTTCTGTCTCTTTCTGAACTTGACATTGGACACTGTCTTTGTCACTGTTTGAGATCCTTGGGTATGGGATGACTGTTTCGTGTTCTGACCTTGTTTGGGTAAGTCGCGAATACCACACTAAGACTTGCATGCGCCAAGGTAAGGATCGATTGGTTGTATTCATTTCTTTTTACTTCAGTCCGAATTTGACTGAGCAAGAACAAGTATGCTATGTTCCTTTCCATTTATTCAGTCCGATTTGACTGAGCATGATTTGGAAATACTGTATGGTCAACATAGCATAGTCCCTAGGAAACCTCAAATTGCTTGATGAATAAGGTTGTTGTTTTCAGCGATACGCTGTAGTTTCTTATTTTCAACTTGTGTCAAAGCCTTACGTGTAAAAGGAACTAGCATTGGGCTTAGGGGTTGATACATGAATTGCTGATGTGTTAGTTGCTGTATAGGAGTTTGTTGTGATGTTCTAGTTTCGTGATTAGAACAGTGATCTTACTAAGCGTGCTCGGGGTGGGGGGTGGGCGGGCGGGGGGGTTTGTTGGTGGTCGTGGACTTGGGGGGGGGGGTTGCCCTGTCATCCTTTCCGGCCGCTCCCTTACCCGGGGGGCGGGGGGGGTGGGGTGGGGGATGTGGCCGGAGGGGGCGAGAGGGGGGTTGTCGTTGGGCCGTTGGTGGCGCGACGGCGTGTGGGGGCTGCGTGTGGGTGGCGCGCGTGGGGGGGAGTTGTTGGGCGGTGTTGGGTGTTGGGGGGCGGGGGGGGGGGGGGGGGGGGGGGGGGGGGGAGGGGCGGTTGTCCGGGGCGTCGGGGTGTGGGTCGGGTGGGGGGCGGGTGGTCGTGTTGTGGGGGGCGGGAGTTGCGGGGGGACGCTTGGGGGTGGTGCCGGGACGGGAGGGGGGGGTGGGGCGGGGGGGGGGGGCTGGGCGCGTTTTCGGGGTGTGGGGGGGGCTCGGCGTGCGGGGTGGGGGTTGGGAGGGGGAGGGGCGGCCGGTGGCTGGGTCGGCAAGCAGAGGGGGGGTTTGATGCGTGCTCGAGGGGGCGGGAGGGCTGGGGCGGGGCGGTCGGGGGTGGTGGTCTGGGATGGTGGGAGTGTGGGTGGGGGGCGGCGTGGGGGGGGGCGTGGGGGGGGTTGGGGGGTGCAGTGGGGGGTTGTCGAACGGGGGGTGGGGGGGCGTGGCGGCGGTAAGGCGGGGGGTGGGCAAGTGGGCGGGGGGGGGGCTGGGTGGTCCGTTGGGGGCGAGAGGGGGTGGGGGGGTGGGGGGGGTGAGGGTGGGGGCGGGGTGGGGGGGGGGGTGGTGTGGGTGGGTGTGGGGTTGGTGTTTTTTTTGGTGTTGTGTCTTGTTCTGTTTTTTTGTGTTTTTGGTTTTTTTTTTTTTTTTGTTTTTTTTTTTATTTTTTGTTTCTCCTCCCCCCCCTGTTTTTTTTTTTTTTTTTTAGAACAGGATCTACTGGGGCTGTCTAACTTGTTCATTTATTTACTGGTTGAATGTTTTCATAGGTGAAGATGGTACAGTGATGAATTTATGTGAAAGGAAGTATGAATGGATTGGTTCTTTCTCTTCCTTTATTTCATATTTGTTGATATTTGTCTAACAGTGGGAAATTTTTTTGTAGCATTTTGGTAGAATCCCGAATTGTTATGTTATTTCCCTTTTGGAAGAATGAAACAATCTGACTAATGTTGTGATTTGGATTCAATGTTTGTTTGTATACATTCGTTCCTTGATTTTTAATATTTGATGAAATATTAGAAAGTGATTAAGACTATTTTGTAACAATGATAGAGTTACATATTTGTAATCATTTTGTATTACAAGGACATAGTCTGAATATGTTTACTTATTTGGATATTTGATCTCATTTAAACAGGGTGTTTAATGAAAACAATTGATGGATTGCAATTGTTTTAAAAGTTAGTGCTTATCATGCTCAGTTCATTGAACTGACTCATGTTGACTATTTTTGCAGATGGTTTCCGTAAGAGGTAAAAGCAATGCAGATCTGACAGGCTGATCAGATTGTTTATTTGATTTATAATGAATTACAGCTTGATTTTATAGATGTACTATATGAGAAAAGATGTTTCTTTTCTGTTAGCATTATATCAAGTATGCTGTTGCATAAAATGTAATTGTATAGTTTTGAAAGGAATGGAAATAAGTGTTTGATACTTATGTGTTGTATTCTATTTCTGAAAGTTGACCTTCTTCGGTTTAGGTAACGAAGGGGCATTGTTATCATTGTATAATATGGATGCTTTTGTGATTAACAATGAAAGCTTGCATGAAAATGAGATTGAATTCTTATGAGTGTTTAGTAGTTCTAATTTGTTCTAGCAAAAGCAATATTGGATTTAAATAATTGCCTTTCTAGAAGATAGGTTAAAAATGAGCCTAAGGAGAACACTAAACAAGCTGGATTAAATTACTAATCCCTAGTCCTAAGTATGACAGGACAATATTAAATTGGATTCTTAATCATTTATATCTTTATACTAGAAAGTATGATATAAATTCAGTTAAGAGAACTGATATTCAATCAAATGGAGTTCAGTTGGCAATCTCAAGCAAAGGTTATGAGATACTGTCCGATTCTGTTGCTTTAGAATCAGGTGTATTCTAATGACTCCTTGATGGGAACTTGACCGTAATACCTCTACCATGTAATGGGTTTTAATAGAGGAGGGTCGTCTTAAGACAAAGAATCCAGGGATTTGGAAAGGCTAACCTTAGGGAAAAGTCTTTAAAAGTGATTTAAACTCAAGTGCGTAACGCTTGTTACTGAGTAGATCTTTTCGAGGCGGATTTAAAGGTTGACGACATAAGTCAACTGCAGAGTTGTACCTCCGAGAAGATTAGGATCTTCTTGAAGTTACAATAATGCAGATGACTTATGGCGACACCCTTTGCATTGATCGCTAAGATTTACACTTGATTTCGCACGAGTTACCCTGGGACCGATTGAGAACGTGGTCATGTTATAAGGCTGCCTAGGAGATTCGGGGTATCATGACACACTGGTTGAACTGTAACGTTGAACCAGTATGTCATCATAACCCTAATCCTCGTGGTCATCCATATAACATTATCACCTTGTTAATCTGCCTCCAAGTGATTCAGTTGTGAAAGGAAGGACTGACAGTAGCCAGTATAAGACATTCTATATAACATATGAATGGGGTGAAGGACGTATTCCAGATTGACGAGTATGCCGTTAAGGAATACGAGACATGAACAGTATGTTTCAAAATCTTTGGCCAAAGTATCGCAAGATGCTGATTGCATTGTCCTAATTCACCTAGTCTAAGGGATGAGATGCTGATGAATAATGGTAACAATTATTCAGTTAGATTCCTTGGACAGAGCATTCTGAATCCTAGATTAGGGAAGAGAACTGCAAGAGTAATGTGTTAAATAAAAACACTGGCTCTTATTACTCATGAATAGATCGGTAGATTACCGAGTCATGGAATGAATAGATCGGAGGTACTCCGAGTCATTACAGCTGCATATGGTTGTCTGTTATATAAATGGTTATTTGAATTGTGAGTTCTAAATTATGTATTTAGAACCAGTATGCAATTATAAAAAAATAAAATAAAATAAATTTTTTTTGACTTGTTCTATTGTCTAAAATGAGGATGTTACAAAAATGAGGTGCTTCAACTAACTGTCTCAATAAAAGAACCCTGCTTTTATGAAACGACAGTAAGACATCAATCACGAAATAGGCACAAAAGAAAGATCAGCATAACAACTGAACTATCAAAATATCATCACAATCAGCCAAAGGAATGCTGTCCCATTTCCACATAATAGCTACAAGTCTTAATTCACAATATTTACACAGTTAGAAATATAAATAGCTTACTGCTGATATAACACACTGTTATCCTTTCCACGCTTTTCATTAATAATAAATGCAAAGGATGAAACTAACTGAAATGTAAACCCATTACTTTCCTTTCAGTTCGTGCATCATATTAGAATCCAAGCAATCAAGCACAGACAAGAAAGTGAATAACAATGCATATAGTCGCCCATATCCAAGCACTACAAGATTCGTTATCAACGAATTATAGATTTCCAACTGAATGAAAGAAGAACAGATCATTTTTCCAAATCATTCATCCATGTTCTTATTTCTTTCCACATGACTATCCTAACAATGGAATCCAAACGAGAGACAAATCAAGATAACAGTTCAGAGTGAAACTTACAAAATCCATTCGGAATTCACTTTCCGGCAGCAAGAATAATTTCATTTATAATCCTTTTAAAATGAAAACAGGGAAGAATTCATCATCCATATCCATATTTCATTTGAATCAGGTTCATATGAAAACCCGAAACAGGTTAGTACAACATTGTTTATCATAGATCAAATAGTATAAGGATGCATACTATATATTTACCGTACTAAAAGAAACCATATTTCTTTCACTGTATGCTAAACAGATAAACTATTATATAACCATGCAGTCAATTAATCACATGATTTCCTAATCCTATGAACGTATCCCGTTCAAAATAACATTTTATTCATTACTGTTACCTACAGCAAGTCCAATAATCACCTGACTACGAATTTCACCAAGTCAGAACAGTAGACAGAAGAAGAATTCATTTCCCTATAATTTCATTAAGAAACAATCATTTTGTTCGGAATGAAATAAAAACACCCAAATCGTGTGTATCTTAGCATGACAGCTCAACTTATAAAGATAACAGAACAATCATTCTCATTGAAAAGCAAACTCACATAGCCTGTACAGCTTCAATCCAATATACCACAAATAATGAATATCCAATTCGAGTTCTATCTCGATCAACCGTTAACTCCAAAAACAACATTCTCCATTTTCTTAATGAGGTACAGAACTCAAAATATAATATTCATATATCAATACCTCTATAAAGGCAAACCCGCATAGGGTGTTAATTGCGTAAGCTTGGTACAGTCATAACAGACTCAGAAAAAAAGCTAATTCCCATATTTTCCATTTATTTACAAAGAAATCCAAGTCAAGTTCGCATTCACAAGACAGTTCAAATTAGAAGGTCAAACCAAAACTACAAGACGCAATGGAATCAACTTTCCATCACAACAAGAAGAAAATATAATCATTCATTGCACAAAATACAAAACCAATTTGTAATCGTGTCTATAGTTCGAACAGGAAGACCGAACATCATCATTAAAACACTATAAAACCATCCTATCCTCACAACAAGGAAGAACACAATTCATTAATAAGTTCAGAAGGAAAAACAGTTAACTTTTCCTACTTTCATGAATACCCTTGATACGTATTCGTTCATTTCCTATATAAGAAAAGGCACAACAATGAAAATATTGTTACTACTTCATTCAAATCGAGTTCAAATACTCATAGAAAACCCAAATGACATTTCCATCAAAATCCAAAACAGTAGAAGGAAAAGGATCCATTTTCCTAAAAATTTCAATAAGAAACAACTTCAACAACTATTGCTTCTTCCTTCCAGTTTGTTAGCAAAAGAACGATGGTTTCAATAGTGAAAACAACTCATATAACATGTACAGTCCCATGATACACATGACGAATTCCCCATTACTGTCAAACAAACCAGCACAACATGGAGGTGTTTCCACTCAATTAAAATGCAAGGATAGATAAATCACAACAACAAGAAAACAATTTTACCCCATCATTTCCAAAAATGACAGCAAGGGTCAACGAGCCCAAATCATAGCAACATAACACAATTGTATTTCCACTTCTTTTTTTTTTACATGCAAAGGCAGTTCCAACACAACAACAAGGGAATGATTACACAATAAGGAATCGATCACACAGCCTGTTCCAATTTCACATAACACGAAAAGAGAGAGAGAATATCTATTTCAATCCACCATACTGTCAACTACCAATACAGTAATTCATATTCCAACTCGATTCGTGCAAAAACAAATCAAGGCTGAGCAACCAGAAGCGATTCTTTTTATCATTTTCAAAAAAAAAAAAAAGCAAGAATCAACAAAATCCAAATCAAATCAACCCGACAACAATCACACAATCCAAACCCAAGAGCAAGGTTGTTTTAATGAGACACTTAAACAAAGCAAGAATTTTTAAAGAGAAGGGCTTAACATGCTTGTAATCTCTTTTCCATAAATCGAAGAAAGCTTCGTTTTCCGAGTTATTTCCTTCCACAGCGGCAGCAAAAACTTCCCAACACTCCTTTCTTCTTCAGGCTCAGCAACAGCCTTAAAATTTCCAAGAACAGTGTCAAATTCCAAGAGCTGGTTCGACTGAACCAGACCAGAAAAACCAAATGCAGAGCAACTTTGCAAAAGCCCGAATCCACAAAATGAAAATCAAAATTCCCTCATACACTTTCCAAGGCGAGCTGGTTGCGGGGACTAAGAATAATCAATGCATTAAAGGCTCCACCTTTTCCTAACTTCCCATGCCACTGCCAACTTGAGTTGGCGAACTCTAAATTTCAAATTTCCCATGCAAAACCGAATTTGGCTCTATCTCCACATAGATACCTCCATTTCTTACCTACCCCGCCAAAACTAGCACTGTCCACGTATGGACTTTCTATTAAATGCTAATGAATACCCTCCTTCCATCCTTATCCTTTCCCTCCAAGGGTCTGTGCGCCCCTTTAGATCAGGATTAGTTTAGGTTGCATATAGTGTTCAACCTAGGTCTTAGTTTAGCCTTAGGTTATTAGGGCTTAGGTCTATTTTTCCCTCTCTTTTTTTGTAATTTAAAAATCCACTTAGGATAGTAGTTTAGGATGCATGTTAGGACTTAGGATTAGTTTAGGGTTTTAATTCCTACTAACCACTAACACCAAACAACTTCCATCCAGCCTTCCAACTAACATTCACGTTAATGCAGAGCAGGACATTCCGTCCTTTGGATCACGTGTCAAGGCCACCCGTGTCCAGGCATTTCTTGCCTCATGAGGTCCCAAGTTCGATAGTACAGGGTTCAAAAATCGAACCCCTGTCGTTGGCATTTACGTGCCAGCTGCTTATACCTGCAATCAGGCACTGCACATTCATATCAACCTCTGGTTCTGTTCAAGAGTAAATCGACATAGAAATCACAAGAAGCCCTCAGCATAATTTGGATCAATGAAATTGATTCAAGGTGTGCTGTCAATCAGCAACGAGAGTTTAGCAAGTATACAAAAAAATTTCATCACATCAGCAAACACGCAAGTACAATAACTGCTGTCCTATACAATAAATCACAGCATGCAAGAATCCAAGTTAGCAACACATTCCTTTAAGATCAGAGTTTATCTTAACATGTTTTCCTTCATTCCAGCAGTTATAAAAGCATGAAAAACTTTCACCAAGATAACATAAAAAATCAGAGCATTACAACGTATTTCTTAAGCAAAGAAATATGAAAAACATCATGCATTTGTGATAAAGCAGGAGGTAATGCTAGACGATAAGCTACAGGGTTGATTATTTCAACAATTTCAAAAGGTCCCATGTAACGTGGTGACAACTTGGCAGCCTTGCCAAAAGTTATTGAGTTCTTTTTCGTCTTAACCCGAAGAAAGACCTTCTCACCAAGTTTATAATTCCTATCAACCCGCTTTAAGTCTGCATAACTCTTCTGCCTATTAGCAGCCTCCTTTAGATGTTCCCAAATCATTTTGATTTGTTGTTCCATTTCCTTGAGGATTTCTGGCCCAATTACCTCTCTGTCCTCTACGTTGTCCTAGCTAACAGGGGTTCTACATTTTCTTCCATACAATGCTTCAAAGGGCACCATTTTTAAAGAGGCATGGTATGTATTATTGTAGGCAAATTCAACCAGCGGAAGATATTCCTCTCATTTATACTGCTGGTCCATGGAATACATTCTTAACATGTCCTCTAAAACTTGATTGACTCTCTCGGTCTGTCCATCTGTCTTCGGATGATATGTAGAGCTGAAGTTTAATTTAGTTCCCAAGGCCGCATTAAGCGTTTGCCAAAACCTTGATGTCATCCTCAGATCTCTGTCCGATATGATCAATTCAGGTATTCCATGCAATCTGAAAATTTCATGTACAAATCTTCTTACTAACATTGGTGCATCGTCTTTCAAATTACCAGCAATGAAGTGTGCCACTTTGGTTAATTTGTCGACAAAAACTAGGATGATATCATGCTTGTTCCTTGACGTAGGCAATCCTTGAACGAAATCCATCGTTATCACTTGCCATTTATACTGTGGAATGTTGTGGGGATACAATAATCCAGCGGGATGCATATGTTCCACCTTAACACGCTGACATTCCAAGCAGTGTGATAAAAATTCCACCACATCCTTTTTCATTCCCTTCTAGAAGTATTGCTGCTTAAGATCAGCAAGCATTTTCGTAATGCTAGGGTGTCCATAAAAAGGTGAATTATGAAATTCAGTTAACAATTTCCTTCTTAAATAATTTTCCAAGGGTATATAGACCCTGTTTTCGAATCTCAGAATTCCTTCGCTATCAAAGTGATATCCTTTATACTTCACATCCTTTGGATATGCAGCGAGTGCTGTTTTAACTTGCTGGAAATAAGGATCTGATTCCAAGGAATCTTTCACCTCATCCTTAAACTGAGTTCTTAACGTTATAAGAGCAGAGATATGCTTCCTTCGACTCAGAGCATCTGCCACTCTATTTTCCTTTCCTTTGATGTAGCTTATATCAAAATCATACTGAGATAGAAATTTTAACCATCTTCGCTGCCTTGCATTCAGATTTGGCTGAGTAAAAATATACTTCAACCCCAGATGTTCAGTTTTTAACTCAAAAGGTTTTCCTAAAAGGTAATGCCTCCACATTTTAAGTGCATGTACAATGGCAACGAGCTCTAGGTCGTGTGGAGCATAATTTTGTTCATGTAACTTAAGCTTTCTGCTTTCATAAGCTATGACATGGTTATTCTGTAACAGAATACCTCCAAGGCCTTCTCCCGATGCATCCGTTACAACCATAAAATTTCCATTTGGATCTGATATAGTTAAAATAGGTGTTGTATTTAACTGTTCCTTTAAATTTTTAAAGGCAGATTCACATTTGTCAGTCCAGACAAATTTCTTATCCTTCTTTTGCAGTGAAGTGATTGGGGCAGCAATTTTTGAAAAATCCTTAACGAACTTTCTATAATATCCTTCCAAGCACATGAAGCTTCTTACTTCATGCACGTTCTTAGGCACAGGCCACTCAGTTATAGCTATGATCTTTGAAGGGTCTACAGCTATCTCGTTCTTGCTTATAACGTGTCCCAAATAATGCACCTCTGCATCATAAAAGGAACATTTAGATAGTTTGCCGTACAACTTCCTCGTTCTTAAAACTTCCAGCACTATCCTTAAATTTTCTTGGTGCTCTTCGACATTTTTAGAGTATATAAGAATGTCATCTAAGAATACAAGCACAAACTTGTCTAGGTATTCTTGAAAAATATTATTCATCAGATTCATGAAGGTGGCAGGTGCATTTGTCAACCCAAAAGGTAACACCGTGAATTCATAATGCTCGTACCTTGTTCTAAAAGCTATTTTATGAATATCTTCTTCCTTTATTGACAACTGATGATACCCAGATCAAAGATCTATTTTTGAATAGACTGATGCTCCACACATCTGGTCAAACAGATCATCAATCCTAGGAAGTGGGTATCTATTCTTAATAGTTGCCTTGTTCAACATTTTGTAATCAATGCACAGTCTCAATGTACCATCCTTTTTCTTTACAAAAATTACCGGTGCTCCCCAGGGTGAGATGCTCAGTCTTATCAGCCCCTTAGTCAAAAGTTCCTGTAATTGAGCCTTTAACTCTACCAACTCGAGGGTGGTCATTCTATAATGTGCCTTAGATATGGGTTCAGTTCCTAGCTTGATTTCTATTGCAAAGTCAAACTCTCGTTTGGGTGGAACACCTGGTAATTCCTCCGGAAATACATCACTAAAATCCCTTAATAATGGATATCTTTCCATGAAATCATTATCCTCCTCAGCATTTTCTATCATTTTTACTACATACAAGGTGTAGCCTCTATTTTTAGCTCTTTTTAGTTGCATAGCTGTTAGTTTTCTAACTACAACTTCATGCTTTACACCTTGAATGACTGTTGCTTTCTGCAGGTCATTAAAACAACAAATTTGTTTTTCATTATAGTCGAACTTTGCCTTATGTTCTACCAACCAGTTAACTCCAATAATGATATCATATGATCCTAAAGGAGTGACATACAAGTCAACTTCGGTGGAGAAACTAGGCAAGTCAAGAATTGCCCCAAAAAGGAACATTTTGACTGTATGGACAACATTATTCCCATAATGCACTGTCCATGTCTTATCCATTCGTTCATCCTTTCTTTTTAATTTCATTTCATGTTTAGTAGATATAAAGCATTCAGTGGCTCCAGTATCAAAAAGTATGACTACAGGTGTACCGAATAACTTACCCAGAACTTCTATAGGCGTAACTTACTTTTCATCTTGTCTATTAGCCACCGCAATGTGTATCTTATGCTGCTGATCGTGATCATCCTTCTTCAAAGGATAGTGACTCGCATAGTGGTCTTTTCCATAGTTGAAGCATCCTCCAACTAGCCCTTTCCTAGGCTCAAATTTGTTACCATCTTTAAAGTTATCATTTTGGCTCCCATAGGGCTTTTGTCCATTGCCACTAACTTTTGTGAAGCTACTCCGCACACTATTTGCAGGTTTTTTCATTACAGATTTATTTTTGTTATCTACAACAAATTTTTTTTTCACACTAAACCTTTTCCAAGGCCCCCTTTTGGGTGCGAGAGATGAAGAAGAATTGGGAGTCTTCTTCCTTATCTCTTCCCTATGGGAAGAAATTGCTCTCAATTTTTGTTCCTGTCTTATTGACTTTTCGACAACTCCTTCCATGGTGGTTAGACCGTGGACATCCACTTCACCACCAATGATGGGATTTAGTCCCATTATGAACTTTCGTATTCTGAACTTCTCGTCAGCTTGGTACTGCGTGTAGACACCAAATTTGTGTCTTACGACCCCCTGTGCCCCGCATCTCATTTTGCAACCTAACCTCATCACCTAAACCTTACACAATTATTTATTAATTACCTTATAATTAATAAATCCACATCGCCATACCTGCCACCTCATTTCTCCACCTCATCATAACCTAGTCTTAACCCTAAACTAACCTAATTAAGACCTATAACTTGGTCCACATCCACACCCATTACTAATTACTCCTCACTTGCACCTAAAACCAACCTCATAATGACTTGACCAAGCCCGCGACTAATCCCTCCGGAGAAAATGAGGGAAAGCTGGCTATTTTACCAAAAATAGCCCGCTTTGACCTGACCGACATTGGTTCCTACTCGACCATTGTCGGTTGCGTAACTACCATCGGTTCCCTGTAAATGACCACCTCCAACCAAAAACAAGGGATTGGATTTTCATTTGATCGGGAGGAGGAGAAATCATTGAAAGGATTTGGATTTGCTTGGCCGAATAGAGACAAGTGAAGAAACAAGAAGAGTTTGTAGAGAAGGAAATCAAGCCCAAGACTGTAACTGAATAACTAGAGCCTAGTGACACTCATCTGAGCATCAGAAGAGGAGATAGCACATCTTGGATTGTCAGATCATCCTACTTGAGCCCTGTCTTCGTCATCACAGTCGTGGAACCTGCATCTTCATCAGGAACAAGTAAGCAGTGTCTTGTATGTTTCTAAGCACCATTTCTTGAGCCTGTGGATTGATAGTAATTATAAACTCATTCCTAGATCTACCACCTACCAGCACCCTGCACTTAACCTTCATCCATACATCCTTGTATTGCCCAGAAGACCATTTTATCACACTCTGAGTCTTCCCTGTCCTCTCACTATTCCCCTCAGCCATCCGCTAGTCTTAATAACCCCACAATCACCCTGCAACCAACCTCTATCCAGAAGCACCTAGATTACTGACCCTACTGGTGTCGGTTATCCCCTACCGGTAGCGGTTCTCTAACCGCGGTCGGTTATCCAGTGACCGGCATCGGTCACTGTGACTTATACCCCAAAACCTTCCTCTCGCCTATTTGTCACCTAACAACCTCAGGTCCAGTCTGGTTTATCCCTGTAACTCAACCTGAATGTATCAACGACCAGTAACCGAACAAACAATGTGACTCTTTATTATTGATAGTTTAGCCTCTATTGCTTTGTAATGAGATACCTAAATCATGATTTTGTAATAGATTTCTTTGTTATCATTTGTGTTAATTCGTATTAAAAGGGGAACTGACCACCTTCGAAAGGAAGTTTTATATTTCCTGGGCCCAAGGAATTTCCCTCATTTATTGTCTAATCAAAATCGGGTGGTCTTGTATTCTTATTTGCAGGTAGTCCTTCCAAGACAAAAAGGAGTTCTTCGCAATCAACCTGATCTCTCTCTCTACGGTACGCGCAAGCCTCACCCTCTCGACATTCAATAGGTATTCCTCCTAGCCCTAACCCTTATATGTTTCTAAAAGGAATGAAAGGATAGAAGCAACTCTATTCCCAAAAGCTGAAACATTCCGTGCAAAACATTTTGGCACACCCGGTGGGACCCATTTCAGGTTTCTTTAATTCTTGCTTGCTTTCATATAGGGAGCATACCTGCTGTTTTCTTCTTCTAAAGATATTCACAAGGTATTTTGTTATTTTGGTAAAAGAACTGGCCTTGCTTTTACATCTTTGCATTAGTGAAAGTCATCTCTTTTGCTTCATCGAATATCATTTTCAATTTGGGATTAAAACACGTGCATCACATTCTTGCTTGCTGTTTTCAATTCTAGTGAACATAGATTAAGTAACAGGTCATACACGTGGGGGTGATATCCACAGTATTGACAAGAAATTAATCTTACTTTCACTGCACAACACATACTAAATCACTTCACAATTAACGCAATAGCTCAAAACATCCCCCCTTTTTCCGCGGTATTCCTCCGCCCGATTGAGGTAACCTTATGAGCCAAAACAAACTTGACATTTCCCCTAAGTCTTTTGTTTAGGATTCTAACATCATTCTATGTCTAAAGGCATAAGCCCACAATAATTAAAAGTAACCATAGGGTTAGTCTCTGGATTTGCGTGTGCATCTTGCTTGTTTTCAGTTATGTTTTCTTTGTTATACACTGTCTTCTGTGATCACCTTAGAACAATTTGATAAATGTACTAAGTGTTGTTAAAAATCAAATCAGCAGCTTCTTATATTTTCTTATACTAGTCTTATTACACTGACATCGGTTAACTAACCAATGTTGGCTATAGTCTAACCGACATCGGTTATCAGACCGATATTGGTTACTATCTTTTACAGTTCCTGACAAACCAACAACCTACCAATTTCACCATTCTGAGGCTGTTTCTTGTTCTTGATAGATTGAAGCCCTACTATGTACTCTTGTCCATGGTTGTTATCACTTGAAAGCAAGCCACCGCCATGGTTTCACATGCCTGCTCTGTACCTTTTCCTGAATCACCCCCTTCACATTCTATAGGGAACCCTACGGACACCAGTGAGATCCCCAAAATTCCTGTAGGAGATAAGGAATTTGCCAAATTTTTGGATGCTAATCCTAGCGCTGTACAATACTATTTGTCTCATGCCCCTGACCATACACCCAATGGTCAACTCCTTGTTGGCATGCCTATTAGTATAGCTGCTCATTTAGCTCCCACTCCGCCTGATAACACCGTCTTGCCTTCTGCATCCTTATCCCCATCTCCCAATCTGACGGCTTCAGAGGTTTATATGACACAGATTGGCTTTCCTTTGGTTAATCTTGGGCCCCACATGTCATTACCACCAACTGCTCCTACCTCCTCTCTCTTGCAGACTGCTCCGTTCATGACTTGCTCTCTGCCACCTATCCACACGAGCTTTCCTTCTCAAGCTCCGCCTACCTTTTCATTCCCACACACGTAACCAGTGACCTCAACATCTTATATAGGACATCCCTATTCGGTTGCTTCAACATATTCATCCCCCATACCTTATCAACACTTAACCCCACCATTGTCTAGCAGAGGCCCTTGGCCCAATTTGCCTCCGTTTACCACAACTGCACCATCATCTCATCCAACCATGGATTTCATCAAACAAATGATGGACAAAATGCAAAATATGGAGGCTTCTGTTTCAGGAAGTCGTAGTGCCTTGACATATGAGAAAGTTTGTCGGGAGCCTATTCACCCTTCTGTCCCCCTTCATTCATATCCTCCTCAATGGGAATTGCCAAAATTTACTTGTTTTAATAGTAAAGAGGATCCTCAACAACACTTGCGATCATTTAGACATACTTGTTATTTGATTGCTCATGATGATGCCTTGCTACTCCGCACCTTTCCCATGTCCTTATCAGGACCCACCTGGGAGTGGTACAGTGCTTTAACCCAGCACTCAATCTTCTCTTTTAACTAACTAGCCCAATCTTTCTTGGATCATTTCTCCATTAACATTGCCAAGAAAGTATCTATCACCAACCTCTATGCCATCTGACAATTTGAAGATGAATCTATCGCATATTTCGTTGGACGATGGTGGGGCCTTATTAACCAACTTACATATGCCTTGCCTCAGGCTGAACTTATCGAACTTTTTACGTGGGCATGCGCTAAGCACATCTCTCCTACCCTTCAAATTCAAACCTTCCACACATTTGACGAGGCCTTTACTATGGCTCGGAAACTAGAAATTCGAGCCTTAGAAGAAGAGAAATTGTGGTTGCGCAACAAAAACCTCAATTTCGGAACTCCAGATTCCACCAATAAACCAAACACCACCACTCCTCACACATCTACTTCTTCGAAATCGAAAGGAGCTGTCCACGCGGTGATGGTCAAATCTCAAACACCGTCTAATACCCCACCAAAAACCACCTATAAATATAAAGCCGAGCCCATCAATTACGCTCCCTTGGGAGAAACTTATGGCGTCATCTTAGAAAAATTGCTCAAAGTCGGAGCTATCACCTTGCCTCCTGTTAAACCTCACTCCGGGTTTGACTCCACCCACACTATACCTTCCTGGTACAAAGAAAATGACTTCTGTAACTTTCACCGCGTAAAGGGACATAGTCACGAAAACTGCAAGATGTTGAAAAACATCGTGCAGGAAATGGTTGATGCAGGGGATATAACCCTCGATAATCCTAATGCCCCTGCTAATCGAAATTTGAAAATCTTCAACAAACCATTCCCGAATCACTCTTCTAACAGTAACATAAGCCAAGATATCTTAGCCGAGGAGAGTGTTCATGAGATCCATGTAGTCTTCGAATCCCAGCCAAAAGCCTCTATCGAGAAAATTTTGAATCAAGCCTCTTCACTGATGCAGGGGTCCGAACCTCCTTAAGGGGCCCGAACCTTCCGTAAAGGAATTAACCACCCAGAGTCCTCTTCTCATAGATGAGCCTTTTTACACCACATCCTTGCAAGACTGTGAGAGGATGTTATCTAATTTATCTATTTCCCAAACGTCTCCTTCTACTACTCTTGCTGCACAAGAGGAGAGCCTACCACTTCTTTTGTCATCCTTAGACGAGAAACCTCTTGCACCGACATCACCAAATTCTTTAATCATGACGGATCCTCTCAAACATACCCTCCTACCTATTAGTTCTTCATTTCCTAAATATTTTTAGTGACCGGTTGACCTCTTAACACCTATTGATACAGTGCTTCATCTACCCCCTGTATTACACCCACAGTGGACTGGAATCACAACCCACCTTTCTTCCATACAAAGATTCCAATTCACACCTGAAGACTGTCATTCCCCAGAAGATAGATGAGTCCTATGGGAATGTTTGAGTACCCCCTATTCTACTCAAATGCAGATGACCAATTCAGACGCCTCTACCATATACCTGAAATTTTTACAGAATCTCAAAATGCCTATGTCCTCATCTTTACCCCCCTCATCTCTACCAAGTATCTCATCCACCTCTCTTAGCCCAACCAAATCTTCCCCTACACTTGGGACCTCACCAATACCCAGTCTAACACACCTACCTAAGCGGCTAGATTTATCCAAAAATAAGGCCGTCCATCCACTTAGGAGACAAACTCAATCTATGCCTCTATCACAATTATCGTCACACCTACCTTCCATATTGGGACCTCATTCCTCCACCTTGCATCAAAATATCATACCTCATGCGTTTTCTCTAAAATGACCTACGCCTTCTGCACCCATACAGAAATCCAAGGGTATATCAAAACTGTTACCCCACGTATCCTGTCCACCCATCAACCCTAAAAAAATTTCATCATCAAAGGATTTGTTTTCCATCACTCCTCTTTTGCCGCCGTTGTTTCCGGATACCATGTTATCTGGAGCCTCATCATTTAACCAGCTAAATGTAGCTCCTGTACCAAAGAAACCACATTTAGTTAAAACCACGTATCAATACCCCTTGGCTAAACCACCACCCGTACGAACCAACCATACCCAAACATTACCAAAACCCACCCAATCAATACCCTCATCTTCCAAGGATTTTGACCCACGCAAAGGATCTTACGCCAAAATCCTTGCTATGTTGGTGGAGAATACAACCATTTCCCTACCCCCACTTAGATTTTATGACCCGTCTAAACCTCGACCTATAGGTTATGATGAGTCTAAAATCTGCATTTACCACCGCACACTGGGACATGATGTAGAGGGATGCAAAGCTTTAAAAGCCATCCTTCGTCAGTCACTTCTCTCAGATAGAAAGGTTAAGAAAGAAAACATCCGAAGGGAGAGACCTTGAGCTTCAATTCCCTCTCCTATACCACCTATCCCCGCCTCACCAATATCAATCATTATTACAACCCCACCTCTCAAATACCATGATTTACCCTGACCATCTTCCTCCTCTCATGTTCACGAGATCAACATGATTAGTGTTGCTACTCGAGGACAGAAAAACAATGAGAAAGCGAAAGAAAGCACACCTGCTTCCTCTCTTTCTCCGTCCACCATCCCGATCACACCACCACCTAAAGTGGTTATTCATGGACCCGCTTACCCCGTCTCTAATGGAGTTGCCCACCGAGCCATGATCAAACAGCTTCACCAATCACCTGTAAAAATGACAATGTATGATCTCATTCAGACTTCTGAATCTCATCGACAAGCTCTCGTTGAAATCCTTCAACGGATTGAGGTCTTACCTAATGAAACCCTTCCTGTTACCTCCATTCTAACACCCAATCATGTTGCTTCCCTCACCAAACAACCTACCACCCCAACCACTTCTGTCTCTGTACAACAAGCTGCTGTTGTCAGTTTCTCCGAAGATAAAATTGTTGACTTTGGTGCAGAAGATCCTGACCCCGCTCTTTTCATCTCAGCTTACGTCCGGGACATTCGGGTACGTCATGTTATGATTGACAGGGGAGCTATCCTAAACATCATCTCTTCAAAATCCTTCCAACAAATGAATATCCCTTCTAGCTACATGTGTGCTAACCCCATCATGTTGCAGTCATTCAATGATGCTATTACCTCTACCTTAGGCACCGTGATCCTTAACATTCGTGTAGGACCACGTACTTTACCTGAACTCTTCTATGTCCTTGAGGGAGAGTTCCAATACAATATGTTGTTAGGCCGCCCTTAAATTTGGGCTATGGGATGTGTTCCCTCAACTTTACATAGATGCATAAAATTTAAGTACGAGGGGAAGTCCTACACTGTAAAAGCTGATCCTCCCCCTTTCAAAACCTGAAATATGTTATATCGCCCTAATGATGTGCTTATACCAGTCAAGACACCCATTCATCCAACCCAACCATCCACTTCAACCACACCTCTACCATTCACTTCAACAGCACCTACACCTTCAACCAATGAAACCGCCATCGTACAAACCACTTCCTTTCCCACAGCTAATATCCCAGCCTCAGACCCCTTAGTAGATGTTTTTCAACGCCTTACGCTGGGAGAGTATCGCCTATATAACGTTAGTTCTTTCCATACCCCACAGGAGTACGAAAAGTTACATGCACATCCTACCTATTGATGCGAAATCACAACACCCCTGGGACTCTGCAACTCGATGGGTTGAGAATCTCAGTGCGATTACACAACATGGAGCTTTTCCCAAGTGTGGGACCTTGCAAAATCAGAAAAACTCTCCGGATGAAGGCCGGCTCCTATTCCTCTGTTCAGATGCACCAATAAAACACAGAGAGTCTACTAAAACCTTATCTAACTACCAAGGAGATAGGGAAAGAGAAATGCATAAAAACAAACCTAAGCTAAGGAGGTGATGCACCGAGGAATGAAGAACATACGTTTTGCCAATTAAACACAGACCACAGAAATGTAATGCAAAATCATGCACAGATAAACATATTCACAGTGAAAGATCAGGAGGATGCAAAATGAAACACATAGAGGGTTGAGAAACATCCACAGTCATGCATTTATTTTCTCTAAAGGTTGATACAATACACTGCAAAAAATTCCCAGAGGAAAAGGTGCATTACAGTTTCAGATGGGAGGTTTGAGCTCCACAACTCTACCTGCCAAAGAGAAGAAGGGAGGGGCCAAAACAGGAATGTCCAACATTTAGAAAGAAGCCCCTCCTTACAATTTATAGGAAGAATGAGAGAGAGAAGAGAGAGAAAGTCCAAATCTACCCCAACCACCTCAGGTTGTATTTAATTCATCTCATTATGGTGGTAGGTGAGGACCATATCAAACCCCAAAAGTGGCAAACTATATTTTGCATTTTTAAGAACTTGTTCCCACCCAATTAAAGATATCCAATCATAGTTAGGTAGAGGACGCCGTAGGATTTCTGAAAAGTCCAACCTTGTGTGAATCGGAGCTCCCAGTCAAAAGTTATGGCCATCTGAATATCTGGGTCAGGGTCTGCTTCCTGTCAGCACTCAGAATGTTGCGCCTCCTGAAGGTGCGCCATAGGCGCATCCGTGTGTTTGTCGACATCTTCTTATGTGCGCCAAGGAGCAACTTTTTCCCCGTTGACACTCATTGTCATGCGCCACTTCTGTGCGCCATGGGCGCATTCTTTCTTATGTCGACACTCATTTCTGTGCACCTCTTCTGTGCGCCATGGGCGCATCCATTTTTCTGTCGACACTCATTGTTGTGCGCCCCTTTTGTGTGCCATGGGTGCATCCATTTTGCTGTTGACACTCATTTTCATGTGCCACTTTTGTGCGCCATGGGCGCATCCATTTTGCTGTCGAAACTCATTGTCGTGCGCCCCTTTTGTGCGCCATGGGCGCATCCATTTTGCTGTCGACACTCATTGTCGTGCGCCCCTTTTGTGCGCCATGGGCTGAGGTTTGAATTTCTTTGGTTTCCATATTCTTCCGCTTGTCTATATCTACCCAGGGGGAAGATATATACAACAATTTGGTGACTCAATGGGATCACCTGCCTGCTAGGTAGAAGATCAGTGGCCCTTTTAGAAATCCATTGGGCATGGAGTCATAAGCAATAATTGAAACCAACTTGATCTCTGATCCTGAGCCTGAAACCACAACTCCTTCTCCGACAGCACTTTGAACTATAGAAACAACCTGAGAGCAATGAAACCTATGCCAAAGCACTTAGGGAAACTAAAACCTAACTACAACAAGACAATTTGCAAACGCACTTAGAGGAATTGAAATCTAAGCTAATATTTACAAGGGTAGAAATTTTCTCTTTTCAGTAGCAATGTTTAAGATAGATTCCGTTAACCGGAATCGAAAGTTCTTCTCCATCCAATGTAGATAATTGGAAGGCATTGCTACTCTTGCACCCCGTGACCATGTAGGGGCCACTCCAAATGGCGTCAAACTTGGAATGCTTTCCTGGTCTTGCCCGATTTGCATCCCATTTTAGAACTAGATCCCCTTCCTAGAAGGTCCTTGCTCTTGCCTTCTTATCAAACCATCTTTTTACTAAGGCCTGATCCTTTTCGATCATCTGAACTGCATGTTCTCTAATTTCTTCCAATTCCATCAACTCTGCATACCTGGCCTCCATTGGTTCGAACTCAGCTAACTCCAACTACCTCATGAACTCCAATGCAGGCAGTTCTAATGATATGGGCAATACTGCCTCCTTCCCATAGACCAGCTTGTAGGGAGAATTCCCTGTAGACCTCTTTGGTGTTATTCTGTCAGCCCATAATGCTGATTTTAGCCTGGTATGCCATGTTCTTTGGTTTTCATCCAGAGTCCTCCTGATGATTCTTAGCAAATTTTTGTTCGTGGACTCTGCCTGTCCATTACCCTGCGGGTAATAATTTGAAGAGGTGCTCAAATAGATTCCATTCTTGACAGCCCATTCTGTAATCTTGGAACCTATGAATGCCAATGCATTATCTGATATGATAGTGGCCGGCACACCGAACCTGGTCACTATTCCTTCATAAAAGTCTAGTATGTTAGACTCATTTGCTTCCTTGAGCGCTACTACTTCAGTCCACTTGGTGAAATAGTCCATTGCCGTGAGAATCCACTTGTGGCCTTGGCTTGAGTTTGGATTGATGACCCCGATGAAGTCCAATCCCCATTGCATAAATGGTTGGTCAACTAGAATTGGGTGCAATGGAAGTGCTGCTTGTCTTTCTTTGCCTGTGAAGAGTGCACATTTCTTGCACTTTCTTATCCATGTATAGCAGTCACTGAAGACTGTCGGCCAATAATACCCTGCCTTCATTATGTTTAGAGCTGTTACTCATGGGGCAAAATGTCCTCTAGAATCTCCATCATGAAAATCTCGTAACACCCTCTCAATTTGACTTATCCCAATGCACCTCAATAGAACTCCATTGATGTCTTTCTTAAACAAAACACCATCAACAAGCACATATGGAATGGCTTGTAATCTGAAGTATCTCCTCTTTGCTTTGCTCATTTCTGGAGGGCATAGGCCTGTCTGTAGGAAGTGTATCATATTTTGAGTCCAACAAGGAGTAGGCACATCATCATTATCTTGTTCTTGATCATCCTGTAGTACCAAGGTAGTCTCCTTTTCATCACCAACTTCAACTTGTTGACTCAAGGCTAGCTGCTCACATAGTCCCTTCCCACGTACTAGTTTGGTGACCTTGATCTCGATGTCATATTCCATGACACGAGTTATCCATCCTGCACGTTTCTCATTCAGATCCTTGTTTAGAAGGAAGTCCTTGACTCCCGCATGAGAGACTAATAATTGGATCTTGTTGTTTGAGACTAGGTGCTTGAATTTCTTTAAGCTTCTGATTACCGCAAGGACATGCTTTTCAATGAAAGAGTACCTAGTTTCATATTCCTCCAAGCCTTGACTGAAGAAAGCAACTGGTTGTTCTAATCCTTCTTTGTTTTGTTGTACCAGGATTACAGAAATCGTGTCCCCACCACCAAAGGCATATAGCACGAAGTCCTTAGAGAAGTCTAGATTGACGAGAGTTGGGGCTTGAGATATAGCCTCTTTATTGCCTCAAAACTTGCCTTGCCTTCAGATGTCCACTTAAATGCCATGCTCTTCTTTAACATCAGCGTTATTGGTTTTACAAGAGCTGCAAAATTTGGAACAAACCTGCGGATGAAATTGATCCTTCCTAAGAAGCTTTGAAGAGCCTTCTTGTGATTTGGCAATGGCAATGCTTGAATTTCTTCAACTCTTTCTAGGTCAATTGTCAACCCCTCCTTTGAAACAATATGGCCTAGAATTTTTCCCTCATGAGCCAAGAATATGCATTTTTTGGAATTCAATGATACCCCGAATCTTCTACATTTCTGAAACACTTGCCTCAAATGACAGAGGTGATCCGCTGCATTTTTTGAGAATACAGTGATGTCGTCAAGATATATCAAAACTACCTTATTGATTAACCCCTTAAATGCCATATCCATTTCCCTTTGGAAGGTGGCTCCAGCATTTGATAGCCCAAATGGCATTTTCTTGTAGGCATAGGTCCCCCATTTGGTGGTGAAAGCTGTCTTGAACTGGTCATCTTCTTTCACCATCACCTGATTATACCCCGAGTAGCCATCTAGGAGAGAGAATCTCTCTGAACTAGATACTACTTGCAATATTTGTTCCATTGAAGGAAGTGGGTAATGGTCTTTAAGAGATGCCCAGTTGAGGTCTCGAAAGTCCACACACAACCTGATTTCTCCGCTCTTCTTTCTGACTGGAACTAAGTTTGCAACCTAGCTTGAGTGCTTGATCGGAAATATAATGCTTGCCTCTATTAGCTTATTTAGCTCTTTCTTCATTAGAGGTTCAATGTGAGGGTTGACTGGTCTCTACTTCTGCCTGATGGGCTTAGCATCTGGATCCAATTCTATGGTATGTTGTGTCAACTTCGGATCGAAACCTCTTAAGTCTTCATAGCTCCAAGCGAAGACATCTGGAAATTCTTGGCAAAGTTGTATGAAATCTGATTTCTCCTGCTCAGTGGCCACTTTACCAATTTGAAGTGTTTTTCCCTCCCCAACTAGAATGGGCTCTGAATCTTCTCTCTTGACCTGTATATTAGCCTTTTCCTTACAGAACTGGTCGTTAGGGTTGAAGATAGACTCCAATGTTACTAAACCCTTAGGAAGCTTGTTTGTCTGCAACTGCACTACTTGATCCCCGTACTACTGCTCTAGTCTGTCCTGATTTCTAGCTGAGAATTCAGCCTCTTCTTGTAAGAAATTGACGATCTGTTGATCGTTCTCAAACACCTGCCAGCTTGTGTTATTATCTGGAACTACTGGCCTCACAACTACATGGATATGTGGCTGTATTTTTTCTCTTCTGATGTTGTCAACCACATCAAACGTCGCTCCAATTGCTGCGAGTCTATCTGCCGCTTCATTTTTCTTCCTGGGTATGGACACAATGCTGAAAGCTTCGAAATCCTCAATGAGGTCCCATACCCTATTCTTGTAGTTCTTCAGCAGGTCGTTCTTTGTAGCATGTTGTCCCCTAACTTGGTTGATGATTAGCTCGCTATCTCCAAACACCTGCAAGTTCTTTATGCCCTTTTTCTTGGCCCAATGAAGTCCATGAATCAAGGCCTCATATTCAGCTGTGTTGTTCGAACAAGAAAACTGGAAACGAAACGCTGAATAATATTTGATGTCTTGTGGTGAAATCAACACTGCACCACCTCCAGCACCTTGCCTGCTTCTCGAACCATCGAAGAATAATTTCCAAACTTTGTTTTCATCCTTTTACTCAGGCTGAATGATGTCAGGAATGAGTGAATTTTCCTCGTGTATACAATACATGCCCAACTCAGATTCTTCAATTTCCTTGTATGGGTCAAATTCATGACTTTTGTTTGCCCATTCATCTAAAGTCAAATCAGGAATTCCCTCGACCTTAGTACCTGCTTCTAGATCACTTGAACACTCCTCCTAATCGAAAGCTGAGCAATTTGCATTGATAGGGCCTGGTACATAAGGCTCAATATGAAAATTGGCAATCGATTCTGATCTGATTGTTGCTTTAGCTCCATACCTTGTCCTAAAGATCATGTGCGGCTAATCTGCAGATAAATATCCACCGATCTTTGCAGTGAAGTCCCTTGATAGACACAACACAAAGAGTGGTGGGAGGTCAATTACAGACACATCTTGCAAGACTGTAACATTAGGACATGAATGTAGTGTTAGGCTTAACCCCTTGATGACCCCAACTATTCCCACTGCTGTTCCATCTAGTTGCACTACTACTTTCAGCACTGGCTCGTACTTCAGACCCAGTTGATCCACTATTTGCTTTGGCATCACTGAACTACTTGCTCCTGAATCTATCATGCAGTTGTGTGCCAAGTGGTTTCCAACAATCAATGAAACATAGAATGGTGGAGGCTTCAAATTTTTCCTTGTCTGGCCCCCATCATGTTGCACTGCATTAGTGAGAACTTTCTCATGTCCTTGGTTTGATACATTTGTGGCAGACCAATTAGCCATTGCAGCTTGCAACAAATCTCGTTGCCCTAGGATCGCCAGTGATTCCCACATGGAAATGTTCACATGTGTCTTCTTCATTTGATCGATGATGTTGAAGGGGGATGAACTGTCCTTTTGCTACCCCTTACTTGGTGCAAGCTTTCCTGGAGCTTGAACGGGTGCATGTGTTGCTGCAACAGGTACCTTAGTCTGGTTTTGCGCATTTGGGGCTGCGTTTGGTCTGCTGGCCCCTTGTTGTGTAAGAGCGGGTTGAGGAACAACTGGATTGGGTGGTTGTTCCTCTACTATGCTTCTCTTCTTTGACCATGTGTTGGCAGCCACGCCTTGAAAAGGTTGTTGGTTAACTCCACAGAAGTCTTCCATTTGCCAATTTGCCAATGTGGTTTCTGTCGGAGGTCCCTTTTGTTGCGTTTCTTACTGCTGATTCCCTTCTTGGCTTGGTTCTTGAGGCACACCAATGGTTTGCACCATCAAGGCCTAATTCAGTGCACCATTGAAACATGCTGACTGATTGGGAGGTAGATTGCAAGGGTAACACCATTCGTACTCTTGTGCCATGTTATTTTGTGTCGGGACCAAGGCTCTCGAGGATGTCGTTGCATTTGGATCATATGGCCGAAATGGCCTGGCAGCTTGAGGTTGTCCTTGGCTTTGGTTCACAGCCTGAGGTGGCGGTGGTCTATTCTGTTGGTATGAGGGCCTAGCTTGGTACTGTGCTTGAGGCTGATATGGTCTGGCACTTTGAGCTTGTTGTCTTTTGATAGTCACAAGCTCATTTCCAAGGTTCTGCAGTTGTTTCATGACCTCTTGCAATTCCTTTGAACTATTTGAAGAAGTCGATGCCTCATTATTGCTTTGATTTCTAGGAGTTGGAATGGGATTCAACTCTGGTGCTTGGCTGGTTGTAGGATTTCCCATATCTGGATAGAGAGGCATTGGCGGCATTGGTGCAAGATTGCCAGCTTGGATTAAACAGTTCTCTGCTCTGATTGTTGTGTCATAGGCCCCTGGTAGCGTTGTCCCTCCCATTGATTGGATCATCATGGCTATGTCTGAATTCATAGCCTTTAAGAAATAAAGGAATGCTCCTTCGGCAGTTGGCCTGATAGTTATTGGGATCCAGTCCCATGTCCGTTGGAACCTGAAGTTGAAATCTACCATTTGTTCGTTAGGAGCCCTTTTGATTGTTGTCAGCTGTTCCAATAAGGACAAATTGTCCGCCCTCTCCCTGAATTGGCTACAAAGAGCTGAACAAAGCTGGTTCTAATTTGTAATAGACCCTGCTGCTAGGCTCCTAAACCATTGTAAGGCCTTTCCTTTAAAAGATGAAGCTAACAAATTGACTGCAATATCCATTGCATTTATTTCGTGGATCGCACATACATTAGCAATATCCTGGATGTGATCAATAGGAGTAGTATGATTTTCACTTGTGAAGTAGGGGATATTCTTTAGCGCTGCAACTGAAATTTGATTCTGAGCATTTAGGGCAAGTGGAATACTACCCGTGAAATTGACAAAGGGATTCGGTGGTAGATGCGCCATTATGATTGGCCTAAGAACCCTGGTTGATGCGAGAAAAGGCCTACCAGGTGGAGGTGTAGACAAAGTCCTGTTAGGCGGAGATGGTGATCTTTTTGGTCTTCTTCCTCTCCTTCCTCTGCCTGGTGATAGTTGCAAGTGGAAAAATAGCCCTTCTTCTTGAGTATTGGACCTGGTTCGAATTCTTCTCATGTGCCTAGGAAACTTGTGCTGCTACACTGCTGAATTCTACCCCTTCGGAGTTGCCAGATGTGTTAGAAAGTGAGCCTCAAAAGGCTAGATCCTGCCAAGTTACACACCAAACATGATGATATTTAAAAATGGAAAATTGAAAGACCTGTATTTTTGATATTTTAGAGTTTGGAACTTGATTCTGGAATGACAGTCCTGAAAACCCAAAAATGTCAGACTTCCGAAAACCTGAAATCTGAAAATTAAAAAACCATGAAATTTTGAAAGTCAAAATATCAAAAATCTAAGAATACCCTTTTGAAGATTACCCCTAGATCTATTAGCTGGTGAAATTTTGACTTGTTTCGAGCAAGTTAAGTCCTTGAAAATCGATTTCAAAGTTCAGCCTGGAAGGTGAAAATATGAAATTGTAAAACCTACAATTTTTTAAGTCCAAATTTCTTGAAAGTTCCTTCGAAACTGTGGAGTGACTTCTGGGTCCCACCGGGCATGCCAAAACTGTTGATGGGAAATCACAGCACCCCTGGGACTCTGCAACTCGATGGGTTGAGAATCTCAGTGCGATTACATAACATGAAGCTTTTCCCAAGTGTGGGACCTTGCGAAATCGGAAAAGCTCTCCGGATGAAGGCCAGCTCCTATTCCTCTGTTCAGATGCACCAATAAAATGCAGAGAGTCTACTAAAACCTAATCTAACTACCAAGGAGATAGGGAAAGAGAAATGCATAAAAACAAACCTATTCTAAGGAGGTGATGCACCGAGGAATGAAGAACATACGTTTTGCCAATTAAACACAGACCACAGAAATGCAATGCAAAATCATGCACAGATAAACATATTCACAGTGAAAGATCAGGAGGATGCAAAATGAAACACATAGAGGGTTGAGAAACATCCACAGTCATGTATTTATTTGCTCTGAAGGTTGATACAATACACTGCAAAAAATGCCCAGAGGCAAAGGTGCATTACAGTTTTAGATGGGAGGTTTGAGCTCCACAACTCTACCTGCCAAAGAAAAGAAGGGAGGGGCCAAAACAAGAATGTCCAACATTTAGAAAGAAGCCCCTCCTTACAATTTATAGGAAGAATGAGAGAGAGAAGAGAGAGAAAGTCCAAATCTACCCCAACCACCTCAGGTTGTATTTAATTCATCTCATTATGGTGGTAGGTGAGGACCATATCAAACCCCAAAAGTGGAAAACTGTATTTTGCATTTCTAAGAAGTTTTTCCCACCCAATTAAATATATCCAATCATAGTTAGGTAGAGGACACCGTAGGATTTCCGAAAAGTCCAACCTTGTGTGAATCGGAGCTCCCAGTCAAAAGTTATGGCCATCTGAATATCTGGGTCAGGGTCTGCTTCCTGTCAGCACTCAGAATGTTGCACCTCCTGAAGGTGCACCATAGGCGCATCCGTGTGTGTGTCGACATCTTCTTACGTGTGCCAAGGAGCAACTTTTTCCCCGTTGACACTCATTGTCATGCGCCACTTCTGTGCGCCATGGGCGCATTCTTTCTTATGTCGACACTCATTTCTGTGCACCTCTTCTGTGCGCCATGGGTGCATCCATTTTGCTGTCGACACTCATTGTCATGTACCCCTTTTGTGTGCCATGGGCGTATCCATTTTTCTGTTGACACTCATTGTCATGTGCCACTTCTGTGCACCATGGGCACATCCATTTTGCTGTCGACACTCTTTATCGTGCGCCCCTTTTGTGCGCCATGGGCGCATCCATTTTGCTGTCGACACTCATTTTCGTGCACCCCTTTTGTGCGCCATGGGCTGAGGTTTGAATTTCTTTGGTTTCCATATTCTTTCGCTTGTCTATATCTACCCGGGGGGAAGATATATACAACACTACCTATGACCGTCGTGTGGGGGAAGTAATCCCCTACGGACCACCTCATTACCACACCAACCTAACATATGGGGGTGTCAACGCATCTTCTGTTACCCCTGAACCTCCTCTTGGTGTGGTTCCTTTCCAATCCAATTTTCAATACCTAACAAATCATCATTTTTCCCTCACCTTCTTGACTAGCTGTGCTTGGAAATGCTTTGGTTTTGGTCTTTATGAACAAGGCTGACATACAATCATTCCCATAACCACACGCAAGCACAATGATCGCAGTGGTCTCGGATTTCTTGGAACACTTACACCGAAGGAACCTCATGTCAGTTTTCTCCTGGAAGATGACGACGTCACCCCTACCGAACCATCATCACCCATTTTTCCATCGTCACCCATAGAGTTGATAGATCTTGAATCTATCCCTCCTAACTTTTTTTTTTTCATAAATGCTATCTCCCTAGGTCCTCTCACTTATCAACACGATAATGAGGACCCATCTTCTCTTCCCCTTCAATATCCAGACATGATGGAAGAGGATTTACCTTCAATTAATGTTGTTGAGTGCCAGGATGATGACTCCATCCTCACTTATCTTGGCATGGATGAATCTTATATTCAACGCGCCTTACCATCTGAAACTCAAACCATGTTGAATGAGTCGACTATAGAAATCAACATCCACACAGAGGAGGATCCTCACGTTGTGAAGATCAGACAATCCCTTAACACATCAGAACAAGTCACCTTTACTACCTTTCTCTGTACTCGCAACCAAGCTTTTGCTTGGTCCTACGCTGACATGCAGGAATTGATCCTGCCATTGCTGTCCATAACATTACCCTAAAACCCGATTCCAAGCCAATTAAACAGAAAATGAGAAAAATGCATCCACACATTGCCCTCTTGGTCAAAGAAGAGCTTCAACGACTCCTTTCTGTTTCCTTCATCCTGCCTATTGACTATCCTCAATGGATTTCTAACATCATACCTGTCACTAAAGCGACGGGGGGACTTCGGATATGCACGGATTTTTGAGATCTTAACCTCGCTTGCCCCAAGGATGACTTCCCCCTCCCAAGTATTGATCAACTTGTTGATCTCACTGCGGGCCATGAGATGCTATCTCTCATGGATGGCTTTTCAGGATACAACCAAATTTTGGTTACCCCTGCCGATCAACATAAAACTGCCTTCATAACTCCTTGGGGAACCTTCTGTTATCGTGTCATGCCATTTGGCCTTAAGAATGCTGGTGCGACCTATCAGTGGGCTATGACTTACATTTTTCATGACATTATGCACACTATCCTTGAGGATTATGTTGATGATCTTCTTGGCAAATCTAAACATCACACGATCGCCTCTTACAATATTCGGTCCGCCTTCAACCAAATAAATGTGTCTTTGGTGTTCTTTCGGGAAAAATTCTTGGCTTTATCATCTCTTTGTGTGGTATTGAGGTCGATCCATCTAAAGTCAAAGCTATCCTAGAAATCCCCCCACCCAAAAATCTCAAACAATTATGTAGTTTGCAGGGTAAACTTCAATCCATCTGGCATTTCATCTCCCAACTCTCGGATAGATGTCAACCTTTCACTCACCTTCTTAAAAAGGACATTTCCTTTTAATGGAGTGAAGAGTGTCACCAAGCCTTTGAAGCTCTCAAAGCCTATCTCTTGCAGCCACCCGTGCTTATTCCACCTCAGGATGATCGCCCTTTCTACCTTTACCTTTCTGCCACTGACCATGCTATAGGAGCCATGCTTGCACATCGGGACTCGGCACGTCGAGAACAAGCCGTTTATTATATAATTCATACTCTCGTGGATTACGAGACTAGGTATACACATGTAGAAAAATTGTGCCTAGCCCTATCATTCGTAGCCACCAAACTTCGACCTTACCTCCTGAATCACAAAAATTTTGTCATTACCAACACGGACCCCATTCATTATATGTACGCAAAACCACATCTAAACCAACGCATCACCCAATGGCTTATGCTCCTCGCTGACCTTGACGTTGAGTTTGTACAACAGAAGTCAATCAAAGGACAAACTATTACGGACCAACTTGCGGAGGCCCCTTTACCTGGGGAACAATTTACCAATTTTAATTTCCCCGACGAACTCATCGCCACTCTTTCACTCAGAGAAGAGTTGTATCTAATGACCCTCTTATTTAATGGATCCAAATGCTAGTGTAGCAGAGGGGCTAGCATTTTTCTCATTCCTCTTGACGCTGAGCCTATGCCTCTTTCATTCCGGCTCGATTTCCCCTACACTAATAATACATCAGAATACGAGGCCCTTGTTTTAGGTCTCCAGGTTGCGTTACACTTAGGTGTCAAATCTATTAACATTTTTGGTGACTCTCAATTGGTAGTCAATCAAGTTATGGGCATCTACCAATGTAAAAATGAGGAACTTCAAAAGTACAAACATTACGTGGATTCACTTTTGATCTCATTTACTCTTTATTCTATCCAGACCATTCCCCACTCCACTAACAAATTTACGGATACTATGGCTTTCTTAGCCTCACAAATTCCTGCCTCACCAACTAACTCTGACATATTCATCTTGGTCCAACAACTCTTTGCCCCATCTTACTCAGTCCCGGTTGTTTGTATGATAAATAATGTATCTACTAATTCGCAGTATACCTGGTACCACAAATTTCACGACTACCTTACAACCTCTGTTCTCCCACCTGACCTAACTAGTACCGGAAAATGTGCTTTTCTTAAACGTGTTTCTCATTATGTCATCATGGGGGGACTCCTTTATAAACATGGCTTTGATGGTATCCTCCTTCGATGTCTAACTGGCATGGAGATCACCTATACCATCCAACAGGTCCATGACGGTATTTTTGGTGGACATTTTAGCGGCCTTGCCATGGCCAAACGAATCCTTCACCTAGGTTATTATTGGCTTACTCTCAATAACGACTGCTACGAATATGTTAAGCGTTGTGTTATGTGTCAACAACATGCCAACCTTCAACATACTCCTAGCCATCCGCTACAGGTCGCATGAGATCTTTGGCCTTTCTCACAATGGGGTTTAGACCTTATTGGTGAGATTCATCCACCCTCTTCACAACGTCACTAATGGATAATCACAGCAACCGAATATTACACAAAATGGGTGGAGGCTATTCCACTCATTTCAAATAAAAAATAA
This sequence comes from Taxus chinensis, assembly GCA_019776745.2. Classification (NCBI taxonomy): domain Eukaryota; kingdom Viridiplantae; phylum Streptophyta; class Pinopsida; order Cupressales; family Taxaceae; genus Taxus; species Taxus chinensis. Next base: position 455,967,360 of record CM034154.1, on the reverse strand, counting down.
AAAATTATAGAGTTCATTAACCACCACATTATCCGTCGTTTTGGTGTTCCTCATCGCCTGATAACAGATAATGGAAAATCTTTCAAAAATAAGTTGTTGCAAGACCTTTGTGACAACTTTGGTATCAAACTTAGCTTCTCATCACCCTACTATCCACAAGCGAATGGACAAGCTGAATCTTCTAATAAAACCCTGACCAAAATCCTCATGAAAGTTGTTAATGATTCTGGAAGAAATAGGCATGATCACATTCCCTTTGCCCTTTGGGCTTATCATACTAGTATTCGTACCTCCACTGATGCCACACCATTTTCTTTGGTATATGGTACCAAGGCGGTCTTGCCTCTCGAAATACAAATACCCTCCCTCAGAATATCTCTTCAAGATATTCTCACCAACGATGATTTCAGCCAAGAGCGGTTAGCCCAATTAGAGCTTCTTGACGAGCGTCATCTTACGGCTCTTGACCACCTTCAAATCTACCAAAAACGCATCAAGCATGCTTATGATAAATGACTTCATGAGCGTACCTTTAAGGTTGGTGATCTTGTCCTCAAAGAGAATCAACATATAACCAAACTAGAAAAGAGCAAATGTGGAAAATTTTCTCCCAATTGGATTGGGCCTTACATAATCACTCACACTTATGGATCAGGCACTTATCATTTAGCTTCGCTTAATGGTAAACCTGAGCCTGAACCCCTTAATGCCTTGCATCTTCGACCATTCTACTATTGAATTTAGTGTTATATCACTTCTTATCTATCTACCGCTCGTCCCTTGAGCTCATTTTACCACCACATACATGTTGTTTCCTACATCTCAAAATAAAATCAAGCTCACATAGTTTGATTCTCACCTCCCCTTAAAGATGCCTTCCCCTTTTTAGTCTAGTCCATGACTTCAAAGTATTAAAATGAAACATTCTTAATTATATGCTTATGGTATTTTCTTGAGTCAAACTTCCTACCAAACTAGATGCTTTACGCCAAAAGGACATCTAGCTCTCTAAATTATATATAGACTGCTCCCCCGAAGGATAGCTATGCACTAAAACTGCATCTGCTACTATAAATAGACTGCTCCCTTGAAGGACAGCTATACACAGTCAGCCTTTATCAGAAGCTTCTCACATTGATCAGCTTCGTGAAGACCTCAAGAATAAAACAAAAAAATATCCCTTGTAGACTTCCCGCATCGATCAGTCTATTTTCAGCAAAATAAAAGCCACATTCAAAAGAACTTTTGAGTCATGGACTTGTCTATTTGGGTTAGGTTCTCTTTCATCGGAATACTCACTTTATAACAAGTTCTCTGTGTCTCAGCTACACCATCCACTTCACCTCACCATTTGTTAAAACAACACAGCTCAAGGGACATGACATACACCCAATATATTGTGATCATACAACTCTTTTGACCTATTGACTTCTCATCTATGCATGGTACCTAGGGGTTCAAGCTCATTCTACGTTATTATGTAGTTTGTTTAGCTCTTTTCACCTACGGAGCACTCTTTCCTCTTTGACTCGAATCTAGGATTATGTGTTGATCTTAATCAGGACATGGTTCCCTACCACTTGGGTAGGCTAACTTTCGCGTCACTTATACCTATTCCAAAATCACCAATTCATTACCAACACCAACAACATTTCCCTACCAATATCAATATCAATATTTTTACCAACCAACAAATTGCCTAACCATACCTAAATTGCCTGAATTCACCTCTCCCTGGTCCTAAGGGAGAACTACATCGGTCTGAGACAGCTCCTTGCTTTATACAATGGGCTATGTAGGCAGCACTTAGGAGACATGGAGTCTCCCAAGGTTAGCTCGACCATCCCCTACCATACCCTATCATGTGTTGTAAATATAAATATTTTTTGTGTATTTCTATTTGCCAACATTCATCTTTATCCTTTTTCAAATAAAACAAAAACAACATTCAAAACACAACCATTCTTATTATTATCATCACTCAAAACCACATACATCTTTAGTTTTATTTTAGATGTTAAACAAATACATCTTCTCTATCATCGACTCGCAGGTCGGCATCCTTATTTATTCTTATATTCCTATGAAATTCACTTAGACCCTTGCACCTCCTCCCGAATCAGGTGGTGATTGTGATCGTCGGTGCCCCTCAGTTGGCCTCTCCATCCTCAAAGGTGCCACTGCCATTGGTTCATCCCATTGATCCGCCAACATCTCCTGTAACATACGAATACGTCCTCTCGCATGGAGGAATCTTTCCTCCAGTCTCTCCACTCGTAACTGTGAAACCTCTAACAATCCCATTGTCTCATTGACCTATGTTTGAAGCTGGTGAGCCAACTCCTATAGACGATCTCTCTCCGCTGTAATCACAGCTATGTCTGGGTGCTCACGTGCACCTCGCAGCTCTGCTACCCACCATACTCTATAGGCCTCTGTCATTCTCGCATCCATTACCCTACAATTGGATGCTATCTCTTCTGGCCCTTCTGGAGGTGTAGGCCAGGGAGGTGAGAATGCTGCCTCGGTGTCAATCCTCATGTATGGTCTATATGTCATCGGTATATCCTGAACAAACCCAAATTGTCGCCACACGTGATCTAGAGGAATCCTCTCGTACTCACCCGGCCTGTGCCCTGCGATCCATCTCAATCACTCTACACCCCTCAACTCCTCAACTATGTGCTCTGTCACCATATAGTTTCTGTAAGGCCTCTAACAAATATCCGTAATTGTCACCATCTCCCATACCTGTCTATAATACTCGATGTCATCTATCACGGCCTGGGATCTCACTTCTTGTTCTATCTGGACCCATCGTCTGAATCCCAACCTTTGCACTCCTGCCTCTCCCGAATTGATGGGTCGGCCTATTGGACACACACAAACAATATGCTCATAAGCCCAACAATGTAATAAGTATGAACAATCCAGTTTCATCCTGTGTTTTCACTTGCAGGCCCATAGACCCCTATATAACTCTGCCAGATATGCGGGTGCCCAAGCGAAAGTCACGCTCATTTCTATCATTACCCAAATAACACTCATCAATGCTTTTAGAAATCTTCCCCCTTCCACCCTCGACAATGCATAATACCCCACCACTATCATTAATAGCATGGCCAACCTTGTTTCCTCAGGGTGTGTTGCATACATTGTACCATACGTAAAAGATAAACCTCGCTGTGTCAAATCTCGTGCAGCTGACCCAAATACTACTATTATCACTACCCGCCCCGCGCTAGGCAACGCCTGATACACTGTTTTTCCTATCATTGGGAGTCTCAAAATACGGAACACATCTTCCAAAGTCACTGTCATCTCCCCTATTGGCAGATAGAAGGTATTCTTTTCTGGATTCCATCTCTCAATCAATGCCTGCAACATAGCATGGTTACGTGCGATTCTTGAATAATAGCGGATTCCACTTAACCCCAAATGATTTATCAATGCCCATTCAACTGGTGTTACATCTGCTCAGATTCGTGACAACAACGCTGGCACAGTATCATTCATCCTTAACCCTGCTTCTTCCTGCATACATCAAAACAACACATAATTATTCAAAAGAACAAATCTCTACAGGTTTTTTTTCTCAAGTTCTGGAAACTCTTACAGTGACCGATATCGGTTATGAATAACCGATACTGGTTTGTTAACCGATACGAGTTATCTCTAAATGATACCGGTCACTTTCAAAAATATACCTACCCTGCTTAAAACATACACCTATGATAATTTTGCCCGTTTACTCTTATTTTATACCTAAAAACATATGTGACCACCCTATTTACCTACCCCATAGCACTCACCCCATCCCCAACCCTTGCCTATCACCTTTTCTTTCTCATCGTTACCCACTTACACTTCTCTCATCCTATTCAAAAAACATGCAAGAATCAAATTACAACCAAACAATTCACCTCTCGGGATGCAGCAGCTTGGGGCGGAACATGTCTTTCCCCTCGTCCCTGCCTGCTGGATGCTTCTCCTTGTTTAGCCATGTTCACTACCCTCTTCAAATATAACTTGTCTTTCTTCCTTCTGAATCTTAGCCCACGCTCACTTCACCTATCTCTTTCCTCCTTATCACTCAAATTCTTTCATGCAATTACCTGTAGCAGTCGTCAAACAGCATCACATTCACATATTTAACTTGTTGCATGACTCTAAAAATAAGAATGCTAAAAATAAAAACTTAAGTTGCCAACCAAGTAGTTCTTTTTTTAGGAAAATAATTCTTGCATAGCCGATATCGGTTACATAACCGATATCGGTCATATAGATACCGACATCAATTAGATAACTGATATCAGTCATGTACCCCCTTGTTGCTTAAACCTAAGCCGTTTCTTCATTTTTGCAAATTTTTGTGGCGCCCGTCCCTTTTTCCTGCATAAACAACACCATTATCTATAATTTTTCATTAAATCCATATCTCATCACAATTTCATCAACATCATCTATCCATATTACAAAAACAACCAAGCCATCAACAAATGATATCAAAAACCATCAATCTATACACCATTTGGATCTAATTCAGCAGCTACATACGTTCAATTTCACAAACCAGTGACAAAACACATCCAAAATTTCATAAACACAACATGTCAATTAAACTCATCATCTATATATACATACATCCCATCAACAAAAGACATCAACACCATCAATTTATAAACCATGTGGATCAAACTCATCATACATTCCATTTCAAAAATCCATCAACAAAAGACATCAACACCATTTCATATACACCATGTGGGTCAAAATCATCATATATATATACTAAAGGTTTCAAATATACAACTTTCCCTGCATAGGGGCCTCTGTGATCTCATAATAATACAAAGCTGGCACGCAGGCCTCAACAACTGTCAAAATATCGACTCGGCTCGCAGGCTGGCCTCTCATATCAAAAATATACTCAGCTCACAGGCCGGTATATACAATAAATGAATAAATAAATGAAAGAATCATATGTGGGCACGCAGGCCTCTTTATACATAGCCGGTTCGCAGACCGGTGCCTCTATCTAATATCCATCTACAAACAAAACATCTCTCTCTGACCCAGGGATCCCTCAGCTCTCCCCACCACCCTCTGCCTATCTCCCTGTGGGTCCCTGTGCTACCTCTCGTCTCCTCCCTATAACAGACCCACCGGCTGTGGCTGCACCACCCTGGGATCTCTGGCTACGCGAGGTCTCCGCTCTATGTGCCGCATACGGCTGATAGTCAGCCCCGTACCATCAAGGATGTCTTGATAGTACCGGGCCTCCGCTCTCACCTCCATATACTGGGCCCATGCCACCAAAGCTGTTAGGGCTGGTCCCCCGACTCCTAATACCAATGGCCCCTATCCTACTTATACACCCTGTGCCTGTGCCGGTGCCTGTGGTTGTGCCGGTGGTGGTGCCTATACCTGTGCCTATGCTGGTGCCACTGGTGGTGCCTATGGTGGTACCTGTACCTGTGGTGGTGCCTGTGGCTGGGCCTGTACCTGTGCCTAGGCTAACTGCCCCTGTAGGACACCTATATGTGCCTGTGTGGCAGCAAGCTGCCCCTGTAACAACTGTACCTGTCCTCTGAGCTGGTCCCTCTCTGCTCTAATAGCCACTAAGTCTGGCTGTGCGGGCTATGCTCTCCTCACGGCTCTCTCCCCTGCCTACCATACCAAAAATGATTCTGTACACTCGGCGTCATCCACTGTATCGTCTGCCTGCCACTTGGCTACCCAATCTGGGTCCATAGGTTATGGTACAGGTAGTGGAGCCTCTACATCATCCCTCTGGTACTGAGGGAAGGGAGGTGGCTCATCCTGTCGTAACCCCAACTGTCATCGTACCCTCTCCAGGGGTATCCACTTGTACTCTCCCGGCCTCCATCCCACTATCTAGAATGTATACTGGATCCACCGTAACTGTGATCGGGCTCCTCCGCGGGGCTGATGACCTCTGTAAGGTCTCCATACAATATCTAAAGTTGTCAAGCCCTCTAATACATGCCGGTAATATGCTACATCTCGTCCGGCAAGAACTACTCGTGGCTGGCCCACGACCCCCAACCACCTTTGAAAGCCATATCTGTAAATCACCTGTGGCCCTGGCTGTTGGGGCAGCCCTACTGGTTGAATGCATATGATATGCTCATATGCCCAGTAGTGTAACAAAAATGTAGAGAAAATCCTGAATCACCTCATCCGGCGATAGCCCCACAGCTCTCGGTATAACTGCACTAGGTATACTGGTGCCCACGCATAACATGTATGCTCCTCATCCATCTCGTGTAAAACCCCCATCAGCGCCCGTGGAAAGCGGCCTCCCTCTGAGTCTGGGAGGGCAAAGCATGTGATGCCGATCATCATCAACAAGGCAAGCCGTGTCTCATGTCGGTGGGCACGGTACATATCTCCATAGGCGATGCTCTCGCTATAATAAGTCAATAGCGCGGCTGCATCCCTGAATACCTGTAAGATGCTGTCCATGGCTATTTCTGCGTCCACCTGGAAGACTTCCTCTCCATCAATCAGTAATCTAAGGATGTGATACACATCCTCCAATGTAATGGTCATCTCTCCAGTCAGGAGATGGAACACATTGGTCATCGGATCCCATCTCTCGATGAGGGCGACCATCAGACTGTGATCCCTATCGATTGCCCTATACCGCTGGACTCCGCTGAGTCCCACCTCGTGCATAATGCCCCACTGCGCTGCAGACACATGTGGCCACATCCGTCCTAACAGCGGGGGCATCCTGTCCCGCATCGTCAGCTGCTGACGTGCCTGCAAAACCACCTAACTGCGTTAGCCCTACTCTTTATCACAACAACTACTTTAACCCTCTATACCCCCTTTTTTTATCCCCCTGACCACACCCCGAATCTATAACACACACCTCCACCCACCTATCTTCTACACTATCCCCCTTCATCTTCCCACCCAAAACACAAAACCCAATCATAACTAACAAGAAACAACACAACACGCCAACCCCAACAAGAACTTAACACCCAAAACCATAACAAAACCATGCAACAAAAATAGAAAATCCTTGCTTGGGACTGGTACCGGTCACCCATAACCCCACCTTCGACCACCACTGGTCACCCACAAACCCCACCTGTCCCAAAACTTCGTGACCGATGCCGGTCGCTTAGTGACCGGCATCGGTCACTGGAAAATAGCCGAGCCAAACCTGACGCGGCCCCCAAATGCATTTTTTTCCCTATTTCTCCCTATATACCCACCCAAACACCCTAAAAACCTACCCACCCGGCCGCCTTGGCCTATTTCACCTATCTACCCTCTCCTTTTTGCAAATAATTTCCATTTATTAATTATTTTCTAAAAACCTTACATTCCTACCCAAAACCCAAATCCATCTTAACACAATCAAATTCACACAATGAAGGGTTTTTAACCTACCAGTATGACGACACGTCGTGGTGGTGGGATGGGTGGTGGTGGTCCAGCTGGTCCAACACCTCCTGCTCCTCCTGGCTATGCCATAGCTCTACCTCTCCTCTGCTGGGTCATCCACCAATCAACTGCTGCCTCCTACTCACTAGGGCCTACCAACCACTAACTTCTCCACTCAAATAGCACCACCTCAGCCGAAAAATGCACCAATCTCAACAATACACCTCAGACAACTGAAATTGGTTTTCAAATTAAAAATGTGACAATGATAGGCTGTATTTTTCTTTTTATAGGTTTTTGACCTATAACCGATATCGGTTATATTGTGCCCTAAGGAACCGGTATCGGTCACCTAACCGATACCGGTCATATCTAGCTGATATCGGTTTAATACCTAACTTCCCCAAACTTCTGCCCATATTCCCCAATCTCCCTTTCTCACCACATTGCCTATTCACCACATCGCCTATACACTCAATTGCTATTTAGCTGTTTTTGACCTCATTGGCTCGACCCAAGGCCACAACAACCATTTGTCCCAACCCAAGGCTGCAACCAACCATTTGGCCCAACCCAAGGCCGCAACCAACCATTTGGCCTGACCCAAGGCCGCCCTAACCATTTGGCCTGACCCAAGGCCGCAACCCAACCATTTGGCCCGACCCAAGGCTGCAACCTAACCATTTGGCCCAACCCAAGGCCGCACCCAACCATTTCACCCGACCCAAGGCCAAAACCCAACCATTTGGCCCGACCCAAGGCCGCAACCAACCATTTGGCCCAACCCAAGGCCGCAACCAACCTATTTGGCCCGACCCAAGGCTGCACCCAACCATTTGGCCCGACCCAAGGCTGCACCAATTAAATACCTCGCCCAACCTCAACACAATACAATTTTATCCACCCATCATGTAGCTTTTTGTTCAATTGAGCTCACCTGTTCATGTTTTAGCATGATTAGGATCCTTGACTTGATCAGTCGACAAACTTTGCCTAGACCAAGACCGTGACGTTTATCTCAACCAAACCAACCATTTGGTACTGCCGAACATGCCTAAACGTTCCTGTACCTTACCCGTTATATCCCCTGGAGCTACTTCCTCTACCTTGGATACCAGGATTATATCACCCTTGTTTGGATAAACTATCGACCTTTGCCTATGAATTGCTTGTTTGCTCTTCAAATCATGTACCTTGGTCGCACTACTGCATGTCAACATCCGTCTGCTTCCTTGGACCTACCCCACCATCTTACCATTATCTAAACACCATTTACCCTTTATCAACCCTATCCCTGATTTCACGCTACCTCAATCTGTGATAGATTTGAGGGGGATTACCGATACCCTTAACAGGGGTAACCACTTCGTATTATTGTCTGTGTAGATTTAACAAAGACAAGCTACACGACAACAAGGGGCTAATGTAGACACCAAATTTGTGTCTTACGACCCCCTGTGCCCCGCATCTCATTTCGCAACCTAACCTCATCACCTAAACCTTACACAATTATTTATTAATTACCTTATAATTAATAAATCCACATCGCCATACTTGCCACCTCATTTCGCCACCTCATCATAACCTAGTCTTAACCCTAAACTAACCTAATTAAGACCTATAACTTGGTCCACATGTAACACCCTGAACTGTTGTTACTTTCTCCTAAGCATACAAGTGTTGATATGTGATTTCTTGTATAAGGATGTGTTCCTCGATTAAGAAATCATGCTTGATATGTACTGTAATTTCTTTGCAGATCTTGACTGAGTCAGAATATGATTAGACTCTTTTATCTATTTCATTTTGTATCTGAGTTTAATCTGATCTCGGAATAAATTATAGAGTTATCCATCTATAAGATCTAGTCTTGGATCAGTGGAATTGATCCAAGTATTGCTTTAAATTTGTTCGTGATGAATTAGATCACAGACCTTAAACAGGTTGCAAGGTATGGAAGCATTGATTAAGCTGGTCAGGAGTATGACTCAGGCTGATCTTGTGAAATAAATTGGTTCCCGATATGGAAGTATATCTGGAAGGTCTCAATCGTGGACCAGGTAATAATTTGTTTACATAGGATTCTGCAGTAGAATAGGAGCTAACCCTGTTCAAGAAGGTATGATACAGGTCTTTTCTGAGTGTACAGAACGTAGACCTAACTGGAATTATTAATGGTTAGTAACCTAAGACTAAACCTAACCTAGGGGTTAGGTTAGTGTTAATCTAACCTAGACCTAGGCTATGTGTTAATGTCCTAAGTTAGTATCTATGTGTAATATGGTTAGAATATGTGTTACCCTAAATTCTAACCTAAGATACTAACCTAACTAATGAGGAGAATGGAAAGGGGCCTATGGAAGGGGGTGCGAACCATGGGCGGCGTTTTCTATGACATTTAATGCATGGATAAGGATGAGGGATAGGTCATGGCGGAGGTTTAAGCAGTAGCTAACCTGTTCTGACGTGGCAGGTCGCTAAGTTTGGAAATGAACTTGAGTTTTCGTTGGACTGTCGCCAACTCTGGCGGTCGGTGGAAGTGGAGTCTTAGCGGGAAAGTTGGTTTAATGGAATTCAATATTCTCGGTAGACGAGCTCGGAACTCACGAGAAGGCATGCAAACGGGAATTTTGTGGGGTTGTTTGGCTTGTCGCAATTTTTGGATTTCTCTCTGCTTGTTTACTGGTTCTTCGCACCAGTCCTCTTTGTGTTACATGGCAAGGCAAGTATGAACTTATCCAGCTCTTTTCTCTATCATGGAGGATATATATGTGATGGAGATAGTGAAATTTTGTTGGTCGCTTTAACTTGGAAGAAGAAAAGGAAGTTTGAGCTCTTCCAGTGGTCTGCTTCAGAAATTTGATTAAAAATCCAAGCATGTTAGGCCCTAACCTTTAAATATCTTGCTACTTTTCAAGTGATTTCATTAGAACAACTCTGTTCAAATGTTATGAGTAAATAGATAATTTTTTATGGAGGTCTTGTTTGATTTTTGGTACTGTATCTCCTCTGGTTCAATTTTTCAATTTCCTCTTGATGGGTGTTTATTAAAAATCGAATTGTGGCTCTATTTCTTGAGTATTCATTCTGGCTTAAATATGTGAGATATTTATTTTTAAATGAGTATGAATGCTCATCCTGTTCGGCATGAGCCCATAGAATATACCTGTGTTGGATATAGACCACTGTTATGTTGTTGATTTGTGGTCGCCGTTCTTGTTGTGGGAACTGTATCAAGGGATACTGATGGATATCGTATGATGGATCAGTTTTATTGATCCTTTGGAAACTCTGTCGTGGTTTTTGGGTGACAGTGGCTAATGATGCTTTTTGGGTTTCTTCTTGTCTTTAATTTGTTTGGAAATAGGTAATTGTTGTGTTACCGTAGTCTATACGACCCAGTGGAAGTTGTTCTTTCTTGTTATTGTGGTAAGGGGATTATTTGTTGACTGTATACATTATTGTTATATCTATGATTTATTTGAATGACTCAGTGGAGTCCTTGATCGAGTCGTATATTACTATCCACTGCTGAGAATATAGATTCATCCTTGAGTTTTGTTATTTGTTTTCGTGGAAGCCTTGTAGAGGTAACAGGTCTTTTGTTCACTGCCATTTGTAATGATTAATGGATATAGATTTCCTGGGTATGCATTTGCATTTGTTTGTGTAAGTTGTTCAAGAGTTTTGAAGAGGCTCAGTTGATTTCCTTGCCTTGAAATGGGTATTCAATTTTCTTACACTTGTTTTATTTTGAATGATTTCCATAGTTGGCATAGAAGGATTCATCAACTAATTTCATCTTACGTTGTTGTTGGGTTCAGCGGTTATGGGTATAAACCCGTTAACAGTATACAATGTGAATATATGGATTTATAATGGTTGTAATCTGCACGACTCTGAGGAGTCGATTGAATGATTTATATTTGTAATTGAGCCGTTGTTCAAGTTGAATATATTAAATAGTTGGTGATGGATGAACCTGGGACTTGAAGGAATAACATGTACTAAGGCCTCTGTTATTTTCTGGAATTACTTTTGTATTGCATGGATTTTGTTGTACAGATTCTTGGGTGTAATTTTATGTTCATTCCTTGCAATCTTGTGTGAAAAATTGGCAAGACTTAGTCAGGTTTCTTGATTTGAAATCGGTAAATTAAAAAGTTCTTCCTGAGTTTTATTATGTACACTATTTAGTTGTCCAGAGGGAAATATTGGCAATCCTTTGTCAATCCACTGTTGTTCGGGTTTAGAGAATTGTGGAAGTTAACCTGTATCTTCTATTGTCTCAGTTGAAACTTGACTTGATATACTGTTGTTTGATATTGGACATTTTGTCTGAGTAATGGTCTGTATCAAGTAACGTGACTCTGTATAAGTGAATCGTGAGTACTTTTTGACCAACTCCGATTTAGCACAGATGTATATACAGGATGATATGTTCCTTTCTGTTTTCCTAATAGGATGCGGTAGTGTATATTACGGCATTTGTAAGGTAATCTCTGTATGGTCTTATAGAAGTATCAATTGCTTAATGTAAATAAGTCTGTTGTTGACAGCGATATGTTAGAGGTTCTTGATTTCGAACTTGGTTCGAAAGCCTTACTGTGTTTAAAAGGAACTAGTATTGGGCTTAAGGTTGATATATGGATTGTTGATGTGATAGTTGCTGTACAGGAGTTTTGTTGTGTTTCTATTTCTTGATTTAAAACAGCAATCTTTCTTGTGGCTTGTCTGTCTTGTTCATATACAAATTGGTTGAATGTTTTCATATGTGAAAGCAGTACAGTAATGAACTAATGTGAATGGAAGTATGAATGATTTGGTTCTTTCTCTTCTTTTGCTTAATTGAGGATATCTGTCTAATAGTAGGAATTGTTTTGTAACATATTGGAGGAATCCCGAATTGTTATGATATTTCCCTTTTTGGATGAATGAAACAATCTGACCAATGTTGTGTTTTTGGATTCAATGATTGTTTGTGTACATTCGTTCCTTGATTTCTTTTAATATTTGATGAAATATTAGAAAGTGATTAAGACTATTTTGTAACAATGTTAGAGTTACATATTTGTAATCATTTTGTATTACAAGGGCATAGTCTGAATATGTTTACTTATGTGGATATCTGATCTCATTTAAATAGGGTGTTTAATGAAAACAATTGATGGATTGCAATTGTTTTAAAAGTTAGTGCTTATCATGCTCAGTTCATTGAACTAACTCATGTTGACTATTTTTGCAGATGGTTTCCGTAAGAGGTAAAAGCAATGCAGATATGACAGGCTGATCAGATTGTTTAATTGATTTATAATGAATTACAGCTTGATTTTATAAATGCACTATATGTGAAAAGATGTTTCTTTTCCGTTGAGCATTGTATCAAGTATGCTGTTGCATAAAATGTAATTGTATAGTTTTGAAAGGAATGAAAATAAGTGTTTGATACTTATGTGTTGTATTCTATTTCTGATAGTTGACCTTCTCCGGTCTATATACCAGAGTGGTAACGTTATCTTTGTGTAATATGGATGCTTTTGTGATTGTCAATGAAAGCTTGCAAGAAAATGAGATTGAATTCTTAAGAGTGTTTAGTAGTTCTAATTTGTTCTAGTGAAAGCAATATTGGATTTAAATAATTGTCTTTCTAGAAGATAGGTTAAAAATGAGCCTAAAGAGAACGCTAAACAAGCTGGATTAAATTACTAATCCCTAGTCCTAAGTATAACAGGACAATATTAAATTGGATTCTTAATCATTTATATCTTTATACTAATAAGTATGATATAAATTCAGTTAAGAGAACTGATATACAATCAAATGGAGTTCAGATGGCAATCTCAAGTAAAGGTTATGAGGTTTTTGTCCAATTCTGTTGCTTTAGAATCAAATGTATTCTAATGACTCCTTGATGAGAACTTGACCTTAATACCTCTACCATGTAATGGGTTTTATAGAGGAGGGTCGTCTTAAGACGAAGAATCCAGGGATCGGGAAAGGCTAACCTTAGGGAAAAGTCTTTAAAGTAATTTAAACTCAAGTGCGTAATGCATGTTATTAAGTAGATCTTTTCGAGGCGGATTTAAAGGTTGACGACACAAGACAACTGCAGGGTTGTACCTCCGAGAAGATTAGGATCTTCTCGAAGTTACAACAATGTAGATGACTTATGGCGACACCCTTTGCATTGATCGCTAAGATTTACACTTGATTTCGCACGAGTTACTCAGGGTCCGATTAAGAACGTGGTCATGTTATAAGGCTTCCTAGGAGATTCGGGGTATCATGACACACTGGTTGAACTGCAAGGTTGGACCAGTATGTCACCATATCCCTAATCCTCATGGGCACCCATATAACATTATCACCTTGTTAATCTGCCTCTGAGTGAATCAGTTGTGGAAGGAAGGACTAGCAGTAATCATTGTAGGACATTCTATATAACATATGAATGGGGTGAAGGGCGTATTCCAGATTGACGAGTATGCCGTTAAGGAATACAAGACATAAACAGTATGTTTCAAATCTTTGGCCAAAGTATCGCAAGCTGCTGATTGCGTTGTCCTAATTCACCTAGTCTAAGGAATGAGATGCCGATGAATAATAGTAACAATTATAGCATGTTATATTCCTTGGACAGAGCATTCTGAATCCCAGATTAGGGAAGAGAACCGCAAGAGTAATGTGTTAAATAAAAACACCAACTCTTATTACTCATGAATAGATCGGTAGATTACCGAGTCATGGAATGAATAGATCGGAGGTGCTCCGAGTCATTATAGCTGCATATGGTTTTCTGTTATATGAATGGTTAATGATTTGTGAGTTCTAAATTATGTATTTAGAACTAGGATGCAATTATAAAAAATAAATAAAAAAAATTCACTTGTTCTAAAGTATAAAATGAGGATGTTACATCTTGGTATCAGAGCTGATGGTTGCAGCTCTTGGACCTATTGAGTCCATAATCTGATAAAAACCTGAATTTTTCTTGTAACAGAAAATGGTTAGAACAAGGGGGAATGTTGCAAATAATGCTCCACCTGAAGGAGGAGCGGCAACAACCCAGAAACTGGATGAGATCCTTGCTGCCCTGTTGGACACAAGAGATCGCTTGGCTGTACTTGAACAACAGGTGATGGGAAATGAGGAGGATGAAGAAGCTGATAATAATAATCAGCAACCTCCTGAGGACAACCCCAACACGGGTGTTGATGTTAATGTTGGAAATGCACCTGTCCAACAAGAAAACAAAAAGGCCAGATTGGCAGCGGAACTCACTAATGATATAAAAAGGATAAGTCCACCTAAGTATGATGGCACCACATTAGGAGATGGAGCTGAGAACTGGCTCAACGAAATGGAGAAGTACTTTGCAATAAGGAACTTCTCAGAGGAAACCAAAGCTATTTGGGGAGCCTATCAGCTTTCTCACGAAGCATCTTCGTGGTGGGATAGCCGAAAAGCTGAGCTAAACATTGATGAGACCAATATTACTTGGGATCAATTTAAAGGCTATTTTAGGCAACGTTGGCTGCCACAACTTTTCTATGATCAGAAAATGACAGAATTTCAGAACTTAGCTCAAGGGAAGCTAACGGTAACTGAATTCTGGGAGCGGTTTACAAAACTCCTTAAGTATGTACCGCAGTATCAAACTGACGAGAAGTTCAGAATATGGAAATTCATCATGGGATTGAATCCCGTGATAGGGGGAGAGGTCGATGTTCACAGTCCAACCACTATGGAAGGAGTTGTTGAAAAGGCCATAAGGCAAGAACAGAAATTAAAGGCTATTTCTGCTCATAAGGAGGAAGTGCGGAAGAAGACTACAAACCCTTCTTCAACCTCTCTTGCACCCAGAAAAGGACCATGGAAAAAGTTTGGAAACAAGAGTAAGTTTCCAGGAGATAACAATAAGAAAGCAGTAGTAAATAAGCCTGCTGGAAATGTAAGGGATAATTTTGTTAAAAATTATAACAATGGGCAGAAGCCCTATGGAGGACAGCGTGACAATTACAAGGCTGGAGGTAATGCTGAGCCTAAGAAGGGACCTGTAGGAGGCTGCTACAATTGTGGCAAGGACCACTATGCGAATCAATGCCCTTTGAAGAAGGATGATCGTAATCAGCAGCATAAGATACATGCGGCAGTAACAGACAAGCAAGTTGAAAAGCAAGTAACACCTATAGAAGTTCCGGGTAAGTTATTCGGCATACCTATCACTATTCTTTTTGATACAGGAGCTACTGAATGTTTTATTTCTAATAAAATTGCTTCTAAACTTAAAAGAAAAGCTGGGAAAATGGATAAATCTTGGAATGTAGAGTATGGTAATAATTCTGTTCATACAGTGAGTATGTGTCTCTTTGGAGCAGTCCTTGATTTACCTAATTTCTCCACGGAAGTTGATCTCTATGTTACACCTTTAGGATCATATGACATTATTATTGGTGTCAATTGGTTAGCTGACCATAAGGCAAAAGTAGATTGCTATGAAAAGAACATAAAATGTTTAGATGATCAGCTGGAATCAGCAGAGATTCAAGGTGTGAAACGGGAAATTTCAGTTAGAAAACTGTCAGCTATGCAGCTTAAAAAGGCTAAAAATAAAGGATATACCCTTTATGCGGTAAAGATATCTGAATCTTCAGAAGAAGATGATGATTTCATGGAACAATTCCCTCTGTTACAAGGTTTCAGGGATGTTTTTCCTGAGGAATTACCAGGGTTACCACCCAAGAGAGAATTTGATTTTACCATTGAAATCAAGCCTAGAACGGAACCTATTTCCAAAGCGCCTTATCGAATGACTACTACTGAGTTAGTTGAGCTTAAGGCACAGTTACAAGAGATTTTTTCTAAAGGATTGATTAGACCAAGTGTTTCACCTTGGGGAGCACCTGTGATATTTGTGAAAAAGAAGGATGGAACACTAAGGCTGTGTATTGATTATCGGATGTTGAACAAAGCAACAATCAAGAACTGATATCCACTTCCAAGGATCGATGATCTGTTTGATCAGATACATGGAGCAGCAGTTTTTTCTAAGATAGACCTTCGATCTAGTTATCATCAGTTAAGGATTAAAGAGGAAGATATTCATAAAACAGCTTTCCGAATAAGGTACGGACATTATGAATTTACAGTTCTACCCTTTGGGTTAACTAATGCACCCGCAGCCTTTATGAATTTAATGAACAATATTTTTCAAGAATACCTGGACAAGTTTGTGCTTGTATTCTTGGACGATATTCTCATTTATTCTAAAAGTGTTGAGGAGCACAATGAGAATTTGAAGATAGTTTTGGGAATTTTGAGAAAGAGAAAGTTGTATGGTAAGTTATCCAAATGTTCTTTCTTTGATTCAGAAGTTCACTATTTGGGTCATGTCATAAGTAAAGAAGGAATCGCTGTAGATCCTTCAAAAATAGTGGCAATAACTGAGTGGCCTGCACCAAAGAATGTGCACAAAGTAAGAAGCTTCATGGGTCTTGCTGGTTACTATAGGAAATTTGTAAAGGATTTTTCTAAGGTAGCTGCACCAATAACTTCATTGCAAAAGAAGGATAAGAAATTCATGTGGAATGACAAGTGCAAAGCGGCTTTCAAAAGTCTGAAAGACCAGTTGACTTCTGCACCTATTCTAGCTGTACCAGACCCTAATGGGAATTTTACTGTTGTAACAGATGCTTCTAGGGAAGGCCTTGGAGGTGTTTTGTTACAAAATGATCAGGTCATAGCTTATGAAAGTAGAAAACTTAAGTTACATGAGATGAATTATGCCCCTCATGATTTGGAACTTGCTACCATTGTTCATGCGCTTCAAGTCTGGAGACACTATTTACTTGGGAAACCTTTTGAGTTGAAAACTGATCACTTAGGACTGAAATATATTTTTACTCAGCCCAATCTGAATGCTAGACAGAGAAGGTGGTTAGAATTTTTATCACAATATGACTTTGATATCAGCTATATCAAAGGGAAGGAGAATAGAGTAGTTGATGCTCTAAGTCGTAGGAGGCACATTTCTGCTCTTATAACATTAAGAACTCAGTTTAAAGACGAGGTAAAAAGTGCCTTAGAATCAGATGCATACTTTCAACAAGTAAAAGCAGCGCTTGCTGCAGAACCTAAGGATATAAGGTATAAAGGTTTTCATTTTGATAATGAAGGAATCTTGCGTTATGAAAACAGGGTATATGTACCTGTGCTGAACGATTTGAGAAAGAAGTTGTTAGTAGAATTTCATAATTCACCTTTCTCAGGACACCCAGGTATCACAAATATGCTTGCTGATATGAAACAACAATACTTCTGGAAAGGTATGAAAAAGGATGTGATAAATTTTGTGACTCATTGTCTGGAATGTCAGCGGGTGAAGGTAGAACATATGCACCCTACTGGACTGTTATATCCTCATAGCATACCGCAGTACAAATGGCAAGTAATCACCAAGGATTTTGTACAAGGACTACCTATGTCCAGAAATAAACATGATGTTATCCTGGTAGTTGTAGATAAACTGACTAAGGTAGCTCATTTCATCGCTAGAAATCTAAAGGATGATTCACCAGTGCTGGCCAAGAGGTTCGTACACAAAATTTTCAGATTGCATGGTGTACTAGAACTGATTATATCTGACAGGGATCCTAGAATGACGTCAAGGTTTTGGCAAATGCTTAACACAGCCCTAGGAACGAAACTAAACTTCAGTTCTGCATATCATCCAGAAACGGATGGGAAAACTGAGAGGGTAAATCAAGTGTTGGAGGACATGTTGCGAATGTATTGCATGGATCAACAGTATAAATGGGAAGAGTATCTTCCATTAGTTGAGTTCGCATACAACAACACTTATCACTCATCTCTTAAGATGGCACCATTTGAAGCACTTTATGGAAGAAAGTGCAAAACCCCTGTTAGTTGGGACAATGTTGAGGATAGAGTGGTAATTGGACCAAAGATTCTCACAGAAATGGAACAGCAAGTTAAGCTGATTCGTGAACGATTAAAGGAAGAAGCGGATAGACAGAAGAGCTATGCTGACCTTAAGCAGGTTGATAGAAAGTTTGAGCTTGGTGATAAGGTTTTCCTGTGTGTTAAACCCAGAAAGAGTTTTATAACTTTTGGCACGGCTGCCAAGTTGTCACCTTGATTTGTGGGACCTTTCGAAATTGTCAAAATAATCAATCCTGTAGCTTATCGTTTAGCATTGCCACCTGCTTTATCTCGCATGCATGATGTTTTCCATATTTCTTTACTTAAGAAATACGTTTCAGATCTGTCACATGTTTTAAATTGGAATTCCTTGCAGGTCCAAGACCCAGGAATAATCATGGTTAAACCCACACGAGTGCTGGAAACTTGCCAATTGCATTTAAGAAATCATGATATACAGCAATGTAAGGTCCAGTGGGACCAGTATAGCGAAGAAAGTGCAACTTGGGAAAATCTGGAAGAGATGAAAATTGCTTTTCCTTCTCTTTTTCAACAGAATGAAATCTGTTGAAAAAATATACTTTTATGAACTGATTGTTTTTAAGTATTTATGAAAGCCAGATGAAGGCAGACTTTATTCAGGTTGAATAAAATGTGTTGTGACATTGATTTCTGAAACTATTCAAATATGAAATAGGCACATTATGTGTGTATTGATAAGTTGATTGACCTGAAGGTTAATTTAATATGTAATTCATTGGGACGATGAATCTTTTTAGGAGGGAAGCATGTAACACCCTGAACTGTTGTTACTTTCTCCTAAGCATACAAGTGTTGATATGTGATTTCTTGTATAAGGATGTGTTCCTTGATTAAGAAATCATGCTTGATATGTACTGTAATTTCTTTGCAGATCTTGACTGAGTCAGAATATGATTAGACTCTTTTATCTATTTCATTTTGTATCTGAGTTTAATCTGATCTTGGAATAAATTATAGAGTTATCCATCTATAAGATCTAGTCTTGGATCAGTGGAATTGATCCAAGTATTGCTTTAAATTTGTTCGTGATGAATTAGATCACAGACCTTGAACAAGTTGCAAGGTATGGAAGCATTGATTAAGCTGGTCAGGAGTATGACTCAGGCTGATCTTGTGAAATAAATTGGTTCCCGATATGGAAGTATATCTGGAAGGTCTCGATCGTGGACCAGGTAATAATTCATTTACATACGATTCTGCAGTAGAACAGAAGCTAACCCTGTTCAAGAAGGTATGATACAGGTCTTTTCTGAGTGTACAGAACGTAGACCTAACTGGAATTATTAATGGTTAGTAACCTAAGACTAAACCTAACCTAGGGGTTAGGTTAGTGTTAATCTAACCTAGACCTAGGCTATGTGTTAATGTCCTAAGTTAGTATCTATGTGTAATATGGTTAGAATATGTGTTACCGTAAATTCTAACCTAAGATACTAACCTAACTAATGAGGAGAATGGAAAAGGGCCTATGGAAGGGGGTGCGAACCATGGGCGGCGTTTTCTATGACATTTAATGCATGGATAAGGATGAGGGATAGGTCATGGCGGAGGTTTAAGCAGCAGCTAACCTGTTCTGACGTGGCAGGTCACTAAGTTTGGAAATGAACTTGAGTTTTCGTTGGACTGTCGCCAACTCTGGCGGTCGGTGGAAGTGGAGTCTTAGCGGGAAAGTTGGTTTAATGGAATTCAATATTCTCAGTAGACGAGCTCGGAACTCGCGAGAAGGCATGCAAACGGGAAGTTTGTGGGGTTGTTTGGCTTGTCGCAATTTTTGGATTTCTCTCTGCTTGTTTACTGGTTCTTCGCACTAGTCCTCTTTGTGTTGCATGGCAAGTATGAACTTATCCAGCTCTTTTCTCTGTCATGGAGGATATATATGTGATGGAGATAGCAAAATTTTGTTGGTCTCTTTAACTTGGAAGAAGAAAAGGAAGTTTGAGCTCTTCCAGTGGTCTGCTTCAGAAATTTGATTAAAAATCCAGGCATGTTAGGCCCTAACCTTTAAATATCTTGCTGTTTTTCAACTGATTTCATTAGAACAACTTTGTTCAAATGTTATGAGTAAATAGATAATTTTCTATGGAGGTCTTGTTTGATTTTTGGTACTATATCTCCTCTGGTTCGATTTTTCAATTTCCTCTTGATGGGTGTTTATTAAAAATCGAATTGTGGCTCTATTTCTTGAGTATTCATTCTGGCTTAAATATGTGAGATATTTATTTTTAAATGAGTATGAATGCTCGGCCTGTTCAGCGTGAGCCCATAGAATATACCTATGTTGGATATAGACCACTGTTATGTTGTTGATTTGTGGTCGCCGTTCTTGTTGTGGGAACTGTATGAAGGGATACTGATGGATATCATATGATGGATCAGTTTTATTGATCCTTTGGAAACTCTGTCATGGTTTTTGGGTGACAGTGGCTAATGATGCTTTTTGGGTTTCGTCTTGTCTTTAATTTGTTTGGAAATAGGTAACTGTTGTGTTACCGTAGTCTATACGACCCAGTGGAAGTTGTTCTTTCTTGTTATTGTGGTAATGGGATTATTTTTTGACTGTATACATTATTGATATATCTATGATTTATTTGAATGACTCAGTGGAGTCCTTGATCGAGTCGTATATTACTATCCACTGCTGAGAATATAGATTCATCCTTGAGTTTTGTTATTTGTTTTCGTGGAAGCCTTGTAGAGGTAATAGGTCTTTTGTTCACTGCCATTTGTAATGATTAATGGATATAGATTTCCTGGGTATGCATTTACATTTCTTTGTGTAAGCTGTTCAAGAGTTTTGAAGAGGCTCAGTTGATTTCCTTGCCTTGAAATGGGTATTCGATTTGCTTACACTTGTTTTATTCTGAATGATTGCCAAAGTTGGCATAGAAGGATTCATCAACTAATTTCATCTTACGCTGTTGTTGGTTCAGCGGTTATGGGTATAAACCCATTAACAGTATACAGTGTGAATATATGGATTTATAATGGTTGTAATATACACGACTCTGAGGAGTTGATTGAATGATTTATATTTGTAATTGAGCTGTTGTTCAATTTGAATATATTAAATAGTTGGTGATGGATGAACCTGGGACTTGAAGGAATAACACATACTAAGGCCTCTGTTATTTTCTGGAATTACTTTTGTATTGCATGGATTTTGTTGTACAGATTCTTGGGTGTAATTTTATGTTCATTCCTTGCAATCTTGTGCGAAAAATTGGCAAGACTTAGTCGGGTTTCTTGATTTGAAATTGGTAAATTAAAAAGTTCTTCTTGAGTTTTATTATGTACACTATTTACTTGTCCAGAGGGAAACATTGGAAATCCTTTGTCAATCCACTGTTGTTCGGGTTTAGAGAATTGTGGAAGTTAACCTGTATCTTCTATTGTCTCAGTTGAAACTTGACTTGATATACTGTTGTTTGATATTGGACATTTTGTCTGAGTAATGGTCTGTATCAAGTAACATGACTCTGTATAAGTGAATCGTGAGTACTTTTTGACCAAATCCGATTTAGCACAGATGTATATACAGGATGATATGTTCCTTTCTATTTTCCTAATAGGATACGGTAGTGTATATTACGGCATTTGTAAGGTAATCTCTGTATGGTCTTATAGAAGCATCAATTGCTTAATGTAAATAAGTCTGTTGTTGACAGCGATATGTTAGAGGTTCCTGATTTCGAACTTGGTTCGAAAGCCTTACTGTGTTTAAAAGGAACTAGTATTGGGCTTAAGGTTGATATATGGATTGTTGATGTGATAGTTGCTGTACAGGAGTTTTGCTGTGTTTCTATTTCTTGATTTAAAACAGTGATCTTTCTTGTGGCTTATCTGTCTTGTTCATATACAAACTGGTTGAATGTTTTCATATGTGAAAGCAGTACAGTAATGAACTAATGTGAATGGAAGTATGAATGATTTGGTTCTTTCTCTTCTTTTGCTTAATTGAGGATATCTGTCTAATAGTGGGAATTGTTTTGTAACATATCGGAGGAATCCCAAATTGTTATGATATTTCCCTTTGTGGATGAATGAAACAATCTAACCAATGTTGTGTTTTTGGATTCAATGATTTTTTGTGTACATTCGTTCCTTGATTTCTTTTAATATTTGATGAAATATTAGAAAGTGATTAAGACTATTTTGTAACAATGTTAGAGTTACATATTTGTAATCATTTTGTATTACAAGGGCATAGTCTGAATATGTTTACTTATGTGGATATCTGATCTCATTTAAACAGGGTGTTTAATGAAAACAATTGATGGATTGCAATTGTTTTAAAAGTTAGTGCTTATCATGCTCAATTCATTGAACTGACTCATGTTGACTATTTTTGCAGATGGTTGCCGTAAGAGGTAAAAGCAATGCAGATCTGATAGGCTAATCAGATTGTTTAATTGATTTATAATGAATTACAGCTTGATTTTATAAATGCACTATATGTGAAAAGATGTTTCTTTTCCGTTGAGCATTGTATCAAGTATGCTGTTGCATAAAATGTAATTGTATAGTTTTGAAAGGAATGAAAATAAGTGTTTGATACTTATGTGCTGTATTCTATTTCTGATAGTTGACCTTCTCCGGTCTATATACCAGAGTGGTAACGTTATCTTTGTGTAATATGGATGCTTTTGTGATTGTAAATGAAAGCTTGCAAGAAAATGAGATTGAATTCTTAAGAGTGTTTAGTAGTTCTAATTTGTTCTAGTGAAAGCAATATTGGATTTAAATAATTGTCTTTCTAGAAGATAGTTTAAAAATGAGCCTAAAGAGAACGCTAAACAAGCTGGATTAAATTACTAATCCCTAGTCCTAAGTATAATAGGACTATATTAAATTGGATTCTTAATCATTTATATCTTTATACTAATAAGTATGATATAAATTCAGTTAAGAGAACTGATATACAATCAAATGGAGTTCAGATGGCAATCTCAAGTAAAGGTTATGAGGTTTTTGTCTAATTCTGTTACTTTAGAATCAGATGTATTCTAATGACTCCTTGATGAGAACTTGACCTTAATACCTCTACCATGTAATGGGTTTTATAGAGGAGGGTCGTCTTAAGACGAAGAATCCAGGGATCGGGAAAGGCTAACCTTAGGGAAAAGTATTTAAAGTAATTTAAACTCAAGTGCGTAACGCATGTTATTAAGTAGATCTTTTCGAGGCGGATTTAAAGGTTGACGACACAAGACAACTGCAGGGTTGTACCTCCGAGAAGATTAGGGTCTTCTCGAAGTTACAACAATGCAGATGACTTATGGCGACACCCTTTGCATTGATCGCTAAGATTTACACTTGATTTCGCACGAGTTTCTCAGGGTCTAATTAAGAACGTGGTCATGTTATAAGGCTGCCTAGGAGATTCGGGGTATCGTGACACACTGGTTGAACTGCAAGGTTGGACCAGTATGTCACCATATCCCTAATCCTCGTGGGCACCCATATAACATTATAACCTTGTTAATCTGCCTCCGAGTGAATCAGTTGTGAAAGGAAGGACTGGCAGTAGTCAGTGTAGGACATTCTATATAACATATGAATGGGGTGAAGGGCATATTCCAGATTGACGAGTATGTCGTTAAGGAATACAAGACATAAACAGTATGTTTCAAATCTTTGGCCAAAGTATCGCAAGCTGCTGATTGTGTTATCTTAATTCACCTAGTCTAAGGAATGAGATGCCGATGAATAATAGTAACAATTATTCAGTTAGACTCCTTGGACAGAGCATTCTGAATCCCAGATTAGGGAAGAGAACCGTAAGAGTAATGTGTTAAATAAAAACACCAACTCTTATTACTCATGAATAGATCGGTAGATTACCGAGTCATGGAATGAATAGATCGGAGGTGCTCCGAGTCATTACAGCTGCATATGGTTGTCTGTTATATGAATGGTTAATGATTTGTGAGTTCTAAATTATGTATTTAGAACCAGGATGCAATTATCAAAAAAAAATAAAAAAAATTCACTTGTTCTAAAGTATAAAATGAGGATGTTACACCACATCCACACCCATGACTAATTACTCCTCACCCGCACCTAAAACCAACCTCATAATGACTTGACCAAGCCTGCAACTAATCCCTCGGGAGAAAAGGAGGGAAAGCTGGCTATTTTACCAAAAATAGCCCGCTTTGACCTGACCGACATCGGTTCCTACTTGACCGTTGTCGGTTGCGTAACTGCCATTGCTTCCCTGTAAATGACCACCTCCTACAAAAAACAAGGAATCAAATTTTCATTTGATCGGGAGGAGGAGAAATCATTGAAAGGATCTGGATTTGCTTGGCCGAACAAAGACAAGTGAAGAAACAAGAAGAGTTTGCAGAGAAGGAAATCAAGCCCAATACTGTAACTGAATAACCAGAGCCCATTGACACTCATCCGAGCATCAGAAGAGGAGATAGCACATCTTGGATTGTCAGATCATCCTACTTGAGCCCTGTCTTCGTCATCACAGTCGTGGAACCTGCATCTTCATCAGGAACGATTAAGCAGTGTCTTGTATGTTTCTAAGCACCATCCTTGTATTGCCCAGAAGACTATTTTATCACACTCTGAGTCTTCCCTGTCCTCTCACTATTCCCCTCAGCCATCCGCTAGTCTTAATAACCCCACAATCACCCTACAACCAACCTCTATCTAGAAGCACCTAGATTACTGACCCTACTGGTGTCGGTTATCCCCTACCGACAATAGTTCTCTAACCGCGGTCGGTTATCCAGTGACCGGCATCGGTCACTATGATTTATACCACAAAAACTTCCTCTCGCCTATTTGTCACCTAACAACCTCAGGTCCAGTCTGGTTTATCCCTGTAACTCAACCTGAATGTATCAACGACCAGTAACCGAACAAACAACGTGACTCTTTATTATTGATAGTTTAGCCTCTATTGCTTTGTAACGAGGTACCTAAATCATGATTTTGCAATAGCTTTCTTTGTTATCATTTGTGTTAATTCGTATTAAAAGGGGAACTGACCACCTTCGAAAGGAAGTTTTATATTTCCTGGGCCCAAGGCAGTTCCCTCATTTATTGTCTAATCAAAATCAGGTGGTCTTGTATTCTTATTTACAGGTAGTCCTTCCAAGACAAAAAGCATTTCTTCGCAATCAACCTGATCTCTCTCTACGGTACGCGCAAGCCTTACCCTCTTGACATTCAACAGGTATACCTCCTAGCCCTAACCCTTATCTATTTCTAAAAGGAATGAAAGGATAGAAGCAACTCTATTCCCAAAAGATGAAACATTCCGTGTGAAACACTGCGGCACATACTTAAGGAGTTTTTTAAACCCTTCCCAGTATTTTGTCACCGTCAGCCTTCCTTGCAACCAATTCTGAAATTTATTCATTTTCCTATCAAAATAGAGTTGAGGCAGCCACCGTTGCCTAAAGTAACCCTTAAATTGATCCCGAGTTATGTCTGATTCGATAATATTCAACTCAACCTTACGGTTGTCCCACCATGATGATGCTTCATGAGAAAGCTGATATGCTCCCCATATCGCTTTGGTCTCCTCAGAGAAGTTTCTTATTGCAAAGTACTTCTCCATTTCACTGAGCCAATTCTCAACTCCTTCCCCAAGGGTTGTTCCATCAAACTTTGGAGGACTTTTCCTCTTTATGTCATTTGTAAGTTCATCTACTAATCTTGCCCTTTTAGTTCCAGGATGATTAGGAGCATTCACATTACTATTATCAACACCCACATTCCCTCCATTGGTGTTGTCCACAGGAGGTGGCTGATCATTTATATCAGCTTCTTCTTCCTCCTCATTGCCCATTGACTGTTGTTCCAAAACATTCAAACAATCTCTCGTGTCTAGTAGGGAAGCAAGGATTTCATCCAGCTTTTGAGCAGTAGCTGCTTCTCCACCCGGTAACGGGTTGTTCGCAACATTTCTTCTTGTTCTGACCATTTTCTATTCAATAAGAAAATGTAAACCTTATTAAATAGTGGACTCATTAGGTCCAAGAGCTGTAACCTTCAGCTCTGATACCAAGATGTAACATCCCCATTTTAAGATACTAGAACAAGGGAAAATTTTTTTTATACAACGTTCCCTGTTATGAATTATATAATTCAAACACACGTTCAAGTTTTAATAATTGTTCTTTGTCCAACTAATGCAGTTTGGATCACACAATTTCCTTTTAAAACCAATGTTCTTTGTTCACATACTTGTAATATGGAACACACATTCAATGCCATTCAATCATATAACAGTTACCATATGCTGCTGTAAATGACTCGAAGAACTACCGATCTATCATTTCATGACTCGGCGACTTACCGATCCTTCATGTTAATTCATGCATTGTATAATGAATATACAGGGTTCTCTTACTGTTTCCAGTTATTGAAGTGATCCATTTAAGAAGCCTATCTGAATATCTGTTACTGATATTCATCTGACATCCTGCATCTTAAACTAGGTGATTAGGACAATGCAACCAGCACTTGCGATACTTTGGCAAAGATTTTCACATGCTTTGCATGATCATATTCCTGGATGTGATACACACCAATGGAATACGTCCTTCACCTCACTTCATCTATTATTTAGAATGGTCTTTCTTGGCCTCTACCAGTCCTTCCATTTAAGGTCAAGTTCTAACCCCAACTAGCAATATGAACGAGTATAGGAAGTTACTCATGGTAACTAAAGATACATAGGCAAACGGTGTCGTCCCCTAACGATTTCGTGTGTCTAGTTACCTTTAGTTCTCTGGAGTTACTCCGTATATGGGTTCACATTCCTATCCCCATCTAAGAACTTAGTACCCAGCTTATATAAACTCGATGATTTAATTCGGGAGGGCATTGTAATATGTCAGCTATAATATTGTGTCGTCATGAAGGTCCCACCTTCATGATGACACCATATTGTAGTTGGCGTATGTCAATGTCCTACGGAATCCGATCATCGAGAGTATTTATCCAGCTCAAGTGTGACTTGGTTGTAATCTAATCATTAAGATCAACTTTCAGCAGTCATGCTGATCCTTAAACCTCATTCTCGTTACGGTTGTATGTAGCTAGGAGAGACTTAATCTTTCTTCTAGCTTATTACACATCTCCTCCTTCATATTCTCTTTTTGGTTTCTTTCTTTATTTATCTTACTAATCAGTCCATTATCAATAAACTTAATAAGTTTAACCTATTAAACTTAACCAAGTTTTTCCACAACCGTAAACAATTTATAATTCCATCTTATTAGACATCATTTAAATGAGGTATAATTCTAAATGAACCTATTCATTTGTTCTCCTTAACCTTACTTCTATTAAAGTCAGTTATCAATAGATATGTTTTCCCATATCCATATTTTTTGAATTTAAACATCCGAGGTTATTAACGGAGTCCAAATACAAGGTTCGGCTGCTCCTAAGTTATTTGATATTCCTTAGCTTTGAAGCTAATCTCGAATACCTTTCAATTAAGAGATCATGTTGACCTAATTCCTTTTTAATGCCAATTTAAAATTCATCTTAACCCAAGTATGAACTAATTACACATTTCAATGTAAGAGTTGCATTTAGGTAAAGAATAGATGTTATTTCCTTTTAAATCCATCCATTAAAATTTGAATAATACCAAATCAAGGAATAATGTTATACTCTCAAACTTATTCAAAAATATCAAACTGATATAGTCATTAAAAATATCACACTCGTACTTGTATTTATCCATCGGTTTTACAATCTATACATTTTCCAGTCCAAACGACTGGACTTTGTTTATATTAAACAACATTACAACCCATAAGATAGAAGAATGTAATTTCTTCTTTTCTCACTTCCTCGTAGAGGAGTAATAGCTATCAATTACAATCCATCTTCAGTCAATCCAAAAGGAGTATAAGAAAACAACCATGTCTTTGTTTATACTCAAGTTTCATCTGCAAAATTACTTGCACGGGTCAGTTCATTGAATTGAGCATATTAAGAACTTGTCATTAAAATGAGGTTCTTCTAATTAACTGTCTCAATAAAAGAACCCTGATTTTATGAAAACGTTAATATGAACATCATTCAAGAATTAAGTACCGAAAGGGATGAACAACATAACAACTCAATCATCTAATTACCCTCCCAATCAGAAAAGATAGAATTACTGCCCTCTTTCCCAATAATTACTACAAGAGGTAATTTCCCTTTAAATAGTTCCAGAATTAGCATCTGTAAGAACTAAAACATAATCATGCATACTGTTGTTCCAACATAAAACTGTAATTTCCTTTCACTTACAACAGTTATAATTTCAAAGATAAAATTTGACTGAAATTTTAAACCGAATTACTTTCCTTTCCTTTCATGTTACTCAATTGATTTCAAGCAATCAAACGCTAAGGAGAAAAGTAAACAACCATAAAATGCAGATGCTTAAACCAAGGCAGTACAAAATTTAATCCAGACGTGATACCAATCAATGGTAACAGTTCAAAGAGAGATAAATGAAAATCAATAATCAAATATAAGAGAGAAAGATCATATCACCTCTTCTCACTGTCTTTTTCAATTACCCATTATTTAAAACAGACATGATCCATTAATATGATTCATTCCGCATAATATATTCCCCTTTAAAATAAGTCACTCTACAGAAATTTTCATCTTTATAACATGTAGAGTGTACAACAACAACAACAGTCACATTTTCATCCAATAATGGGAAAATTTACTTTCTAGCAGAAAGGTAATAAATCCATTCGTATTTTGCTCTTAATGAAAACAATGAAAGGTCCACAATCCTTAAAATTATATATATATATATATATATATATATATATATATATCCTTCAGTTTAGCAAGACATAATATAATTTACATGCTCTACTCAATCTATTATATAGACTGATTTTCCGTTCCTCATCAGATTAGAACTTCCTTCCCAACAGTCCTATATGACTACAAAAAAAATCAGCAGATAGAATACTATAACAATTTAGGATAGCAAGTAAGATACTACTATAACCTTGCTGTCCCTGGAAACCCGTATTTTATGCAATGAGAAACACCAAGGAATTATAACTCGCATAATAGTCTATCAACATCACCATAGCTTTGTTTTTTTTCCAAACGTTTCCACACACTAATCTCAGAAATAAAATATTTGCATATCAATACCTTTATCAATGCAAACCAAATCTCATTTGTTTCATTCATTTACATAGAAACACTAACCCATGTTCGTTTTCATGATAATAGTTCAGACTAGAAGATCAAATCACATCCAAAATGCATAATAAAATCCTCTCTCTCATTACCTTTAGATTTCAGAACAACAAAGAGAAAACGTAATACATTAATGATTTCAATAAGAAGAACAATCATTTTCTTCAAACGCACAAGAATACCCAAATCGTATTCACCCATATAATGATGGTTCAACTAGTTATATAAAAAAATCTTCTCATCCTCCTATTTTTGCAAGGATGCACAGAACTCAGAAGTGATATTCATCTAGCTAATGTATCTATTAGCACAAACCCATAATGGTAATTAAACAAATACCCAACACTGTCAAAACAACCATACAACAATGACCATTCAACCAGACATACAAATCATCAAGCAAAGAATGCTCAAGCCACGTTCAGAAAAGAAAAATGAATCAACTTGAAATCTTCTCATTATAATAGCCAAATCAATAACTAAAACCCCCATCATAAGAGCAAGGTTGTTTTAATAAGATGATTAAGCAAACACAAACGGTTTAAGGAGAAGGGCTTAACATGCCTGTTAATCTTTCTTGAAGCTCAAAGAAAACCGTGCCCACAGGAGCTATTCTTCTCCATGTCGACAGTAGTAAAGCTTTCCAAATAGTCACCTACTTCCACAGGCTCAAAAATATCCCTCGGCTTCTCCAAAGATAGAATTAATACCCAAAAATTATAGCAGGTTTGACAAAACCATGGAGGAACAAAATGCAGAGCAACTAAAATCCAAATGCGCACAGCAACAAACAAACTTCCTTCACAATACTCTTTCTAAGGCGAGCTGGTTGCTAAGACCAATGCCATTGAATGCATTAAATGCATTCCTTTTTCCTTTTTCCTCACGCCACTGCCAACTCAAGGTTGACGGATTTCAAATTTCAAATTTTTGCATGAAATCAAAGTTTAGCTTCATAGCTAGTTGGACGCCTCCAACTTTTCCATGTTCTTGCCAAACTTGGTGCTGCACATGCAAGGACCTCATTATTGTTGCATTAAATTCCTACCTTCCCTCCTTATCCTTTCCATCCACATGGGTCTATACGTCCCCTTCCTTAGGTTAGGATTAGTTTAGGATTTTAATAGTCCATATCTAGGTCATTCGCCTAGTTCATAGGTTAGTAGGATTTACATCTATTTTCTCCTTTATTAAATTTAAAATCCATATAGGATAGTAGTTAGGGTATAGGGTAGAACATAGGGGTAGTTTAGGGTTTTAGTCCCCTAATATTTAATTAATTAGTTTCCAAATCAAGTTCTTCTTCCTGATAGTCATATTCGACACAATGCAGGACGTTTCATCCTATGTTCCACATACCTAAGCCACCTGCATCCAGGCCTTTATCACCTTACATGGTCTAGCGTTATAATGGTGCATAGTTCGAGAATCAAACCTTTTTCATTAGCATCTACGTACCAGATATTCATACCAGAAATCAGGTGCTGCAACATTTATATCAACCTTCAATCTGGTTTAAAAGTAAATCGACAAGCGATCATAAGAAGGCCATAACATACCTTGGATTAATGGAATTGATTTAGGGTGTGCTGTCAATCAGCGAAAAGAGTTCATCAAGCATACGACAAGTTTTTTGTCTCATTAGCAATCACACAAGGAAAAATAACTTCTGTCCCAAGTATCAAGTTACAACAAACAAGGGTCTAGATTAGCAACACATTCCTTTAAGATCAAAAGATGTGTCTTAACATATTTATCTTCATTTCTGTAGTTACAACATCATGAAAAGTAATCACCATGATAAATTAAAAAAATCAAGGCGTTACAATGGGCGTGCATGTGGGCGCGGGAGTGGTCGTGGGTTAGGGTGTGGGTGTGGGTGTGGGTGTGGGTGTGTGTGGGGGTACGATTTTCAGTGTGCGTGTGTGTGTGGTTGTGTGGATGGGTGTGGGCGTTGGTGTGGATATGTGTGTGGGCGAGGGCATGGGTGTGTGGGTGTGGGTGTGGTTGTTTTCGTGGGGGTGGGCATTGGTGTGGGTGTGGGTGTTGGAGTGGGTGTGGGCATGGGTGTGGGTTTTTGTGTGGGTGTGGGTGTGGTTGTGGGTTTAGGTGTTCGTGTGGGTGTGGGTGTAGGTCTGGGAGTGGGTGTGGGAGTGCGTGTGGGAGTGGGTGTGGGAGTGGGCATGGGCATGGGTGTGGGTGTGGGCGTGGGAATGGTTTTGGGTTTGGGCATGGGCATTGGAGTGGGTGTGCGTGTGGGCATGGGTGTGGGCATGGGCGTGGGTGTGGGTATGGGTGTGGGTGTGGGTGTGTGTGTTGGTGTGGGTGTGGTTTTGGGCTTGGGCATGGGCGTTGTTGTGGGCATTGGTGAGGGTTTGGTTTTTGAATTAGAGAACATGGGAGTGGGAGTGGGCGTGGGCGTGGGCATGGGTTTGGGAATGACCATGGCTGTGGGCATGGGCATGGGTGTGCGTATGAGCATGGGTCATGGGCTTGGGTGTGGGGGCATGGGTGTGGGTGTTGGTGTGGGCATGGGTGTGGGTGTGGGTGTGGGTGTGGGTGTGGGCGTGGGTGTGGGTGTAGGTGTTGATGTGGATGTGGGTGTTGGTGTGGGCGTGGGTGTGGGTGTGGGCGTGGGTGTGGTTATGGGCATTGCCGTGGGAGTTTTTGTGGGTGTGGGTGTGCATGTGGGTATGGGTGTGCATGTTGGTGTGGGTGTTGGTGTTACTGTGGGTGTGGGTGTGGGTGTGGATGTGGGAGTCGGTGTGGGTGTGAATGTGGGTATGGGTGTGGCTGTGGCTGTGGCTATGCGGGTGGGTGTGGGTTAGGGGTGCGGGTGGGTGTGGGTGTGAACGTTGGAGTGGACATGGGCGTGGGCGTGCACATTGGCATGGGAGTGGGTGTGGGCATGGGCATGGGCGTGGGTGTTGGTGTGGGTGAGGGTGTATTTGTGGTTGTGGGTTTGGGTTAAGGTGTGGTTGTGCGGATGGGTGTAGGTGTGGGTGTGGGTGTGGATGTGGGCATGGGTTCAGGCATGGGCGTGAGTGTTGGTGTGGGTGTTGGTTTGGGCATGGGTTCGGGTGTGGGCATGGGTGTGGGTGTGGGTGTGGGTGTGGGTGTGTGTGTGGGGGTGGGGATGGGGGTGGGTGTGCGTGTAGATGTTTTAGTGGGTGTGGGTGTTGGTGTGGGTGTGGCCGTGGGTGTGGGCGTGGATGTGGGCATGGGTGTAGGCGTGGATGTGGGTGTGGTAGTGGGAGTGGGAGTGGGCATGGGCGTGGGTGTGGGCCTGGGTGTGGGTGTGGGTTTTGGTGTGGACGTTAGCGTGGGTGTGGGCGTGGGTGTGGGTGTGGATGTGGGCTTGGGTGTTGGCATGCGTGTTGTCGTGGGTGTGGGCATGGGCGTGGGCATGGGCGTGGGTGTTGTCATCGGCATGGGCATGGGGGTGGGTGTGTTTGTGTATAAGTATGTTGGTGTGGGTGTGGGTGTGGGTGTGGGCATGGGTGTGGGCATGGGTGTGGGTGTGGGCATGGGTGTGGGTGTGGGTGTGGGTGTGGGGGTGGGGGTGGGCATTGTTGTGGGTATGGGTTTGGATGCGGGTGTGTGTGTGGGTGTTGGTTTGTATGTGGGTGTGGGTGTGGGGGTGGGGCTGGGGAAGGATGTGGGTGTGGGCATGGGAGTGGGCATGGGTGTGGGTGTGGGTGTGTGTGTAGGCGTCGGATTAGGCGTAGGAGTGGGTATGGGCATGGGAATGGGAATGGGAGTGGGCGTGGGCATGGGCATGGGTGTGGGCATGGGTGTGGGTGTGGGTGTGGATGTGGGTGTAGTCATGGGCATGGGTGTGGGTGTAGGTTTGGATGTGGGTTTTGGTTTGGGCATGGGTGTGGGCATGGGCATGGGTTTGGGCGTGGGTGTGGGAATGGGCGTGGGTTTGGGCATGGGTGTGGGTGTAGGTGTGGGTGTGGGTGTGGTTGTGGGTGTGGGTGTGGGTGTGGGCATGGGTTCGGGTGTGGGCATGGGTGTGGGTGTGGGTGCTGGTGTGGGTATGGGTGTGGGTGTGGGTGTGCATATGGGTGTGGGTTTGGGTGTGGGTTTGTGTGTGGGTGGTAGTTTGGGTGTGGGCATGGGTGTGGTCATGGGAGTAGGTGTGGGTGTGGGCGTTGTAGTGTGAGTGGCAGTGGGCGTGGGCCTGGGCCTGGGCATGGGTGTGGGCGTGGGTTTGGGTGTGGGCATTGGCGTGGGTGTGGGTGTGGATATGGGTGTGGGTGTTGGCTTGGGTCTTGTCATTCATTTGGGCATGGGTTTGAGCCTGTGCGTGGGCGTGGGCGTGGGAATGGGCGTGGGCATGGGCATGGGCATGGGTGTACGTATGAGCATGGGTCATGGGCATGGGTGTAGGGGCATGGGTGTGGGTGGTGGTGTGGGCATGGGTGTGGGCGTGGGTGTGGGTTTGGGTGTGGGTGTGGATGTGGGTGTTGGTGTGGGATGGGTGTGGGTGTGGGTGTGGATGTGGGTTTGGGTGTGGGCATGGGTGTGAGCGTGGGTGTGGGTGTGGGTGTGGGCGTGGCGATGGGAGTTTGTGTGGGTGTGGGTGTGCATGTTGGTGTGGGTGTTGGTGTTGGTGTGGGTGTGGGTGTGGGTGTGTGTGTGGGTGTGGATGTGGGTGTGGGTGTGGGTGTGGATGTGGGAGTCAGTGTGGGTGTGGTCGGAATGTGGGTGTGGGTGTGGGTGTGGGTGCGGGTGGGTGTGGGGTTGGGGGTGGGGGTGGGTGTGGGTGTGGATGTTGGAGTGGACATGGGTGTGGGTGTGCACGTTGGCATGGGAGTGGGTGTGGGCATGGGCATGGGCGTGGGTGTTGGTGTGGGTGTGGGTTTGGGTGTTGGGTTGGGTGTGGGTGTTGGTTTGGGTGTGGGTGTGGGTGTGGGTGTGGGTGATGGTGTGGTTGTGGTTGTGGTTGTGGGTTAAGGCTTGGGTGTGCGAATTGGTGTAGGTGTGGGTATGGGCGTGTGTGTGGGTGTGGATGTGGGCATGGGTTCGGGCATGAGCGTGAGTGTTGGTGTGGGTGTTGGTTTGGGCATGGGTTCGGGGGTTGGCATGGGTGTGGGTGTTGGTGTGGGTGTGGCCGTGGGTATGGGTGTGGATGTGGGTGTTGTAGTGGGCATGGGAGTGGGCGTGGGCGTGGGCATGGGAGTGGGCATTGGTGTGGGTGTGGGTTTTGGTGTGGACGTTAGCGTGGGTGTGGGCATGGATGTGGGTGTGCATGTGGGCTTGGGTGTTGATGTGTGTGTGGTTGTGGGTGTGGATGTGGGCTTGGGTGTTGGTGTGCGCGTGGGCATGGGTGTGTGTGTGTATAAGTATGTTGGTGTGGGTGTGGGTGTGGGCGTGGGTGTGGGCGTGGGTGTGGGTGTGGGTGTGGGTGTGGGTGTGGGTGTGTGCGTGGGCATGGGGGTGGGGGTGGGCATTGGTGTGGGTATGGGTTTGGATGCAGGTGTGTGTGTGGGTGTTTGTTTGTATGTGGGTGTGGGTGTGGGGGTGGGGTTGGGGATGGATGTGGGTGTGGGCATGGGAGTGGGCATGGGTGAGTGTGTAGGCATCGGATTAGGTGTAGGAGTGGGTATGGGCATGGGAATGGGAATGGGAGTGGGCATGGGCGTGGGCGTGGGTGTGGGTGTGGGTGTGGGTGTGGTTGTGGGTGTGGGTGTGGTGGGTGTGGGTGTGGGTGTGGGTGTGGTTGTGGGTGTGGGCATGGGCGTGGGTGTGGGTGTAGGTTTGGATGTGGGTTTGGGTGTGGGCGTGGGTGTGGGCATGGGCGTGGGTGTGGGCATGGGTGTGGGCATGGGCATGGGTTTGGGTGTGGGTGTGGGTGTGGGTGTGGTTGTGGATGTGGGTGTGGGTGTGGGTGTGGGTGTGGGCGTGGGTTCAGGCGTGGGCATGGGTGTGGGTGTGGGTGCTGGTGTGGGTATGGGTGTGGGTGTGGGTGCTGGTGTGGGTATGGGTGTGGGTGTGGGTGTGCATATGGGTTAGCGTTTGGGTGTGGGTGTGTGTGTGGGTGTTAGTGTGGGTGTGGGCATGGGTGTGGTCATGGGATTAGGCATGGGTGTGGGCGTTTTAGTGGGAGTGGCAGTAGGCGTGGGCATGGGCATGGGTGTGAGTCTGAGCCTAGGTGTGGCTGTGGGCGTGGGTGTGGGTGTGGGCGTTGGCGTGGGTGTGGGTGTGGATGTGGGTGTGGGTGTGGGCTTGGGTCTTGTCGTTTGTTTGGGCATGGGTGTGAGCATGGGCGTGGGTGTGGGCGTGGGTGTGGGTGTGGGTGTGGGTGTGTATGTGTTTCTGGGTGTGGGTGTGGGCCTTAGTGGGGTTTTGGGCGTGGGTTTTTGTGTGGGTGTTGTTATGGGCGTGGGCCTAGGTGTGGGCATGGTCTTTCGTGTGGGCGTGAGTGTGTATTTGGGTGTGGGGTGTGGTGTGTTGGTGTGGGCATGGTTGTGGGCTTTGGCATGGGGGTTCTTGTGGGCATGCGTGGATGTGGGTGTGGTGTTTGTGGATTAAAGGAGTGGGTGTGGAGTGGGAGTGGGCGTGGGCATGGGCATGGGTGTGGGAATGACCATGGCTGTGGGCATGAGCATGGGTTTGCGTATGAGCATGGGTCATGGAAGTGGTTGTTGGGGCATGGGTGTGGGAATGGGGGCGTGGGTGTGGGCGTGGGTGTGGGTGTGGGTGTGGGCGTGGGTGTGGGTGTAGGTGTGGATGTGGGTGTGGGTGTGGGTGTAGGTGTGGGTGTGGGTGTGGGTGTGGGTGTGGGCGTGGCCGTGGGAGTTTTTGTGGGTGTGTGGTGTCTGCATGTGGGTGTGGTGTGTGCATGGCGCGAGTGGGTGTGGGTGTTGGTGTGGGTATGGGTTGGGTGCATGGTGTGTGGGTGTGAGTGTGGGTGTGTGTGTGGGTGTGGATTTGGGTGTGGGTGTGGATGTGGATGTGGGAGTCGGTGTGGGTGTGAATGTGGGTGTCGGTGTGGGTGTGGCTATGGTTGTGGCTGTGGCTATACGGGTGGGTGTGGGGGTGGGGGGTGGGGGTGGGTGTGGGTGTGGACGTTGGAGTGGACATGGGCGTGGGTGTGCGCATTGGCATGGGAGTGGCTGTGGGCATGGGCATGGGCTTGGGTGTTGGTGTGGGTGTGGGTGTTGGTGTGGGTGAGGGTGTGGGTGTGGGTTAAGGCGTGGGTGTGTGTGTGGGTGTGGGTGTGGATGTGGGCATGGGTTCGGGTGTGGGCGTGAGTGTTGGTGTGGGTGTTTGTTTGGGCATGGGTTCAGGTGTGGGCATGGGTGTCGGTTTGTGTGTTGGTGTGGGTGTGGTTGTGGGCATGGGTGTGGGCGTGGATGTGGGCGTGGGTGTAGGTGTGGATGTGGGCGTGGTAGTGGGCGTGGTAGTGGGCGTGGGCGTGGGTGTGGGCATGGGTCTGGGTGTGGGCGTTTTGGTGTGGGCGTTTGCATGGGTGTGGGCATGGATGTGGGTGTGGGTGTGGGCTTGGGTGTTGGCATGCGTGGGTGTGGGCATGGGTGTGGGTGTGGGTGTGGGCATCGGCATGGGAGTGGGTGTGGGCGTGGGTGTGTATAAGTATGTTGGTGTGGGTGTGGGTGTGGGTGTGGTCATGGGTGTGGGCATGGGCATGGGTGTGGGCGTGGGTGTGGGCGTGGGTGTGGGTGTGGTTGTGGGCGTGGGTGTGGGCATGGGTGTGGGTGTGGGTGTGGGTGTGGGTGTGGGCGTGGGCATGGGGGTGGGGTTGGGCATTGGTGTGGGGATGGGTTTGGATGCGGGTGTGTGTGTGTGTGTGTGTTGGTTTGTATGTGGGTGTTTGTTTTCATGTTAATGGAGTTGGGTTAGTTTTATCAATTATTTCAACTTAGTTTCCTTAAAAGGTTTAAGTTCTCCCCAAAAGGAACTTCAGCAAGTTTTTGGGACTTAATCTTTATATGATGAATATTAACATTTCATCCATAAATTTCAGCATCACAATTTATGTCTAATATAGTTACTCAAACTTTATCAGAGGAATCTTCCTTCAGTATGCTCACATAAGCAAACACATCAAGATTCACAACTAGATGATTTCTCATCTACGATGCATTTAACCTTTACCGGTCTTGTGAGGAATCACTACCTCTTGCTAACAACAATACTGATTTCCCATAAGTTAATCAATCTAGATTACAAAATTCAACAACACTACTTTGTAGTGTATTCCATTAACCCATCCCTTATGTTACTGATTTATAACTTCACAACTCGCCCATTGAACCTTGTAGGTTCACCTAGCCCATAAGACAGTTTTTATATTATAAAATAGAGAGAGTTACAACAGCCCTCTATTGCAATCATCCAATGATCCAATTTTCATAAGAGATCATAAGTATAGAGCCATTCTTATACCAACATTGCTGCATCATAATGGGATTCATTACAGAAACTTCAGAGAGGCATTAACATTCTTCGATAATACGAAGTGACTATTTATTGAACAGAATATGGAATCTTTTCCATGTTGCAATAGATCGTAAATGTACACAGTATATTTTCACAAGAGAATCTTAACTCGAAGTCAATAAATAACCTCCTCAACAAAAATGAATGTCTCAAATCAACAATTGGCTGTAACTTTATCTTTAAAAAGTAAGCATGTGATACAATTAGATAACCAAGACATTTCTTTACTTCACGCTAGTTACCTTCGCTCAATTTCCTGCAATGGTTTGGCAAGGTCAGTTCGACTGAACTGAGCAAGAAAAGTCCTTTATCCCATTTATGAATTTATGTCATTAAATGTTAGAATGAATAAATACTGCAATAATCTCAATCTAACATTTTAATCATATAATTCCACAAATTCATTCTTAAGTAACCTTCTTTGCAATCATTAAGAACAACTCCTTTACCTCTTTCAGTACTACGCAAGGACAATTTCTAGGTACTACTTCTCAAAATAAGTTAAAGAAAAACCGGATAAAAGATATTCATACCCAAGAAATGACCATCAAATAATAAATAACTCAAGTTATTAATAATACGCTTGTATCACATAAAGTTGGATGGAGTAATCAGACTTCTATCAATCACAGTATGAATCTATGTCATCCCATTAATAAATATAAATTTTTGCAACTAATGTTAGCTTCTCCAGCAATACAAACGGTATAGTTCTTGGACACACAAAGTAATCCACGCTACAGACATGAAACTAACCAGTTTCATCAACATCAACACACCCATCAAGATAGATCCAGTTAATACTCATGACGTTTTATATGTCATAGCTACAGAACATGACATATTATACATTATCCATAACATCCTAAGAAGGAGATATATATATATATATATATATATACCACTCAAGTTACTTATCATAGTAACATAGAGAAATCAAGGCAATATAGACTCAGTTGCCTATTTATTTCTTATTGTACCTTCTTAAACAAAACTCATCTTTTCAAATTATATTTTTACAACATTCTACTGCAATAAGAATCTGAAGACACAACCAATTAAAAGCCTATTTATGCTTGTGTTTAGGGGCTAAACTCCCCGAATTTATCTTAATAGTTAATACATATTACTCTTCAGTAATAAAGATATGTTTCCCTTGATTTAATCATCCTACTGAGATTAATCCGTTACCTAACTTTACATAATATTAATATTAAAATCCTCAGTAAGGATCGATTTTAAGAATGGAGACACTCAGTTTCCTTTCCATTATTTCACCTTATATATGGATCAACAAAACTTATCAAACATATCCATAGTGTGATCCACCAAGACCCCCTTGGTTC
This sequence comes from Taxus chinensis, assembly GCA_019776745.2. NCBI lineage: Eukaryota > Viridiplantae > Streptophyta > Pinopsida > Cupressales > Taxaceae > Taxus > Taxus chinensis. The sequence goes on along the minus strand of CM034154.1, from coordinate 455,927,932 downwards.
CAAGTAAGACTTTCTAGTTCTTTCAAGGAGACATACAACAACCAACTCTTTTATTCATTATCCATCCAGGTCCCAGCTCCAATCGAGCTTCCTTAAGTAAGTATCTGATTATAGAGGTAATATAACATTAGAACAAAATTTTTTCCTGAAGAGAGAAGAATGGTTTTTCCGCACTCGGTAGAAGAACAATTAGGTTTAGCCCTTCGAAAACTGATTCCCTAATTCATCTTTTGATCTCCAGTATCAGTTCAAAACTAGATTAGATAACTTCTAAGGAAGATAGAAAATAACGAAAATCCTTATAATGGAGTGAGCCGAAGGCTCTACAACTCAGCAATTATTTATACCAACTGAAGATGCTTCAAAAATCCTAAGAAAAGGAATATTCAGGATGAAGTTGCAACCAACCCGCGGCTATATGGTGACAGATTATGATATAAGTATCCTGCAACTCAGCCTTTGTTGCCACTCATCTACAACGAAACTAGGAATAATCTTGCTTCTTTCCTTTAACCTTTCAAAGAGCTACGTGGTTCATCTTTTTATGCTAGAATAATGTGAAGTGTTATTAGCTCACAAAACACCTATCCAACTGAGCCATGTCTAAAAAGGTTAATACCTATATTTGGTTTGGAGAAAGAAAACGTGAGGAATAAAATTTATTTAGAGACCCAACAAGGGTAAAAGGATTATGTTGACAACAAACAAGTTTGCAGCCCAGCAGACTCATGGCTCATTAACAGTTAACTCAATGGATAAAAATTGGTCTATAATATATATATGCGTGAAATAGCAATACCAACAAGTTATCCCCAAATCCACCTAAAATCATGCCCAAAACACCTTCTTTTTCTATGGTGATATGCACAGGACAGAAGTGAAAGTCATATATGCCAATATCCAGAAATGGTTCAATTGCTAATTAAACATACCCTGATTTGGGTCAGGTATAAAGGAAACCATATTCCCAATTATAATTTTTTTTTCAAAACATTACATCATTTGCACAACTACCCATTATTATTTGGGTCAACCCCAATCAACAATGCAAACGAAAAACAATATATACAATCATCATTGCCGAGCATGATTCAAGCGGAATAAAAGATAAATGGATAATAATTTTCCCATGGTTACAGTTATACCAATTTCCATTTCTTCTCGCATGCAAACAGAGTATAACAAACAACAACCCTAAACTAATACATACCCAATTTTTCTCTTAGCACAAACCAAAATTGCTAATATGTATTCATTATAACCTTTGATGATTTAAAAGGATAAAAGGGATAAAGAATGTTTCTTACTTGGTAAAATGGCAGGCCGTATTCTTTTCTTCCTACTTCCTTCGCAGCCCCAAACCGTACACAATTCGAATCAACTAGGTCTCATTTCTAGCCTCCCTTGCTTAGTGAAACGTTTTAATATAGCAACTGATTTAGAAATTGCATGGCTTTACCGTCTTCTTCTCCGAGAAATTCACCATGCAAGGATACCCAAACTGGAGTTTTTCCAAACTTACCAACAAACTAAATGAAGCATTGGTTGCATGCAATTCACCTCATTTGGGGTTTTACGAATTTCTAAAATATTAAATACAAATTTTAATGACATTCAATGCAAAAGTGCTACACCAGTAGATTATCCATCTACCACTGCCCATTACCCTCCTCCAAAATTGGCGGGGTTATTCCAGTTTAAAACTTTAGTTACCTTTTCCTCCGAAATTGCTAAATAATAATAACTTAATTACTCTTCATAACTTACATCGATTAACCTTTCAAAAACATAGGTTATTATATAGTATAAACAATAGGACCAATGCTATTGTACATTCATAACCCTTTTTGCTATTATTTATATGTCCCATAAATCTTATAAAGATGCATAATACAAAGTGAAATCAGCTATAATAATTTCATAATCCAATGTAAGTGTCATGGCCCATGATTCACAAGCCAGAGTCCACTGACCACAGTGGTCGATCATTAGAAGGTTCATTAGATAAATCTGGAAACCACGTTCCCTTGTCCAAAACATGTTACCTTCTAGAAATGAAACAATGAAATATACTATTTCATAGGTATCATATTATCCTTAGAAAAATTTAATCCTTCCCATTGCGATATCATGACCCAACGTCGTCGGTATGACATATTAAGTCATGTCATCGATGGTTATTACACATATTTTGATCATAACCAATCGTACAAGATTACAACACTTCCATTCTTAGTTACCAGCAAATTATCTTGATTACAAGAATGTTCTTCGCAAATGAAATCTTAATATTTAAATACGAAACCAGGGTTTAAAGTGAACATTATTTAAAAATATCCAATTCCCATCACTTTAGTAGGAGCAGCATAACACTTCCTACCCTTATTAACTGCATGGCTGGCATTATCAACACAACTTGGTTATGGAAAACAAGTTGTGGAAAGTGAAGATGCACGTTAGAATCTAGGAGTCACTGCATTAAATCATTTGAATTAGTTTTATCATTCCATGGATAATTTCATCTCCTTTGTGATCCTGCACTAAATTTGAGGAGTGGTGTGGGCGTTGGCTTGGGTGTAGGCATGGATGTGGGTGTGGGTGTGGGCTTGGGTCTTGTCGTTTGTTTTGTCGGCATGGGTGTGGGCGTGGGTGTGGGTGTGTATAAGTATGTTGGTGTGGGTGCGGGTGTGGGTGTGGGCGTGGGCGTGGGCGTGGGCGTGGGAATGAGCATGGGCATGGGTGTGAGTGTGGGTGTGGCTGTGTTCATGGGTGTGGGCATGGGTGTAGTCATGGGCGTGGGTGTGGGCATGGGTGTGGGTGTGGGTGTGGGTGTGGGTGTGTATGTGGTTGTGGGTGTTGGCGTGGGTGTGGGGGTGGGGGTGGGCATTGGTTTAAGTATATGTGTGGATGCGGGTGTGGGTTTGGGTTTGGGTGTGTATGTGGGTTTGGGTGTGGGTGTGGATGTGGGTGTGGGTGTCGGTGTTGGTGTGGGGGGTGGGGGTGTGGGTGTGTGTGGGTGTGGGCGTGGGTGTGGGCATGGGAGTGGGCGTGGGTGTGGGTGTGGGTGTGGGTGTGGGTGTGGTTGTGGGTGTGCGTGTGGGTGTGTGCGTGTGGGTGAGCATGGGCATGTGTGTGCATGTGGGTGAGGGTGTGGGTGTGGGTGTGGGCATGGGTGTGCATGTTGGCCTGGGCGTGGGCGTGGGCTAGGGTGTGGGTGTGGGTACGGATGTCGGTGTGTGTGTGTGTGTGTATGCATTGGTGTGGGTGTTGGTGTGGATGTGTGTGTTGGCGTGGGTATGGGTGTGGGTGTGGGCATGGGTGTGGGTGTTGGCATGGGTGTGGGCATTGGTGTGGGTGTGGGTGTTGCCATGGCTATGGGCGTGGGTGTGGGTTGTGGTGTGGGTGTGGGTGTGGGTTTGTGAGTGGGTGTATGAGTGCACATGGGAGTGGGTGTAGGCATGGGCATGGGCATGGGTGTCGGCGCGGGCATGGGCATGGGTGTGGGTGTGCATGTGGGCATGGGCATGGGCGTGGCTGTGGGTGTTGGAGTGGGTGTGCATTTGGGGATGTGCATGGGCGTGGGCGTGGGTGTGGGCATGGGTATGGGTGTGGGTGTGGGTGTGGGTGTGGACGTGTGTCTGGGTGTGGGCGTGGGTTTTAGTGTGGGTGTGGTTGTGGGCATGGGCCTAGGTGTGGGCATGGGCTTAGGTGTGGGCGTGAGTGTGTGTGTGGTTGTGGGTGTGTGTGTTGGTGTGGGTGTGGACGTGGTTGTGGGCTTGGGCTTGGGCGTGGGTATGGGCATTTGTGTGGGTGTGGTTTTTGAATTAAAGAACAAGGGAGTGGGAGTGGGCGTGGGCATGGGCGTGGGTGTGGGAATGACCATGGCTATGGGCATGGGCATGGGTGTGCGTATGAGCATGGGTCATTGGAATTGGCACGATCGTGGGTGTGGGTGCGTTGGCATGATCATGGGTGTGGGTGTGTGTGTGTGTGTGGGTGTGTGTGGGCATGTGTGTGTGTGGGAGTTGGTGTGGGTGTAGTTGTGGGTGTGGGTGTGGGACTGGGTGTGGATGTGGGTGTGGGTGTGGGTGTGGGGATGGGCATGGTCGTGAGTGTGGGCATGGGAGTGGGCATGGGCATGGGCATGGGTGTGGGCGTGGTTGTGGGCATGGGCGTTGGTGTGGGTGTGGGTTTGGGTGGGCGTGGGTGTGGGTGTGGGTGTGGGTGTGGGTATGGGTGTGGGTGTGGGTTTGGACATGGATATGGGTGTGCATGTGGGTGTGGGGGTGGGTGTGGGTGTGCGTGTGGGTGTGGGTGTGCATGTCAGTGTGGGTGTGTGTGTGGGTTTGGGAATGGGTGTGGGTGTGGGAGTGGGTAAGCGTGTGGGTGTTGTAACACCCTGAACTGTTGTTACTTTCTCCTCGACATACAAGTGTTGATATGTGATTTCTTGTATAAGGATGTGTTCCTCGATTTAGAAATCATGCTTGATATGTATTGTAATTTCCTTGCAGATTGCAGATCTTGACTGAGTCAGAATATGATTAGACTCTTTTATTTATTTCATTTTGTATCTGAGTATTAATCTGATCTTGGAATGAATTATAGAATTATTCATCTATAATATCTAGTCTTGGATCAGTGGAATTGATCCAAGTAATGCTTTAAATTTGTTCGTGATGAATTAGATCACAGACCTTGAACAAGTTGCAAGGTATGGAAGCATTGATTAAGCTGGTCAGGAGTATGACTCGGGCTGATCTTGTGAAATGAATTGGTTCCCGATATCGAAGTATATCTGGAAGGTCTCAGACGTGGACCAAGTAATAATTCTGTCATGTATATTCCTGTAGCCTAACGGCTGTATAGGAGTGAATCCTGTGTGGAGATGCATGATTTTAGGTCTTTTCTTGGCATAAAAATGTTATACCTAACTGGAATTATTAAGGGTTAGTATCCTAAAACTAAAACCTAACCTAGGGGTTAGATTATTGTTAAGCTAACCTAGACCTAGGCTATGTGTTAGTATCCTAAGTTAGTATCTATGTGTAAATTGGTTAGTATGGGTATTACCCTAAATTCTAACCTAAGATACTAACCTAACTAATGAGGAGATTGTGAAGGGGGCCTATGGAGGGGTGCGAACCATGGGCGGCGTTTTCTATGGCAATTAATGCTTGGGATAAGGATGAGGGACAGGTCATGGCAGAAGGTTTAGCAGCAGCTAACTTGTTCTGACGTGGCAGGTCGCTAAATTTGGAAATGAACATGAGGTTTCATTGGACTGTCGCCAATTCTAGCGGTCAGTGGAAGATGAGTTTAAGCGGGAAAGTTGGTTTAATGGCATTCAATTTTCTCGGTAAACGATCCCGAAACTCGTGAGAAGGCATGCAAACGGGAAGTTTGAGGATTTGTTTGGCTTGTCGCAATTTTTGGTTTTCACTCTGCTTGTTTACTGGTTTTTTGCACCAGTTCTCTTTGAGTTGCATGGAAAGTATGATCTGCTCTAGCTCTTTTCTCTATCTTGGAGGATATATATGTGATGGAGATAGCAAAATTTTGTTGGTCGCTTTATCGTGGAAAAAGAAAAGGAAGTTTGAGCTCTTCCTGTGGTCTGCTTCGGAAATTTGATCAAAAATCCAGGCATGTTAGGCCCTAACCTTTAAATATCTTGCTGTCTTTCAAGTGATTTCATTAGAACAACTCTGTTTCAATGTTTTTAGAAAATAGATGATTTTCTATGGAGATCTTGTTTGATTTTTGGTATTGTATCTCTTCTGATTCGATTTCACAATTTCCTCTAGATGGGTGTTTGTTAAATTCGAATTGTGGCTCTATTCCCTTGTATATTATTTCTGGTTTAAATATATGAGATATTTATATTTTTTTAGGTATGAATGCTCGGCCTGTTTAGCGTGAACCCGTCGAATATACTGTGTAGGGTATAGACCACTATTTTGGCTGTCGATTTTTGATCATCACTGCTGTTGTGAGACATTTGGGAAGGATGTTGGTGTACCTGTTTGATTGTTCAGTGTTTTGGAAATTTTGGAAGCTCTGTCGTGGTTTTTGTTGACAGTGACTAATAATACTTTTTGCGTTTCATTTGTCTTCTAATTTTTGCTTGAGAGCAGGTAACTGTTGTGTTACCTTAGTCTAAACGACCCAGTGGAAGTTGTTATTCCTTATTATTGTGGTAATGAGATTATTTGTTGACTGTGTATAATATTGTTACATATATACCTTATTTTAACGACTCAGTGGAGTCCTTGATTGAATCATATAATGCTATCTACTGCTGAGAATGTGGATTCATCCCTGAGTTTTGTTGTTTGAATTTCGTGGAAGTCTTGTAGAGAAAACAGGTCTTTTGGCCACTGTTATTTGTAATAAATAATGAGTATAGATTTCTTGGGTATGCATTTGCATTTCTTTTGTGTAAGCTGTTCGAAAATTTCGAAGCGGTTCAGTTGATTTCCTTGCTTGAAATGGGTATTCGATTGCTTACACTTGTTTTTATTCTGAATGATTGCCATAGCTGGCATAGAAGGATTCATCACCAATTTCATACTACGATGTTGTTAGGTTCAGCGGTTATGGGTATTAAAATCGTGGACAGAACACAGTGTGTATATATAGATTTACAATTGTTGTAATCTGATCGACTCTAAGGAGTCGATTGAATGATTTATATTTACATTTGAGCCGCTGTTCAAGTTGAATATGTTTAATAGATGATGAGTGATGAACTAGTGACTTGAAGGAATAACATGTACTAAAGACCTCTGTTATTTTCTTGAAATACTTTTGTGTTGCATGGATTTTGTGGTACAGATTCTTTAGGTGAACATTTACGTCTTCAACCTGTACTAATTTGTGTAAAAATATTGACAGATTTCAGTCGGGTTCTTGGTTTGAAATCAGAGATTAATTGTTTGTCTGATTCTTATTATGCATCGTTGATGAATATCAGTATGAATTCATATGCAATTGCTTGAATTGTTACCTCCGTTTGAATCATTCGAATTCTGGAAAGGTAACTGGTACTTCTGTCTCTTTCTGAACTGGACATTTGGGCACTGTCTTTGTCCCTGTTTGAGATCCTTGAGTTTGGATGACTGTTTCGTGCTCTGGCCCTGTTAGGGTGAGTCGCGAATACCACACTAAAAATTTGCATGCGCCAAGGTAAGGATCGATTGGTTGTATTCCTTTCTGTTTACTTCAGTTTGATTTTGACTAAGCAAAGTATGCTAACTTCCTTTCCGTTTATTCAGTCCGATTTGACTGAGCATGATTTGGAAATACTGTGTGGACGTCATGGCATAGTCTTTAGGAAACCTCAGATTGCTTGATGCAATGAAGTTTGTTGTAAAACAGCAATCTTGCTTGCGCCTTGTCTAACTTGTTCATTTATATACTAGTTGAATGTTTTCATATGTGAAGACGGTTCAGTAATGAACTTATGTGAAAGGAAGTATGAATGGTTTGGTTCTTTCTCTTCCTTTATTTAATATTTGTTGATATTTGTCTAGCAGTGGGAAATTGTTTTGTAACATAATGGTGGAATCCCGAATTGTTATGTTATTCCCTTTTTGGAAGAATGAAACAATCTGACCAATGTTGTGATTTTGGATTCAATGATTGTTTGTGTACATTCGTTCCTTGTTTCTTAATATTTGATGAAATATTAGAAAGTGATTAAGACTATTTTGTAACAATGACAGAGTTACATATTTGTAATCATTTTGTATTACAAGGGCATAGTCTGAGTATGTTTACTTATGTGAATATCTGATCTCATTTAAACAGGGTGTTTAATGAAAACAATTGATGGATTGTAATTGTTTTAAAAGTTAGTGCTTATCATGCTCAGTTCATTGAACTGACTCATGTTGACTATTTTTGCAGATGGTTGCCGTAAGAGGTAAAAGCAATGCAGATCTGACAGGCTGATCAGATTGTTTATTTGATTTATAATGAATTACAACTTGATTTTATAGATGTATTAAATGTGAAAAGATGTTCCTTTTCCGTTGAGCATTGTATCAAGTATGTTGTTGCATAAAATGTAATTGTATAGTTTTGAAAAAAATGGAAATAAGTGTTTGATACTTATGTGTTGTATTCTATTTCTGGTAGTTGACCTTCTTCGGTTTATGTAACGAAGGGGCATTGTTATCATTGTATAATATGGATGCTTTTGTGATTGACAATGAAAGCTTGCAAGAAAATGAGATTGAATTCTTATGAGTGTTTAGTAGTTCTAATTTGTTCTAGAAAAAGCAATATTGGATTTAAATAATTGTCTTTCTAGAAGATAGGTTAAAAATGAGCCTAAGGAGAACGCTAAACAAGCTGGATTAAATTACTAATCCCTAGTCCTAAGCATGACAGGATAATATTAAATTGGATTCTTAATCATTTATATCTTTATACTAAAAAGTATGATATAAATTCAGTTAAGAGAACTGATATACAATCAAATGGAGTTCAGATGGCAATCTCAAGCAAAGGTTATGAGATATTGTCCGATTCTGTTGCTTTAGAATCAGGTGTATTCTAATGACTCCTTGATGAGAACTTGACCGTAATACCTCTACCATGTAATGGGTTTTATAGAGGAGGGTCGTCTTAAGATGAAGAATCCAGGGATCGGAAAGGATAAACCTTAGGGAAATGTCTTTAAAGTAATTTAAACTCAAGTGCGTAACACTTGTTATTGGGTAGATCTTTTCGAGGCGGATTTAAAGGTTGACGACATAAGTCGACTGCAGGGCTGTACCTCCGAGAAGATTAGGATCTTCTCGAAGTTACAACAATGCAGATGACTTATGGCGACACCCTTTGCATTGATCACTAAGATTTACACTTGATTTCGCACGAGTTACCCTGGGACCGATTAAGAACGTGGTCATGTTATAAGGATGCCTATGTGATTCGGGGTATCATGAGACACTGGTTGAACTGCAAGGTTGAACCAGTATGTCATTGTTGATACAAAATCAAAGCACCCCTGGACGCACATCAGGCTTCTAGGTTGATGTTCAGGCATCCAGTGTGATTGCACAACATGGAAACCTCTCTCCAAGCGTGGGACTTGTAAAACCGAGAGAGGAATCTCTAGAGAAGGTTGGTTCCTACTCCTAAACTACCTGCCACAAGCTATTCCAGTGCAGGCAAGCTAATCTAATCCTAATCTAACCATGCCAAGGAGACAGAGAGAGAGAGAAGGGAAAAATAGCAAAAGCCTACACTAAAATGGTGATACACCAGAGAAGGAGAATGTTGAACATCTATCAAAACTACCATGGGACAAAGAGAGGTGAGAAATGGGAAGGATGGACAGATGCATCACAGGCCCAAGGATAGATTTCACAAAGAAAGTGTCCCAAAACTCCATGAACACAGCTCTAGATCTGCAGTGAATGTTCAAACATGCACAAATACCTGCAATGAAGAGAGGCAAGAAGAAAACAAGAAAAAACGAGCAAGGATGGACAGATGCATCACAAAACACGTTTTGTTGCTTCAGAAGTTTGCACAGAACATCATTTCATTAGTAAAAGGCAAAAAACACCATTACAGTGCAGGGAGGAGGCTTTGAACTCCATTTTCAACCCTAGAGAAGAAAAGAAGGGAGGGCCGAGCCGAAAGAATGAACAACCTCTTTTTTTTAAAAAATGAGCCAAATCTGGCTTTTACATTGCATGGGTCGAGCCCAGGGGACATAAAACATGGGAGAACGTGCAAGCCCATTCCTCATTGACTGCAGATGCATTAAATCAGCATGGAGGATCTTACCAACCCATACCCTGTCACTTTGAGTCGTATTTTGGAGGAGAATGTGACCCATTTGTATTAATTTGGTATGCTAAAATGTCGGACTTCTGGCAAAACGTGCAGAAGAAGAATGTCTGACCCATTAGCATTAAAACGGGTCGTTGAAAGGTCGCTTCTGGCCATTACCACATGTCAGAGCCATTTCTCGATTTTCTCTCTCTCAGACTGCACCAAAACTCGAGATTAGATCCTAGAATCATGTAGAGAATCTCAACTAGCTTTCCGTTGATATAAAGAACTTGGAAATCTGAGCTCTGGATCAAAAGATATGGCGATCTTAAGGATTTAGGGCATGGAACAGATCGAAAACAGAATTTTAAAATGTTTTCCCGCTCATTCGCCATCTAGACGACACGTGGCAGACGTGCTGATTGGACGAGAAAGGTCTCTCTCCTCCATCGGGTTTGCGGATTCTCCTCTCCATTTGCATCGGGTTTGGGAGGTGGCTCAACATATGCTTGTGGGCCCATGCTTTTCCGACTTGTTTCCCCGACTATGACACCCGATTTTCATTGTGTGTCGGGCTTTCCAGCGCTTCCGATACATTTCTTAGGTGTCGGGTTTTTCAACCTTTCCGACCTGTTCTTGCACCATGTTTCTCCATCATGTTTTCCTGACTATGTGGCCTGATTTCCTTTGTGTGTCGGGTTTGGACGATCCGACGACATATCCCTTCGTGTGGGGTCCTTCGCTTGGATACTTGGCACCTTCTCATTTGTCCCGGATCAGCACTCGAAAACTCACCCTTTGACTTTTGGGCCCTTTCCCTTGTGAGGACACGTGGCAGCTTCTGATTGGCTCTCGGCTCCTTCGGGCATTTCGCGTCCATTTGTCCCAGATGTCCCATTTGATTCTGGACCCTCTGTGACTCATTTCGGCCAATTCGGCCGGTTCGGGTCCATTTTTGGCCCAGCTTGTCCCACTTTGACTTCGGACCTGACTTGACTCTTTTCAGCCGGTTCAGCCGGTTCGCGCCTTTTTGGCCCGACTTGTCCCACTTTGATTTTGGACTGGCTTGACTCTTTTCACCCGGTTCGGCCGATTCACGCCTTTTTGGCCCAATTGTCCCATTTGCGTCCCTCTCAGCAGTTAGCCAATTTTTTCTCGGTCAAACTGGCATTTCGCACCCGCCGCGTACTTTTGTCCCAGATGTCCCTGTTGCTTTGTGGGCTGTTTGTGCTTACTTCGGCTGAGCCGGCCGGTTCGGGCCATTTTGTCCCAAATGTCCCGACTGCCCCTAGGACTAGGACTTAGTCATTTTTATGATTTTTTCCTGGATCAACCTACTTGCCTTCTACAACCTTTTTTCACATTTTCTCAGAGCTTGCTCTTTTCCTCTCAGACAGGGAACTTAGAAAATATTTGAGGGGACTCTAGCAACATGATTTTTGGCCCCGAATCAATCAATTTTCTTGGGACTTGAATATTCTGATGCATGTTATCAAAATTACCCAGGGGGGTGAAATTTTGACAACAGTTTGGCGACTCAGTGGGGGCATCTGCCTGCTAGATGAATGATCAGTAGCCTGAAGCATCCATTGGGCATGGAGTCATAAGTAATAGCCTGAAAACTGATCTGAACTTTGAAAATCTCCCCTCTGAGCCACTTGGAAACCCACCGGGCATGGATTTGTTCTCACCAAAAACCACTGAAACAAACTGTGCCAGAGCAAAACCAGCAACACCAAAACTATGTACAGAACTGAAAATCATACATGTCCCAAATGGAACATGTGGAGTGTGCATGAGCACTTCTTCTACTGAAAGAAAATCTACCTAATCTACTCTAACTGGAAGCAAAGGCAAGCTAAACAAACCCTGCAACAGGTTGTGAGAAATAGCTTCCTTTCTTCAAAATTGGCAGCCATGCAATTGATTTGGCACTGATCATGGCTGTTTGGATGGATGGAAAATCAACAAGAAGCTGGTCTTCTATCCAAATCATCAAGGTATCAACTGAAAAATCCAATACCTCTTTTAGTTGCTCTGCATTTGGATTGGAGAGGTATGGCAGCTGATCCTTGGTACTTTGTAGCTCATCCTCATGCTCAGAAGCAAGCATGACTGGTTGTGGCTTCTCCTTTGGCTCCAATGAAGCCAAATACCTGATTGGGCAAGGTTTGATCCGTTTGATATGGCCATAGCTCTGATTTTCAACTCCAAGAATGGAGTCTTCTTGTAGACCCTCTTGAATGGATGGTGTGGAAGAAATGGTGAAATTCTTCTGTCCTTTCTCTTCCTCTAATGAATAACATGGAAGATAAAAATCTTCCAATCTTGATCCCAAAGAGCTGCTGTAAGATGCAGGCTGCTGCAAATGAAATGCTCTCCTTCATGGCAGCAGGCTCTTGTGTTTGGAATGTGGATGATGAAAGAGAGAAAGGTGAAAGCTCAACCGGCTCTTCTCCATCAAAACAGTCCTTCAAATCTGATAGGTAAACTACCTCATTGTTGTCCTGCTGCTCGTGTTCAACTTCCTCCATGGTGTCCTCTTGATCTGCAACTTGACCACCATGGTTTCCTTCACTTTCCAATATTGAGTTTGAGAGATCAAACTCCTTTTCAGTAATAGAACTTGAGAGAGATGAAGTGGAAAGAAGAACTGAAGGTTCTCCATGTAGCCTGCTTTGTGCTCGAAGCCCTTGGATTTGCACTTTTCTCCTCCACAGCTAGGATGTTTCTCCTCTTCTTTTAGATTTGGAGCAGCTTCTCCTTCCTCTAATGTTTGAAGGCAATCTTGCTCTTGATTGAACTCCTTCTCCAGCATGAAGTTTGTCAAGTCAAACTCTTCAATTTGCTGCTCTAGAGGACAAGTTGGGACTGCAAGATCTTCTTCTTCTGCTACAACCAAATCAGTCCTAACCACCATTTGTTCTCCAACCTTAGCCTCTTCTGTAGGCTTAACCATCAAGGGGATCTTTGTCATCCCCAAATTTGGTAGCCCAAACCTTCAAACTCATCTGTCATTTCTTTTCTGTTGGGCTCCTCTTCTTGCTGTCCTTGATGACTGATTTTTTCAATTCCTTCTTCCCCATATGAAATTGGGAATGCAAGAGGAGGAATGGGTTGAAACTCAACCGATTTTACACTTTTTTGTGGTGGTGGAGGCAGTGAAACCTCTTGTTTCTTTGGAGGAGGGGGTATTTCTGTTAGCTCTTGTGGAGGGGATGACTGTTTGGAAGGGAAAAGGAAAGAAGAATCGAGATGAGGTGGAAGACTGGGGGGTGGAGAAATGGATTCAACACTTGGGACAGCAGATGGAGGGTTTAAAACTTGACACTGCTAAAATGAAACAGATTGGGAAAGAGGAAAAGGAAAGGAATGAGATGGTGTGCTTACCCGTTGACAAGGTTGCTGAATACTTCTCTCATACACCTCTATTTCTTCAATCTACTTTGCAAGCAAAGGCAGTGTTGCAATCATGAAGTCAAGCTTCTCCTGAGGGCTGTAATGCCTTGGAAAAGGTCCCACCCATGGACAGGGTGCTTCCATAACCGATTCCAAAAGCTTTCATCTGTGCCTGAGCCCTGGACTGCACTATCCCCTACCTCCATCTTTTGGATTTTCTCCAACAGACCAGCATCTTGCATCTGATTATCTTCATTATATGCATATCTCTTGCTCTTGGAAAGCTCCATAGCCAAACTGACTTTGGCACTGCTGTTCATATGAATATGCATGCTGATCTGGAGGATTTGTAAAACGTGTTGGAGGTGGAATATACTGCTATTGTTGATGTGAAATCCATGATGGAAATGAAGTCATGATTGCACAACTTCATGGAATGGAAAAGAATGAAAGGGATGGAAAGAAAGATGGATGAAAATGTATGGAAACGGGTCTGCAAGCTCAGAGAAATGGGTTGCTGATCAGATGGAGTCGCCAGATGTGTTTGCAAATGCCTCCAAAGGCTGAAATCTTCACAGGAACACATCAACCTACAAAAGATGAAGTGAAAGACCTCTAAGGTCCCACTGGGCGTGCCAAAACTGTTGATGCAAAATCACAGCACCCCTCGACGCACATCAGGCTTCTAGGTTGATGTTCAGGCATCCAGTGTGATTGCACAACATGGAAACCTCTCTCCAAGCGTGGGACTTGTAAAACCGAGAGAGGAATCTCCAGAGAAGGCTGGTTCCTACTCCTAAACTACCTGCCACAAGCTATTCCAGTGCAGGAAAGCTAATCTAATCCTAATCTAACCATGCCAAGGAGACAGAGAGAGAGAGAGAAGGGAAAAACAACAAAAGCCTACACTAAAACGGTGATACACCAGAGAAGGAGAATGTTGAACATCTATCAAAACTGCCATTGGACAAAGAGAGGTGAGCAATGGGAAGGATGGACAGATGCATCACAGGCCCAAGGATAGATTTCACACAGAAAGTGTCCCAAAACTCCATGAACATAGCTCCAGATCTGCAGTGAATGTTCAAACATGCACAAATACCTGCAATGAAGAGAGGAAAGAAGAAAACAAGCAAAAACGAGCAAGGATGGACAGATGCATCAAAAAACACGTTTTGTTTCTTCAGAAGTTTGCACAGAACATCATTCCATTAGTAAAAGGCAAAAAACACCATTACAGAGCAGGGAGGAGGTTCGAACTCCATTTTCAACCCTAGAGAAGAAAAGAAGGGAGGGCCGAGCAGAAAGAATGAACAACCATTTTTTATATTTTGCCACTCCTTATAATATATAGGAAGAATGAGAGAAGGAAGAAAGAGGAAAGTCAGATCTCCTCCAACCACCTCCAGGTCGTATTTTAAATCATTTCATCATGGTAGAAGCGACGGATCCTGGCAAAACGGCGGGCTATCTGCTGCATTAAAACTGGTCGCTGAAATGTCACTTCTGTCATTACCACATGTCAGAGCCGTTTCTTGATTTTCTCTCTCTAGACTACATCAAAACTTGAGATTAGCCCCAGAATCATGTAGAGGATTTCACTAGCTTTCCGTTGATATAAGGAACATGCAAATCCGAGCTCTGGATCAAAAGATATGACGATTTGAGGATTTAGGGCACGGAACAGGCGAAAACAGATTTTAAAATAATTTCCCGCACATTGCCACCTGGATGACATGTGGCAGACTCTGATTGGATGAGAAAGGTCTTCAGCCCGTTGGGTTCGGGATTCCCCTCTCCATTTGCATCGGGTTTGGGAGGTGGCTCAACATATGTTTTCGCCCCATGCTTTTCCGACTTGTTTCCCCGACTATGAAACCCGATTTTCTTTGTGTGTCGGGCTTTCCAACCCCTCCGACACATTTCTTAGGTGTCGGGTTTTTCAACCCTTCCGACATGTTCTTGTGCCATGTTTCTCCATCGTGTTTTCCTGACTATGAAACCCGATTTCCTTTGTGTGTCGGGTTTGGACGACCCGACGACATATCCCTTTGTGTGGGGTTTTCGCTTGGATACGTGGCAGCTTCTCATTGGTTCGGATCAGCGCTCGAAAACTCACCCTTTGACTTTTTGACCTTTTCCCTTGTGAGGACACATGGCAGCTTCTGATTGGCTCTCGGCTCCTTCGCATACTTCGCCTCCATTTGTCCCGAATGTCCCATTTGATTTTGGCCCCTTTGTGCTCATTTCGGCCGATTCGGGCATTTCGCGTCCATTTGTCCCAGATGTCCCATTTGACTTTGGACCTTCTGGACTCATTTCGGCCGATTCGGCCGGTTCGGGAATTTTTGGCCCACTTGTCCCACTTTGCTTCGGACTGACTTGACTCTTTTCGGCCGGTTCGCGCCTTTTTGGCCCGATTGTCCCATTTGCATCCCTCTTAGCAGTTAGCCAATTTTTTTCTCGGTCGAACCGGCATTTCGCGCCCGCCGCGTACTTTTGTCCCACTTGTCCCAAATGCTTTGTGGGCCGACTGGACTCAGTTCAGGCGGTTCGCGTACTTTTGTCCCATTTGTCCCAATTTGTGCTGGACCGGGACTTAGCCGATTTTCACAAATTTTCCTGGCCCGAACTACTTGCTTTCTGCAACCTTCTCCGCACTTTCTCAGAGCTTTCTCCTTCCAACTTCAACCAGGGGAGTTAGAAAAAATCTGAGGGGACCCTGGAAACATGAATTTTCACCCTGAATCAATCAATTTTTCTGGGACCTGAAAATCTGATGCATGTTATCGAAATTTACCCAGGGGGGGTGAAATTTTGATAACAGTCATCATATCCCTAATCTTCGTGGGCATCCATATAACATTATCACCTTCTTAATCTGCCTCCGAGTGATTCAGTTGTGAAAGGAAGGACTGACAGTAGTCAGTGTAAGACATTCTATATAACATATGAATGGGGTGAAGGACGTATTCCAGACTGACGAGTATGCCGTTAAGGAATACGAGACATGAACAGTATGTTTCAAATCTTTGGCCAAAGTATCGCAAGCTGCTAATTGCGTTGTCCTAATTCACCTAGTCTAAGGGATGAGATGCCGATGAATAATAGTAACAATTATTCAGTTAGATTCCTTGGACAGAGCATTCTAAATCCTAGATTAGGGAAGAGAACCGCAAGAGTAATGTGTTAAATAAAAACACCGACTCTTATTACTCATGAATAGATCGGTAGATTACCGAGTCATGGAATGAATAGATCGGAGGTACTCCGAGTCATTACAGCTGCATATGGTTGTCTGTTATATGAATGGTTATTGAATTGTGAGTTCTAAATTATGTATTTAGAACCAGTATGCAATTATCAAAAAATAAAATAAAAATTCACTTGTTCTAAAAGTATAAAATGAGGATGTTACATCTTGGTATCAGAGCTGAAGGTTGCAGCTCTTGGACCTATTGAGTCCATAATCTGATAAAAACCTGAATTTTCTTGTAACAGAAAAATGGTTAGAACAAGGGGGAACGTTGCGAGTAATGCTCCACCTGAAGGAGGAGTGGCAACAACCCAGAAACTGGATGAGATCCTTGCTGCCCTGTTGGACACAAGAGATCGCTTAGCTGTGCTTGAACAGCAGGTGACGGGAAATGAGGAGGATGAAGAAGCTGATAATAATAATCAGCAACCTCCTGAGGACAACCCCGAAATGGGTGTTGATGTTAATGCTGGAAATGCACCTGTCCAACCAGAAAACAAAAAGGCCAGATTAGCAGCAGAAGTCACTAATGATATAAAAAGGATAAGTCCACCTAAGTATGATGGCACCACATTAGGAGATGGAGTTGAGAACTGGCTCAGCGAAATGGAGAAGTACTTTGCAATAAGGAACTTATCAAAAGAAACCAAGGCTATTTGGGGAGCCTATCAGCTTTCTCACGAAGCATCTTCGTGGTGGGATAGCCGAAAAGCTGAGCTAAACATTGATGAGACCAATATTACTTGGGATCAATTTAAAGGCTATTTTAGGCAACGTTGGCTGCCACAACTTTTCTATGATCAGAAAATGACAGAATTTCAGAACTTAGCTCAAGGGAAGCTAACGGTAACTAAATACTGGGAGCGGTTTACAAAACTCCTCAAGTATGTACCGCAGTATCAAACTGACGAAAAGTTCAGGATACGGAAATTCATCATGGGATTGAATCCAGTGATAGGGGGAGAGGTCGATGTTCACAGTCCAACCACTATGGAAGGAGTTGTTGAAAAGGCCATAAGGCAAGAACAGAAATTAAAGGCTATTTCTGCCCATAAGGAGGAAGTGCGGAAGAAGACTGCAAACCCTTCTTCAACCTCTCTTGCACCCAGAAAAGGACCGTGGAAAAAGTTTGGAAACAAGAGTAAGTTTCCAGGAGAAAACAACAAGAAAGCAGCAGTAAATAAGTCTGCTGGAAATGTAAGGGATAATTTTGTTAAAAATTATAACAATGGGTAGAAGCCCTATGGAGGACAGCGTGACAATTACAAGGCTGGAGGTAATGCTGAGCCTAAGAAGGGACCTGTAGGAGGCTGCTACAATTGTGGCAAGGACCACTATGTGAATCAATGCCCTTTGAAGAAGGATGATCGTAATCAGCAGCATAAGATACATGCTGCAGTAGCAGACCAACAAGCTGAAAAGCAAGCAACACCTATAGAAGTTCCGGGTAAGTTATTCGGCATACCTGTCACTATTCTTTTTGATACAGGAGCTACTGAATGTTTTATTTCTAATAAACTTGCTTCTAAACTTAAAAGAAAAGCTGGGAAAATGGATAAATCTTGGACTGTAGAATACGGTAATAATTCTATTCATACAGTGAGTATGTGTCTCTTTGGAGCAGTCCTCGATTTACCTAATTTCTCCACGGAAGTTGATCTCTATGTTGCACCTTTAGGATCATATGACATTATTATTGGTGTCAATTGGTTAGCTGACCATAAAGCAAAGGTAGATTGCTATGAAAAGAACATAAAATGTTTAGATGATTAGCTAGAATCAGTAGAGATTCAAGGTGTGAAATGAGAAATTTCAGTTAGAAAACTGTCAGCTATGCAGCTTAAAAAGGATAAGAATAAAGGATGTACTCTTTATGCAGTAAAGATATCTGAATCTTCAGAAGAAGATGGTGATTACATGAAGCAAATTCCACTGTTACAAAGTTTCAGGGATGTTTTTCCTGAGGAATTACCAGGGTTACCACCCAAGAGAGAATTTGATTTTACCATTGAAATCAAGCTTGGGACGGAACCTATTTCCAAGGTGCCTTATCGGATGACTACTACTAAGTTAGTCGAGCTTAAGGCACAGTTACAAGAGCTTTTGTCTAAAGGATTGATTAGACCAAGTGTTTCACCTTGGGGAGCACCTGTGATATTTGTGAAAAAGAAGGATGGAACACTAAGGCTGTGTATTGATTATCGGATGTTGAACAAAGCAACAATCAAGAACCGATGTCCACTTCCTAGGATCGATGATCTGTTTGATCAAATGCGTGGAGCAGCGGTTTATTCTAAGATAGACCTTCGATCTGGTTATCATCAGTTAAGGATTAAAGAGGAAGATATTTATAAAACAACTTTCCGAACAAGGTACGGACACTATGAATTCACAGTTCTACCCTTTGGGTTAACTAATGCACCCGCAGCCTTTATGAATTTAATGAACAATATTTTTCAAGAATACCTGGACAGGTTTGTACTTGTATTCTTGGACGATATTCTCATTTATTCTAAAAGTGTTGAGGAGCACAATGAGCATCTGAAGATAGTTTTGGGAATTTTGAGAAACAAGTTGTATGGTAAGTTATCCAAATGTTCTTTCTTTGATTCAGAAGTTCACTATTTGGGTCATGTCATAAGTAAAGAAGGAATTGCTATAGATCCTTCAAAACTAGTGGCAATAACTGAGTGGCCTGCACCAAAGAATGTGCAAGAAGTAAGAAGCTTCATGGGTCTTGCTGGTTACTATAGGAAATTTGTAAAGGATTTTTCTAAGGTAGCTGCACCAATAACTTCTTTACAAAAGAAGGATAAGAAATTCATGTGGAATGACAAGTGCGAAGCGGCTTTCAAAAGTCTGAAAGACCAGTTGACTTCTGCACCTATATTGGCTGTACCAGACCCTAATGGGAATTTTACTGTTGTAACAGATGCTTCTAGGGAAGGCCTTGGAGGTGTTTTGTTACAAAATGATCAGGTTATAGCTTATGAAAGTAGAAAACTTAAGTTACATGAGCTGAATTATGCCCCTCGTGATTTGGAACTTGCTGCCATTGTTCATGCGCTTCAAGTCTGGAGACACTATTTACTCGGAAAACCTTTTGAGTTGAAAACTGATCACTTGGGACTGAAATATATTTTTACTCAGCCCAATCTGAATGCCAGATAGAGAAGGTGGTTAGAATTTTTATCACAATATGACTTTGATATTAGCTATATCAAAGGGAAGGAGAATAGAGTAGCTGATGCTCTAAGTTGTAGGAGGCACATTTCTGCTCTTATAACATTAAGAACTCAGTTTAAAGATGAGGTAAAAAATGCCTCAGAATCATATGCATATTTTCAGCAAGTAAAACCAGCGCTTGCTGCAGAACCTGAAGATAAAAGGTATGAAGGTTTCCATTTTGATAATGAAGGAATCTTGCGTTATGAAAATAGGGTATATGTACCTATGTTAAACGACTTGAGGAAGAAGTTGTTAGTTGAATTTCATAATTCACCTTTCTCTGGACACCCAGGTATCACAAAAATGCTAGCTGATTTGAAACAACAATACTTCTGGAAAGGTATGAAAAAGGATGTGATAAATTTTGTGACTCATTTCCTGGAATGTCAGCGGGTGAAGGCAGAGCATATGCACCCTGCTGGACTGTTATATCCTCATAGCATACCGCAGTACAAATGGCAAGTAATAACCATGGATTTTGTACAAGGACTACCTATGTCCAGGAATAAGCATGATGTTATCCTGGTAGTTATAGATAAACTGACTAAGGTAGCTCATTTCATCGCTGGAAATCTAAAGGATGATTCACCAGTGCTGGCCAAGAGGTTCGTACACGAAATTTTCAGATTGCATGGTGTACCAGAACTGATTATATCTGACAGAGATCCTAGAATGACGTCAAGGTTTTGGAAAACGCTTAACGCAGTCCTAGGAACAAAACTAAACTTCAGTTCTGCATATCATCCAGAAACGGATGGGCAAACTGAGAGGGTAAATCAAGTGTTGGAGGACATGTTGCGAATGTATTGCATGGATCAACAGTATAAATGGGAAGAGTATCTTCCATTAGTTGAGTTCGCATACAACAACAGTTATCACTCATCTCTTAAGATGGCACCATTTGAAGCACTTTATGGAAGAAATTGCAGAACCCCTGTTAGTTGGGACAGTGTTGAGGATAGAGTGGTAAGTGGACCAGAGATTCTCACAGAAATGGAACGGCAAGTTAAGCTGATTCGTGAACGATTAAGGGAAGCAACAGATAGACAGAAGAGCTATGCTAACCTTAAGTGGGTTGATAGAAAGTTTGAGCTTGGTGATAAGATTTTTCTGCGTGTTAAACCCAGAAAGAGTTCTATAACTTTTGGCAAGGCTGCCAAGTTGTCACCATGATTTGTGGGACCTTTCGAAATTGTCGAAATAATCAATCCTGTAGCTTATCGTTTAGCATTGCCACCTACTTTATCTCGCATGCATGATGTTTTCCATATTTCTTTGCTTAAGAAATATGTTTCAGATCTGTCACATGTTTTAAATTGGAATTCCTTGCAGGTCCAAGACCCAGGAATAATCGTGGTTAAACCCACACGAGTGTTGGAAACTCGCCAATTGCATTTAAGAAATCGTGATATACAGCAATGTAAGGTCCAGTGGGACCAGTTTAGCGAAGAAAGTGCAACTTGGGAAAATCTGGAAGAGATGAAAATTGCTTTTCCTTCTCTTTTTGCAACAGAATGAAAACTGTTGACAAAAATATACTTTTATGAACTGATTGTTTCTAAGTATTTATTAAAGCCAGATTAAGGCAGACTTTATTCAGGTTGAATAAATGTGTTGTGACATTGATTTCTAGAACTATTTAATATGGAAGTAGTCACATTGTTTGTGTACTAATAAATTGATTGACCTGAAGGTTAATTTAATATGTAATTCATCGGGACGATGAATCTTTTTAGGAGGGAACCATGTAACACCCTGAACTGTTGTTACTTTCTCCTGGACATACAAGTGTTGATATGTGATTTCTTGTATAAGGATGTGTTCCTCGATTTAGAAATCATGCTTGATATGTATTGTAATTTCCTTGCAGATTGCAGATCTTGACTGAGTCAGAATATGATTAGACTCTTTTATTTATTTCATTTTGTATCTGAGTATTAATCTGATCTCGGAATGAATTATAGAATTATTCATCTATAATATCTAGTCTTGGATCAGTGGAATTGATCCAAGTAATGCTTTAAATTTGTTCGTGATGAATTAGATCACAGACCTTGAACAGGTTGCAAGGTATGGAAGCATGGAAGTATATCTAGAAGGTCTCAGACATGGACCAAGTAATAATTATGTCATGTATATTCCTGTAGCCTAACGGCTGTATAGGAGTGAATCTTGTGCGGAGATGCATGATTTTAGGTCTTTTCTTGGCATAAAAATGTTATACCTAACTGTTATTATTAAGGGTTAGTAACCTAAAACTAAAACCTAACCTAGGGGTTAGATTATTGTTAAGCTAACCTAGACCTAGGCTATGTGTTAGTATCCTAAGTTAGTATCTATGTGTAAATTGGTTAGTATGGGTATTACCGTAAATTCTAACCTAAGATACTAACCTAACTAATGAGGAGATTGTGAAGGGGCCTATGGAGGGGTGTGAACCATGGGTGGCGTTTTCTATGGCAATTAATGCTTGGGATAAGGATGAGGGACAGGCCATGGCAGAAGGTTTAGCAGCAGCTAACTTGTTCTGACGTGGCAGGTCGCTAAATTTGGAAATGAACATGAGGTTTCATTAGACTGTCGCCAATTCTGGCGGTCGGTGGAAGATGAGTTTAAGCGGAAAAGTTGGTTTAATGGCATTCAATTTTCTCGGTAAATGAGCCCAGAACTCGCGAGAAGGCATGCAAATGAGAAGTTTGAGGGTTTGTTTGGCTTGTCGCAATTTTTGGTTTTCACTCTGCTTGTTTACTGGTTTTTCGCACCGGTTCTCTTTGAGTTGCATGGCAAGTATGATCTGCTCTAGCTCTTTTCTCTGTCTTAGAGGATATATATGTGATGGAGATAGCAAAATTTTGTTGGTCGCTTTATCGTGGAAAAAGAAAAGGAAGTTTGATCTCTTCCTGTGGTCTGCTTTGGAAATTTGATCAAAAATCCAGGCATGTTAGGCCCTAACCTTTAAATATCTTGCTGTCTTTCAAGTGATTTCATTAGAACAACTCTGTTTCAATTTTTTTAGAAAATAGATGATTTTCTATGGAGATCTTGTTTGATTTTTGGTACTGTATCTCTTCTGATTCGATTTCACAATTTCCTCTAGATGGGTGTTTGTTAAATTTGAATTGTGGCTCTATTCCCTTGTATATTCTTTCTGGTTTAAATATATGAGATATTTATATTTTTTTAAGGTATGAATGCTCGGCCTGTTTGGCGTGAACCCGTCGAATATACTGTGTAGGGTATAGACCACTGTTTTGGCTGTCGATTTTTGATCGTCACTACTGTTGTGAGACAGTTGGGAAGGATGTTGGTGTACCTGTTTGATTGTTCAGTGTTTTGGAAATTTTGGAAGCTCTGTCGTGGTTTTTGTTGACAGTGACTAATGATACTTTTTGGGTTTCATTTGTCTTCTAATTTTTGCTTGAGAGCAGGTAACTGTTGTGTTACCTTAGTCTAAACGACCCAGTGGAAGTTGTTATTCCTTGTTATTGTGGTAATGGGATTATTTGTTGACTGTGTATAATATTGTTACATCTATACCTTATTTTAACGACTCAGCGGAGTCCTTGATTGAATCATATAATGCTATCTACTGCTGAGAATGTGGATTCATCCCTGAGTTTTGTTGTTTGAATTTCGTGGAAGTCTTGTAGAGAAAACAGGTCTTTTGGCCACTGTTATTTGTAATAAATAATGAGTATAGATTACCTGGGTATGCATTTGCATTTCTTTTGTGTAAGCTGTTCAAAAATTTCGAAGCGGTTCAGTTGATTTCCTTGCTTGAAATGGGTATTCGATTGCTTACACTTGTTTTTATTCTGAATGATTGCCATAGCTGGCATAGAAGGATTCATCACCAATTTCATACTACGATGTTGTTAGGTTCAGCGGTTATGGGTATTAAAATCGTGGACAGAACACAGTGTGTATATATAGATTTACAATTGTTGCAATCTGATCGACTCTGAGGAGTCGATTGAATGATTTATATTTACATTTGAGCCGCTGTTCAAGTTGAATATGTTTAATAGATGATGAGTGATGAACCAGTGACTTGAAGGAATAACATGTACTAAAGACCTCTGTTATTTTCTTGAAATACTTTTGTGTTGCATGGATTTTGTGGTACAGATTCTTTAGGTGAACATTTACGTCTTCAATCTGTGCAAAATTTGTGTAAAAGATGGGCAAGGTTCAGTCGGTTTTCTTGTTTTGAATTCGGTAATCGGATTTGCTTGCCTGATGATTAAATAAGCTCCATTGTTGGGCTCGGATGTAATCGTATGCAATTATTTGTTTTATGTTGTTCGGATTCATATGAACTTTTGGAAGGTACTTCTTGTATTGCTTGAACCTTATTGAATCTGATTTGACGGGACACTGTCGTTTTGTCACTGTTTCCTTGAGTATGGTTGAATATTTCGTGTTCTGGCCCTGTTCTGTGAGTCGCGATACCAAACTTAGATTTGCATGCGCGCCAGGTAAGATAGTATGCTAGAATGCTATATTCTATCCTTTCCGTTCCGTTAGCATCAGTTGATTTAGACTGAGCAAGAAAGATTGCTATGTTCCTTTCATAGTTTGTTTCGTTTTCCAATTTTCCTGGCATGTCTTTCGAAAAATACTGTGTGGACTCATTGGGTTTAGGTTCTTTAGGAAACCTCAGATTGCTTGAGTTTTTGTTGTTTTCTATTTTTATTTAAACAGCGATCTTGCTTGCGGCTTGTCTAACTTGTTCATTTATATACTGGTTGAATGTTTTCATATGTGAAGACGGTACAGTAATGAACTTATGTGAAGGAAGTATGAATGGTTTGGTTCTTTCTCTTCCTTTATTTAATATTTTGTTGATATTTGTCTAACAGTGGGAAATTGTTTTGTAACATTGGTGGAATCCCGAATTGTTATGTTATTTTCCCTTTTTTTGAAGAATGAAACAATCTGACCAATGTTGTGATTTTGGATTCAATGATTGTTTGTGTACATTCGTTCCTTGTTTCTTAATATTTGATGAAATATTAGAAAGTGATTAAGACTATTTGTAACAATGACAGAGTTACATATTTGTAATCATTTTGTATTACAAGGGCATAGTCTGAATATGTTTACTTATGTGAATATTGATCTCATTTAAACAGGGTGTTTAATGAAAACTTGTCCACAGGAGGTAGCTGATCATTTATTTCAGCTTCATTCCCCTCCTCTTCATTGCCCATTGACGTGTTGTTTCCAGTACAGTCAGAACGAATCCCTCGTATCAAGTAGGGCAACAGGATTTCATCAGCTTTTGGGCAGTTGCTGCCTTCTCCCACCCTGCAACGGTTATCGCAGCATTCCCTCTTGTCCTGACCATTTTCTGTTCAATAAGACAAATTAAACTTATTCATAACGTGGACTCATAGCGTCCAAGAGCTGCAACCTTTAGCTCTGATACCAAGAATGTAACATCCCCATTTTTTAAACACCAGAACACAGCGGAATTTTTTTTTTTATCTATAACGTTCTCTTGTATATGAATTATGAAATTCAAAAACACACGTTCAAGATTTAATAATTGTTCTCTTCCCAAACAACACGTTTGGATCATACAATTTCTTTTTAAAATGAATGCCCTGTTCACATATTACAAATTGGAAACAACACAATTCTATCCATTCAATCTCTATAACAGATTCTATATGCTGCCTGTAAGATGACTTGATGGAACTGGGCCGATCTTCCATTTTCATGGCTCGGAGTGTTCAACGATCCTTCATTTCATGACTCAGGCAACATACGTCCCTTTCATGATACATGACTCAAGGCAAAACAACGATTCTTCAGTTTGTTTATGCATAGTATAATTTGATATACTTGTCTATCATAACCTTCCCCAGTTATCGAAGTGATCATTAAGGAAGCCTATCTGAAACTGTTACTGATATTCATCTGACATCCTGCATCTTAAATTAAGTATAAGGACAACGCAACCAGCAATTGCGATACTTTTGGGCCAAAGATTTTCACATGCTTTGTATGGATCAGTATATCCTGAATGTTGATAACACATCTACGGAATCGTCCTTCACTTCACTTCACCTGTTATCTAGAATGGTCTTTCCTGGGATTGCCTACCAGTCCGCTCAACGTTTAAGTTCAGTTTTAAAAATTTTCAATTTCCAACTAGTAATATGACGGTATAGGAAGGCACTCCTGGTAACTAAAGATACGCGACATATGGTGTCGTTACCCCACGACTCTGTGTGTCTACTTATCTTTAGGTATTCCGGAGTCACTCCGTATACGCAGATCAATACCCTTATCCCCACCCCAGCTAAGAATCTACACATTCAGCCTATATATTCTAAATGTTTTAATTCGAGAAGGGCATTGCTATATGTTCAGGCGAACAATGTGTCGTCATGAAGACCCCATTTCATTGAAGACACACCTCTGCTGTAGCTGGCGTAGTGCCAATTGGTCCTGCAGGAATTCTTCCCATCGAGAATACACATCCTGCCAAGGTGATCTTAGCACGAGTAATAGGTTAAAGCAATTTTCAGCACCACGCTGATCCCTTGATCCTCGTTTCCATTGTAGTTTGTGATTATAACTAAGAGGACTAAAAACTGTCCATTAGTTTCCAAGTATCGTCTCCTTCGTATCGAAGGGCTACATTTCCTTACCAGTTTATTTCTTAATCATTGGATTAAGCAGTCCGTCTGACGGACATAATAAGTTTAACCTATTAAACTTAGCCAAGATGTATTCCAACTTACAACTAATTTCAGAATATTAACTTATTATACGTCATTCCAAAGAGGTCTAATCTTCGGAAATGAATTCCTTTGTTCCCCTTAACATATATAGTTTCAGATCATTAGTTATGGATATAATGTCTCCTTTATTCTTTATTTGAATTTGTATCAAAAACGGATCATTATGAAGGTTCGAAAACAAGTTTCGATACTCCCAATTTAAATTGTATTCCTTAGCTCCAAGCAATCCTGAATTCCCCCTATTATGAAATCATTCCTCTTAATCCTTGTTCTTAATCATTACAAATTTCAAATCTTCCCCATTATGAACTAATTGCACTGGTCAACTTTAAGTTGTATTTTAAGTAAAATAGATATCAGTTTCATTCAACATCCATCCAAGGATAGGGGTAAGTAAACAAATTCCAAATCAGGCAATAACATCATATTTCCAATTTAAACACCAAATCAACTGTGATATAATTATTGAAAATATCACACCTGTAATTGGTTATTCAATATTTCAAGACTAATTTGTACATTTGCCAATCCAGCTGAATTGGGTAGAGTTTATACATCATCCATTCAACTCATGGACGAAGAATATAATTTTATTATTCTTTTCACGATTCCTCGAAAGGAGTAAAAGCAACCATTACAAAGTTATTTTCGCACCTCTACTCAGTAGGCATCAGAAAACATCCAACCACTCCTTCAATTCTAGCAAATTCCATCTGCAAAATGCATTTGTGGCACAAAAAGAACGGAGTCAGTTCAATTAACATTCATTCACATAAGCACGTATCCTTAAAAAAGATTCTTCAACTAACTGTTTTCAAAAAGAAAGAACCCTGCTTTTTTTGAAACGACAACAAAAACATCAATCTCAAATAGGCCAAAGGAGAGATCAGCATAACATTTGAACATCCGAAAAAATATCATCACAATCCTCGCAAGGGACTGCTGTCCCGTTTCCATCCCACGTAATCATTGCAAGTGTCAATTTACAATATTGGTAAGGTTAGGAATACAAGTAGTTTTTCTGCCTATATAGCGACAGTTATCCTTTCCACGCCTTTCATTAATAACAAAGGCAAAGGATAAACTAACTGAATATAGGAATCTATTACAGTTCCTTTCCCCCGTTCATGAAGCCATGTGGTACATTTAAAACATCATTCAAGCTACCAACCAGAGACGGCGCCAATCAGACTTCCTCTAGTCGCTCCCCCTACGACCCTACCGGGCAATTCTATCCATTCACCGCCCCGGTCCTACTTCCCGTGCTATTCTCACCTTAGGAATGAAAGAGAAAGATCATTTTTCTAAACCATTAATTCATATCTTATTCTTTCCAACATGACTGTCCTAAACAGTGAAATCATACGAAAGCAAACAAAAGAAACAGTTCAAGTGAAACTACAATATCCACTCGGATTCACTATGCTCTGGCAGTAAGAAAATTCATTTTTCCGGTCATATGCTGCCGAGCAGTTATTAAGACATTAATTCAATCGTTGAACAAGCCATATCCAAATATGCAGACTAGGTCTTTGCTATAACTAGAAGATCCCTACTTCTTACAAAAACACTGTATAGCTTAACCACAACAATAATGCAACCACTCAATATATATATTCATATAATATTTTATAACCTCTGAACACAGATAAGTTCTTAAATCACAAGGTCACTTGCTGTTACCTTATTTAAAATATGGGGGGCGCGGGCGGAAACACACATCAATGCCATGCATTTTATAACAATTCTATATGCTGCTGGTAAATGACTTGATGAAACTGCCGATTCCTTCCATTTTCATGGCTCGGATTTCAACGATCCTTCATTTATGACTCGGCAACAAACAGATCCTCATGGACATGACTCGCAACAACCCCGATCCTTCATTGTTGTTATGCATAGTAATATTTTTATATACTTGTTCTCATAACCTTCCCCAGTTATCGAAGTGATCCATTTAAGAAGCCTATCTGAATATCTGTTACTGATATTCATCTGACATCCTGCATCTTAAATTAAGTGATAAGGACAACGCAACCAGCAATTGCGATACTTTGGCCAAAGATTTTCACATGCTTTGTATGATCATATTCCTGAATGTGATACACATCTACGGAATACGTCCTTCACTTCACTTCACCTGTTATCTAGAATGGTCTTTCCTGGTTCCTACCAGTCCTCAACGTTTAAGTTCAGTTTTAAAATTTTCAATTCCAACTAGTAATATGAACGGGTATAGGAAGGCACTCCTGGTAACTAAAGATACGCAGACATATGGTGTCGTTACCCCACGACTCTGTGTGTCTACTTATCTTTAGTATTCCGGAGTCACTCCGTATACCAGATCATACCCTATCCCCACCCCAGCTAAGATCTACACATTCAGCCTATATATTCTAAATGTTTTAATTCGGGAGGGCATTGCTATATGTCAGCTGCAACAATGT
Source organism: Taxus chinensis (assembly GCA_019776745.2). NCBI lineage: Eukaryota > Viridiplantae > Streptophyta > Pinopsida > Cupressales > Taxaceae > Taxus > Taxus chinensis. The sequence continues at coordinate 455,899,058 of CM034154.1, read as the reverse complement.
GTCGTCATGAAGACCCCATCTTCATGAAGACACCTTGCTGTAGCTGGCGTATGCCAATGTCCTGCAGAATTCTCCCATCGAGAATACACATCCTGCCCAAGTGACTTAGCCACGAGTTAATAGTTAAAGCAATTTTCAGCATCCACGCTGATCCCTTGATCCTCGTTTCCATTGTAGTTGTATATAACTAAGAGGGACTAAACTGTCCATTAGTTTTCCAAGTATCGTCTCCTTCGTATCGAAGGGCTACATTTCCTTACCTAGTTTATTTCTTAATCATTGGATTAAGCAGTCCGTACTGACGGACATAATAAGTTTAACCTATTAAACTTAGCCAAGATGTTTCCAACTACAACTAATTTCAGAATATTAACTTATTAGACGTCATTCAAACGAGGTCTAATCTTCGAGAAATGAATTCATTTGTTCCCCTTAACATTTATATAGTTAAGGATCATTAGTTATGGATATATGTATCCTATATCCTTTATTTTGAATTTTATCAAACGGGATCATTAATGAGGTTCGAAAACGAAGTTTGAATACCCCCAATTTAAATTGATATTCCTTAGCTCCAAGCTAATCCTAAATTCCCTCTGATTATGAAATCATATTCCTCTTAATCCTTTTAATGTCAATTAAAAATTCATCTTTACCCAAGTATGAACTAATTGCATTGTTCAACTTAAAATTTGTATTTAAGTAAGAATAGATATCAGTTTCAATTCAACATCCATCCAAGGATAATGAAACAATTCCAAATCAGGAAATAACATCATATTTCCAATTTAAACAACAAAATCAACTGATATAATTATTGAAAATATCACACCTGTAATTGTATTCAATATTTCAAGACATAATTTGTACATTTGCCAATCCAGCTGATTGGGTATAGTTTATACAAAGCATCCATTCAACTCATGGACAGAAGAATATATTTTATTCTTTTCACGATTCCTCGAAGAGGAGTAAAAGCAACAATTACAAGTTATTTTACATCTAATCAGGAGGCATCAGAAAACATCCAAGCCTTCATTCTAATCAAATTCCATCTGCAAAATGAATTGCACGGGTCAGTTCAATGAACTGAGCACATTAAGCACTTATCCTTAAAATAAGATGCTTCAACTAACTGTTTCAATAAAAGAACCCTGCTTTTATGAAACGACAACAAAACATCAATCTCAAAATAGGCACAAAGGAGAGATCAGCATAACAATTGAACTATCAGAAAAAATATCATCACAATCAGCCAAGGGACTGCTGTCCCGTTTCCACGTAATCATTGCAAGTGTCAATTTACAATATTTGTAATGTTAGGAATACAAGTAGTTTTCTGCCTATATAGCATACAGTTATCCTTTCCACGCCTTTCATTAATAACAAATGCAAAGGATGAAACTAACTGAATATAAATCTATTACGTTCCTTTCCGTTCATGAAGCATGTTAAATTTAAAGCATTCAAGTACAAACAAGAAAGCGAACAACAATGCATATAGTAGCTCCCATCTAAGCACTATAAAATTCTTCATTCACGAATTCCAGATTTCTAACTGAATGAAAGAAGAAAGATCATTTTTCTAAAACATTAATTCATATCTCTATTTCTTTCCACATGACTGTCCTAACAGTGAAATCCATACGAAAGACAAATCAAAATAACAGTTCAGAGTGAAACTTACAAGATCCACTCGGAATTCACTTTCTGGCAGTAAGAATAATTTCATTTATTTCCAGTTCATATGAATGCCAAGCAGGTTAGTAAGACATTATATTCATCGTTGAGCAAGCCATATCAATATGCATACTAGGTATTTGCTATACTAGAAGATTCCCTACTTCTTACACTGTATAGCTAACCGACAACAATTATGCAACCACGCAAGTATATATATTCATATAATATTTTATACCTCTGAACACATATAGTTCTTAATAACAAGTGGTACATTGCTGTTACCTACAGCAAGACCGAGTCATAGGCACTATAATTCCAATGTCACTTTCAGAGTCCCAAATAGCAAAAAGAGAAGAATTCATTCTCTCCGATTTCATTAAGAATAATCATTGTATTCAAAATGAAGTAAAAACATTCAAATCATGTTTTTCTAATCAAGACAACTCAATTATAAAGATAGCATAACAGTCGTCGTTAATGAATAACAACTCACATAGCATATACAGAACCAATCCAATCATGCCTCAACAATGAATAACCAATTCGAGTTCTATCTCGATCAACCGTTAATTCCAAAACAACATTTTCCATTTTCTTAAGGAGGTACAGAACTCAAAAATATAAAATTCATATATCAATACCTCTATAAGGACAAACCGTTTAGGGGGTTAATTGCATAAGCTTGGTACAGTCAAAATAGACTCAGAAAACAAGCTAATTCCCACACTTTCCATTTATTAAAAACAAAAATCCAAGTCGGGTTCACATTCACAAGACAATTCAAACAGAAGGTCAAACCTCATCTACAAGTCACCATGGAATCAACTTTCCATCACAGCATAAAGAAATATAATCATTCACTGCACTGAATACAACCCAATTTGTATTTGTGTATACAGTCCGAACAGGGAGACCAAACAGCATCATTAAATCACCATAAAACCAACCCATTCTCATAGCAAAGAGAAAACACAATCCAATAATAACCTCAGAAGGAGAAATAGCTACCTTTTCTCTATTTTCACAGGTACCAAAACGTATTCGCTCATTTCTTAAACAAGAAAAGTCACAGCAATGGAAATATCGCAATTACTTCATTCAAGCGAAATCAGATACTCATAGAAAACCCAAATACCATCTTCATTAAAATCCATAATAGTAAAAGGAAGAGGATCTATTTCCTTATAAGTTTCAATAAGAACAGCTTAAACCAGCTATTGCTAACAGTTAAACGAACAGCATGACAGGAATCATTTCATCCGTGAATATTAGAACAGTCGAACTCAGCGACCCATAACAATAATTCATATTATTTCCAAAATGACAGCAATATAACACGATTGTTATTCCATTTTTCTCTTCACATGTAATAGCAGTTCCAAGCACAACAACAAGGAGAACGATTACACTATAAGGAAAAGATTAAACAGCCTGTCCACTCCATACTACATGTACAGAGAAAGAAAATGTTTATTTCATTCCACAACACTGTACGCAACCACAACAGTAATTCATATTCCAACCCAATTTGAGCAACAACAAATCAAGGCCGAGCAACCAGGGCCGTTTTCTTATCATTTTCCAAAGAAAAGAAGGCAAGAATCCGCAAATCCATTTCAAAATCAACCCAACAGCAATCATGCAATTCCAACCCAAGAGCAGGGTTGTTTTAATGAAATATTTAAATCAAGCAAAGATTTTAAAGAGAAGGGCTTAACGTGCCTGTATTCTCTCTTCCAGAACTCGAAGAAAACGTTGTTTGCCGTGTTTTTCCTTCCACAGCAATAGCACAATCTCTCCAACACTTCCTTCCTTCTTCAGGCTTAACAACAGCCTCCAAATCTCCACAAAATGTCGAATGCCAAGAGCTGGTTCGACCGAACCAGGTCAGAAAAACCAAATGCAGAGCAACTTTACAAAAGGCTCGAACCAACAAAAATGAAAATCAATTTTTCCTCATGCTGTTTCCAAGGCGAACTAGTCGCGAGGACCAAAAACCATTAATGCATTAAAGGATTTGCCTTTTTCCTCACTTTCCGCGCCACCGCCACTTGGGTTGGCGAGTTCTAAGTTTCAAATTTTCCAAGCAAACTGAACTTGGCTCTATTTCAAAATAGATGCCTCTAAATTCCTTTCCTTCCCTACCAAAATTGGCGCCGTCCACGAAGGGACAGTTCATTTAATTCCAATAAATGCCTCCTTCCCATCCTTATCCCTTTCTTCCCAAGGGTCTGCGTACCCCTTAGTTTAGGATTAGTTTAGGTTACAGAACTCATTCGACCTAGGTCTTAGTTAAACCTTAGGTTTTAGAATTTAGATTTATTTTTTTCCCCCTTTTTTTTTGTAATTTAAAAATCCACTTAGGATAGTAGTGTAGGATGTATGTTAGGTCTTAGGGTTAGTTTAGGTTTAATTCACACTAACCACTAACACTAACAACTTCCTTCCAGCCCCCTTACTAACATTCACGTTAACGCAAAGCAGGACGTTCCGTCCTTCAGATTACAGGCCAAGGCCACCCGTGTCCAGGCGTTTCTCGCCCCACGAGGTCCCGAATTCGACAGTACAGGGTTCAAGAATCGAACCCCTATCGTTGGCATTTTTGTGCTAGCTATTCACACCTGTAATCAGGCGCTGCACGCTCATAATAATCCTAGTCCAGTTTAAGTGTGAATTAACATAGAAAACACAAGAGGACCTCAGCATACTTGAATCAATGGAGTTGATTCAGGGTATGCTGTCAATCAGCACAAGAGCAAGCAATTATACGACAATCTGTTGTCACATCAGCAAACACACAAGTACAATATTTGCTGTCCCATGCAATAAATCACAGTATGCAAGAATCCAAATTAGCAACACATTCTCTTAAGATCAAAACGTATCTTAACATGTTTGCTTTCATTCCAAGAGCTATAACAGTATGTAAAACATTCACCAATTTAACATACAAAATCAGAGTGTTACATGTGAAGTCATGCTTGATATAGATTGTATGTTCTTTGCATTTGAAGATCTTTGACTGAGCCAGGATATGCTTGGACTCTTTTATTTCTTTCATTTTTGCACTTGAGTTTAATTTGATTTCGGAATAAATTGTGGATTTACCCATCTATATGACTCAGCCTTGGATAAGTGGCATTGATCCAAGAGATGTTTTAAGTTTATTCTGGATGAAAAAAAATTATAGACCTTACGAAGGTTGGAAGGTCCGAATGTGTGGAATGAGAAATTCAGGAGTTAACTCAGGCTGATCTTGTTAAATGAATTGGTTCTTGATATCGTAATATCAGGAAGGTCTTGATCTTGAGCCAAGTAATAAATTCAGATACATTTATACTACTAGCTTATTATCAGTGCTAGAATGAATCCTTTTTGTGAATGTATATTTGTTGGTTCTTATACTGAACCATTCTAATTGTTAGACCTAAACTAGATTTATTAAGGTTAATAACATATGGGTTGGATTAGTGTTAATCTAACCTAGCCCTAAGCTATAAGCTAAATGTTCCTAAGGTTAGCAACCTAGCATTAAGGAAGTTATACTAAGTATCACCTTATGATCTAACCTATGTTTCTAACCTAACTAATGTTAGTGGGGGAAGGGGACCTATGAAGGGGTGTGAGCCATGGGTGGTAGTTTCTATGGCATTAAATGAAGGGGATAAGCATGAAGGACAAGGATTTAGCTGAGGTTTCAAATGGCCATCGAGGCTGACATGGCAGAGTCACCAAATTTGGAAATGGTCTTTGGTTTGCATTTGTCCATCGCCAACTATGGTAGTCAGTGGTAATGGAGATTGAGCAGGAATTTTAGAGTTAATGCAATTAAAGAACTCGGTTTCTGAGCTCAGATTGCTCGGGAAGACATGCAAAATGGAAAACTGGTTGTTTGTTTGGTTTTCCATGCGCTTCAGTTTTCCCTCTGTTTGATCACTAGTTCTTCGAACCAGTCTACTTGGTGTTGCATGGCAACTATGAGAATAACTAGCTCTTTTCTCTGTCGAGGAAAGTTTATAAAGCATGGAAATAAAAAATTATTGTTGTTGAAACTAATGTGGAAGAAGAGGAGAAGGCTTGAGCTCTTTCAGAGGTCTTCTTCGGATTTTTAAGTGGCATTACCAGGCATGTTAGGCCCTAACTTTTAAAAATCCTGCTTTCCTTCAAATGATTTCATTAGAACAACTCTGTTCAAGTGATTTCAATTCAGTTGGTGTGAAGCATTGTTTTGGTTCTTCTTTTCCTGTGAAATTAGGGATCTCGGATCTTAATAAGACCTTGAAGGAATAGTTTCTATATTTAATCTTCCTTGTGGTTTCACTTCGTTTGAAACCGGCTGTACTTTTATGGTTGCTGAATCTTGTTGGACCTTGCTATAATACTTTAAGTTACTTATGGTTGGATAACTTGCTGTGTTTATACTATTTGAATGTGACTTTGTAGAATTCCTCCTTGTGTTGCAATTTTTGGGATATAATCCGTTGAATGTTTGCAAGGAATATATATACGAAAATGACTCTGTGGAGTCCTTGGAATGTTTCGTATATTTTGGACTTCTTTAGAAGTCATGAATGTGAATACTTATTAGTTAGACTCAGTTGGAGTCCTTGAAAAGTAACTGGTATTATGACTTCTGTTGCTTTGTTATGAATATTGTTGCTTAGCAGTGAATATCGTTGGTACAGACTCAGTTGGAGTTCTTTTTATGTTTCGTATGTTTCGTCTTCTGCTTAAGCTTAGTTTCAAATGCTGATGTTTAGTTGAGATTACTTAAGATATTGATTCAGTTGGAGTCCTTGATATGTATCTTGAATTATGACTTCTGTAGAAGTTTTGCTGGGAATACTATTGGGATTCTTGAATAGTTGTCGCATGAAATCAACTTCAATCTAAGCCTTGTTTTTGAGCATTAGTTGTTTGTGATTTGTTGGAGATCTCGATATGTTGCGAGTTGGCTCGACTCTCGATTTAAACCCTTGTTGTGCATGCATATCGTTCAGACTCCTTAAGATTCTTGTGTTCCTTTCTATTCACTTCTGTGGAACTTTAAAGGAAGGGTTTTCTTTACAAATTTTACTTGGTTTGAGACCCTGTGTATTCCGTAGTAGCTTGGCTTAGGATGAAACTTTGAGGAAAATACTGATGTGGAATTTCGGCTTCTGTGAAGACCTTGTTGTGATTATTTTTCTTGAAAATGACTTCTAATATAAGTCATGGCTGTATTATCATAAGGATTTGTTTCAGTTAAATGAAGTTGTGCATGTTTGTGTTAGATTCAGTATGAACGTCACTATATATGAATAAGGAAACATCATTTGTTTTAATGTTATCTAGCCTCTTGTTTGACTGTGATAAAGAGGTTGTTCTTTTGATTTCGGCTTTGGATTTAAGTCCTTGCTGTGTTAGTAGGGATTAGATTGAGCTGTATGTTGCTAAGTGTTTCGACTCAGTGGGATTGATGTTGTGATTGTGCATGGTTACGTCTTCTATTATTGTGATTATCTAGTCTTGTGCTTGACTGAGATAAAGAGTTAATAGCTGTGCCTTGACAAGAGATGGCGTTGGATATTTTCTCGTTTGTTGAATAATATGGAAAGCTATGTTAAGTCTATTTGTTGGATTATTTATTACTACCTTGCCATGAGGGCTATTGTATTGCTCAGTAAGCTACAGGTAATTTTTATACTTGAATTTTTGACGAACTGTAGTTCTTCCTGTGGTCTCGACTGGCTTAGTCGCATGTGTATAATGTGAATGCATTACTCTTGAGAGGACGATACAGTCATGAGCATGAATGGAAGGGAAATCTGAATGTCTCAGTTTCTTTCTCTTCTGTTGTAATGTATATGTTGATATATTTATATTTAACTGTTGGAATTGTTTTAACATACTGATGGATTTGTGAATTGTTATGATATTCATTTTATTATGTTGAATGTAATGGTCTGTCGGATTTTTGTTGTCCTTGGGATTCAGATGGATAGTTGTTTTGGATACATTTGTTCTTCTTGGTCACTTATATTTATGAAGAAATATCTGAAAAGTATCTAGGACTATTTAGTAACTATAATATGAGTTACGCGTTTATAGTCATGTTTGAATTACAAAAGAGCATAGTCTGAAATATGTCTACATGTTTGGTGAAATGATTTCATTTAAACAGGTTATTCAATGAGAGCAATTGGTGGATTGCATATGTTTTAAGAGTTAGTGCTTATCATGCTTAGTTCACCAAACTGACCCGTGTTGACAATTTTTGCAGATGGCTGCCGTAAGTGGTAAAGGCATGCAGATCTGATATGATGTTCAGATTGTTTAATTTGGTTTTATGATGAACTTCAATTTGATTATCTAAATGTACTACTTGAAGAAAGATGTTCTTTGGCTATTGATTATTGTATCAAATATGCTGAATGAAATAAATGTATTTGATTAGTCTTGAAAGGAATGAAAAGAGGTATTTGTTACTTATGTGTTTGTATTCGTATCTTGATGGTTTGATCTTCTTCGGTTCGAATGATCTTAAGAGCATTGTTATTATTGTATAACTGGAGACTTTTGTGATTATCTAAGTAAGCTTGCAAGGTTATGTGACTGAATACTTAAGATTGTTTAGTAGTTCTATTATGTTCTATCTAAAGCTAAATTGGAATTTAGATCACTGTCTTTCGAGAAGCTAAGGTTAAAATAAACCTGAGCAGGAAGCTAAACGAGATGAATAAATTATTACTTCCTAGTCTTGATCTAAGTCAAGACAATGTTTAATTGGACTCTTAATCACTATATCTTGATGCTAATAAGTAAGATATAATTTCAGTTATGAGAACTGATATAAACCTAAAAAGGGTATGGTTAGCAATCTCATGTGAAGATTATGGGTTATTGTCCAATTTCGTTGATTTAGATTTATGTTTTTCTATGAACTCCTTGATAGGACCTCAATCTTATTAAACTTCTCTTGTGTAATGGGTTTTATTAAGAAAGGTAATTCTAAGGTGAGGAACCCAAGGACTGGGAAAGACTACCCTTAAGGGAGCGACTGATAGTATAATTTTAACTCAACATAAGTAACACCTTAAAATTTAGTAGATCTTATCGAGGTGGATTTGAAGGTTGATGGCACAAGTCGATTGCAGGGTTGTACCTTCGAGAAGATTAGGATCTTCTCAAAGATACAACAATGCAGGTGACTTATGGCGACACCCTTCGCATTGATCGTTAAGATTTACAACTTAAACTCGAACAAGTTTTACTCTGGGACTGATTAGGAACGTGGTCATGTTATAAGGCTGCCCCAAGAGACTCGGGGTATCTTGACACACCGGGTTAACTAGGGTTGACCCAGTATGTCAGCATATCCCTAGTCCCCAGGAGCATCCTTATAATGTTGTCATTTTACTAATCCGTTCTTGAGTGAATAACTTGGGGCAGGAGAGACTGTCAGAAGTCAGTATAAGACATTCTACATAACAAAGGAATGGGGTGATGGACGTATTACAGATTGACGAGTATGCCGTCAAGGAATACGAGACATAAGCATATGTTTCAAATCTTTGGCCAAAGTATCGCAAGGTGCTGATTGTGTTGTCCTATGTCACCTAGTCTAAGGGACGAGATGCCGATGAATAATGGTAACAATTATTCAGATAGGTTCCTTGGATAGAGCATTCTGAATCCCAGATTAGGGAAGAGAACCATAAGAGTGATGTGTTAAAATAAAAACACCAAATCTTGATACTCATGAATAGATCGGTAGATTACCGAGTCATGGAATGAAAAGATCAGAGGTACTCCGAGTCATTACAGCTGCATATGGTTATCTGTTATAAGAATGGTTGTTTTGATTTGTGAGTTCTAAATTATGTATTTAGAACCAAGAAGCATTTATCATAAAAAAATTACTTGTTCTAATGTACTAAAATGAGGACGTCACACCCACACCCACACCAGCTCCCACACCGACACCCATGCCCACGCTCGAACCCACACCAACACCCACACCAACACCCACAACCACACCCACACCCACACCAACACCCACACCACGCCCAAACCCATGCCCATGCCCACACCCACGCCCAAACCCACGCCCATGCCCACACCCACACACACACCCACACCCAAACCCAAACCCACATCCAAACCTACACCCACACCCATGCCCATGCCCACACCCAAACCCACACCCACACCCACACCCACACCCACACCCACACCCATGCCCATGCCCACGCCTACGCCCACGCCCACGCCCACGCCCATGCCCACTCCCATTCCCATTCCCACGTCCATACCCACTCCTACGCCTAATCCGATGCCTACACACACACCCACACCAACACCCATGCCCACTCCCATGCCCATACACACATCCATCCCCGGCCCCACCCCCACACCCACACCCACATACAAACCAACACCAACACACACACAGGCATCCAAACCCCTACCCACACCAATTCCCACCCCCACCCCCATGCCCACGCCCACACCCACACCCACACCCACAGACACACCCAAACCCATGCCCACAACCACGCCCACACCCACACCCACAACCAAAAAAACATACTTATACACACACACACCCACACCCATGCCCACACGCACGCAAACACCCAAGCCCACATCCACACCCACACTAACGTCCACACAAAAACCCACACCCTCACCCATGCCCATGCCCACGCCCACGCCCACTCCCACGCCCACTACCACACCCACATCCACGCCTACAACCACGCCCACACCCACGGCCTCACCCACACCAACACCCACACCCACACCCACACCCACACCCACACCCACACCTACAACCACACCCACACCCACACCCACGCCCATGCCCGAACCCATCCCCAAACCAACACCCACACCAACACTCACGCCCATGGCCGAACCCATGCCCACATCCACACCCACACACACACCCACACCCACACCTACACCCATGCGCACACCCACACCTTAACCCACACCCACAACCACACCCACACCCTCACCCACACCCACACCCACACCCAAAACCACACCCACAACAACACCAAAACCCACACCCACACCAAAACCCATGCCCATGCACATGGCCACACCCACTCCCATGCCAACGTGCACACCTATGCACATGTCCACTCCAACGTCCACACCCACCCCCACCCCAAACCCCACACCCACCCGCACAGCCACAACCACAGCCACAACCACACCCACATTCACAACCACACCGACTCCCACATCCACACCCAGACCCACACACACATCCACACCCACACACACACACACCCACACCCACAACAACAACAACAAAAACACCAACACCCACACCAACATGCACACCCACACACACATTCAAACCCACACCCACACAAACTCCCACGGCCATGCACACATCCACACCCATGCTCACACCCACACCCAAACCCACACCCACATCCACACCCATGCCCACACCCACACCAACATCGACACCCACACCCACACCCACACCCACACCCACACCCTCACCCTCACCCACACCCATGCCCACACCCACACCCACACCCACACCCACACCCAAACCCACAACCACGCCCACACCCATGCCCACACCAATACCCACACCCACACCCACGACCCATGCTCATACGCACACCCATGCCCATGCCCACGCCCATGCCCACGCCCATGCCCACGCGCACGCCCACGCCCATGCCCACGCCTAAGCCCACGCCCACGCCCACGCCCACGCTCACACCCATGCCCAAATGAATGACAAGACCCAAGCCCACACCCACACCCACATCCACACCCACACCCACGCCAACGCCCACACCCACAACCACGACCAGGCCCATGCCAATGCCCACTGCCACTCCCACTACAACGCCCACACCCATGCCTACTCCCATGACCACACCCATGCCCACACCCATACAAACACCAACACACACACCCACACCCAAACCCACACCCATATACACACCCACACCCACACCCATACCCACACCAGCACCCAGACCCACACCCATGCCCACGCCCGAACCCACGCCCACACCCACACCCACACCCACACCCACACCCATGCCCAAACCCATGCCCATGCCCACACCCACGCCCAAACCCATTCCCATGCCCACACCCACGCCCACACCCAAACCCACATCCAAACCTACACCCACACCCACGCCGATGCCCACACCCACACCCTCGCCCACATCCACGCCTGTGCCCACAGCCATGCCCACTCCCATACCCACTCCTACGCCTAATCTGACGCCTACACACACACCCACACCCACACCCATACCCACTCCCATGCCCACACCCACATCCTTCCCCAGCCCCACCCCAACACCCACACCCACATACAAACCAACACCCACACACACACTCACATCCAAACCCATACCCACACCAATGCCCAGCCAAACCCCCATGCCCACGCCCATAACCACACCCACACCCACACCCATGCTGATGCCAACACACACGCCCACGCCCACGCCCATGCCCACGCCCACACCCACACCAACACCAAGCCCACATCCACACCCACATCCACGCCCACACCCACGCTAACGTCCACTCAAAAACCCACACCCACACCCATGCCTACACCCACGCCCACGCCCACTCCCACACCCACTACCACACCCACATCCACGCCTACACCCACGCCCACATCCATGCCCACATCCACGCCCACACCCACGGCCACACACACACCAACACCCACGCCCACTACAACATCCACACACACACCCACCCCCAACCCCACCCCCACAGCAACACCCACGCCCACTACAACATCCACACACACACCCACCCCCAACCCCACCCCCACAGCAACACCCACACCCACACCCACACCCACACCTATGCCCACGCCTGAACCCATGCCCAAACCAACACCCACACCAACACTCACACCCATGCCCAAACCCATGCCCACATCCACACCCACACACACACCCACACCCACACCTACACCCATGCGCACACCCACGCCTTAACCTAAACCCAAAACCACACATACACCTTCACCCATACCCACACCCACACCAACACCCAAACCCACACCCACACCAACACCCACGCCCATTCCCATGCCCACACCCATTCCCATGCCAACGCGCACACCCACACACATGTCCACTCCAACATCCACACGCACACCCACCCCCACCCCCAACCCCACACCCACCCGCACAACCACAGCCACACCCATACCCACACCGACATTCACACCCACACTGACTCCCACATCCACACCCACACCCACACCCACATCCACAGCGACACACACACCCACACCCACACCCAAAGAAAAACCAAAAAAAACACCAACACCCACACCAACATGCACACCCACACCCACTCAAACTCCCACGGCCACGCCCACACCCATACCCACGCCCACACCCATGCCCACACCCACACCCACATCAACACCTACACCCACACCCATGCCCACAGCCACACCCACACCCACACCCACACCCACGCCCACACCCATGCCCACACCAACACCCACACCCAATCCCATGAACCATGCTTATACGCACACCCATGCCCATGCTAACAGCCATGGTCATTCCCACACCCATACCCATGCCCACGCCCACTCCCACTCCCATGTTCTTTAATTCAAAAACCGCACCCTCACCAATCCCCACAACAACGCCCATGCCCAAGTCCACAACCACACCCACACCAACACATGTACCCACAGCCACACGCACATTCACGCCCACACCCAAGACCATGCCCACACCTAGGCCCATGCCCATAACCACACCCACGGCAGAACGCACGCCCAAAACCCCACCAAGGCCCTCACCCACACCCAAAAACACGTCCACAACCACACCCACACCAATACCAATGCCCACACCCACGCCCACACCCATGCCCACACGCACACCCACTCCAATGCCCATGCCCACACCCACACCCATGCCCACACACACACCCACACCCATGCCCATGCCCACACCCACACCCACTCCCACACGCACTCCCACACCCACTCCCAGATCTACACCCACACCCACACGAACACCTAAACCCACAACCACACCCACACCCACACCACAACCCACACCAATGCCCACACCCCAGCCAACACCCAAACCCACACCAATGCCCACACCCACGAAAACACACACACCCAAACCCGCGCCCTCATTTTATACTTTTAGAACAAGTGAATTTTTTTTTTTTGATAATTGCATACTGGTTCTAAATACATAATTTAGAACTCACAATTCAATAACCATTCATATAACAAACAACCATATGCAGCTGTAATGACTCGGAGTACCTCCGATCTATTCATTCCATGACTCGGTAATCTACCGATCTATTCATGAGTAATAAGAGTCGGTGTTTTTTATTTAACACATTACTCTTGCGGTTCTCTTCCCTAATCTAGGATTCAGAATGCTCTATCCAAGGAATCTAACTGAATAATTGTTACTATTATTCATCGGCATCTCATCCCTTAGACTAGGTGAATTAGGACAACGCAATCAGCAGCTTGCGATACTTTCGCCATAGATTTGAAACATACTGTTCATGTCTCATATTCCTTAACGACATACTTGTCAATCTGGAATACGTCCTTCACCCCATTCATATGTTATATAGAATGTCTTACACTGACTACTGTCAGTCCTTCCTTTCACAACTGAATCACTCAGAGGCAGATTAAGAAGGTGATAATGTTATATGGATGCCCACGAAGATTAGGGATATGATGACATACTGGTTCAACCTTGCAGTTCAACCAGTGTGTCATGATACCCCGAATCACATAGGCAGCCTTATAACATGACCACGTTCTTAATCGGGTCCCAGGGGGGGGGGGGTAACTCATGCGAAATCAAGTGTAAATCTTAGTGATCAATGCAAAGGGTGTCGCCATAAGTCATCTGCATTGTTGTAACTTCGAGAAGATCCTAATCTTCTCGGAGGTACAGCCCTGCAGTCAACTTATGTCGTCAACCTTTAAATCCACCTCGAAAAGATCTACCCAATAACAAGCGTTACGCACTTGAGTTTAAATTACTTTAAAGACCTTTCCCTAAGGTTTAGCCTTTCCGATCCCTGGATTCTTCGTCTTAAGACGACCCTCCTCTATAAAACCCATTACATGGTAGAGGTATTACGGTCAAGTTCTCATCAAGGAGTCATTAGAATACACCTGATTCTAAAGCAACAGAATCGGACAATATCTCATAACCTTTTCTTGAGATTTCCATCTGAACTCCATTTGATTGTATATCAGTTCTCTTAACTGAATTTATATCATACTTTTTAGTATAAAGATATAAATGATTAAGAATCCAATTTAATATTGTCCTGTCATGCTTAGGACAAGGAATTAGTAATTTAATCCAGCTTGTTTAGCGTTCTCCTTAGGCTCATTTTTAACCTATCTTCTAGAAAGAAAATTATTTAAATCCAATATTGCTTTTGCTAGAACAAATTAGAACTACTAAACACTCATAAGAATTCAATCTCATTTTCTTGCAAGATTTCATTGTCAATCACAAAAGCATCCATATTATATAATGATAACAATGCCCCTTCGTTACATAAACCGAAGAAGGTCAACTACCAGAAATAGAATACAACACATAAGTATCAAACACTTATTTCCATTCCTTTCAAAACTATACAATTACATTTTATGCAACAACATACTTGATACAATGCTCAACGGAAAAGGAACATCTTTTCACATTTAATACATCTATAAAATCAAGCTTATAATTCATTATAAATCAAATAAACAATCTGATCAGCCTGTCAAATCTGCATTGCTTTTACCTCTTACAGCAACCATCTGCAAAAATAGTCAACATGAGTCAGTTCAATGAACTGAGCATGATAAGCACTAACTTTTAAAACAATTGCAATCCATCAATTGTTTTCATTAAACACCCTGTTTAAATGAGATCAGATATTCACATAAGTAAACATACTCAGACTATGCCCTTGTAATACAAAATGATTACAAATATGTAACTCTGTCATTGTTCTAAAATAGTCTTAATCACTTTCTAATATTTCATCAAATATTAAGAAACAAGGAATGAATGTACACAAACAATCATTGAATCCAAAATCACAACATTGGTCAGATTGTTTCATTCTTCCAAAAAGGTAATAACATAACGATTCGGGATTCCACCATTATGTTACAAAACAATTTCCCACTGCTAGACAAATATCAACAAATATTAAATAAAGGAAGAGAAAGAACCAAACCATTCATACTTCCTTTCACATAAGTTCATTACTGAACCGTCTTCACATATGAAAACATTCAACTAGTATATAAATGAACAAGTTAGACAAGGCGCAAGCAAGATTGCTGTTTTACAACAAACTTCATTGCATCAAGCAATCTGAGGTTTCCTAAAGACTATGCCATGACGTCCACACAGTATTTCCAAATCATGCTCAGTCAAATTGGACTGAATAAACGGAAAGGAACTTAGCATACTTTGCTTAGTCAAAATCGAACTGAAGTAAATAGAAAGGAATACAACCAATCGATCCTTACCTTGGCGCATGCAAATTTTTAGTGTGGTATTCGCGACTCACCCTAACAGGGCCAGAGCACGAAACAGTCATCCAAACTCAAGGATCTCAAACAGGGACAAAGACAGTGCCCAAATGTCTAGTTCAGAAAGAGACAGAAGTACCAGTTACCTTTCCAGAATTCGAATGATTCAAACGGAGGTAACAATTCAAGCAATTGCAGATGAATTCATACTGATATTCATCAACGACGCATAATAAGAATCAGACAAACAATTAATCTCTGATTTCAAACCAAGAACCCGACTGAACTCTGTCAATCTTTTTACACAAATTAGTACAGGTTGAAGACGTAAATGTTCACCTAAAGAATCTGTACCACAAAATCCATGCAACACAAAAGTATTTCAAGAAAATAACAGAGGTCTTTAGTACATGTTATTCCTTCAAGTCACTGGTTCATCACTCATCATCTATTAAACATATTCAACTTGAACAGCGGCTCAAATGTAAATATAAATCATTCAATCGACTCCTCAGAGTCGATCAGATTGCAACAATTGTAAATCTATATATACACACTGTGTTCTGTCCACGATTTTAATACCCATAACCGCTGAACCTAACAACATCGTAGTATGAAATTGGTGATGAATCCTTCTATGCCAGCTATGGCAATCATTCAGAATAAAAACAAGTGTAAGCAATCGAATACCCATTTCAAGCAAGGAAATCAACTGAACCGCTTCGAAATTTTTGAACAGCTTACACAAAAGAAATGCAAATGCATACCCAGGTAATCTATACTCATTATTTATTACAAATAACAGTGGCCAAAAGACCTGTTTTCTCTACAAGACTTCCACGAAATTCAAACAACAAAACTCAGGGATGAATCCACATTCTCAGCAGTAGATAGCATTATATGATTCAATCAAGGACTCCGCTGAGTCGTTAAAATAAGGTATAGATGTAACAATATTATACACAGTCAACAAATAATCCCATTACCACAATAACAAGGAATAACAACTTCCACTGGGTCGTTTAGACTAAGGTAACACAACAGTTACCTGCTCTCAAGCAAAAATTAGAAGAAAAATGAAACCCAAAAAGTATCATTAGTCACTGTCAACAAAAACCACGACAGAGCTTCCAAAATTTCCAAAACACTGAACAATCAAACAGGTACACCAACATCCTTCCCAACTGTCTCACAACAGTAGTGACGATCAAAAATCGACAGCCAAAACAGTGGTCTATACCCTACACAGTATATTCGACGGGTTCACGCCAAACAGGCTGAGCATTCATACCTTAAAAAAATATAAATATCTCATATATTTAAACCAGAAAGAATATACAAGGGAATAGAGCCACAATTCAAATTTAACAAATACCCATCTAGAGGAAATTGTGAAATCGAATCAGAAGAGATACAGTACCAAAAATCAAACAAGATCTCCATAGAAAATCATCTATTTTCTAAAAACATTGAAACAGAGTTGTTCTAATGAAATCACTTGAAAGACAGCAAGATATTTAAAGGTTAGGGCCTAACATGCCTGGATTTTTGATCAAATTTCCAAAGCAGACCACAGGAAGAGATCAAACTTCCTTTTCTTTTTCCACGATAAAGCGACCAACAAAATTTTGCTATCTCCATCACATATATATCCTCTAAGACAGAGAAAAGAGCTAGAGCAGATCATACTTGCCATGCAACTCAAAGAGAACCGGTGCGAAAAACCAGTAAACAAGCAGAGTGAAAACCAAAAATTGCGACAAGCCAAACAAACCCTCAAACTTCTCATTTGCATGCCTTCTCGCGAGTTCTGGGCTCATTTATCGAGAAAATTGAATGCCATTAAACCAACTTTTCCGCTTAAACTCATCTTCCACCGACCGCCAGAATTGGCGACAGTCTAATGAAACCTCATGTTCATTTCCAAATTTAGCGACCTGCCACGTCAGAACAAGTTAGCTGCTGCTAAACCTTCTGCCATGGCCTGTCCCTCATCCTTATCCCAAGCATTAATTGCCATAGAAAACGCCACCCATGGTTCACACCCCTCCATAGGCCCCTTCACAATCTCCTCATTAGTTAGGTTAGTATCTTAGGTTAGAATTTACGGTAATACCCATACTAACCAATTTACACATAGATACTAACTTAGGATACTAACACATAGCCTAGGTCTAGGTTAGCTTAACAATAATCTAACCCCTAGGTTAGGTTTTAGTTTTAGGTTACTAGCCCTTAATAATAACAGTTAGGTATAACATTTTTATGCCAAGAAAAGACCTAAAATCATGCATCTCCGCACAAGATTCACTCCTATACAGCCGTTAGGCTACAGGAATATACATGACATAATTATTACTTGGTCCATGTCTGAGACCTTCTAGATATACTTCCATGCTTCCATACCTTGCAACCTGTTCAAGGTCTGTGATCTAATTCATCACGAACAAATTTAAAGCATTACTTGGATCAATTCCACTGATCCAAGACTAGATATTATAGATGAATAATTCTATAATTCATTCCGAGATCAGATTAATACTCAGATACAAAATGAAATAAATAAAAGAGTCTAATCATATTCTGACTCAGTCAAGATCTGCAATCTGCAAGGAAATTACAATACATATCAAGCATGATTTCTAAATCGAGGAACACATCCTTATACAAGAAATCACATATCAACACTTGTATGTCCAGGAGAAAGTAACAACAGTTCAGGGTGTTACATGGTTCCCTCCTAAAAAGATTCATCGTCCCGATGAATTACATATTAAATTAACCTTCAGGTCAATCAATTTATTAGTACACAAACAATGTGACTACTTCCATATTAAATAGTTCTAGAAATCAATGTCACAACACATTTATTCAACCTGAATAAAGTCTGCCTTAATCTGGCTTTAATAAATACTTAGAAACAATCAGTTCATAAAAGTATATTTTTGTCAACAGTTTTCATTCTGTTGCAAAAAGAGAAGGAAAAGCAATTTTCATCTCTTCCAGATTTTCCCAAGTTGCACTTTCTTCGCTAAACTGGTCCCACTGGACCTTACATTGCTGTATATCACGATTTCTTAAATGCAATTGGCGAGTTTCCAACACTCGTGTGGGTTTAACCACGATTATTCCTGGGTCTTGGACCTGCAAGGAATTCCAATTTAAAACATGTGACAGATCTGAAACATATTTCTTAAGCAAAGAAATATGGAAAACATCATGCATGCGAGATAAAGTAGGTGGCAATGCTAAACGATAAGCTACAGGATTGATTATTTCGACAATTTCGAAAGGTCCCACAAATCATGGTGACAACTTGGCAGCCTTGCCAAAAGTTATAGAACTCTTTCTGGGTTTAACACGCAGAAAAATCTTATCACCAAGCTCAAACTTTCTATCAACCCACTTAAGGTTAGCATAGCTCTTCTGTCTATCTGTTGCTTCCCTTAATCGTTCACGAATCAGCTTAACTTGCCGTTCCATTTCTGTGAGAATCTCTGGTCCACTTACCACTCTATCCTCAACACTGTCCCAACTAACAGGGGTTCTGCAATTTCTTCCATAAAGTGCTTCAAATGGTGCCATCTTAAGAGATGAGTGATAACTGTTGTTGTATGCGAACTCAACTAATGGAAGATACTCTTCCCATTTATACTGTTGATCCATGCAATACATTCGCAACATGTCCTCCAACACTTGATTTACCTCTCAGTTTGCCCATCCGTTTCTGGATGATATGCAGAACTGAAGTTTAGTTTTGTTCCTAGGACTGCGTTAAGCGTTTTCCAAAACCTTGACGTCATTCTAGGATCTCTGTCAGATATAATCAGTTCTGGTACACCATGCAATCTGAAAATTTCGTGTACGAACCTCTTGGCCAGCACTGGTGAATCATCCTTTAGATTTCCAGCGATGAAATGAGCTACCTTAGTCAGTTTATCTATAACTACCAGGATAACATCATGCTTATTCCTGGACATAGGTAGTCCTTGTACAAAATCCATGGTTATTACTTGCCATTTGTACTGCGGTATGCTATGAGGATATAACAGTCCAGCAGGGTGCATATGCTCTGCCTTCACCCGCTGACATTCCAGGAAATGAGTCACAAAATTTATCACATCCTTTTTCATACCTTTCCAGAAGTATTGTTGTTTCAAATCAGCTAGCATTTTTGTGATACCTGGGTGTCCAGAGAAAGGTGAATTATGAATTCAACTAACAAATTCTTCCTCAAGTCGTTTAACATAGGTACATATACCCTATTTTCATAATGCAAGATTCCTTCATTATCAAAATGGAAACCTTCATACCTTTTATCTTCAGGTTCTGCAGCAAGCGCTGGTTTTACTTGCTGAAAATATGCATATGATTCTGAGGCATTTTTTACCTCATCTTTAAACTGAGTTCTTAATGTTATAAGAGCAGAAATGTGCCTCCTACAACTTAGAGCATCAGCTACTCTATTCTCCTTCCCTTTGATATAGCTAATATCAAAGTCATATTGTGATAAAAATTCTAACCACCTTCTCTATCTGGCATTCAGATTGGGCTGAGTAAAAATATATTTCAGTCCCAAGTGATCAGTTTTCAACTCAAAAGGTTTTCCGAGTAAATAGTGTCTCCAGACTTGAAGCGCTATGAACAATGGGCAGCAAGTTCCAAATCACGAGGGGCATAATTCAGCTCATGTAACTTAAGTTTTCTACTTTCATAAGCTATAACCTGATCATTTTGTAACAAAACACCTCCAAGGCCTTCCCTAGAAGCATCTGTTACAACAGTAAAATTCCCATTAGGGTCTGGTACAGCCAATATAGGTGCAGAAGTCAACTGGTCTTTCAGACTTTTGAAAGCCGCTTCGCACTTGTCATTCCACATGAATTTCTTATCCTTCTTTTGTAAAGAAGTTATTGGTGCAGCTACCTTAGAAAAATCCTTTACAAATTTCCTATAGTAACCAGCAAGACCCATGAAGCTTCTTACTTCTTGCACATTCTTTGGTGCAGGCCACTCAGTTATTGCCACTAGTTTTGAAGGATCTATAGCAATTCCTTCTTTACTTATGACATGACCCAAATAGTGAACTTCTGAATCAAAGAAAGAACATTTGGATAACTTACCATACAACTTGTTTCTCAAAATTCCCAAAACTATCTTCAGATGCTCATTGTGCTCCTCAACACTTTTAGAATAAATGAGAATATCGTCCAAGAATACAAGTACAAACCTGTCCAGGTATTCTTGAAAAATATTGTTCATTAAATTCATAAAGGCTGTGGGTGCATTAGTTAACCCAAAGGGTAGAACTGTGAATTCATAGTGTCCGTACCTTGTTCGGAAAGTTGTTTTATAAATATCTTCCTCTTTAATCCTTAACTGATGATAACCAGATCGAAGGTCTATCTTAGAATAAACCGCTGCTCCACGCATTTGATCAAACAGATCATCGATCCTAGGAAGTGGGACATCGGTTCTTGATTGTTGCTTTGTTCAACATCCGATAATCAATACACAGCCTTAGTGTTCCATCCTTCTTTTTCATCAAATATCACAGGTGCTCCCCAAGGTGAAAACACTTGGTCTAATCAATCCTTTAGACAAAAGCTCTTGTAACTGTGCCTTAAGCTCGACTAACTTAGTAGTAGTCATCCGATAAGGCACCTTGGAAATAGGTTTCCGTCCCAAGCTTGATTTCAATGGTAAAATCAAATTCTCTCTTGGGTGGTAACCCTGGTAATTCCTCAGGAAAAACACATCCCTGAAACTTTGTAACAGTGGAATTTGCTTCATGTAATCACCATCTTCTTCTGAAGATTCAGATATCTTTACTGCATAAAGAGTACATCCTTTATTCTTATCCTTTTTAAGCTGCATAGCTGACAGTTTTCTAACTGAAATTTCTCATTTCACACCTTGAATCTCTACTGATTCTAGCTAATCATCTAAACATTTTATGTTCTTTTCATAGCATCTACCTTTGCTTTATGTCCAGCTAACCAATTGACACCAATAATAATGTCATATGATCCTAAAGGGTGCAACATAGAGATCAACTTCCGTGGAGAAATTAGGTAAATCGAGGACTGCTCCAAAGAGACACATACTCACTGTATGAATAGAATTATTACCGTATTCTACAGTCCAAGATTTATCCATTTTCCCAGCTTTTCTTTTAAGTTTAGAAGCAATTTTATTAGAAATAAAACATTCAGTAGCTCCGGTATCAAAAAGAATAGTGACAGGGTATGCCGAATAACTTACCCGGAACTTCTATAGGTGTCACTTGTTTTCAGCTTGCTTGTCTGGCTTGACAGCATGTATATATGCTGCTGATTACGTCATCCTTTCAAGGACAACTGATTTGCATAATGATCTTTACCACAAGCTGTAGCAGCCTCCTACAGTTCCCTTTTTAGGATCAAAGTTGCCTCCAGTTTTATAATTGCACGCTGTCCCCATAGGACTTCTGGTCCATATTATTAATTTTAGCAAAATTATCCTTTACATTCCAGCAGGCTTATAATGCTGCTTTATTATTGTTATCTCCTGGAACTTACTCTTTTCCAAACTTTTCATGGTCCTTTTCGGGGTGCAAGAGAGGTTGGCAGAAGGGTTGCTGTCTTCTTCGCACTTCCCTCCTTATGAGCAGACATTCCTTTAATTTCTTATTGTGCCTTATGGCCTTTTCAACAACTCCTTCCATAGTGGTTGGACTGTGAACATTCACCTCTCACCCTATCACTGGATTCAATCCCATGATGAATTTCCGCTCCTGAACTTCTTCGTCAGTTTGATACTGTGGTACATACCTTGAGACGTTTTGTAAAAACCGCTTCCGTATAGTTATGTGTAGCTTCCCTTGAGCTAAGTTCTGAAATTCTGTTATTTCTGATCAAGAAAAGTTGTGGCAGCAAACATGCCTAAAAAGCCTTTAATTGATCCCCGAGTATATTGTTCATCAATGTTTAGATAAGCTTTTCGGCTATCCCACCACGAAGACCGCTTCGTGAGAAAGTGATAGGCTCCCCAAATAGCTTTGGTGTTCCTCTGAGAAGTACTTATTGCAAGTACTTCTCAATTTCGCTGAAGCCAGTTTCAGCTTCCTTCCTAGGGTGGGGTTTTTGCCATTTATATGGGTGGACTTATCCTTTTTATTATCATTAGTGAGTTGCTACCAATCTGGCCTTTTTGTTTTCTGGTTGGAAGAGGGCATTTCCAGCATTCACACATCAACACCCATGTCGGGATTGCCCTCAGGAGGTTGCTGATTATTATTATCAGCTTCTTCATCCTCCTCATTTCCCGTCACCTGCTGTTCAAGTACAGCCAAGCGATCTCTTGTGTCCAACAGGGCAGCAAGGATCTCATCCAGTTTCTGGGTTGTTGCCGCTCCTCCTTCAGGTGGAGCATTACTCGCAACGTTTCCCCTTGTTCTAACCATTTTCTGTTACAAGAAAATTCAGGTTTTTATCAGATTATGGACTCAATAGGTCCAAGAGCTGCAACCTTCAGCTCTGATACCAAGATGTAACATCCTCATTTTAGACAATAGAACAAGTCAATTTTTTTTTTTTGATAATTGCATACTGGTTCTAAATACATAATTTAGAACTCACAAGATGATACCTCAAAACAACAACTTGCGAGCATTCGACCCGCTTGTTATGTGATCACTCCATGATGATGCGTGTTACTCTCCTACCGCACCTTATCTCCCCTGTCCTTATCAGGAACCCCCCCCCCCCCCCCCCCCGCCGTGGAATGGGACAGTCCTTTAACCCGCCCTCGTCTTTTCTTTTACCATAATCAGCTAGCCCAATCGTGCGTGGATATCAATTTCTTTCTCTCCATTAACAATGGCAAGAAAGTATCTATCCCCGACCTTCTGCCATCCGACAATGTGAGGACGAATCTATCGCAGATTTCATTGGACGATGGCGGGGCCTTTATCAACCCAACTTACGTATGCCTTACCTCAAACCGAACGTTATCGAACTGTTTACGCGGGCCTGCGCTAAGCACATCTCCCACCACCCTCCAAATTCAAACTTTCCGTACATTCGACGAGGAGGCCTTTACTATGGCCCCAAATTAGAAATTCGAGCCTTAGAAGAGGAGAAATGGTGGTTGCGTAACAAAAACCCCCCCCCCCCAATTTCCGAACCCTGTATTCTACCAACAAGCCAAACACCACCACTCCTCATGCGTCCACTTCTTCTAAATCAAAAGGAAGCTGTCCACCCAAAGCGGTAATGGGCAAAAATCTCAAACACCATCCCAATACTCCGCCGAAAACAACCTATAATTACAAATCCGAGCCAATCAATTACACTCCTTGGGAGAAACTTATGGCGTCATCCTGGAGAATTGCTCACAGCTAGGTGCCTAATCACCTTTCCCCCTGTTTAAAACTCACTCTGTGTTTGACTCCAACCCGCGCAATACCTTCCTGGTTCAAAGAAAATGACTTTTGTAACTTTCACTTTCATTCATCACAACCGCATAAATGGACATAGTCATGAAACTGCAATGATTGAAAAACATAGCTGTAGGAAATGGTTGATGCGGGGGATATAGCCCTCGATAACCTAACGCCCTAAACTCGCCCTTCTAACCCGAATTCTAAAAATTTTCAAACAGCCAATTCCCGACACTCGTATCCAACAGTAACGAAACCAGATCTCTTAAGCTGAGGAGAGTGTTCATGAGATCCATGCATCTCTTTTCGATCTCTCGCCAAAAGCCTCTGATTGAAATTTTTTTTTGAATGCAAACAAGCCTCTCCACCAAAAAAACACAGATTCTAAAACCTCCTTCACCACCATCAAGCAAGTGAAATCATTCCTTTTACCCAAATACCCCAAAAAGAGTTAACTTCCCGGACTGCCTCTTCCTTCTCACATCGATGAGTCTTCTTAACAACAACCACATCCCTAACAAGACATGATGCGGATGTTATCTATTTATCTATTTCCCACCGTCCCCTTCTACCCGCTCTGCTGCACAAGAGGAAGGTTTTGCCACTCCTTTTGACATCCTTAGACGAAAACTCTCTTACACTACATCACCGCACATTTCTTTAAACATGACAGGTCCCCTCAACACGCCCTCCTACCCTATTAGTCCCTCATCGCCTAAATCTTTTCAACGACCTGTTGACCTCTTAACATCTTATTAATCAGTGGCCATCATCTACCTCCTTTGTCACAACCCCACAGTGGACTGGAATCACAACCCGTCGTTCTTCTGTACAAAAGTGCATATTCACATCGTGGAGGACTTGTCATTCCACAAAAGATGACAGGCCCTCTGGGACGTTTGAGTACCACCCCCCTCTTTTGCTACTCAAATGCAAATGACTGATCCTGATGTCTCCACCATTAATACCCGAAGTGTTTTTACAGAAGCTTAAAATGCCCCCCTGTTCTCACCTTCAACCCCCCTCACCTCTACCAAATGCCCCGTCCACTTCTATCACTTAACTGGATCTTCCCCTACGCTTGGACTCAACCACTGCCCAGTCTAACTCACCCGCCTAAGCTACTCGATCTATCCAAAAATAAATCCAATCAAATCCATCAGCCCGCCCACCTAGGAGACAAACTCATCCGTGCCCCTATCACAATCAAACCATCATCGTCATACTACCTTCCATATTGGGACCCCCATCCCTCTACCTTACAATCATATATCATACCGTCCTCCTCCTGCGTTTTCTTCAAACAACCTACGCCTTTCCGCACCCATATAGAAATTCCAGGTATAGCAAACCCGTCAACTCTGCGTATCCTATCCACCTATCAACCCTAAACAAATTCATCATCAAATATTTGGTGTTCTGTGCACTCCTATTTCTCCGTGGTGTTTTTCTGATACCACATCATCTGCGGCCCTCATCATCCAACATACTTCTGGCGCAAAGAAATCACGTTAGTGAAACCACGTACAACAACCCCCTCGTTCTAAACCACCACCCCGTGCGAACAACCACACACACCCAAACATTACCAAACCCGCACATCCACAATACCCTCTCCTCTTCTAATTTTGACCCACTCAAATGATCTTACGCCAAAAATCCTGCTATGTTGGTGGAGAAATGTGACATTTCCCGACTCACTTAGACCTTATGGACCCATCTAAACCCCTGACCTATGGTTACGATAGTCTAAAATCTGCGCTATCACCGCAATCACCAGAACATGGAATGTGGAGGGATGCAAGCTCTAAAAAACCATCCTTTCGTCATCACCTCTTCCGGATAGAAAGATTAAGAAAGACAACTTACGAAGGAGAGACCGTTATAGTTTCCATCTCCTCCTATACATCTGTCCCACCTCACCAAGATCTATCATTATTACAACCCCCCTTCTTACAACCCCACCTCTTGAAGACCATGAGTTATCCAATCCCATCTTCTCATCTCAGGTCTACAGATGAATATGATTAGTGTCGCTACTCAAGGGTAGAAAAACAATAATGGGAAAGCAAAAGAAAAACACACCCTGCGGCATCTCTTTTCTTTTCTTCGTCAAACATCCCGATTGCACCAACCACCTAAAGTGGTCATCGATGACCTGCTGCCTATCCCCGTCTTAATGGCATTTGCCCACCGAAACTATGATTAAACAGCTTCACAACCAATTGCCCGTAAAAATGACACTGTAAATGATCTCATTCACTTCTGTCTAAATCTCCAATCGACAAGCTCTTCCTCGTTGAGATCCGTCAAGGGATAGAGGTACCTAATGAAACCCCTACCCTGTCACCACCTCCTTCTACACCAATCATGTTGCTTCTCTCACCAAACAAACCACTCCTGCCCCAACCCCTTATGTCCTCTGTACAACAAGCTGCTGCAGTCAGTTTTCCTCCGAAGAAAATTGTTGACTTGGTACAGAAGATCCTGACCCTTCTTCTTTTTCACCCAGCTTACATTCCGGGACATTCTGGTAGTCTGTTATGATTGACGGGGTGGGCTAGCCTAAACAAATCATCTCTATCTCGTCCAAAGCCTCTAACAAATGAATATCCTTCTAGTTGGCACGTGTGCCACCCCATCATGTTGCGGTCATTCATGACGCTCTTACTTCTACCTTATGCACCGTGATCCTCACATTCGGTAGGACCACGTACTTTACTACCCTAAATCTTTCTATGTCTTGGAGGGAGAGGTCCACTATAAATATATTGCTAGGTCGTCCTTGGATCCGAGCCCTGGGAATGCGTTCCCTCAACATTACATAGATGCATAAAATTTGTAGTACGAGGGGAAGTCCTACACCGTAAAAGCTGACCCTCCCCCCTTTAAAAACCTGCAAATAATGTTATAAACCGCCCTATACGATGTGCTTATACCCACAAGACACCCATAAATTCAACCCAACCATCTCTTTCAAATGTACCTCAACCATTCCACCTCACCGCGCCTACGCCTTCAACTGATGAAACCACCATCGCAAAAACCACTTCCCTTCCCACAGCTAACATTCCAAAACCCTTTCTGACCCCTTAGTAATGTTTTCAGCGCCTTACCTGGTGGAGTACCACCTATATAATGTTAGTTCTTTCCCTACCCCGCAGGAGGACGGACAATTTACATGCACATCCCACCTACAACCGTCGCGTGGGGGCGGAATCTCTTACTGACCACCCATTGCTGCACTCCTAACATATGGGGGTTGTTGATGCATCCTCTCCATTAACCCCTCGACCCTCCTCTTGGTGTGGTTCCCTTCAATCCGATTTTTCAATACTTGACAAATCGTTGTTTCGCCCTCTCACCAACTCAAACCTCTTGAGCTCATTGTGCATGGAAAGGCTTTGGTTTTGGCCTTTACGGAACAAGGCCGACATACACTCACACATTCCCGTGACTACCCGTAAACATAATGATCGCAGTGTCTCGTTTTTCCTTTCTTTCTTGAACACCTACAACCAGGAGACACCTCCTGTCAGCTGGATCTGAAGAAGAAGACGTCGCCCCTCCCAAACCATCATCACCCACTTTGCCACCCCCCCCCCCCCCCCCCCTCATCACCCACCGAATCTATAGACCCTAATCCATCCCCTCCTAACTTTTTTTTTCATAAATGGCTATCTTCATAGGTCCTCTCACTTATCAACACGATAATGAGGACCATCTTCTCTCCCCTTCTGTATCCAGACATGGATCGAAGAGGATTCGCCTTGATTAATGTTGTTGAATGCCAGGATGATGACTCCATCCTCACCTACCTTGGCGCGGATGATTCTTATATTCAACGAGCCTTACCATCTGAAACCCAAACCATGCTAAACGAATCTACTATAGAAATCAAAATCCACACGGAGGAGGATCCTCACATTGTGAAGATTGGACAATCCCTTAACACATCAGAACAAGCCGCCTTTACTACCTTTCTCCGTGCTCACAAACCAAGCTTTCGCATGGTCTTACCCCTGACATGCCAGGATTGATCCTACCATTGCCGTCCATAACATCACCCTAAACCCCGATTCCAAAACATTCAAACAGAAATTGAGAAAAAATGCATCCACGCATTGCTCTCTTGGTCAAGAGGAGCTCCAACGACTCCTTTCTATTTCCTTCATCTTGCCTATTGACTATTCTCAATGGATTTCTAACATCGTACCTGTCACTAAAGCGACAGGGGGACTTCGGATATGCACAGATTTCCGGGATCTTAACCCTCGCTTGCCTAAGGGATGACTTCCCCTTACCTAGCATTGACCAACTTGTTGATCTAACTGCAGGTCATGAGATGCTCTCTCTCATGGATGGCTTTTTAGGATACAACCAAATTTGGTTGCCCCTGCCGATCAACACAAAACTGCCTTCATAACTCCTTGGGGAACCTTTTGTTATCGTGTCATGCCATTTGGCCTTAAGAATGCTGGTGCTACCTATCAGCGGGCTATGACCTACATTTTTCATGACATTATGCACACTATCCTTGAAGATTATGTCGACGATCTTCTCGGCAAGTCTAAACATCGTAGTAAACATCTTGATGTTTTAACCATTATTTTTGATCGCCTGTTACAATATTCTGTCCGCCTTCAACCAAAGAAATGTGTCTTTGGTGTTCTTTCAGGAAAACTTCTTGTCTTTATCATCTCTTTGCGTGGCATTGAGGTTGATCCATCTAAAGTCAAAGCTATCCTAGAAATTCCCCCACCCAAAAATCTCAAACAATTATGTAGTTTACAAGGTAAGCTCCAATCTATCCGACGTTTCATCTCCCAACTCTCGAATCGGTGTCAACCTTTTCATCACCTTCTTAAAAAGGACATTGCCTTTTAATGGAGTGAGGAGTGTCACCAAGCCTTCGAAGCTCTCAAATCCTATCTCTTGCAGCCACCTGTGCTTATCCCACCCCAAGATGACCGCCCTTTCTACCTTTACCTTTCCGCCACCAACCACACTGTGGGAGCCATGCTTGCACATCGTGACTCTGAGAATCGTGAACAAGCCGTTTATTATATAAGTCATACTTTGGTGGACTATGAGACTAGGTACACACATATAGAAAAGTTATGCCTAGCCCTATCATTCGTGGCCACCAAACTCCGACACTACCTTCTAAATCACAAGACTTTCATCATCACCAACACGGACCCCATCCATTACATGTATGCCAAACCTCATCTGAACCAACGCATTGCCAGATGGCTCATGCTTCTCACCGACCTCGACTTTGAGTTTTTCCACCAGAAATCAATCAAAGGACAAACCATCGCAGACCAACTTGCGGAAGCTCCCTTACCTGGGGAACAATTTACCAATTTTACATTTCCCGACGAACTCATCGCTACTCTTTCCCTCACAGAGGAGTCGTATCCAATGACCCTATTCTTCGATGGATCCAAATGCCATCGTGGTGGAGGAGCTGGCGTTGTTCTTATTCCTCTCGACGCTGAGCCTATGCCTCTTTCATTCCGACTCGATTTCCCTTGCACTAATAATACAGCGGAATACGAGGCCCTTGTTCTGGGTCTCCAGGTTGCGTTACATTTAGGTATCAAATCTATCAACATTTTTGCGACTCTCAATTAGTAGTCAATCAAGTTATGGGCGTCTACCAATGCAAAAATGAGGAACTTCAAAAATACAAACACTACATGGATTCACTTCTAGCCTTATTTACTCACTATTCTATACAAACCATTCCACGCTCCACTAACAAATTTGAGGACACTATGGCTTGCTTAGCCTCGCAAATTCCCGCTGCACCAACTGACTCTGAATTATTCGTCGTGGTCCAATAAATTTTTGTCCCATCCTATTCAACCCATGTATTTTGTACGATAAATACTGTGTCTACTAGTTCGCAGGATACCTGGTACCACCAATTTCACGACTACCTTACAATCTTTGTCCTCCCACCTGACCTTACTAGTAACGGCAAACGTGCTTTTCTTAAAAGTGTTTCACGTTATTTTGTCATGGGGGGACTCCTCTATAAACGCGGCTTTGATGGCATCGTCCTTCACTGTCTAACTGGCGCGGAGGCCACTCATACCATCCAACAGGTCCATGACGGTATTTGTGGTGGACATTTTAGCAGCCTTTCCGTGGCCAAACGAATCCTTCGCCTTGGTTATTATTGGCCTACTCTCAATAACGACTGCTACGAATATGTTAAGTGTTGTGTTATGTGTCAGCAACATGCCAACCTTCAACATACTCCTAGCCACCCACTCCAGGTCGCTCGAGATCTTTGGCCCTTCTCACAATGGGGTTTAGATCTTATTGGTGAGATTCACCTGACCTCTTCACAACGTCACAGTTGGATAATCACAGCGACCGAATATTACACAAAATGGGTGGAGGTTATTCCACTCATTTCAATCAAAAAAGAAAAAATTGTCAATTTCATTAACCATCACATTATCTGTCATTTTGGTATTCCTCATCGCCTAATAACAGATAATGGTAAATCTTTTAAAAACAAGTTGTTACAAGACCTTTGTGACAACTTTGGTATCAAACTTAGTTTCTCATCACCTTACTATCCACAGGCCAATGGTCAGGCTGAATCTTCTAATAAAACCCTAACCAAAATCCTCATGAAAGTTGTCAATGACTCCGGTAAAAATTGGCACGATCACATTCCCTTTGCCCTTTGGGCTTATCGTACTAGCATTCATACCTCTACTAATGCCACACCTTTTTCTTTGGTATACGGTACCGAGGCTATTTTGCCTCTCGAAATACAAATACCCTCCCTTAGAATATCTCTTCAGGATATTCTCACCAACGATGATTTCCGTCAAGAGCGGTTAGTCCAATTGGAGTTTCTTGACGAATGCCGTCTTACAGCTCTTGATCACCTTCAAATCTATCAAAAATGCATTAAACGTGCTTATGATAAGCGACTTCATGAGCATACCTTTAAGGTTGGTGATCTTGTCCTCAAAGAGAATCAACATGTAACCAAACTAGAAAAGAGAAAACATGGAAAATTTGCTCCCAATTGGATTGGGCCTTATATAATCACTCACACCTATGGATCTGGTACTTATCATTTAGCTTCGCTTAATGGTAAACTTGAGCCTGAACCCCTTAATGCCTTGCATCTTCGACCATTCTATTGTTGAAATTAGTGTTATATCACTTCTTATCTGCCTACTGCTCGTCCCTTGAGCTCCCATACCACCACATGCACTTGTTTCCTACATCTCGAAATAAAATCAAGCTCACCTCTCACCTCCCCTTAACGATGCCTTCCCCTTTTTAGTCTAGTCCATGACTTCAACGTATTAAAATAAGCCGTATTCTTATGGGATTTTCTTGAGTCAAACTTCCTACAAACCTAAATGCTTCACGTCACAAGGACATCTAGTTATCTATAGACTGCTCCCTCGAAGGACAGCTATATGCCAAAAACTATTGATGCTATTATATATATAGACTGCTCCCTCGAAGGACAGCTATGCATTTAAATCATATCTACTACTATAAATAGACTGCTCCCTCGAAGGACAGCTATACACAGTCAGCCTCTAGCAGAAGCTTCTCGCATCGATCAGCTTCATGAAGACCTCAAGAATAATACAATCAATATCCCTTGTAGACTTCCCGCATCGATCAGTCTACATTCAATAAAATAAAAGCCTCATTCAAAAGGACTTTTGAGTCATGGACTTGTCTATTTAGGGTAGGTTCTCTTTCATCAGAACACTCACTTTGTAATAAGTTCTCTGAATCTCAGCTATACCATCCACCTCACCTCACCATTTGTTTCAACTTAAGGGACGTAATGTACGCTCGATATATTGTGATCACACAACTCTTTTCACCTATTGACTTCTCGTCTATGCACGGTACCTAGGGCTCCAAGCTCGTTCTACGTTGTGTGGTTTGTTTAGCTCTTTTTACCTACGAAGCACTCTTTCTGCTTTGCCTCGCATCTAGGATTGTGTGTTGACCTTAATCAGGACATGGTTCCCTTCTACTTGGGTAGGCTAACTTTCGCTTCCCTTATACCTTTTACAACATCACCAATTCATTACCAACACCATCAACCTTACCTTTACCAATCTTAATATTTTTACCAACCAACCAATTGCCTAAACCGTACCACATTGCCTAAATTCACTTCTCCCTGGTCCTAAGGGAGAACTACATCAGTCTGAGGCCCCTCCTTGCTTTGTGCAATGGGCTATGTAGGCAGCACTTCGGAGACATGGGGTCTCCCAAGGTTAGCTCGACCATCCCCTACCATAATCTATCATGTGTGGTATAATAAATATTTCTGTGTATTTCTATTTAATCACATTCCTCTTTATCCTTTTTCAAAACACCAAAAGTCACAACGCAAACATTCTTATTATTATCATAACTCAAATCACCATACATATTCAGTTTTATTTAGATGTTAAACAAATACATCTTCTGTATCATTGACACGCAGGTCGGCATCCTTATTTATTCTTATACCTTGCTAACATTTACTTAGACCCTCACGCCTCATCCCGAACTAGGTGATGATCGTGATCGTCGACCCCTCTCGCCGGGCCTCTTTGTCCTCAAAGGTACCATGGCTATTGGTACCGCCCACTGATCTGCCAATCTCTCCTGTAACATATGAATACGCCCTCTCGCATGGAGGACTCCAGCCTCTAGTCTCCCCGCCCGTGACTCCGCAACTGCTAACAATCCTCTTGTCTCATTCACCTGCGTTTGGAGCTGCTGAACTAAACGCTGCAGATGATCCCTCTCTACTGTAATCACAACTATGTCAGGACAATCACGTATACCTCGCAGCTCCGCTGCCCACCATAATCTATAGGCCTCTGTCGTTCCTGCGTCCATTACCCTGCGATCGGCTGCTACCTCTTTAGGACCTTCTGGAGGTGTTGGCTGGGGAGGTGAGAGTACTGCCTCTGCGTCGATCCTCATATATGGTCTATAAGCCAGGGGTATATCCTACACAAATCCAAAATGTCACCGCATGCGATCTATAGGAATCCTCTCATATTCACCTGGCCTGTGCCCCGCGATCCACCTCATTCGCTCTACACCCCTTAACTCCTCAGCTATGCTCTCTATTACCATATAGTTCCCGTAAGGCCTCCAACAGATATCCACAACCGTCACTCTCTCCCATACCTGCCTGTAATACTCAATGTCACCCGTCACGGCCTGAGATCTTGCCTCTTGTTCTGTCTGGACCCATCGTCTGAATCCCAACCTATGTACTCCGGTCTCTCCTACCTAGAGGGATTGGCCTATTGGTCGCACACAAACAATGTGCTCATAGGCCCAACAGTGTAATAAGTATGAACAATCCAGCATCGTCCTGTGATTTCACCTACAAGCCCATAAACCTCTGTATAGCTCCGCCAAATATGTAGGTGCCCATGCAAACGTAACGTTCCTTTCTACCCATCTACCCACCCAAATACCCTAAAAACTTACCCACCTACCCACCTTAGCCTATCTAGCCTATCTACCCTCTCCCTTTTTCAAATCATTTCCATTTTCTTATTATTTCCTAAAAAAGGTTAATTCCTACCCAAACCCCCAATTTAGCATAATACAACCAAATCACAAAATTAAAGAGTTTCGAATCTACTCGAACGATGACACGTCATCGTGGTGGGATGGGTGGTGGCGGTCCAGCTGGTCCAGCCCCTCCAGCTCCTCCTGCCTGTGCCATGGCTCCAATCCTGATCTGCTGGGTCCCCGGCCAATCAACTGCTGCCTCCTCCTTAATCGGGCCCACTATCAACTCTCTCCGCCAATACAATAGCTCCACCTCACTCAATCAAGCCCCTAATCTCAACTCTCCACGTCAGACAAGTCGATTTGGTTTGCAAATAACAAAAGTGACAATGACAAGCCATATTTTTCTTTTATAGGTTTTTCACCTTTCACCGATATCGGTTTCATTTTGCCCTAAGGAACCGGTATCGGTCCTTTAACCGATATCGGTCATGCAGAATCGACATCGGTTCTCTACCCAACTTTCACCCCATTCTTTGCCCTTATTTACTCCTTGCCTCTTTTTCACCAATATCGCATCTATCCACCTTTGCTGCACACCATTTGTTCACTTGTCCGGCCTGACCTAAGGCCTCAACCTACCTATTTGGCCCGACCCAAGGCCTCAACCTACCTATTCGGCCCGACCTAAGGCCTCAACCTACCTATTCGGCCTGACCCAAGGCCTCACCCTACCCATTTGGCCCGACCTAAGGCCTCAACCTACCTATTCGGCCCGACCTAAGGCCTCAACCTACCCAATCGGCCCGACCTAAGGCCTCAACCTACCTATTCGGCCCGACCCAAGCCTTGCCCTACCCAATCGGCCCGACCTAAGGCCTCAACCTACCTATTCGGCCCGACCTAAGGCCTCAACCTACCTATTCGGCCCGACCTACGGCCTCAACCTACCTATTCGTCCCGACCTAAGGCCTCAACCTACCTTTTCGGCCTGACCTAAGGCCTCAACCTACCTATTTGGCCCGACCTAAGGCCTCAACCTACCTATTCGGCCCGACCCAAGGCCTCGCCCTACCCATTTGGCCCAACCCAAGGCCTCGCCCTACCAATTTGGCCCGACCCAAGGCCTCAACCTACCAATTGGCCCGACCCAAGGCCTCGCCCGCACTATTTGGCCTGACCCAAGGCCTCCCTTTACCCTTCTGGCCCGACCCAAGGCCGCAACCCAACAACTTGGCCCGACCCACGGCTGCACCACTTCCATCCCTTACCCAAAATAAACACCATACACTTTTATCCACCCATCCGGTAGTTTTTTGTTCAATTGAGCTCACCTGTTCGTGTTTTAGCATGATTAGGGTCCTTGACTTGATCTGTCGACCAACTTTGCCCAGACCTAGACCGTGACGTTTATCTCAACCAAACCAACCTTTTGGTACTGCCGAACATGCCTAAACGTTCCTGTACCTTACCTGTTATATACCCTGGGGCTACTTCCTATGCCTTGGATACCTGGATTATATCACCCTTGTTTGGATAAACTATCGACCTTTGCCTCTGCACTGCTGGTTTGCTCGTTAAATCATGTACCCTAGCCGTACTATGGCATTTCAATATGCGTCTACTTCCTTGAACCTACCCCACCATCTTACCATCCCCTCTACCCCATTTACCCGTTATCAACCCTATCCCTGATTTCTCATTCACTCAACCTGTGATAGATTTGAGGGGGATTACCTATACCCTTAACAGGAGTAACCACTTCATATTATTGTCCGTGCAGCTTTACAAAACAAGCTACACGATAATAAGGGGCTAATGTAGACACCAAATTTGTGTCTTACGACCCCTTGTGACCCGCATCTCATCTCGCAATCTAACCTCATCACCTAAACCTTACACAATTATTTATTAATTACCTTATAATTGATAAATCCACATCACCTTACCCGCCACCTCACTTTGCCACCTCATCATGACCTAGCCCTAACCCTAAACTAACCTAATTAAGACCCATGACTTGGTCTAGACTCACATCTATAACTAATGCCTCCTTACTCGCACCCAAAGCTAACCTTCTAGCCACTTGACCAAGCCCACAACTGATCTCTCGAGAGAAAAGTAGGGAAGGCGGGCTATTTTACTAAAAATAGCCTACTTTTTCCTTACCGATGCCAGTTCCTACTCGACCGCCATCGGTTACGTAACCGCCATCGGTTCCCTGTAAATGGGCTCCCCAAACCAAAACAACAGATCGGAATTTCATTTTTGGAGATCGGTCGAATGATTTTTGAAACAACAGAGATCATTGGGAGCGAAAAATAGAGTCCAGATCTTCACTTAACCAAGCAGAGACGAGTAAAGAAACCAGAAGTACTTGCAGTAGAGGATATCAACTTGCATCTTCACCAAAACCAGTAAGTCATATCTTGCATGTCCTCTGTTATAACATTTCTTATGCTCTTTAAATCACAGTCCTCCTAAATCCAGTTCTGAACCCACTACCTAAGATCCCATTGCATCTAGCTGTCATTCTTTTACCCCTCATCATATCATTTCCTAATATCATCCATAAACCAACCTTACCAACACCAAGAAACACAAACACCCCACCAAAACAATCAACCTACAGGTCCTAGACCCAACCGACGGCGGTTACCAGAAACCGGTATCGGTTACCCTGACTATAACTAGAAACCAACCTTCTCCTACTAGTTTCAACCAAGTAATCTAATTGATATTTTGCAGTCTTTTGTGTTAATTCATATTAGCAGGGAAACTGACCACCTTCGAAAGGAAGTTTTATATTTCCTGGGCCCAAGGCAGTTTCCTCATTTATTGTTTAATCAAAATCTTGTGGTCTTGTGTTCTTATTTGCAGGTAGTCCTTCCAAGACAAAAAGGAGTTCTCCACAGTCAACCTGATCTTTCTCTACGGTACGTGCACACCATCTCGACATTCAACAGGTATTCCTCCTAACCCTAACCTCATCTGTTTCTAAAAGGAATGAAAGGATAGAAGCAACTCTATTCCCAGAAGCCGAAACATTCCGAGCGAAACAGGGTTTGGGTGTGGGTGTGGGTGTGGGTGTGTGTGTGTGGGCGTGGATGTGGGCTTGGGTGTAGGCATGGATGTGGGCGTGGTAGTGGGAGTGGGAGTGGCCATGGGTGTGGGTGTGGGCATGGGTGTGGGTGTGGGTTTGGGTGTGGGCGTTAGCGTGGGTGTGGGCGTGGATGTGGGTGTGGGTGTGGGCTTGGGTGTTGGTGTGCGTGTGGGTGTGGGTGTGGGCATGGGCGTGGGTGTGGGTGTGGGCATCGGCATGGGCGTGGGCGTGGGTGTGGGTGTGTATGTGTATGCTGGTGTGGGTGTGGGTGTGGGTATGGTCGTGGGTTTGGGCGTGGATGTGGGTGTGGGCGTGGGTGTGGCCGTGGGTGTGGGTGTGGGTGTGGGTGTGGGTGTGGGTGTGGGTGTGGGTGTGTGCGTGGGCATGGGGGTGGGGGTGGGCATTGGTGTGGGTATGGGTTTGGATGCGGGTGTGTGTGTGGGTTTTTGTTTGTATGTGGGTGTGGGTGTGGGGGTGGGGGTGGGAATGGGTGTGGTTGTGGGCATGGGAGTGGGCATGGCTATGGGTGTGGATGTGTGTGTTGGCATCGGAGTAGGCGTGGGAGTGGGCATGGGCGTGGTAATGGGAATGGGAGTGGGCGTCTTTGTGGGTGTGGGTGTGGTTATGCGTGTGGGTGTGTGTGTGGGTGTGGGTGTGGGTGTGGGTGTGGGCGTGGGTGTGGGTGTAGGTTTGGATGTGGGTTTGAGTGTGGGCATGGGTGTGGGCATGTCCGTGGGTGTGGGCGTGGTAGTGGGTGTGGGTGTGTGTGTGGGTGTGGGTGTGGGTGTGGGTATGGCTGTGGGTGTGCATGTGGGTGTGGGTGTGGGTGTGGGTGTGGGCATGGGTGTGGGTGTGGGTGTGGGTTTCAGTGTGGGTGCCGGTGTGGGTGTGGGTGTGCGTATGGGTGTCGGTTTGGGTGTGGGTGTGTGTGTGGGTGTTGGTGTGCATGTTGGCATTGGTGTGGGTGTGGTTTTTGAATTAAAGAACAATTGAGTGGGCATGGGCGTGGGCATGGGAGTGGGCTTCGGCGTGGACTTGGACGTGGGCGTGGGTGTGGGCATGGGCATGGGCGTGGGTGTGGGTGTGGGTGTGGGTATGGTTGTGGGTGTGTGCATGTGGGTGAGCATGGGCATGTGTGTGGGCGTGGGTGAGGGCGTGGGTGTGGGTGTGGGCATGGGCGTGCATGTGGGCATGGGCGTGGGCGTGGGCGTACGTTAGGGTGTGGGTTTTCCTCTGGGTACACTTGTCGGTTTGTGTGTGTGTATGGGTTTTTACATGGGTTTGGGCATTGGTGTGGATGTATGTGTGGGTGTGGACGTGGGTGTGGGTGTGGGTGTGGGTGTGGGCGTGGGCATGGGTTTGGGTGTTGGTGTGGGTGTGGGCATTGGTGTGGGTGTGCGTATTCACATGAGTGTGGGCATGGGTGTGGTTTGTGGTGTTGTTGTCGGTGTTGTTGTGGGTTTGGGTGTTGGTGTGGGTGTGGGTGATTGTTTGGGAGTGGTTGTGGGAGTGCATGTGGGAGTGGGTGTGGGCGTGTACATGGGCATGGGTGTGGGCGTCGGCGTTGGTGTGGGTGTGGGTTTGGGCATGGGTGTTGGAGTTGGTGTGTGTGTTGGTGTGGGCGTGGGCGTGGGCGTGGGCGTGGGTATGGGTGTGGGTGTGGTTATGGATGTGTTTCTAGGTGTGGGCGTGGGCCTTGGTGGGGTTTTGGGCAGGTGTTTTGGCGTGGCTTTGGTTATGGGCATAGGGTTGGGTGTGGGCATGGTCTTGGGTGTGGGCATGAGTGTTCATGTGGGTGTGGGCATGGTTGTGTGCTTGGGCATGGGCATGGGTTTTCGAATCACCATTGCTGTGGGCATGGGCATGGGTGTGTGTATGAGCATGGGTCATGGGCATTTGCACGATTGTGGGTGTGGGGGTGTTGGCGCTATCGTGGGTGTGTGTGGGCATGTGCATGTGTGTGGGAGTTGGTGTATATGTGGGTGTGGGCGTGGGCGTGGGTATGGACATGGGTGTGGGTGTGGGTTTGGGCGATGGCCTAGGTGTGTGTGGGGGCATGGGTGTGGATGTTGGTGTGGGCATGGTTGTTGGTGTCAGTGTGGGCGTGGGTGTCGGTGTGGGCGTGGGTGTGGGTGTGGGTGTGGGTGTTGGTGTAGCTGTGGATACAGGTGTGGGTGTTGGCGTGGGTGTGGGTGTGCATGTGGGTGTAGTTGTGCCTGTTTGTGTGGGTGTTGTTGTTTTTCTTGGTGTTTTTGTTGGTGTAGGTGTGGGTGTGGGTGTGGGTGTGGATGTGGTTGTGGGTGTGGGTGTGGATGTGGGTGTCGGTGTGGGTGTGAATGTGGGTGTGGGTCTGGCTGTGGGTGTCGGTGTGGCTGTGGCTATGCGGATGGGTGTGGGTGTGTGGGTGGGGGTGGGTGTGGGTGTGGACGTTGGAGTGGACGTGGCCGTGGGTGTGCTCGTGGGATTGGGAGTGGTTGTGCGCATGGGCATCGGTATGGATGTGGGCGTGGGCATGGGTGTTGGTGTGAGTGTTGTTGTGTGTATGGATGTGGGTGTGGGTGTGGGTGTGGGTGTAGGTGTGGGTGTGGGTGTGGGTGTGGATGTGGGCTTGGGTGTAGGTGTGGATGTGGGCGTGGTAGTGGGAATGGGAGTGGGCTTGGGCATGGGTGTGGGCATGGGTTTGGGTGTGGGTTTGGCTATGGGCGTTCGTGTGGGTGTGGGCTTGGATATGGGTGTGGGTGTAGGCTTGGGTCTTGGTGTGCGCGTGGTTGTGGGTTTGGGCATGGGAGTGGGCATGGGTGTGGGCATCATCATGGGCGTGGGCGTGGGTGTGGGTGTGTATGTGTATGTTGGTGTGGGTGTGGGTGTGTATGTGTATGCTGGTGTGGGTGTGGGTGTGGGTTTAGGTATGGTCATGGGTTTGGGCGTGGATGTCGTTGTGGGTGTGGGTGTGGCCGTGAGTGTAGGATTGGGTGTGTAGTTGTGGGTGTGGGTGTGTTTCGGATGGGCATCGGGGTTGGAGGTGGTCAGTTGTGGTGTGGGTATTGGTTTGGATGCTGGTGTGGTGTGTGTGTTTTTGTTTAGCTCTGTGGGTGGTGGGCGTGGGGGTTTGGGTGTCACCTGGTGTGGTTGTGGGCCTGGGCCTCGGGCCTGGGTGCGGGGTGTAGGCACTGTGGTGTTGGCCTCCGGATTAGGCCGTGTGGGAGTGGGAGTGGGCATGGGCGTGTTAATGGGAATGGGAGTGGGCATGG
The DNA here is from genome assembly GCA_019776745.2 of Taxus chinensis. Classification (NCBI taxonomy): domain Eukaryota; kingdom Viridiplantae; phylum Streptophyta; class Pinopsida; order Cupressales; family Taxaceae; genus Taxus; species Taxus chinensis. Next base: position 455,858,511 of record CM034154.1, on the reverse strand, counting down.
GAGTGGGCTTCCTTGTCGGTGTGGGTGTGGGTGTGGTTATGCGTGTGGGTGTGGGTGTAGGTTTGGATGTGGGTTTGAGTGTGGACGTGGGTGTGGGCATGGGCGTGGGTGTGGGCGTGGGTGTGGGTGTGGGTGTGGGTGTGGGTGTTGTTGTGGGTGTGGGTTTTGTTTATGGTTTTTATTTGTGTCATGTTTTTGTGGGTGCGTTTGTGGGCTTGGGTTCGGGCGTGGGCATGGGTTTGGGTGTGGGTGCCGGTTGTGGTGGTGGGGGTGTCCTATGGGTTTGGGTTTTGTGTGTGGGTTTGTGTGGTGGTGTTGGTGTGGGTGTGGGGGAGATCAGTCGAAGGATTTCTGGATCAATAGAGAGCATTGCAAGCGAGGAACAGAGTCCAGATCTTCACTTGACAGAGCAGAGACGAGTGGAAATACCAGAAGTGTTTACAACCAAGGAGATCAACTTGCATCTTTGTCAAAACCAGTAAGTCACATCTTGCATGTCCTCTGTTATAACATTTCTTATGCTCTATGAATTTCAGTCCTCCTAAATCCGTCTCTGAATCTACTACCCAACGTGCATTGCATCTAACTATTATTCTTTTTCTTCTAATCATCCCGTTTCCTAATATCATCCATAAAACAGCCTTACAAAAACCCATACCTACTAAGAAGATCCTAGAACCCACCGGTATCGGTTATCAGTAACCGCAATCGGCTATCAGTAACCGCCATCGGTTCCTCTGATCAAAACCAGAAAACCCAGCCTTTCCCCTACCCAGTGCAACCTACAGGTCCTAGACCCAACTGACGGCGGTTACCAGAAACCGGTATCGGTTACCCTGATTATAACCAGAAAACAGCCTTCTCCTACTAGTTTCAACCAAGTAATCTAATTGATATTTTGCAGTCTTTTGTGTTAATTCATATTAGCAGGGGAACTGACCACCTTCGAAAGGAAGTTTTATATTTCCTGGGCCCAAGGCAGTTTCCTCATTTATTGTTTAATCAAAATCTTGTGGTCTTGTGTTTAATCATTTATTGAACACTAGATATGCACTACAATATATTACTTCAAGTTTATTTACCTTATATAAATATCAAACCCTTTTACCATGTATATTAGGAATCAATATTGAACCTAAGATTAAATGCACATTTTCTAGATGTCCTTGAAACCATCATCTCATACATATCAACAAATTATCAAATATAACAGTATGTAACATGAGACAACATTATACATTTATTCATTTAACAATGAACTATATTAATTACAAAGATAAATGAATGAATTACACATCACCTTTTCGTCGTCATTCTTTCATCCTGCAAAACCATGTGAGCATGATATCAACGATAATTTGAAGGTATGGCATCCACCCGAATTTAACATAATTATCATTTTTTTTTTTAGTTTCCCATTTACATATGATAATAATTACAATTTGCTATAAAAAAAGGTTTAGAGACATGTATTCATTACATTTCATTTTGCCTCATTTTGTAACCCAAGAGAGAGAAAGAGAAGGGAAGAGAGAGAGAAAACACCGTTTTTTCAGAAGTTATAATTCAAACAAAAAGTTACATTGTAGTGTTTTAAATAGTTATTTACATGTGTCAAAAGTATCTACGGTGGTTTGGCAACTTGGCGAGGGTCTCGTAGCTTTCTATTATTACATTTTCTTACTAGCTACAAAAATGTTCAAAATGGGCTCGGAGGCTAAGAAACCACTTCCAAAAGTTGTCTTCCGATGAGAACACATACCACGATTAAATTTCTACGTGTCCCTAGATATACCAAGAGTTCATAGCAACTAACAGAAATGGGAAAAATTAAATGGTTTACAGTTTTCCGGCTCAAGGGTTCAAAAACCCCATTTAAAACTAACATTCAATGGATGAGCATGCAACGAGACACTTCCTACAAGTTCCCCTATATAAGGAGAATTCATCAGAGTCGACGGGACTAAGAACTAGAAAACTATTTTCAAACGGTGTCAAGTTTTCTGGAGCGACAAGTCAAAATTGGTCCAGTTTGACTTCATCAAACTATGACCGGAGGCCTACAAAATGGCTTTGCCAAACTATCCAGAAAAGTGTTTTTCCCTAAAATGAATGTTCCATGCAATTGTTTAATATAAACACTAGAGTTTTGTAAAGACGGGAAATAATTTCTCTATCCAGGTTTCAAATGGTGGTTCAAAATGAAATCCAACTTTCTAGATTTAACAACTTTCTACTACTAAAACACAATGTAACAAGGCTCCTATAAGAGCGTAAAAAAAGATCTCATATGTTCGTTCGGGGTCAATCCAAAGGTCAAGGTGACTCCTCGCATACCAAGGTACATGAATGAGGCTTAACATCTCATTTTCATAGTCATGAAGGGTACTTAATGAATCTCCAAAAAATGTAAAAATTAACTATTTAAATAGGGAGATTATCAGCTTTATTACTGGGAAGTAAATTTCGTCTGGTCGATAAAACAATATTGCAGCGATCTAGTTGGGTAAGAAGTTTTCTAAATCACCTCAGAAAGAGGGTGGGAGTTCTTGGTTTAATGCAAATGATTTATTTTGACTTTGTGAGTTACGACACGACATTTCATTATTTTGCAACGAGTTGAAAAAAAACATTTAACTGTATTAAAATCCTAATATTTTAGAATTCTATTAAGTGGCAAAAGGGAACTAAAACACGAGAATTATGAGAGGTAAGGGAAGATGAACCATTCTTGGAAATCAACTGGCAAGGCAGAAGTCAAGGAGTTGACATTGCACTGATTGATTTCACTTACTTGCAGCCACGAAAGGAAAACCCAAAAAAAATAGCATCCACAATAATGTCAAAATCAGTGGCCAGTTTTATTGGAAAATCCTCTGGTGGCATGAAAGGAATAGCAAGTACCTCCAACTGAGTAACAAGCCCACGATAAAGAGGCTTATCAATGTGTTTGTGATAGCAAACAAATGCCATGTGTACTATGAATCCATAATGTGCATATCTTGTAATCATGGCATTCCATGAGACAACATTTCTTTGAGGCATTCTATCAAACAGTTCATGCACCTTCTCAACAAATCCATTTTGTGCATAAATTGTAACTACAACTGTCTACGTGGGAATTTGTTTTTTTTTGTTCAAATGTATATTTTAACAGTAGATCCAACACCCATTTTGGTCCAATAGTCATCATGCTCTAAGAGAAATTTTGACAAAAAATTACGTGATTGTAAACATTGCCATAACCAATACCAAAAGAAACTCCCTAATCCTCACTTTTTAGAAGCACCCTTGTTTGGGAATATTAATAGAGGCACACACAGTCTCCTCCACTAACTGCACAAATAAAAGTGAATAAAACAAAAATGAAGCTTACAGGATCGTGATGCGTCCCAAGATCCTTCCTTGGACAAAACTCTGCTCCCTTTTCCCTAGTAAAAATCTAAAAACATTTTCACTCTCTTCCTCTGGTACAAGCATGGAGAATGATGGAAAGAGGTTGTGGATAATGGCTTGGCTCTTGTTGTTAACATCTACCTAAAAACTTCATAAACTCCATGTGAAGTTGTCCTCGTTCTTTCATTTGGTCAAACACGGTATCAGCATCCACCAAGGCATTTGCAACTTCAACATCTGACAAAAACCTTTTATCTTTTATGCGCTGGCTAGGAAAACGTGTGGATGTCCAAACCCTATTTCATAACTTGTATTTTGGCACAGGCTAGAAGTATGCTGTTAAATGCAAACTGATTGGGTGTGAGAAAAGGGCCTATGAATTGCGCAAACTCATACTCGTCCCCCAAGCGTTTGCAACTACGACCTCTATCAAAATCCCTCTCAGATATCATTTAACCTACTTCAATACAGATATAAACCCATTTCAATCAATTTGTAGATAGAAATATGAGGAGATATTGGGTACGATTCATTTCTGTCTGTAGGGATGAATAAAAGTTGATTTCAGGTGACTATTTCAAAGAGCTTCGTTCATCATAGTTCCCTATTTTTTTTCTTTTTACATTGAAACTATATACTTGCTACTGAATGACCAACATTAACCTGCATTACCATGTGATCCATGCCTTGGATTCCAAATAAAGTTCTTGGATTCTTGTGCATGGAAAAGGACAGGTTAAAAAAAAGAAAGGTTACTCATGCATTTTCCAAGCGGACCACATGCCTTCACGTGAAGTCCAACTGTTTACAGCCAGATTTGAGGGGCACTACATCTCCTCCCCCCTTATAAGAGCATCATCCTTAATGTGACACAACACCAAAGCTCAGAGGATACGTAGGCAAGAATCTAATAATGACACATGTCGTGTATCAAAATAACTTGTTGGTATAACAAGACCATAAGGAAGAAAACTAATATTGGCAATATCTTAAATTATAATGTTTTGTGAAGATTGGTATTTCTTGTTTACCTTATTACTTTGTTTATATTTTCTTTTACAATATTTCTTATCTCAAGATTATAATATTAATTGTTTAGAATTTTTCAATTGTCTTGTGTTCGTGGGTGCCCAATAATAACTAACATCAAGATGTCACACAAAAATTAACACAACACAAACAACCCAAGAGACATCTTGCTACCTACGTTCATGACTGTATCACATCACAAGACTGTTAACTCCACTATGGGATGACAACAAGCAGTCTACATAGCAAGGAATTTCCAACAATTATGTCCTAGCCATAGATCCAATACACAAATGTGACTGAAATACAGAATGATCACGCTGATACATATACAATGGGAATCACATGACGTAAAATCCATGATTGTACCAACATAGTAGTGCCAAGATAATATCCAATACTACATACCAACCAAGGGAAGATTCAAGCCTCAAACATAACAAGGTGTCTAAAAGGACTCACAAGGGTACACATAACTCACTAAACCAACTCCACACATCACAAAATATCAAGAAATAACTCCATATATCTTTTGAAGTATCCTAAAACAACTCCATATACCTCTCATAGAGAAAGAATCATAGTGTCAAAACCAAGTCAAGTCACTCAACCATAGAGCCCCATCAAGAATATCAGGTCACTCCACCATAGAGTGCCATAAAGAATAACATGTCGCTCAACCATAGAGGCCTGTCTCCTTTCTCCTTTTAATGAGGTCGGGTCACCCTATGGCCTTGGGCACATAAAGCTCTGTTACCCCCCAACCCAAGTGCCATAATAACTCATGGTTCAACAACCCACTAATTATCTGTAACTCCTTGGGGCGTACCCCCATACAACAAAGTGGGTCCATAGGTTCAACCACTCCATGCTTAATCCCATGACCCTATTCCAGCACATTACGACATTAGAACCAGCATAACAATCCATTCAAATGCCAAGTGGGAAAAATCAAAAGCCTTGGGTAGGGCTATAAAATTTTAAACATGAAAAGAAAGTTTAAATCTAAGAAAAACAAACAGCTAATTAGCCATGGTTAGTGCAAAATTCAAATGTTAATGCAACAATCAAATAAATGCCCAAAATATAAGAACATGTCAATCAAGAAAAATGGCTAGTTCTAGCTAAAAGAGATAATGATCAATTTACGAATAAAATATGTATTGATAAAATAACACATTACAATCACTATGTGGCCTCATACCGCCACCAAAGGGGTACTCATCTAGTTGCTGGCACTCGGACATCGAGCCTCAGCTCGTAAAAATATACATGTAACCAGAAATGAGTATATCAAATAATGTAACTGTCATCATCTCTGCCTGAATCATTCCTCCATACTCCCATAAGGATCAACATAGTCAAAATCACATAGGATTATTCAATGAACAATCCAATAAGAAAGAGCAGGGAACTCTAGCTACATAAGTTGAGCCTAAGGTGGTGCATAGCCACAATATACTGAGTAAGCTCGAAGTATACTAAACAGATAGAAGTGGGTTTTCAATCTATATAAGACTCCACTTCCTCACTCGTACTCGGCTCAAGATTATGAAAACCTGGTCCATGCCTCCTCTCTCCACACATACACTCTTGACAGTTTATCCCCTTAGGGTCATCTAGTGTAAGTTTCACAACATACACATAACTACATCACTAACACAATGATGATTCACACACATTAACCATAACATCTTACGCATGGTATTTATATACAGGGTATAACACAATCAATACTTTCACGGGTTACGATACATCACATTACCACATCCTTCACCTGGAGTGCAATTATTATACACTAGGGATCATACGCTCACCATATGCCCCTAAATCATGACGTAAATCATTACATATTACACAAATCATAAGTATGATGAACACAATGTCTAACATTACAACATATAGTCAATTGCAATACAACACGACGATGCACACAACTAATCACAATACGGTGATGACATCACGATGAAATGTGATTCACTTTACATCAATTTTTTCATGCAATACATCAATACACCTTCACATCACATAAATCCAAAATGTTTTAAACCCTCAGCAATCCACAATAACATTCCGTTCACAAACAACAAGGTGGTACATTACACACTAAATTCCCCATTAAGTCAAAGAACATAGAGAGTGAATACTCTCATCATCAAGCACATCAACATGACAAAAAATACGCACTAAGTGACATGCACCAACATGTGCGTTCCATAAGGTTTCAAAATTATGACATAGTTCGCATCACAACATATATCACATTACTCTTCTAATATCCTGACCACCATCATGCAGACACCATCACAACTCCAATCCATCCCCAGAGGTTTGAGAGCATGAACCTCCCCTCTGATACCATATGTTGTGCCCACATAGTACACACCCAACTACAACAATAAAATAACAAGAATTTTTTTTTTGACTTACATTGCTCACTACACACAACACCGCAAGGACTCCAAGTACAGAAACTCGACTCGCATATGACAATCACACAAGTCTTCAACTCACACAGACACATGAGAACAACATAGGCATGTTGATGCCACTCTTTTCCCAATGACCGGTTATACTAGTAATTTTATCCAACCATAGAAAACATGACTTCAAGGAATAGGCGAACCCACAACACATCTTTTCTTTACTTGTATTTTAGTTACGATTAATATTCTAAGAAAATTATTGTGCAAGGATAACTTTATCCTTTGTCCATCTATAGTTTTTTTTTTAAGTTCCATTCCGTGTTTAATTTACAGTTTGACCATCTTATGTTGACTTCTTATACTTTATAAAAATTTCCATAACTAACATACCTATTTTGCATAAATCAAATTTCATACAAAGTACTTAATTATCTTATTATTATGTTAAGAATATTCTTCTCCAACATTTATTCGATGTCTACAGGTTTACCCTTACAACTCAAGCGAAAGTGATTTAATGTCCAGAACGCAATAAAAGGATTTAACGGAGATTTAGATACAAGGTAGATTTTTTTTTACCAAAACATTCCTCGATCACGGTATAGTTATTTTCCTATAGTTATTCTAATTCAATGACTTGTGGAATTCCATTTTGATTTTATATATGTATTTTTTTTTTTTCGAAGGTTGAACACACCAAGGCAATTCATATTCTTTGAAACAAAAGAATATATTTAATTGAGTTATAAGGTCTCCAAGAGTGGCATTATTCCGAACCTCAAATCTCTTTTTTTTTACTCTTATATGCTTTATTTTTCTACGTCACATTATGGTCTTATTTTAGCATTGTCTTGTAAAAGGAGTTACGAAATGTTTGTCTAACCTCTTGAAGACATATATGATTAGAAGACTTGAAGCTACACACAAACCCTAAGTTAACATCCAAATCAACTGAGTTTTAGATTAATTCCAACTTCACCTAAGGGTCTACCCCTCAACTATATATGAGTTTTAAGCGAGAGGAGGAAATTTATGCTAAACCACCTTCAAGAAAGGACCAAGGTGTTATGTTGAGAGAAACCAAGGTAACACATTTAGCTGAGCGGAGCTAAGGAGTTCATTAACAAGAGTTTAAGACCTAGAAACAACTAAGTCACAACCTCCATCTATGTCATCTCTGGATCAAACAGGGATTTCATTCGATGAAGAATTTAATTTTAAATCTTGACGACTGTAATTCCAAAGGCATAAGAAATGTTATAACAGAGGACATGCAAGATGTGACTTACCGGTTTTGACGAAGATGCAAGCTGATCTCCTTTGCTATAAACACTTCTGGTATTTCCACTCATCTCTACTTGGTCAAGTGAAGATCTGGACTCTCTTTTTCGCTCCCAATGATCTCTGTTGATTCAAAAATCATTCGACCTGATGCCCCAAAATGAAATTCTGATCCCTTGTTTTTGGTTTGGGGAGCCCATTTACAGGGAACCGATGGCGGTTGCGTAACCGATGGCAGTCGAGTAGGAACCGACATCGGTAAGGAAAAAGTAGGCTATTTTTAGTAAAATAACCCACCTTCCCTGCTTTTCTCCCGAGAGATTAGTTGCGGGCTTGGTCAAGTGACTAGAAGGTCAGTTTTGGGTGCGAGTAAGGAGGCATTAGTTATGGATGTGAGTCTAGACTAAGCCATAAGTCTTAATTAGGCTAGTTTAGGGTTAGGGCTAGGTCATGATGAGGTGGCAAAATGAGGTGGCAAGTAAGGTGATGTGGATTTATCAATTACAAGGTAATTAATAAATAATTTTGTAAGGTTTAGGTGATGAGGTTAAGTTGTGAGATGAGATGCGGGTCACAAGGGGTCGTAAGACACAAATTTGGTGTCTACATTAGCCCCTTATTGTCATGTAGCTTGTTTTGTAAAGCTACACGGACAATAATATGAAGTGGGTTTCCCCTGTTAAGGGTATAGGTAATCCCCCTCAAATCTATCACAGATGAGTGAACGGGAAATCAAGGATAGGGTTGATAAAGGGTAAATGGGTAGATGGGATGGTAAGATGGTGGGGTAGGTCCAAGGAAGCAGACGCATGGTAAAATGTAATAGTACGACTAGGGTACATGATTGATGAGACAAACCAGCAGTGCATAGGCAAAGGTCGATAGTTTATCCAACAAGGGTGATATAAGCCTGGTATCCAAGGCATAGGAAGTAGGCTCCAGGGTATATAACAGGTAAGGTACAGGAACGTTTAGGCTATGTTCGGCAGTAACCCAAATGGTTGGTTTGGTTGAGATAAACGTCACGGTCTAGGTCTCGGCAACGTTGGTCGACAGATCAAGTCAAGGACCCCTAATCATGCTAAACACACGGAACAGGTGAGCTCGATGGAAAAAAATGTACAGGATGGATGGATAAAATAAAACGTTGATTGTGGGTATGGTATTGAAGTGATACGGCCGTGGGTCAGACCAAGTTGCTAGGTTACATCCTGGGGTCAGGCCAGATGGTTAGGGTGAGGCCTTGGGTCAGGTCGGATGGGTAGGTGAGGCCTTGGGTCGGGACAAATGGGTAGGTTGAGGCCTTGGGTCAGGCCCGAATGGGTAGGTTGCGGCCTTGGGTCAGGCCCTCCGAATAGGTAGGTTGAGCGCGTGGGTCGGGTGAATTCGAATAGTTAGAGCAAGGCCTTGGGTCGGGCCCAAATAGGTAGGTTGAGGCCTTGGGTCGGGCCGAATCCGAATAGGTAGGTTGAGGAGTGGTCGGGCCGAATAGGTAGGGCGAGGCCTTGGGTTGGGCCAAATCGGTAGGTTGAGGCCTCTGGGTCGGGCCGAATAGGTAGGTTGAGGCCTTGGGTCAGGCCGAATAGGTAGGTTGAGGCCTTGGGTCGGGCCAAATAGGTAGGTTGAGGCTTTGGGTCGGGCCGAATAGGTAAACAAATGGTGTTCAGCAAAGGTGGATATAGGTGATATGTGGTTAAAAAAGGGGCAAATGGTAAATAAGGGCAAAAAAATTGGGGGAAAGTTGGTAGAAAAACCAATGTCAATTCTACATGACCGATATCGGTTAAGGGACCGATACCGGTTCATTAGGGCAAAATGAAACCGATATCGGTTAAGGGCGAAAAACCTATAAAAGAAAAATACGGCTTGTCATTGTCACTTTGTTATTTTGAAACCAAATTGACTTTTCTGACGTGGGAGAGTTGAGATTGGAGGTTTATTGAGTGAGGTGGAGCTATTTTGCTGGAGGAGTGAGTTGTTTGCGGGCCCCGAGTGAGGACGGACAGGCAGCAATTGATTGGCCGGGGACCCAGCAGAGTAGAATTGGAGCCATGGCATAGGCAGGAGGAGTAGGAGGGGCTGGACCAGCTGGACCACCACCACCCATCCCACCACGACGATGTGTCGTCGTACGGGTAGGCTCGGAACTTTTTATTTTGTGCATTTGAATGGTATTAAGCGAAATTGGGGGTTTGGGTAGGAATTTACATTTTTTAGGAAATAATGAGTAAATTGACGTAATTTGAAAAATGAAGAGGATATGGGGGTAAAATAGGGCAAGTCGGCTGGGTGGGTAGGTTTTTATGGTGTTTGGGTGGGTAGATAAGTATAAAAATGGAAAAATATGGGCGGGGGGCCGCGCGGGGGTTCGGCTCCCGGTAATTACAGCGACCGATGTCAGTTGCTAAGTGACCGACATCAGTCGGAAATTGTGTGGACAGGGTGTGTTGGGCTGGACCGGCATCAGTCGTATGTTAGCCGATGTCGGTTTGGGTTCGTATGGGTATGGGTTGGGTTGGGTGGGTTTGGGTGTTGGGTGGGGTGGGGTTTGGTTGGGGTGGAGTTTGGGTGGGGTGGGTTGGGTTGGGTTTGGGTAGATTTTGGGCTTTGGGTGGGTTTGGATGTTGGGGGGGGTGGGGGTTGGGTTTGGGTAGATTTTGGGCTTTGGGTGGGTTTGGGTTTGGGTAGATTTTGGGCTTTGGGTCGGGTAGTGGTTTGGGTGGGTTGATTTGTGGGTAGGTATGGGATTTGTATGGGTTGGGATTAGGTGGGTTTTGGGTTGGGTGGTTGAAGGTAGGTTGCTAGAGGGGGGTGGTAGAGAGTTGGGGTGTGGTCGGGGGATATAAAAGGGGGTTTAGAGGGTAAAGTAGATGTTGTGATAAAGAGTAGGTCTAAGGATGTGGGTTGGTTTTGCAGGCACGTTAGCAGTTGACGATGCGGGATAGGATGCCCCCGCTGTTGGTGTGGATGAGACCACATGTGTCCGCAGCTCACTGGGCGATCATGCGCGAGGTGGGACTCGATGGAGTCCAGAGGTACAGAGCGATAGAGAGAGATCACAGCCTGATGGTCGCCCTCATCGAGAGATGGGATCTGGCGCCCAATGTGTTCCATCTCCCGACTGGGGAGATGACTATCACGTTGGAGGATGTGTATCGCATCCTTTGACTACCTATCGAGGGAGAGGCAGTCTTCCAAGTAGATTCAGAGACTACCATAGATAGCATATTATAGGTTTTTGGAGATGCAGCCACGCTACTTACCTATCACAGTGCGAGCATTGGGTATGGTGACATGTACCATGCGCATCGACACGAGACACGGCTGGCTATGCTGATGATGATTGGGATCACCTGCTTCACCCTCCCAGACTCAGAGGGAGGCCGCTTTCCACGGGCGTTGATGGGGGTGTTGCTTGAGATGATTGAGGAGCATACTTGCTATGCGTGGGAACCAGTGTATCTGGTGCAGCTATACAGAGAGCTCTGGGGTTATCGCCGGATGAGGTGATTTGGTATCTGTTCGACATTTTTGCTGCATTTTTGGGAATATGAGCACATCATATGCATTAGGCCAGTAGGGTTACCCCAGCATCCAGGGCCACAGGTCATATACAGATATGGCTTTCAGAGGTGGTTGGGGGTCGTGGGGCAGCCACAAGCAGTTCTTGCAGGGCGAGATGTGGCGTATTATAGACATTTATTAGAGGGCCTAACAACGGTAGACATCATATGGAGACCTTACAGAGGTCATCACCCGCACAGAGGAGGCCGAGTACAATTACGCTGGATCCAGTACACTTTCTAGATAACAGGACGGAGGCCGGGAGAGTACAAGAGGATACCCCTAGAGAGGGTACGGAGGCAGATGGGGCTGTGACAGGACGAGCCACCTCCCTTCCCTCAGTACAGGAGGGATGATGTAGAGGCCCCACTGCCTGCACCACAGCCCTTGGACCCAGATTGGGTTGCAGAGAGGCCAACAGATGATGGTGTAGATGATGCTGGGTGCACAGGAGCATACAGGGTTTGGTGGACTGGTCAGAGAGTGGCGAGGGTAGCACAGCCCGTACAGCCAAACTTGGCAGCGGTGACGGTAGAGAGAGATCAGCTCAGGGGCCAGGTGTAGTTATTACAGGGGCAGCTTGCTACTGCGCAGGCACAGATAGGGGTCTTACAGGGGCAGCTAGCCCAGGCTCAGGTACAGGCACAGGCAGCACCACCACCAGCAACACAGCCATAGGTGCAGGTACAGGTACAGGCAGCAGTACCAGCAGCAGCATAGGCACAGCCCCAGGTATAGGTACAGATACCACTGCCAGTAGCGGCATAGCCACAGGCACCACCAGCACAGGCACAGGGGTACTGGCAGTAGGAGTCCGGGGACCAGCCCCAGTACCGACGGTGGCACGAGATAGATACATGGAGGCGAGAGCGGAGGCCCGGTACTATCAGGATGTTCTTGATAGTACCAGAGATGAGTATCAGCCATATGCGGCACACCGAGCGGAGACCTCGCGTAGTCAGAGATCGCAGGGAGGTGCAGCCATAGCCGGCGTGTCTGTTACAGGCAGGAGGCGAGAGGTGCCACAGGGACCAGCAGGGAGAGGTGCCGAGGGCGGTGGGGAGAGCTGAGGGATCCCTGCATTGTTTTTATATTTTGTATATTGGATATGGGCACTGGTTTGTGAATCGGTTATGCTGATAGAGGCCTGCGTGCCATCATTTATTCATGTATGGATTCATTTATTCATTATATACCGGCATGCGAGTCGAGTATGGGTTGTATATTTGATACTAGCCTATGAGCCGAGTATATTTTTGATATGAGGGACCGGCCTGCGAGCCGAGTCGAGATTTTAGATAGTTATTGTGGCTTGTGTGCCGGCTTAGTTGTATGATGAGATCACAGAGGCCCCGATGCAGGGCACATTGTATATTTGAAAATTTGTATATATATATATAGATGATGTTTTGATCCACATGCAGTGTTCAAAAATGTGTTTAAGTATTTCGTCAATGGTTTGTGGTATAGAATATATGATGAGTTTATTTAACGTGTTGATATATGGATGATGTGTTATAAGATGAAATGTTGCATGTTTTGGGCTGGTTTTGTGACATTATTATATATGTATCTGATGAGTTGGATCCAAATGATGAGTTTTTGGTTTTGTGTAGATGTGACTTAGTTGATGGTTTGTTTGTTTTTGTAAAATAGATGATGTTATGGACATTGTAATGATATGTGTAGTGGATGGAGAAATATGGATAATGGTGTTGTTATGCAGGAAAAAGGGCGGGCGCGACAAAAAATTAGGTAGAAAATGAAGAAAAAGAACCATGTTGTAAAGAGATAGGTATATAACCGATATCAGTTAGCGAACCGATGTCGGTAGCTGCTAGACCAATATTGGTCACATGACCGATACCGGTTATTTAGTTATGAGCTTTTCTAAAAATAGAAAAGCTAGGGTGGCAACTTAAGTTCTTATTTTTAGAGCCATGCAAGAGTTAAATACGCGAACGTGACGCTTTTTGACGACTGAGACAGGTATTTGCATGAGAGATTTGAGTGATTAGGAGTAAAGAGACAGGGAAAGTGATTGTGATCTGAGATTCAGAAGACAGAAAGGTAGGTTTGAAAAAGGTGGTGATAATGGCAGGACGAGGAGAAACATCCAGTAGGCAGGGACAAGAGGGAAGACAAGGGCCACCTCAAGCTACTGCAACCCAAGAGGTAACGTTTTGTTTGTGATTTGACTACTGCATGTTTTGTGAATAAGATGGGGGAGAGTATGTGGGTAGATATGAGAAAGAAAAGATGATAACAAGGGTTATAAATGGGGTGAGTGTTACACGGTAGGTAATCAAGGGTTTCAAGTATATCTGTGTATACAAAGAGGAATAAACGAGCAATTTATTGTCGTAGGTGGTTGTTTTAGGCATAACAGGGACCGATATCGGTTAGGGATAACCGGTATCGGTTACTCAACCGGTACCGGTTAGCTGTAAACGATACCGGTTGCTATAGGAATTTCTAGAATTTGAGAAAAAACCCGGGGGGATTGGAGGAATTGAATGGTTTTTGTTGTTATTTGGATGTATGCAGGTAGAAGCAGGGTTGAGGATGAATGATAGTGTACCAGCACTGTTGTCACGAATCCGAGCGGATGTAACGCCAGTTGAATGGACATTGATAAATCGTTTGGAGTTAAGTGGAATCCGTTATTATTCATGAATCACACGTAACCATGCTATGTTACAGGCGTTGATTGAGAGATGGAATCCTGAGACAAATACCTTCTATCTGCCAACAGGGGAAATGATAGTAACATTGGAAGATGTGTTCCATATTTTGAGACTCCCAATTACAGGAAAACCAGTATATCAGGCATTACCTAGTGTGGCACGGGGAGCGATAATAGCAGTATTTGGTCCATATGCACGAGATTTAACACAGCGAGGTTTGTCATTTATGTATGGGATAATGTATGCAGCACATCCTGAGGAGATAAGGTTAGCAGTAATTTTAATGATAGCGGTAGGGTATTATGCATTACCGAGGGCAGAAGGAGGAAGATTTCCAAAGGCATTGATGTGTGTTATTTGGGAGATGATAGAAAGGAACGTGACGTTTACATGGGCCCCTGCATATTTGACGGAGCTATACAGGGGTTTATGGGCTTGTAGGTGAAATCACAGAATGACACTGGATTGTTCATACTTATTACACTGTTGGGCCTATAAGCACATTGTTTGTGTGCGACCAGTAGGCCGATCCATCCAGTTAGGAGAAACCAGAGTACAGAGGTTGGGATTTAGACGATGGGTCCAGACAGAACAGGAGGCAAGATCCCAGGCTGTGACGGATGACTTTGAGTATTATAGGCAGGTATGGGAGAGAGTGACGATTGCGGATATCTGTTGACAGCCTTACGGAAACTATATGGTAACAGAGAATATAGCTGAGGAGTTGAGGGGTGTAGAGTGATTGAGGTGGATCGCAGGGCACAGGCCAGGTGAGTATGACAGGATTTCTCTAGATCACGTGCGGTGACAATTTGGATTTGTGCAGGATATACCCCAGGCTTATAGACCCTATATGAGGATCGATGCAGAGGCAGTATTCTCACCTCCCTAGCCAACACCTCCAGAAGGGCCTGAAGAGGTAGCAGCCGATCGTAGGGTAATGGATGCAGGAACGACAGAGGCCTATAGATTATGGTGGGTAGCAGAACTGTGAGGTGTACGTGATCGTCCTGACATAGCGGTGATTACAGCAGAGAGGGATTGTGTTTCGCTCGGAATGTTTCGGCTTCTGGGAATAGAGTTGCTTCTATCCTTTCATTCCTTTTAGAAACAGATGAGGTTAGGGTTAGGAGGAATACCTGTTGAATGTCGAGAAGGTGTGCGCGTACCATAGAGAAAGATCAGGCTGACTGCGGAGAACTCCTTTTTATCTTGGAAGGACTACCTGCAAATAAGAACACAAGACCACAAGATTTTGATTAAACAATAAATGAGGAAACTACCTTGGGCCCAGGAAATATAAAACTTCCTTTCGAAGGTGGTCAGTTCCCCTGCTAATATGAATTAACACAAAAGACTTGCAAAATATCAATTAAATTGTTTCGTTAAACTGGGTAGGGGGAAATGCTGTTTTTCTTGTTTTGATTGGAGGAACCGATGCCGGTTACTGATAACTGATGCCGGTTACTGATAACCGATACCGGTGGGTTATAGGATCTTCTTGGTAGCTATGGCATTTGTAATGGCTGGTTTTTGGATGGTATTAGGAAATGGGATGATTAGAAGCAAAAGAATGACAGTTAGATGCAATGGCACGTTGGGTAGTGGATTCAGAAACAGATTTAGGAGGACTGAGATTCAAGAAGCATAAGCAATGTTATAACAAAGGACATGCAAGATGTGACTTACTGGTTTTGACCAAGATGCAAGTTGATCTCCTTGGTTGTAAACGCTTCTGGTTTCTTTACTCGTCTCTGCTCTGGCAAGTGAAGATCTGGACTCTGTTCCTCACTCGCAATGCTCTCTGTTGATCCAGAAATCCTTTGACTGATCTCTAAAATTAAATTCCGATCTGTTGTTTTGGTTTAGGGAGCCAATTTACAGGGAACCGATGGCGGTTGCGTAACCGACGGCGGTCGAGTAGGAACCGGCATCGGTAAGGAAAAAGTAGGCTATTTTTAGTAAAATAGCCCACCTTCCCTTCTTTTCTCCCAAGAGATCAGTTGCGGGCTTGGTCAAATGGCTAGAAGGTCAGCTTTGGGTGCGAGTAAGGAGGCATTGGTTATGGATGTGAGTCTAGACCAAGTCATGGGTCTTAATTAGGTTAGTTTAGGGTTAGGGCTAGGTCATGATGAGGTGGCAGACTGAGGTGGCGGGTAAGGTGATGTGGATTTATCAATTACAAGGTAATTAATAAATAATTGTGTAAAGTTTAGGTAATGAGGTTAGGTTGCGAAATGGGATGCGGGTCACAAGGGGTCGTAAGACATGAATTTGGTGTCTACATTAGCCCCTTATTGTCGTGTAGCTTGTTCTGTAAAGCTGCGCAGACAATAATATGAAGTGGTTTCTCATGTTAAGGATATAGGTAATCCCCCTCAAATCTATCACAGATTGAGTGAACGGGAAATCAGGGATAGGGTTGATAAAGGGTATATGTTGTAGAGAGGATGGTAAGGTGGTGGGGTAGGTCCAAGGAAGCAGACGCATGTTGAAATGCAATAGTACGACGAGGGTACATGATTTGACAAGTAAACCAGCAATGTGTAGGCAAAGGTCGATAGTTTATCCAAACAAGGGTGATATAATCCTGGTATCCAAGGCATAGGAAGTAGCTCCAGGGTATATAACAGGTGAGGTACAGGAACGTTTAGGCATGTTCGGTAGTACCAAATGGTTGGTTTGGTTGAGATAAACGTCACGGTCTAGGTCTAGGCAAAGTTGGTCGACAGATCAAGTCAAGGACCCTAATCATGCTAAAACACGAACAGGTGAGCTCTATTGAACACAAGGTACATGATGGATGGATAAAATAAAACGTTGATTGTGGGTATGGTATTTAAGTGATACGGCCTTGGGTCAGGCCAAGTGGTTGGGCGGTGGCCCTGGGTCAGGTTAGATGGGTAGGTTGAGGCCTTGGGTCGGGCCGGATAGGTAGGATGAGGCCTTGGGTCGGGCCTAATGGTTAGGGCGAGGCCTTGGGTTGGGCCGAATAGGTAGGGCGAGGCCTTGGGTCGGGCCAAATAGGTATCCTCATTTTAGACAATAGAACAAGTCAAAATTTTTTTTTGATAATTGCATACTGGTTCTAAATACATAATTTAGAACTCACAATTCAAATAACCATTTATATAACAGACAACCATATGCAGCTGTAATGACTCGGAATACCTCCGATCTATTCATTCCATGACTCGGTAATCTACCGATCTATTCATGAGTAAAAAGAGTTAGTGTTTTTATTTAACACAACACTCTTGCGGTTCTCTTCCCTAATCTGGGATTCAGAATGCTCTGTCCAAGGAATCTAACTGAATAACTGTTACCATTATTCATCGGCATCTCATCCCTTAGACTAGGTGAATTAGGACAACGCAATCAGCAGCTTGCGATACTTTGGCCAAAGATTTGAAACATACTGTTCATGTCTCGTATTCCTTAACGGCATACTCGTCAATCTGGAATACGTCCTTCACCCCATTCATATGTTATATAGAATGTCTTATACTGACTACTGTCAGTCCTTCCTTTCACAACTGAATCACTCGGAGGCAGATTAACAAGGTGATAATGTTATATGGTTGCCCACGAGGATTAGGGATATGATGACATACTGGTTCAACCTTGCAGTTCAACCAGTGTGTCATGATACCCCAAATCTCCGAGGCAGTCTTATAACATGACCACGTTCTTAATCGGTCCCAGGGTAACTCGTGCGAAATCAAGTGTAAATCTTAGCGATCAATGCAAAGGGTGTCGCCATAAGTCACCTGCATTGTTGTAACTTCGAGAAGATCCTAATCTTCTCGGAGGTACAGCCCTGCAGTCGACTTTATGTCGTCAACCTTTAAATCCGCCTCGAGAAGATCTACCCAATAACAAGCGTTACGCACTTGAGTTTAAATTACTTTTAAAGACTTTTCCCTAAGGTTAGCCTTTCCAAATCCCTGGATTCTTTGTCTTAAGACGACCCTCCTCTAAAAGACTCATTACTTGGTAGAGGTATTACGGTCACGCTCTCATCAAGGAGTCATTAGAATACACCTGATTCTAAAGCAACAGAATGGGACAATATCTCATAACCTTTACTTGAGATTGCCATCTGAACTCCATTGATTGCCTATCAGTTCTCTTAACTGAATTTATATCATACTTTTAAGTTTAAAGGTATAAATGATTAAGAATCCAATTTACTGTTGTCCTTTCATACTTAGGACTAGGGATTAGTAATTTAATCCAGTTTGTTTAGCGTTCTCTTTTAGGCTCAATTTTAACCTATCTTCTAGAGAGACAATAATTTAATTCCAATACTGCTTCTGCTAGAACAAATTAGAACTACTAAACACTCATAAGAATTTAATCTTATTACTTACAAGCTTTCATTGTCAATCACAAAAGCATCCATATTATACAATGATAACAATGCCCCTTCGTTACATAAACCGAAGAAGGCCAACTTTCAGAAATAGAATACAATACATAAGTTTCAAACACTTATTTTCATTCCTTTCAGAACTTATACAATTACATTTTATGCAACAGCATACTTGATATAATGCTAACGGAAAAGAAACATCTTTTCACATATAGTACATCTATAAAATCAAGCTGTAATTCTTTATAAATCAAATAAACAATCTGATCAGCCTGTCAGATCTGCATTGCTTTTACCTCTTACGGCAACCATCTGCAAAAATAGTCAACATGAGTCAGTTCAATGAACTGAGCATGATAAGCACTAACTTTTAAAACAATTGCAATCCATCAATTGTTTTCATTAAACACCCTGTTTAAATGAGATCAGATATTCACATAAGTAAACATAATCAGACTAAGGCCTTGTAATACAAAATGATTACAAATATGTAACTCTATCATTGTTACAAGATAGTCTTAATCACTTTCTAATATTTCATCAAATATTAAGAAACAAGGAACGAATGTACACAAACAATCATTGAATCCAAAATCACGACATTGGTCAGATCGTTTCATTCTTCCAAAAGGGAACAACATAACAATTCGGAATTCCACCAATATGTTACAAAACAATTTCCCACTGATAGATAAATATCAATAAGTATTAAATAAAGGAAGAGAAAGAACCAAACCATTCATACTTCCTTTCACATAAGTTCATCACTGTACCGTCTTCACATATGAAAACATTCAACCAGTATATAAATGAACAAGTTAGACAAGCCGCAAGCAAGATCACTGTTCTAAATCACGAAATAGAAACACAGCAAACTCCGGTACAGCAACTAACACATCAACAATTCATGTATCAATCCTACGCCCAATGCTAGTTCCTTTTACACAGTAAGGCTTTGACACAAGTTGAAAACAAGAAACTACAAGCGTATCGCTGAAAACAACAACCTCATTGCATCAAGCAATCTAAGGTTTCCTATGGACTATGCTATGTTGTCCACACAATATTTCCAAATCATGCACAGTCAAATCGGACAGATTAATTGGAAAAGAACATAGCATACATATTCTTGCTCAGTCAAAATCGGACTGAAGTAAAAGAAAGGAATTCAACCAAACGATCCTTACCTTGCCGCATGCAAGTCTTGGTGTGATATTCGCGACTTACCCAAACAAGGTCAGAACACGAAACGGTCATCCATGCTCAAGGACCTCAAAAAGTGACAAAGACAGTGTCCAAGGTCAAGCTCAGAAAGAGACAGAAGTACTAGTTACCTTTCCAGAATTCCAATGATTCAAACGGAGGTAACAATTCAAGCAAATGAATATGAATTCATACTGATATTCATCAACGAAACATAACAAGAATCAGACAACAAATTACTCTCTGCCAATCATTTTACACTAATTTGCACAGGTCGAAGACGTACATGTCCACCTAAGAATCTGTACCTCGAAATCCCAAAAACACGAAGGAATTCCAATCGCAATAACAAGATCGAAATACATGTTATTCCATTAAGTCGCCGGCACTTAAAATACCAACAACTTAACTTTATTCAGCTCAAAAATAAAATGAATCATTCAATCGACTCCTCAGAGTCGTCCAATTCACAATAGTATAAATCTATATATTCACACTGTAACTGTTAAAGGTTTGCACTCATAACCACTGAACCCTACAGCAACGTACTATGAAATTGGTTGATAAATCCATATATGCCATTCATGGCTAACAATCAGAATGAAACAAGTGAAGCAAATCGAATACCCATTTCAAGCAAGGAAATCTATTGGGCTGCTACGAAACTTTCGAACAGCTTTCACATAGAAATGAAAATGCATACACAGGAAGTCTTTATCCTTTAATTATTTCAAATAACAGTAGCCAAAAGCCCTGTTTCGTCTTACCAGGCTTTCACAAAAATCCATTCACAAAACTTATGGATGAATCTACATTCCCAGCAATAGATAGCAATATACGATTCAATCATCGACTCCACTGAGTCGATACAACAAAGTACAGGTGTATCTATATTATACACAGTCCACAAGTAATCCCGCTAACCTAATAACAAGGAAAACAACTTCCGCTAGGTCGAAAAGACTACGGTAACACTACAGTTGCCTGTTCCAAGCCAAAAATTGAATACAAATGAAACCCGAAAGTATCATTAGTCGCTGTCAACAAATCCCACGACAGAGTACCCAAAGAAGCGATAATACTAATCAATCTTACTGTACTCATCCAAATCATTCCATACGGTTTCTATAACAAGAAACAGCGACCACGAATTAAGACATACAGTGGTCTTATACTGCACACAGGTATATTCTAAGGGCTCACGCCAAACAGGCCGAACACTCAAACCTTTATAAATAAATACCTCACATGCATAAGCCAGAATAAATACTCAAACAAATAGAGTCGAAGTTCGATTTCAACAAACACCCATCAAGCGGAAATTGAAAAATCGAACCAGAAGAGATACAGTGCCAAAAATCAAACTAGATCTCATAGAAAATTCATCTAATCTTCACAAAACATTTGAACAGAGTTGTTTTAATGAAAGCACTTGAAAGACAGCAAGATATTTAAAGGTTAGGGCCTAGCATGCCTGTATTTTTGATCAAATTTCCGAAGCAGACCACAGGAAGAGCTCAAACTTCCTTTTCTTTTTCCACGATAAAGCGACCAACAAAATTTCGCTGTCTCCATCACATATATATCCTCCATGACAGAGAAAAGAGCCAGAGAAATTCATTCTTGCCATGCAACTCAAAGAGAACTGGTGCGAAGAACCAGTAAACAAGCAGAGCAAAAACCGAAAATCGCGATAAGCCAAACAAACCCACAAACTTCCCGTCTTGCATGCCTTCTCGCGAGTTCCGTGCTCGCTTTCCGAGAAAATTAAATGCCATTAAACCAATTTTCCCGCTTAAACTCAACTTCCACCGACCGCCAGAATTGGTGACAGTCCAATCTAAAATTCATGTTCATTTCCAAACTTAGCGACCTGCCACGTCCCCACCGGTTAGCCGTCGCCTAAGCCTCCGCCATGACCTGTCCTTCATCCTTATCCCTTACATTTATTGCCATAGAAAACACCGCCCATGGTTCGCCACCCTTCATAGGCCCCTTCATAATCTCTTCATTAGTTAGGTTAGTATCTTAGGTTAGAGTTTAGGGTAATACCCACACTAACAAATTTACACAAAGATACTAACTTAGGATATTAACAAATAGCCTAGGTCTAGGTTAGACTAACAATAATCTAACCCCTAGGTTAGGTTTTAGTTTTAGGTTACTAACCCTTAATAATTCAGTTTGGTCCTTGTCCTGAAAACTCAGAAAGACCTGTATCATACCTTCTAGAACAGAGTTAGCTCCTGTTCATATTGCAGAATTGTATGTCAACGAATTATTACCTGGTCTACAATCGAGACCTTCCAGATATACTTTGATATCGGGAACCGTTTCATTTCTCAAGATCAGCCTGAGTCATACTCCTGACCAGCTTATTAAATGCTTCCATACCTTGCAACCTGTTCAAGGTCTGTGATCTAATTTATCACAAACAGATTTAAAGCATTACTTGGATCAATTCCACTGATCCAAGTCTAGATATTATAGATGAATATCTCTATAATTCATTCCGTGATCAGATTAATATTCAGACACAAAATGAAATAAATAAAAGAGTCTATTCATATTTTGACTCAGTCAAGATCTGCAATCTGCAAGAAATTCAATACATATCAAGCATGATTTCTGAATCGAGGAACACATCCTTTTACAAGAAATCACATATCAACACTTGAATGCTTAGGAGAAAGTAACAACAGTTCAGGGTGTTACATGCTTCCCTCCTAAAAAGATTCATCGTCCCGATGAATTACATATTAAATTTAACCTTCCGGTCAATCAATTTATTAGTACACAAACAATGTGACTACTTCCATATTAAATAGTTTCAGAAATCAATGTCACAACACTTTTATTCAACCTGAATAAAGTCTGCCTTCATCTGGCTTTCATAAATACTTAAAAACAATAAGTTCATAACAGTATTTTATCAACAGATTTCATTCTGTTGCAAAAAGAGAAGGAAAAGCAATTTTCATCTCTTCCAGGTTTTCCCAAGTTGCACTTTCTTCGCTAAACTGGTCCCACTGGACCTTACATTGCTGAATATCACGATTCCTCAAATGCAATTGGCGAGTTTCCAGTACTCTTGTGGGTTTAACCACGATTATTCCTGGGTCTTGGACCTGCAAGGAATTCCAATTTAAAACATGTGACAGATCTGAAACGTATTTCTTAAGCAAAGAAATATGGAAAACATCATGCATACGAGATAAAGCAGGAGGCAATGCTAAACGATAAGCTACAGGATTGATTATTTCGACAATTTCGAAAGGTCCCACAAATCGTGGTGACAACTTGGCAGCCTTGCCAAAAGTTATAGAACTCTTTCTGGGTTTAACACGCAGAAAAACCTTATCACCAAGCTCAAACTTTCTATCAACCCGCTTAAGGTCAGCATAGCTCTTCTGTCTATCCGCTGCTTCCTTTAATCGTTCACGAATCAGCTTAACTTGCTGTTCCATCTCTGTGAGAATCTCTGGTCCAATTACCACTCTATCCTCTACACTGTCCCAACTTACAGGGGTTCTGCACTTTCTTCCATAAAGTGCTTCAAAAGGTGCCATCTTAAGAGATGAGTGATAAGTGTTGTTGTATGCGAACTCAACTAATGGGAGATACTCTTCCCATTTATACTGTTGATCCATGCAATACATTCGCAACATGTCCTCCAACACTTGATTTACCCTCTCAGTTTGCCCATCCGTTTCTGGATGATATGCAGAACTGAAGTTTAGTTTTGTTCCTAGGGCTGCGTTAAGCGTTTGCCAAAACCTTGACGTCATTCTAGGATCCCTGTCTGATATAATCAGTTCTGGTACACCATGCAATCTGAAAATTTCATGTACGAACCTCTTGGCCAGCACTGGTGAATCATCCTTTAGATTTCCAGTGATGAAATGAGCTACCTTAGTCAGTTTATCTACAACTACCAGGATAACATCATGTTTATTCCTGGACATAGGTAGTCCTTGTACAAAATCCATGGTTATTACTTGCCATTTGTACTGCGGTATGCTATGAGGATATAACAGTCCAGCAGGGTGCATATGCTCTGCCTTCACCCGCTGACATTCCAGGCAATGAGTCACAAAATTTATCACATCCTTTTTCATACCTTTCCAGAAGTATTGCTGTTTCAAATCAGCTAGCATTTTTGTGATACCCGGGTGTCCAGAGAAAGGTGAATTATGAAATTCAACTAACAACTTCTTTCTCAAATCATTCAGCACAGGTACATATACCCTATTTTCATAACGCAAGATTCCTTCATTATCAAGATGAAAACCTTCATACCTTTTATCTTTAGGTTCTGCAGCAAGCGCTGCTTTTACTTGCTGAAAATATGCATCTGATTCTGAGGCACTTTTTACCTCGTCTTTAAACTGAGTTCTCAACGTTATAAGAGCAGAAATGTGCCTCCTATGACTTAGAGCATCAGCTACTCTATTCTCCTTCCCTTTGATATAGCTAATATCAAAGTCATATTGTGATAAAAATTCTAACCACCTTCTTTGTCTGGCATTCAGATTGGGCTGAGTAAATATATATTTCAGACCCAAGTGATCAGTTTTCAACTCAAAAGGTTTCCCTAGTAAGTAGTGTCTCCAGACTTGAAGCGCATGAACAATGGCAGCAAGTTCCAAATCATGAGGGGCATAATTCAGCTCATGAATCTTAAGTTTTCTACTTTCATAAGCTATGACTTGATCATTTTGTAGCAAAACACCTCCAAGGCCTTCCCCAGAAGCATCAGTTACAACAGTAAAATTCCCATTAGGGTCTGGTACAGCCAATATAGGTGCAGAAGTCAACTGGTCTTTCAGACTTTTGAAAGCCGCTTCGCACTTGTCATTCCACATGAATTTCTTATCCTTCTTCTGCAATGAAGTTATTGGTGCAGCTACCTTAGAAAAATCCTTTACAAATTTTCTATAGTAACCAGCAAGACCCATGAAGCTTCTTACTTCATGCACATTCTTTGGTGCAGGCCACTCAGTTATTGCCACTATTTTTGAAGGATCTACTGCGATTCCTTCCTTACTTATGACATGACCCAAATAGTGTACTTCCGAATCATAGAAAGAACATTTGGATAACTTACCATACAACTTTCTCTTTCTCAAAATTCCCAAAACTATCTTCAAATGCTCATTGTGCTCCTCAACGCTCTTAGAATAAATGAGAATATCGTCCAAGAATACAAGTACAAACTTGTCCAGGTATTCTTGAAAAATATTGTTCATTAAATTCATAAAGGCTGCAGGTGCATTAGTTAACCCAAAGGCTAGAACTGTAAATTCATAATGTCCGTACCTTGTTCGGAAAGCTGTTTTATGAATATCTTCCTCTTTAATTCTTAGCTGATGATAACCAGATCGAAGATCTATCTTAGAATAAACCGCTGCTCCACGCATCTGATCAAACAGATCATCGATCCTAGGAAGTGGATATCGGTTCTTGATTGTTGCTTTGTTCAACATCCGATAATCAATACACAGCCTCAGTGTTCCATCCTTCTTTTTCACAAATATCACAGGTGCTCCCCAAGGTGAAACACTTGGTCTAATCAATCCTTTAGACAAAAGCTCTTGTAATTGTGCCTTAAGCTCGACTAACTCAGTAGTAGTCATCCGATAAGGCGCCTTGGAAATAGGTTCAGTTCCAGGCTTGATTTCAATGGTAAAATCAAATTCTCTCTTGGGTGGTAACCCTGGTAATTCCTCAGGAAAAACATCCCTGAAACTTTGTAACAGTGGAATTTGCTTCATGTAATCACTATCTTCTTCTGAAGGTTCAGATATCTTTACTGCATAAAGGGTACATCCTTTATTCTTAGCCTTTTTAAGCTGCATAGCTGACAGTTTTCTAACTGAAATTTCTCGTTTCACACCTTGAATCTCTGCGGATTCCAGCTGATCATCTAAACATTTTATGTTCTTCTCATAGCAATCTACCTTTGCTTTATGGTCAGATAACCAATTGACACCAATAATAATGTCATACGATCCCAAAGGTGTAACATAAAGATCAACTTCCGTGGAGAAATTAGGTAAATCAAGGACTGCTCCAAAGAGACACATACTCACTGTATGAACAGAATTATTACCATACTCTACAGTCCAAGATTTATCCATCTTCCCAGCTTTTCTTTTAAGTTTAGAAGCAAGTTTATTAGAAATAAAACATTCAGTAGCTCCTGTATCAAAAAGAATAGTGACAGGTATGCCGAATAACTTACCCGGAACTTCTATAGGTGTTGCTTGCTTTTCAGCTTGCTTGTCTGCTACTGCAGCATGTATCTTATGCTGCTGATTACGATCATCCTTCTTTAAAGGACATTGATTTGCGTAATGATCTTTACCACAAGTGTAGCAGCCTCCTACAGGTCCCTTCTTAGGCTCAGCATTACCTCCAGCCTTGTAATTGTCACGCTGTCCTCCATAGGACTTCTGTCCATTATTATAATTTTTAACAAAATTATCCCTTATATTTCCAGCAGGCTTATTTACTGCTGCTTTCTTATTGTTATCTCCTGGAAACTTACTCTTGTTTCCAAACTTTTTCCACGGTCCTTTTCTGGGTGCAAGAGAGGTTGAAGAAGGGTTTGCAGTCTTCTTCCGCACTTCCTCCTTATGAGCAGAAATAGCCTTCAATTTCTGTTCTTGCCTTATGGCCTTTTCAACAACTCCTTCCATAGTGGTTGGACTGTGAACATCGACCTCTCCCCCTATCACAGGATTCAATCCCATGATGAATTTCCGTATCCTGAACTTTTCGTCAGTTTGATACTGCGGTACATACTTGAGGAGTTTTGTAAACCGCTCCCAGAATTCAGTTACTGTTAACTTCCCTTGAGTCAAGTTCTGAAATTCTGTCATTTTCTGATCATAGAAAAGTTGTGGCAGCCAACGTTGCCTAAAATAGCCTTTAAATTGATCCCAAGTGATATTGGTCTCATCAATGTTTAGCTCAGCTTTTCGGCTATCCCACCACGAAGATGCTTCGTGAGAAAGCTGATAGGCTCCCCATATAGCCTTAGTTTCTTCTGAGAAGTTCCTTATTGCAAAGTACTTCTCCATTTCGCTGAGCCAGTTCTCAGCTCCATCTCCTAATGTGGTGCCATCATACTTAGGTGGACTTATCCTTTTTATATCATTAGTGAGTTCTGCTGCCAATCTGGCCTTTTTGTTTTCTGGTTGCACAGGTGCATTCACAGCATTAACATCAACACCCGTGTCGGGGTTGCCCTCAGGGAGGTTGCTGATTATTATTATCAGCTTCTTCATCCTCCTCATTTCCCGTCACCTGCTGTTCAAGTACAGCCAAGCGATCTCTTGTGTCCAACAGGGCAGCAAGGATCTCATCCAGTTTCTGGGTTGTCGCCGCTCCTCCTTCAGGTGGAGCATTACTCGCAACGTTTCCCCTTGTTCTAACCATTTTCTGTTACAAGAAAATTCAGGTTTTTATCAGATTATGGACTCAATAGGTCCAAGAGCTGCAACCTTCAGCTCTGATACCAAGATGTAACATCCTCATTTTAGACAATAGAACAAGTCAAAAAAAATTTTTTTGATAATTGCATACTGGTTCTAAATACATAATTTAGAACTCACAATTCAAATAACCATTTATATAACAGACAACCATATGCAGCTGTAATGACTCGGAATACCTCCGATCTATTCATTCCATGACTCGGTAATCTACCGATCTATTCATGAGTAAAAAGAGTTAGTGTTTTTATTTAACACAACACTCTTGCGGTTCTCTTCCCTAATCTGGGATTCAGAATGCTCTGTCCAAGGAATCTAACTGAATAACTGTTACCATTATTCATCGGCATCTCATCCCTTAGACTAGGTGAATTAGGACAACGCAATCAGCAGCTTGCGATACTTTGGCCAAAGATTTGAAACATACTGTTCATGTCTCGTATTCCTTAACGGCATACTCGTCAATCTGGAATACGTCCTTCACCCCATTCATATGTTATATAGAATGTCTTATACTGACTACTGTCAGTCCTTCCTTTCACAACTGAATCACTCGGAGGCAGATTAACAAGGTGATAATGTTATATGGTTGCCCACGAGGATTAGGGATATGATGACATACTGGTTCAACCTTGCAGTTCAACCAGTGTGTCATGATACCCCAAATCTCCGAGGCAGTCTTATAACATGACCACGTTCTTAATCGGTCCCAGGGTAACTCGTGCGAAATCAAGTGTAAATCTTAGCGATCAATGCAAAGGGTGTCGCCATAAGTCACCTGCATTGTTGTAACTTCGAGAAGATCCTAATCTTCTCGGAGGTACAGCCCTGCAGTCGACTTTATGTCGTCAACCTTTAAATCCGCCTCGAGAAGATCTACCCAATAACAAGCGTTACGCACTTGAGTTTAAATTACTTTTAAAGACTTTTCCCTAAGGTTAGCCTTTCCAAATCCCTGGATTCTTTGTCTTAAGACGACCCTCCTCTAAAAGACTCATTACTTGGTAGAGGTATTACGGTCACGCTCTCATCAAGGAGTCATTAGAATACACCTGATTCTAAAGCAACAGAATGGGACAATATCTCATAACCTTTACTTGAGATTGCCATCTGAACTCCATTGATTGCCTATCAGTTCTCTTAACTGAATTTATATCATACTTTAAGTTTAAAGATATAAATGATTAAGAATCCAATTTACTGTTGTCCTTTCATACTTAGGACTAGGGATTAGTAATTTAATCCAGTTTGTTTAGCGTTCTCTTTTAGGCTCAATTTTAACCTATCTTCTAGAGAGACAATAATTTAATTCCAATACTGCTTCTGCTAGAACAAATTAGAACTACTAAACACTCATAAGAATTTAATCTTATTACTTACAAGCTTTCATTGTCAATCACAAAAGCATCCATATTATACAATGATAACAATGCCCCTTCGTTACATAAACCGAAGAAGGTCAACTTTCAGAAATAGAATACAACACATAAGTATCAAACACTTATTTTCATTCCTTTCAGAACTTATACAATTACATTTTATGCAACAGCATACTTGATATAATGCTAACGGAAAAGAAACATCTTTTCACATATAGTACATCTATAAAATCAAGCTGTAATTCTTTATAAATCAAATAAACAATCTGATCAGCCTGTCAGATCTGCATTGCTTTTACCTCTTACGGCAACCATCTGCAAAAATAGTCAACATGAGTCAGTTCAATGAACTGAGCATGATAAGCACTAACTTTTAAAACAATTGCAATCCATCAATTGTTTTCATTAAACACCCTGTTTAAATGAGATCAGATATTCACATAAGTAAACATAATCAGACTAAGCCCTTGTAATACAAAATGATTACAAATATGTAACTCTATCATTGTTACAAATAGTCTTAATCACTTTCTAATATTTCATCAAATATTAAGAAACAAGGAACGAATGTACACAACAATCATTGAATCCAAAATCACGACATTGGTCAGATCGTTTCATTCTTCCAAAAAGGAACAACATAATAATTCAGGAATTCCACCAATATGTTACAAAACAATTTCCCACTGATAGATAAATATCAACAAGTATTAAATAAAGGAAGAGAAAGAACCAAACCATTCATACTTCCTTTCACATAGGTTCATCAATGTACCATCTTCACATATGAAAACATTCAACCAGTATATAAATGAACAAGTTAGACAAGCCACAAGCAAGATCACTGTTCTAAATCATAGAAATAGAAACACAGCAAACTCCTGTACAGCAACTAACACATCAACAATTCATGTATCAATCCTAAGTCCCAATGCTAGTTCCTTTTACACAGTAAGGCTTTGACACAAGTTGAAAACAAGAAACTACAAGCGTATCGCTGAAAACAACAACCTCATTGCATCAAGCAATCTAAGGTTTCCTATGGACTATGCTATGTTGTCACACAATATTTCCAAATCATGCACAGTCAAATCGGACAGATTAAATTGGAAAAGAACATAGCATACATATTCTTGCTCAGTCAAAATCGGACTGAAGTAAAAGAAAGGAATTCAACCAAACGATCCTTACCTTGCCGCATGCAAGTCTTGGTGTGATATTCGCGACTTACCCAAACAAGGTCAGAACACGAAACGGTCATCCATGCTCAAGGACCTCAAAAAGTGACAAAGACAGTGTCCAAGGTCAAGCTCAGAAAGAGACAGAAGTACTAGTTACCTTTCCAGAATTCCAATGATTCAAACGGAGGTAACAATTCAAGCAAATGAATATGAATTCATACTGATATTCATCAACGAAACATAACAAGAATCAGACAACAAATTACTCTCTGCCAATCATTTTACACTAATTTGCACAGGTCGAAGACGTACATGTCCACCTAAGAATCTGTACCTCGAAATCCCAAAAACACGAAGGAATTCCAATCGCAATAACAAGATCGAAATACATGTTATTCCATTAAGTCACCGGCACTTAAAATACCAACAACTTAACTTTATTCAGCTCAAAAATAAAATGAATCATTCAATCGACTCCTCAGAGTCGTCCAATTCACAATAGTATAAATCTATATATTCACACTGTAACTGTTAAAGGTTTGCACTCATAACCACTGAACCCTACAGCAACGTACTATGAAATTGGTTGATAAATCCATATATGCCATTCATGGCTAACAATCAGAATGAAACAAGTGAAGCAAATCGAATACCCATTTCAAGCAAGGAAATCTATTGGGCTGCTATGAAACTTTCGAACAGCTTTCACATAGAAATGAAAATGCATACGCAGGAAGTCTTTATCCTTTAATTATTTCAAATAACAGTAGCCAAAAGCCCTGTTTCGTCTTACCAGGCTTTCACAAAAATCCATTCACAAAACTTATGGATGAATCTACATTCCCAGCAATAGATAGTAATATACGATTCAATCATCGACTCCACTGAGTCGATACAACAAAGTACAGGTGTATCTATATTATACACAGTCCACAAGTAATCCCACTAACCTAATAACAAGGAAAACAACTTCCGCTAGGTCGAAAAGACTACGGTAACACTACAGTTGCTTGTTCCAAGCCAAAAATTGAATACAAATGAAACCCGAAAGTATCACTAGTCGCTGTCAAAAAATCCCACGACAGAGTACCCAAAGAAGCGATAATACTAATCAATCTTACTGTACTCATCCAAATCATTCCATACGGTTTCTATAACAAGAAACAGCGACCACGAATTAAGACATACAGTGGTCTTATACTGCACACAGGTATATTCTAAGGGCTCACGCCAAACAGGCCGAACACTCAAACCTTTATAAATAAATACCTCACATGCATAAGCCAGAATAAATACTCAAACAAATAGAGTCGAAGTTCGATTTCAACAAACACCCATCAAGCGGAAATTGAAAAATCGAACCAAAAGAGATACAGTGCCAAAAATCAAACTAGATCTCATAGAAAATTCATCTAATCTTCACAAAACATTTGAACAGAGTGGTTTTAATGAAAGCACTTGAAAGACAGCAAGATATTTAAAGGTTAGGGCCTAGCATGCCTGTATTTTTGATCAAATTTTCGAAGCAGACCACAGGAAGAGCTCAAACTTCCTTTTCTTTTTCCACGACAAAGTGACCAACAAAATTTCGCTGTCTCCATCACATATATATCCTCCATGACAGAGAAAAGAGCCAGAGAAATTCATTCTTGCCATGCAACTCAAAGAGAACTGGTGCGAAGAACCAGTAAACAAGCAGAGAGAGAGAGAAGACCGAAAATCGCGACAAGCCAAACAAACCCACAAATTTCCCGTCTTGCATGCCTTCTCGCGAGTTCCGAGCTCGACTTTCCAAGAGTATTGAAATGCCATTAAACCAATTTTCCCGCTTAAACTCAACTTCCCACCGACCGCCAGCTTTAGGCGACAGTCCAATCTAAAAACTCAAGTTCATTTCCAAACTTAGCAACCTGCCACGTCTGCACCGGTTAGCCGTCGCCTAAGCCTCCGCCATGACCTGTCCCTTCATCCTTATCCCTTACATTTATTGCCATAGAAAACACCGCCCATGGTTCGCCACCCTTCATAGGCCCCTTCATAACCTCTTCTTTAGTTAGGTTAGTATCTTAGGTTAGAGTTTAGGGTAATACCCACACTAACAAATTTACACAAAGATACTAAATTAGGATATTAACAAATAGCCTAGGTCTAGGTTAGACTAACAATAATCTAACCCCTAGGTTAGGTTTTAGTTTTAGGTTACTAACCCTTAATAATTCAGTTTGGTCCTTGTCCTGAAAACTCGGAAAGACCTGTATCATACCTTCTAGAACAGAGTTAGCTCCTGTTCATATTGCAGAATTGTATGTCAATGAATTATTACCTGGTCTACAATCGAGACCTTCCAGATATACTTTGATATCGGGAACCGTTTCATTTCTCAAGATCATCCTGAGTCATACTCCTGACCAGCTTATTAAATGCTTCCATACCTTGCAACCTGTTCAAGGTCTGTGATATAATTTTATCACAAACAGATTTAAAGCATTACTTGGATCAATTCCCCTGATCCAAGTCTAGATATTATAGATGAATATCTCTTATAATTCATTCCGTGATCAGATTAATATTCAGACACAAAATGAAATAAATAAAAGAGTCTATTCATATTTTGACTCAGTCAAGATCTGCAATCTGCAAGAAATTCAATACATATCAAGCATGATTTCTGAATCGAGGAACACATCCTTTTACAAGAAATCACATATCAACACTTGAATGCTTAGGAGAAAGTAACAACAGTTCAGGGTGTTACATGTGGTAGGTTGAGGCCTTGGGTCAGGCCGAATGGTAGGTTGAGGTCTTGGGTCGGGCCAAATAGATTAGGGCGAGGCCTTAGGTCGGGCCAAATAGGTTAGGGCGAGGCCTTGGGTCGGGCCAATTAGTAGGTTGAGGCCTTAGGTCGGGCCGAATGGTAGGTTGATTCCTTGGGTCGGGCCGAATGGTAGGTTGAGGCCTTGGGTTGGGCCAAATAGGTAGGGTGAGGCCTTGGGTCGGGCCAAATGGCAGGTTGATGTCTTGGGTCAGGTCGGACAAGTGAACAAATGGTGTTCAGCACAGGTGAATAGAGATGGTGTTGGTGAAAAAAGGGCAAATGGTAAAGAAGTGCAAAAATTGTGGGGGAAAGTTAGGATACGAACCGATGTCGATTCTACATGACCGATATCAGTTAAGAGACAGATACTGGTTCCTTAGGGCAAAATGAAACCGACATCGGTTAAGGTCGAAAAACCTATAAAAAGAAAAATACGGCCTGTCATTGTCACTTTTGTTATTTGCAAACCAAAGCGACTTGTCTGACATGGAGAGTTGATTTGGAGGGTTATTGAGTGAGGTGGAGCTATTTGATTGGCGGAGAGAGTTGATAGTGGGCCCGATTGAGGAGGAGGCAGCAAGTGATTGGCCAGGGACCCAGTAGATCAGGATTGGAGCCATGGCACATGCAGGAGGAGCTGGAGGGGCTAGACCAGCTGGACCGCCACCACCCATCCCACCACGACGACGTGTCGTCGTACCGGTAAGTTCTAAACTCGTGATTTTATGCATTGAAATGGTTATTAGGCTAAATGGGGGGGTTTGGGTAGGAATTTGTATTTTGTAGGAAATAATGAGTAAATGGAGGTAATTTGAAAAACGGAGAGGGTAGATAGGTAAAATAGGGTAATGCGGCTAGGTGGGTAAAATTGGAGGGTGTTTGGGTGGGTAAATGGGTAGAAATAGGAAAAAATGGGTTTCGGGGGCCGTGCGGGGGGTTCGGCTCCGGAAAGAAAATAGTGACCGATGTCGGTCGCTAAGCGACCGGCATCGGTTGCAAATTTGTAGGGTTTGGTTGAGTTGGGAGGGACCGGCGTCAGTCGCGTATCGGCCGGTATCGGTGGCGTTGGGATGGATTGAGGGTTTGGTGGTGGGTTAGTGTGTTTAGGGTTTAGGATGGGTTTTTGTGGTTTGTGGTGGGTTAGTGTGTTTAGGGTTTAGGATGGGTTTGGGTGGTTTGTGGTGGGTTAGTGTGTTTAGGGTTTAGGATGGGTTTGGGTGGTTTGTGGTGGGTTAGTGTGTGGGTTTGGGTGTTTAGGGTTTAGGGTTTAGGATGGGTTTGGGAAGCTTGTTGGGTATTAGGGTGTGGTTGGCCGTGTGAGTGGGTTAGGTGTGGGTTTTGGGTTGGGTTGTGGGTTTTGGTGGTTGTTTAGGGGGGGGTAGAAAGTCGGGGTGTGGTCGGGGGGATACAAAAGGGGGTTTAGATGGTAAAGTAGATGTTATAATAAAGAGTAGGTCTAAGAATGTGGGTTGGTTTTGCAGGCATGTCAGCAGTTGACGATGCGTGATAGGATGCCTCCACTATTGAGTCGGATGAGGCCACACGTATCTGCGGCGCATTGGGCCATCATGCGCAAGGTGGGACTCGGCGGGGTCCAGAGGTAAAGAGTGATAGAAAGGGATCACAGCCTGATGGTCGCCCTCATCGAGAGATGGGATCCGGTGGCCAATGTGTTCCATCTTCCGACTGGGGAGATGACCGTCACATTAGAGGATGTGTATCGCATCCTGCGGCTACCGATCGAGGGAGAGGTAGTCTTCCAGGTAGATTCAGAGACTACCATGGACAGCATACTACAGGTTTTTGGGGATGCAGCCGCGCTTCTTACGTATCATAGCGCGAGCATTGGATATGGTGACATGTACCGCGCACACAGACATGAGACACGGCTTGCCATGTTGATGATGATAGGGATCACCTGCTTCGCCCTCTTGGATTCAGAGGGAGGCCGCTTCCCACGAGCATTGATGGGGGTGCTGCTGGAGATGGTGGAGGAGCACACCTGTTTCGCATGGGCACCAGTGTATCTGGTGCAATTATACAGGGAGTTATGGGGCTATCGTCGGAAGAGGTGATTTGGTATTTGTTCTACATTTTTGTTGCACTGTTGGGCATACGAGCACATCGTATGCATCAGGCCAATAGGGCTACCCCAGCAGCCAGGGCCATAGGTCGTATACCGATATGGCTTTCAGAGGTGGTTGGGGGTCGTGGGCCACGAGCAGTTGTTGCAGGTCGGGATGTGGCCTACTATAGACATCTGCTAGAGGGCCTTACAATAGTAGACATTGTCTGGAGACCCTATAGAGGTCACCATCCTGGCAGAGGAGCCCGCTTACAGTTGCGCCTAATCCAGTACACATTCTGGATAGCAGGACGGAGGCCAGGAGAGTACGAGCGGATACCCCTGGAGAGGGTACGCAGGCAGATGGGGCTGTGACAGGATGAGCCACCTCCCATTCCTCAGTACAGGAGAGATGATGTAGAGGCCCCACTGCCTGCACCACAGCCTTTGGATCTAGATTGGGTAGCAGAGAGGCCAGCAGGTGAGGGTATAGATGATGCTGGGTGCACGGGAGCATACAGGGTGTGGTGGCCTGGGTAGAGAGCAGCGAGGATAGTACCGCCTGCACAGCCAGACTTGGCTGCAGTGATAGGAGAGAGAGATCAGCTCAGGGGTCAGGTGCAGCTCTTACAGGGGCAGCTAGCTGCAGCACAGGCACAGATAGGTGTCTTACAGGGGCAGCTAACCCAAGCTTAGACACAGGCACAGGTAGCACCACCACCAGCACCACAGCCACAGGTGCAGGTACAGGTACAGGCAGCAGCACAGGTACCAGCACCACCACCAGCAGCGGTACAGCCACAGCCCCAGGCACAGGTACAGGTGCAGGTACCACAGCCACAGGCACCACCAGTGGCACCAGCACAGGCATAGGGGGCACTGGTGTTAGGTGCCAGGGGACCAGCCCCAGCTCCTTCAGTGGCGCGAGATCGCTATATGGAGGTTAGAGCAGAGGCCCGATATTATCAGGATATTCTTGATAGTACCGGAGTCAAGTATCAGGCGTATGCAGCGCATAGGGCAGAGACCTCACACAACTAGAGATCTCAGGGAGGGGCAGCCACAGCTGGCGTGTCCGTGACGGGCAGGAGGCGAGAGGCACCATAGGGACCAGCGGGGAGAGGTGCCGAGGGTGGTGGGGAGAGCTGATAGATCCCCGACATGGTTTTGTATTTAGAGATGGGCACCGGTCTGCAAACTGGGTGTATTGATAGAGGCCTGCGTGCCTATGTGTTATTCATGTATTCATGTATTCATTTATTGTATACCGGCCTACGAGCCGAGTAAGGGTTGTATAGTGGATACCGGCCTGCGAGCCAAGTATATATCTATTTTGATACGAGGGACCGGCCTGCGAGCCGAGTCGAGATTTTTTGACAGTTATTGCGGCCTGCGTGCCGGCTTTGGTGGATTATGAGATCACAGAGGCCCCGATGTAGGGCACATTATATTTTTGAAAATTTGTATATATATAGAGACGATGTTTTGATCCTCGTGTAGTGTTCAAAATGTGTTTAAATATTTTGTTAATGGTTGGTAATATGTAATGTATGATACGTTTTAGTTGACATGTTGATAGATGGATGATGTTGATGTTTTTGTTTTTGCACGTATATATGAATGTCAGTTTATGTGATGAATTGGTGGTTTTGTGACATTGTGATATATGTAACTGATGAGTTGGATCCAAATGATGTATAGATTGATAGTTTCTTGATATCTGTAGTTGATGGTTTGTGTATTTGTATAAAATAAATGATGTTAATGAAATTGTAATGCTATGTGTGGTGGATGAACAAATGTGGTAAATTGTGTTGTTTATGCAGGAAAAGAGGCGGGCGCGACAAAAATTTAGGTGAGAAATGAAGAAAAGAACGTTGTTGAGAAAAGATAGGTGTGTAACCGATATCGGTTAAGGAACCGATATCGGTAGCAGATAGACCGATATCGATTAAGTAACCGATACCGGTTATTTAGGTATGAGCTTTTCTAAAAAATAGAAAAGCTAGGGTGGCAACTTAAGTTTTAATTTTAGAGCCATGCAAGAGGTTAAATACGCGAACGCGACGCTTTTTGACGACTGAGACAGGTATTTGCATGAGAGATTTGAGTGATAAGGAGAAGAGAGATAGGAATTTGTATGAGAGATTTGAGTGATAAGAAAAGAGACTGGGAAGGTGAATGCGATCAGAGATTCAGAAAGTAGAAAGGTGAATTTGAAAAGAGTGGTGATAATGGCAGGACGAGGGGAAACATCCAGTAGGAAGGGACAAGAGGGAAGACAAGGGCCACCTCAAGCTACTGCAACCCCAGAGGTAAATGTTTTGGTTGTGATTTGATTTTTGCATGTGTTATGAATAAGAGATTAAGTGGGTAGATATGAAGAAGAAAACATGATAGCAAGGGTTATAAGTGAGGTAAGTCTTACGTGGTAGGTAATCATGGGTTTCGGGTATGTCTGTGTATACAAAGAGGAATAAATGAGCAATTTATTGTTGTAGGTGGTTGTTTTAGGCAAGATGTATGTAATTGACAGTGACCGGTAGCGGTTAGAAAGAACTGGTATCGGTTACTCAACCGATATCGGTTATGTATAACCGATACCGGTTACTGGAGGAATTTCCAGAATGTTTGAAAAACCCTGACGGATTGAATGGTTGTTTGTTGTTTGGGTGTATGTAGGCAGAGGTAGGATTGAGGATGAATGATAGTGTGCCAGAACTGTTGTCACGAATCCGAGCGGATGTAACACTAGCTGAATGGACATTGATAAATCGTTTGGGGTTAAGTGGAATCCTCTATTATTCACGAATCGCACGTAATCATGCTATGTTGCAGGCATTGATTGAGAGATGGAATCCCGAGACAAATACCTTTTATCTGCCAACAGGGGAGATGACAGTAACATTGGAAGATGTGTTTCGGATTTTGAGACTCCCTATTACAGGAGAACTAGTATATCAGGAACTACCTAGCGCGGCACGGGGAGCGATAACAGCAGTAGTTGGTCCATATGCACGAGATTTGACACAGCGGGGTTTATCTTTTACATATGGGGTAATGTATGCAGCACACCCTAAGGAGACAAGGTTAGCAGTGATATTAATGATAGCGGTAGGGTATTATGCATTACCGAGGGCGGAAGGGGGAAGATTTCCAAAGGCATTGATGTGTGTTATTTGGGAGATGATAGAAAGGAACGTGACTTTTGCATGGGCACCTGCATATTTGGCGGAGCTATACAGGGGTTTATGGGCTTGTAGGCGAAATCACAGGACGACGCTGGATTGTTCATACTTATTACACTGTTGGGCCTATGAGCACATTATTTGTGTGTGACCAATAGGCCAATCCCTCTAGGTAGGAGAGATCGGAGTGCAAAGGTTAGGATTCAGACGATGGGTCCAGACAGAACAAGAGGCCAGATCCCAGGCCGTGACGGGTGATATTGAGTATTACAGGCAGGTATGGGAGAGAGTGACGGTTGCGGATATCTGTTGGAAGCCATACGGAAACTATATGGTAACAGAGAACATAGCTGAGGAGTTGAGGGGTGTAGAGTGATTGAGGTGGATCGCAGGACACAGGCTGGGTGAGTATGAGAGGATTCCTATAGATCACGTGCAGTGACAATTTGGATTTGTGCAGGATATACCCCTGGCTTATAGACCATATATGAGGATCGATGCCGAGGCAGCATTCTCACCTCCCCGGCCAACACCTCCAGAAGGGCCTGAAGAGGTAGCAGTCGATCGCAGGGTAATGGATGCGGGAACGACAGAGGCCTATAGATTATGGTGGGTAGCAGAACTGCGAGGTGTACGTGAGCGTTTTGACATAGCGGTGATTACAGAAGAGAGGGATCGTCTGCAGCATTTGGTTCAGCAACTCCAAACACAGGTGAATGAGACAAGAGGATTGTTAGTGGTTGTGGAGTCACGGGCAAGGAGACTAGAGGCTGGAGTCCTCCATGCGAGAGGGCGTATTCATATGTTACAGGAGAGATTGGCAGATCAGTGGGCGGTACCAATAGCCATGGTACCTTTGAGGACAGAGAGGCCCGGCGAGAGGGGTCGACGATCACGATCATCACCTAGTTCGGGATGAGGCGTGAGGGTCTGAGTAAATGTTAGCAAGGTATAAGAATAAATAAGGATGCCGACCTGCATGTCGATGATAGAGAAGATGTATTTGTTTAACATCTAAATAAAACAAAATATGTATGTTGATTTGAGTTATGATAATAATAAGATTGTTTGTGTTTTGATTTTCGATGTTTTGAAAAAGGATAAAGAGGACTGTGATTAAATAGAAATACACTAAAAATATTTATATTTACCACACATGATAGGTTATGGTAGGGGATGGTCGAGCTAACCTTGAGAGACGTCATGTCTCTGAAGTGCTGCCTACATAGCCCATTGCACAAAGCAAGGAGGGGCCTCAGACGGATGTAGTTCTCCCTTAGGACTAGGGAGAGGTGAATTCAGGCAATTTGGGTATGGTTAGGCAATTTGTTGGTTGATAAGAATTTGATGTTGATAGGGTAATGTTTTTGGTGTTGGTAAGGTATGGGCGATGTTGATGTAGGTATAGGTAAAGCGAAAGTTAGCTTACCCAAATAGTAGGGAACCGTATCCTGATTAAGGTCAACACACAATCCTAGAGTCGAGCAAAAGAGGAAAAAGTGTCTCGTAGTTGAGAAGAGCTAAACAAACCACATATTAACATAGGATGAGCTTGAATCCCTAGGTACCTTACATAGGCGAGAATTCGATAGGTGAAAAGAGTTGTATAATCACAATATATCGAATATACGTCACGTCCCTTGAGTTTTGTTGCTTTGACAAATGGTGAGGTGAGGTGGATGATATAGCTGAGGTACGGAGAACTTTATTACAAAGTGAGTGTTTTGACGAAAGAGAACCTACCCTAAATAGACAAGTCCATGACTCAAAATTCCTTTTGAATGAGGCTTTTCTTTTATTGAATGTAGACTGATCGATGCGGGAAGTCTACAAGGGATATTGATTGTATTATTCTTGAGGTCTTCACGAAGCTGATCAATGCAAGAAGCTTCTGATAAAGGTTGACTGTGTATAGCTGTCCTTCGAGGGAGCAGTCTATTTATAGTAGCAGATATGATTGTAATGCATAGCTGTCCTTCGGGGGAGCAGTCTATATATAATAGCAGCAATAGTTCGGCATACAGCTGTCCTTCGAGGGAGCAGTCTATATTTAATTTAGATGACTAGATGTTCATTAGGCATGAAGCATCTAGTTTAGTAGGAAGTTTGACTCAAGAAAATCCCATAAGAATACGGCTTATTTTAATATTTTGAAGTCATGGACTAGACTAAAAAGGGGAAGACTTCATCAAGGGGAGGTGAGGATCAAACTATGTGAGCTTGATTTCTATTATGAGGTGTAGGAAACAGAGTGTATGTAGTGGTAAGTGAGCTCAAGGGACGAGCGGCAGGTAGATAAGAAGTGATATAACACTAATTTCAACAGTAGAATGGTCGAAGATGCAAGGCATTAAGGGGTTCAGGCTCAGGTTTACCATTAAGTGAAGCTAAACGATAAGTACCAGATCCATAGGTATGAGTGATTATATAAGGCCCAATCCAATTGGGAGAAAATTTTCCACGTTTGCTCTTTTCTAGTTTGGTTACATGTTGATTCTCTTTGAGAACAAGATCACCAACCTTAAAGGTACACTCATGAAGTCACTTATCATAAGCACGTTTAATGTGTTTTTGATAGATTTGAAGGTGATCAAGAGCTGTAAGATGGCGTTCGTCAAGAAGCTCCAATTGGGCTAACCGCTCTTGGCAGAAATCATCGTTGGTGAGAATATCCTGAAGAGATATTCTAAGGGAGGGTATTTGTATTTCGAGAGGCAAAATAACCTCGGTACCGTATACCAAAGAAAAAGGTGTGGCATTAGTAGAGGTACGAATGCTAGTACGATAAGCCCAAAGGGCAAAGGGAATGTGATCGTGCCAATTTCTTCTGGATTCATTGACAACTTTCATGAGGATTTTGGTTAGTGTTTTATTAGAGGACTTCAGCTTGCCCATTGGCCTTGTGGATAGTAAGGTGATGAGAAACTAAGTTTGATACCAAAGTTGTCACAAAGGTCTTGCAACAACTTATTTTTGAAAGATTTTCCATTATCTGTTATCAGGCGATGAGGAACTACCAAAACGACAGATAATGTGGTGGTTAATGAACTTCGACAATTTTTTCTTTTTTTATTGAAATGAGTGGAATAGCCTCCACCCATTTTTTGTAATATTCGGTCGCTGTGATTATCCAACGGTGACGTTGTGAAGAGGTTGGGTGAATCTCACCAATAAGGTCTAAACCCCATTGTGAGAAGGGCCAAAGATCTCGAGTGATCTGGAGCAGGTGGCTAAGAGTATGTTGAAGGTTGGCATGTTGCTGACACATAACACAACACTTAAGATATTCATAGTAGTCGTTATTGAGAGTAGGCCAATAATAACCAAGGCGAAGGATTCGTTTGGCCACGGCAAGGCCGCTAAATTGTCCACCACAAATACCGTCATGGACCTGTTGGATGGTATGAGTGGCCTCCGCGCCAGTTAGACAGCGAAGGAGGATGCCATCAAAGCCATGTTTATAGAAGAGTCCCCCCATTACAACATAACGTAAAACACTTTTAAGAAAAGCACGTTTACCGTTACTAGTAAGGTCAGGTGGGAGGACAGAGATTGTAAGGTAGTCGTGAAATTGGTGGTACCAGGTATCCTGTGAATTAGTAGACACAGTATTTATCATACAAACTACAGGGGTTGAATAGGATGGGGCAAAAAGTTGTTAGACCACGACGAATAATTCAGAGTCAGTTGGCGCGGTGGGAATTTGCGAGGCTAAGCAAGCCATAGTATCCGCAAATTTGTTAGTGGAGCGGGGAATGGTTTGTATAGAATAGTGGGTAAATAAGGCTAGAAGTGAATCCACGTAGTGTTTGTATTTTTGAAGTTCCTCGTTTTTGCATTGGTAGACGCCCATAACTTGATTGACTACCAATTGAGAGTCGCCAAAAATGTTGATAGATTTGATGCCTAAGTGTAACGCTACTTGGAGACCCAGAACAAGGGCCTCGTATTCCGCTGTATTATTAGTGCAAGGGAAATCAAGCCGGAATGAAAGAGGCATAGGTTCAGCGTCGAGAGGAATGAGAACAACACCGGCTCCTCCGCCGCGCTGGCATTTAGATCCATCGAAAAAGAGGGTCATTTGATACAACTCTTCTCGGAGTGAAAGAGTGGCGATGAGTTCGTCGGGGAAGGTAAAATTGGTAAATTGTTCCCAGGTAAATGGGCCTCCGCAAGTTGGTCTGCAAGAGTTTGTCCTTTGATTGACTTCTGTTGTACGAATTCAAGTTCAAGGTCAGCGAGGAGCATAAGCCATTGAGCGATACGTTGGTTTAGATGTGGTTTGGCGTACATATAATGAATGGGGTCTGTGTTGGTGATGACAAAAGTCTTGTGATTTAGAAGGTAGTGTCGGAGTTTGGTGGCCACGAATGATAGGGCAAGGCACAATTTTTCTACATGTGTGTACCTAGTCTCATAGTCCACCAAAGTACGACTTATATAATAAACAGCTTGTTCGCGATTCTCAGAGTCACGATGTGCAAGCATGGCTCCTACAGCGTGGTCGGTGGCGGAAAGGTAAAGGTAGAAAGGGCGGTCATCT
This sequence comes from Taxus chinensis, assembly GCA_019776745.2. Lineage (NCBI taxonomy): Eukaryota > Viridiplantae > Streptophyta > Pinopsida > Cupressales > Taxaceae > Taxus > Taxus chinensis. The sequence goes on along the minus strand of CM034154.1, from coordinate 455,815,880 downwards.
TGGGGTGGGATAAGCACCGGTGGCTGCAAGAGATAGGATTTGAGAGCTTCGAAGGCTTGGTGACATTCTTCGCTCCATTGGAATGCAATATCCTTTTTAAGGAGGTGATGGAAAGGTTGACATCGATCTGAAAGTTGGGAGATGAAATGTCAGATAGATTGGAGCTTACCTTGTAAACTACGCAATTGTTTGAGTTTTTTGGGTGGGGCAATTTCTAGGATAGCTTTGACTTTAGATGGATCGACCTCAATGCCACACAAAGAGACGATAAAGCCAAGAAGTTTTCCCGAAAGAACACCAAAGACACATTTCTTCGGTTGAAGGCAGACAGAATATTGTAACAGGCAATCAAAAATAATGGTTAAAACATCGAGATGTTCACTACGATGTTTAGACTTGCTGAGAAGATCGTCGACATAGTCTTCAAGGATAGTGTGCATAATGTCATGAAAAATGTAGGTCATAGCCCACTGATAGGTAGCACCAGCATTCTTAAGGCCAAATGGCATAACACGATAACAGAAGGTTCCCCAAGGAGTTATGAAGGTAGTTTTGTGTTGATCGGCAGGGGCAACCAAAATTTGGTTGTATCCTAAAAAGCCATCCATGAGAGAGAGCATCTCATGACCTGCAGTTAGATCAACAAGTTGGTCAATGCTAAGTAAGGGGAAGTCATCCTTAGGGCAAGCGAGGCTAAGATCCCGGAAATCTGTGCATATCCGAAGTCCCCCTGTCGCTTTAGTGACAAGTACGATGTTAGAAATCCATTGAGGATAGTCAATAGGCAAGATGAAGGAAACAGAAAGGAGTCGTTGGAGCTCCTCTTTGACCAAGAGAGCAATGCGTGGATGCATTTTTCTCAATTTCTGTTTGACTGGTTTGGAATCAGGGTTTAGGGTGATGTTATGGACGGTGATGGTAGGATCAATTCCTGGCATGTCAGCGTAAGACCATGCGAAAGCTTGGTTGCGAGCACGGAGAAAGGTAGTAAAGGCGGCTTGTTCTGATGTGTTAAGGGATTGTCCAATCTTCACAATGTGAGGATCCTTCTCCGTGTGGATGTTGATTTCTATGGTAGATTCGTTCAGCATAGTTTTGGTTTCAGATGGTAAGGCTCGTTTAATATAAGAATCATCCGCGCCAAGGTAAGTGAGGATGGAGTCGTCATCCTGGCATTCAACAACATTAATCAAAGGTGAATCCTCTTTGATCATGTCTGGATAAAGAAGGAACAAAGAAGATGGGTCGTCATTATCGCGTTGATAAGTGAGAGGACCTATGAAGATAGCATTTATGAAAAAAAAAAAAGTTAGGAGGGATGGATTCAGGGTCTATAGATTCTGCGGGTGATGATGGCAAAGTGGGTGATGATGGTTTGGTAGGGGCGACGTCTTCTTCTTCCAGGATACAGCTGACAAGAGGTGTCTCCTGTGTAGGTGTTTCGGGAAAACTGAGACCACTGCGATCATTGTGTTTACGGGTAGTCACGGGAATGAGTGTATGTCGGCCTTGTTCGTAAAGGCCAAAACCAAAGCCTTTCCACGCACAGCGAGTCAAGAAGGTGAGGGCGAAACGACGATTTTTCAAGTATTGAAAATCAGATTGGAAAGTAACCACACCAAGAGGAGGTTCAGGGGTAATGGAGGATGCGTCAACACCCCCATACGTTAGGTGAGTGCGGCAATGGGGTGGTCCGTAAGAGATTATCTCCCCCACGCGATGGTCGTAGGTGGGATGTGCATGTAATTGTCCATACTCCTGCGGGGTAGGGAAAGAACTAACGTTATATAGGCGGTACTCCCCCAGCGTAAGGTGCTGAAAAACATCTACTAAGGGGTCAGAGGTTGGAATGTTAGCTGCGGGAAGGGAAGTGGTTTTTACGATGGTGGTTTCATCAATTGAAGGCGTAGGCACGGTTGAGGTGGATGGTTGAGGTACATTTGAGGAGGATGGTTGGGTTGAATGTATGGGTGTCTTGATTGGTATAAGCACATCGTTAGGGCGGTATAACATATTACAGGTTTTAAAGGGGGGAGGGTCAGCTTTTACGGTGTAAGACTTCCCCTCGTACTCAAATTTTATGCATCTATGTAATGTTGAGGGAACGCATCCCATGGCTCGGATCCAAGGATGACCCAGCAATATATTATATTAGAACTCTCCCTCAAGGACATAGAAGAGTTCGGGTAAAGTACGTGGTCCTACGCGAATGTTGAGGATCACGGTGCCTAAGGTAGAAGTAATAGCATCATTGAATGACCGCAACATGATGGGGTTGGCACACATGCAACTAGAAGGGATGTTCATCTGTTGGAAGGCTCTTGAAGAGATGATGTTTAGGCTAGCGCCCTCGTCAATCATAACCCGACGTACTCAAATTTCTCGATCGTAAGCGGAAATGAAAAGGGTAGGGTCAGGGTCTTCTGTACCAAAGTCAACAATTTCATCTTCAGAGAAACTGACTGCAGCAGCTTGTGGTATAGAGACAGAAGTGATTGGAGTAGTGGGCTATTTGGTGAGAGAAGCAACGTGATTGGGTGTTAGAATGGAGGCGACAGGCAGGGTTTCATTAGGTAAAACCTCTATCCCTTGAAGGATCTCAACGAGAGCTTGTCGATGAGATTCAGAAGTCTGAATGAGATCATACAATGTCATTTTTATGGGTGATTGGTGAAGCTGTTTAATCATATTTCGGTGGGCAATGCCATTAGAGATGGGATAGGCGGGTCCGCGAATGACCACTTTAGGTGGTGGTGCAATCGGGATGTTTGACGGAGAAAGAGATGCCGCAGGTGTGTTTTCTTTTGCTTTCCCATTGTTTTTCTGCCCTCGAGTAGCGACACTAATCATATTAATCTCGTAGACCTGAGATGAGGAAGATGGTGGGGATAACTCATGGTCTTCAAGAGGTGGGGTTGTAATAATGATAGATCTTGGTGAGGCGGGGACAGATGGTATAGGAGAGGGAATGGAAACTAAAGGTCTCCCCCTACGTAAGTTGTCTTTCTTAATCTTTCTATCCGGGAGAGGTGACTGGCGAAGGATGTTTTTTAGAGCTTTGCATCCCTCCACATCATGTCCTGGTGTGCAGTGATAAGCGTAGATTTTAGACTCATCGTAACCCATAGGTTGGGGTTTAGACGGGTCATAAGGTCTAAGTGGAGGTAGGGAAATGGTCGCATTCTCCACCAACATAGCAAGGATTTTGGCGTAAGATCCTTTGAGTGGGTCAAAATCGGAAGAGGATGAGGGTATTGGTTATGTAGGTTTTGGTAATGTTTGGGCATGATTGGTTCACACGGGTGGTGGTTTAGCCGAGGGGTGTTGATATGTGGTTTTTACTAAACGTGATTTCTTTGGAGCAGAAGCTATGTGGGATGATGAGGCCGCAGATGATGTGGTATCAGAAAACAACCACGGGGAGATAGGAGTGACTGAACACAAATTTTTTGATGATGGAATTTGTTTAGGGTTGATAGGTGGACAGGATACGCAGAGTGACGGTGTTGCTATACCTTGGAATTTCTTTATGGGTGCGGAAGGCATAGGTTGTTTTGAAGAAAATAGCACGAGGTATGATATATTGATGTAAGGTAGAGGGATGGGGTCCCAATATGGAAGGTAGGTATGATGATGATCGGTTTTGATTGTGATAGGGGCACGGATTGAGTTTGTCTCCTAGGTGGCGGGGCAGATTTATTTTTGGATAGATCGAGTCGCTTAGGCGGGGTGCGTTAGACCTGGGCATTGGTGAGGTTCCCAAGTGTAGGGGAAGATCTAGTTAAGTTGATAGAAGTGGACGGGGCATTTGGTAGAGGTGAGGGGGTGAAGGTGAGAACAGGGGCATTTTAAGCTTCTGTAAACACTTTGGGTATATGGTGGAGACATCAGGATCAGTCATTTGCATTTGAGTAGAAAAAGGGGTACTCAAACGTTCCCATAGGGGCCTGTCTATCTTCTGTGGAATGACAATCTCCAGGGTGTGATTTGTAATTTTTGTACGGAAGAAAGGTGGGTTGTAATTCCAGTCCACTACGGGTGTGATACATAGGAGGTAGACTGAGAGTGCTGTATCAATAGATGTTAAGAGAGTCAACACAGTCGCTGAAAAGATTTAGGGCGATGAAGAACTAATAGGTAAGAGGGCATGTGTTCGAGGGGGTCCGTTACGTGGTTAAAGAATGTTAGTGATGTCGGTGTAAGATATTTTCTCGTCTAAAGGATGACAAAAGGAGTGGCGAGCCTCTCCTCTTGTGCAGTAAGAGCGGTAGAAGGGGATGTTTGGGAAATAGATAAATTAGATAACATCCGCTCACAGTCTTGTAGGGACGTGGTGTAATAAGACTCGTCGATGAGAAGAGAAGTCCGGGTAGTTAACTCTTCTATGGGTAAAGGAATGATTTCACTTTGGCTTGATGGTGGTGAAGGAGGTTCAGACTCCTGTGTTGGTGGAGAGGCTTGATTTAAAATTTTTTCAATAGAGGCTTTTGGCTGAGAATCGAAGACTGCATGGATCTCATGAACACTCTCCTCGGCTAAGATATCTTGGTTCATGTTACTGTTGGACGAGTGATTCGGAAATGGCTTGTTGAAAATTTTCAGATTTCGGTTAGCAGGGGCGTTAGGATTATCGAGGGTTATATCCCCTGCGTCAACCATTTCCTGCACTATGTTTTTCAACATCTTGTAGTTTTCATGACTATGTCCTTTTACGCGGTGAAAGTTACAAAAGTCATTTTCTTTGTACCAGGAAGGTATTGCGCGGGTGGAGTCAAACCCAGAGTGAGGTTTAACAGGGGGCAAGGTGATAGCCCCAGCTTTGAGCAATTTCTCCAGGATGACGCCATAAGTTTCTCCCAAGGGAGTGTAATTGGTGGGCTCGGCTTTGTACTTATAAGTGGTTTTTGGCAGAGTATTGGACGGTGTTTGAGATTTGACCATTACCGCGTGGACAGCTCCTTTTGATTTAAAAGAAGTGGACGTGTGAGAAGTGGTGGTGTTTGGCTTGTTGGTAGAATCAGGAGTTCGGAAATTGAGGTTTTTGTTACGCAACCGTAATTTCTCTTCTTCTAAGGCTCGAATTTCTAGTTTCCGAGCCATGGTAAAGGCCTCATCGAATGTGTGGAAAGTTTGAATTTGGAGGGTAGGGGAGATGTGCTTAGCGCAGGCCCGCGTAAATAGTTCGATGAGTTCGGTTTGAGGCAAGGCATACGTAAGTTGGTTGATAAGGCCCCACCATCGTCCAACGAAATCTGCGATAGATTCGTCTTCAAATTGTCGGATGGCATAGAGGTCAGTGATAGATACTTTCTTGGCAATGTTAATGGAGAAATGATCCAAGAAAGATTGGGCTAGTTGGTTAAAAGAGAAGATCGAGTGCTGGGTTAAAGCACTGTACCACTCCAAGGCGGGTCCTGATAAGGACATGGGGAAGGTGTGGAGTAACAAGGCGTCATCATGGGCAATCAAATAACAAGCATGTCTAAATGATCGCAAGTGTTGTTGAGGATCCTCTTTACTGTTAAAACGAGTAAACTTTGGCAACTCCCATTGAGGAGGATATGAATGAAGGGGGACAGAAGGGTGAATGGGCTCCCGACAAACTTGCTCGTATGTCAAGGCGCTACGACTTCCTGAAACGGAAGCCTCCAGGTTTTGCATTTTGTCCATCATTTGTTTGATGAAATCTGTGGTTGGATGAGATGATGGTGCCACAGAATAGGGATGTCCCATATAAGGTGTTGAGGTTACTGGATACGTGTATGGGAATGAAAAGGTAGGCGGAGCTTGAGAAGGAAAGCTCATGTGAATAGGTGGCAGAGAGTAAGTCATGAATGGAGTGGTCTGAAAGAGAGATGAGATAGGGGCAGTTGGTGGTAACGATACGTGGGGTCCAAGATTAACCAAAGGAAAGCTAATCGGGGTCGTATGAACCTCTGAAGCCGTCGGATTGGGAGACGGGGCTAGAGATGCAGGAAGTAAGGCAGTGTTATCAGGAGGAGTGGGAGCTAAATGAGCAGCTATACTAATAGGCATGCCAATAAGGAGCTGACCATCAGGCGTACGGTCAGGGGCATGAGACAAATAGTATTGTACAGTGCTGGGATTAGCATCCAGAAATTTGGCAAAGTCCTTGTCTCCTACAGGAATTTGGGGGATCTCACTGGTGTCCGTAGGGTTCCCTATAGAATGTGAAGGGGGTGATTCAGGCAAAGACACAGAGCAGGCATGTGAAACCATGGCAGCGGCTTGCTTCCGAGTGATGACAACCATGGACAAGAACACACAGGAAAGTTTCAATCTATCAAGAACAAAAACAACCTCAGAATGATGAATTTGGCAAGTTGCTGGTTTGTTAGGGGCTGATGAAGACAGTAACCGATATCGGTTTAGTAACCGGTGTCGGTCACAGAGCAAATGACGTCGGTCCCTTAACCGATGCCCGGTGTCAAAAGTCTAGGATAAGAAGATATAAAAGGCTGCTAATTTGATTTTTAGCAACGTTGAGTATATTTATCAACTTATTGATCACAGAAGACAAAGTATGACAGAGAAAACAGAATTTGAAAACAAGCAAGATGCACACGCAAATCTAGAGACTAATCCTAGGGTTAATTTTAGTTATCGTGGGCTTATGCCTTTAGACGTAAGATGATGTCAGAATCCTAAACAACAAGACCTAGGGGAAATGTCAAGTTTGTTTTGGCTTATAAGGTTACCTCAATCGGGTGGAGGAATACCACGGAAAAGGGGGGATGTTTGAGCTGTTGTGTTAATTGTGAAGTGATTCGGTATGTGTTGTGCAGTGAAACTAAGGTTAATTTCCTGTCAATACCGTGGATATCACCCCCACGTGTACGACCTGTTACTTAATCTATGTTCACTAGAATTGAAGAACAACAAGCAGGAATGCAATGCATGTGTTTTAAACCCAAATCGAAAATTATATTCGATGAAGCAAGAGAGATGACTTTCACTAATGCGAAACTAGGAAAGCAAGACAAATTCTTTACGAAATATATAACAAAAGCAGCAACAGCAAATATGCTTCCTAAAATGAAAATAAGCAAGAGAAAGAAACCCAAAATGGGTCCCACCGAGCGTGCCAAAATGTTTCGCATCGGAATGTTTCGGCTTCTGGGAATAGAGTTGCTTCTATCCTTTCATTCCTTTTAGAAATAGATGAGGTTAGGGTTAGGAGGAATACCTGTTGAATGTCGAGATGGTGTGCGCGTACCGTAGAGAAAGATCAGGCTGACTGCGGAGAACTCCTTTTTGTCTTGGAAGGACTACCTGCAAATAAGAACACAAGACCACAAGATTTTGATTAAACAATAAATGAGGAAACTGCCTTGGGCCCAGGAAATATAAAACTTCCTTTCGAAGGTGGTCAGTTCCCCTGCTAATATGAATTAACACAAAAGACTTGCAAAATATCAATTAAATTGTTTCGTTAAACTGGGTAGGGGGAAATGCTTTTTTTTTGGTTTTGATCAGAGGAACCGATGCCGGTTACTAATAACCGATGCCGGTTACTGATAACCGATACCCAGTGGGTTCTGGGATCTTCTTGGTAGCTATGGTTGTTTGTAATGGCTGGTTTTTGGATGGTATTAGGAAATGGGATGATTAGAAGCAAAAGAATGACAGTTAGATGCAATGGCACGTTGGGTAGTAGATTTAGAAACAGATTTAGGATGGACTGAGATTCAAGAAGCATAAGAAATGTTATAACAAAGGACATGCAAGATGTGACTTACTGGTTTTGACCAAGATGCAAGTTGATCTCCTTGGTTGTAAACGCTTTTGGTTTCTTTACTCATCTCTGCTCTTTCAAGTGAAGATCTGGACTCTGTTCCTCGCTCGCAATGCTCTCTGTTGATCCAGAAATCCTTTGACTGATCTCCAAAATGAAATTCCGATCCGTTGTTTTGGTTTGGGGAGCCCATTTACAGGGAACCGATGGCGGTTACGTAACCGACGGAGGTCGAGTAGGAACCGGCATCGGTAAGGAAAAAGTAGGCTATTTTTAGTAAAATAGCCCACCTTCCCTGCTTTTCTCCCGAGAGATCAGTTGCGGGCTTGGTCAAGTGGCTAGAAGGTCGGCTTTGGGTGCGAGTAAGGAGGCATTAGTTATGGATGTGAGTCTAGACCAAGTCATGGGTCTTAATTAGGTTAGTTTAGGGTTAGGGCTAGGTCATGATGAGGTGGCAGAGTGAGGTGGCGGGTAAGGTGATGTGGATTTATCAATTATAAGGTAATTAATAAATAATTGTGTAAGGTTTAGGTAATGAGGTTAGGTTGTGAAATGGGATGCGGGTCACAAGGGGTCGTAAGACACAAATTTGGTGTCTACAGATTGTCTGCAACGTTTGGTTCAGTAGCTCCAAACGCAGGTGAATGAGACAAGAGGATCGTTAGTGGTTGCGGAGTCACGGGTGGAGAGACTAGAGGCTGGAGTCATCCATGCGAGAGGGCGTATTAATATGTTACAGGAGAGATTGGAAGATCAGTGGGTGGTACCAATAGCCATGGTACCATTGAGGACAGAGAGGCCTGGCGAGAGGGGTCGAAGATCACGATCATCACCTAGTTCAGGATGAGGCGTGAGGGTCTAAATAAATGTTAGCAAGGTATAAGAATAAATAAGAGTGTCGACCTGCGTGTCGATGATAGAGAAGATGTATTTGTTTAACATCTAAATAAAACTGAATATGTATGTTGATTTGAGTTATAATAATAAGAATGTTTTCGTTTTGACTTTTTGTGTTTTGAAAAAGGATAAAGAGGAATGTGATTAAATAGAAATACACAAAAATATTTATATTTACCAGACATGATAGGTTATGGTAGGGGATGGTCGAGCTAACCTTGGGAGACCCCATGTCTCCGAAGTGCTGCCTACATAGCCCATTGCACAAAGCAAGGAGGGGCCTCAGACCGATGTAGTTCTCCCTTAGGATCAGGGAGAGGCGAATTCAGGCAATTTGGTACGGTTTAGGCAATTGGTTGATTGGTAAGAATATTGATATTAATATTGGTAAGGTAAGGTTGTTGGTGTCGGAAATGAATTGGTGATGTTGTAAAAGGTATAAGGGAAGCGAAAGTTAGCCTACCCAAGTGGTAGGGAACCATGTCCTGATTAAGATCAAAACAAAATCCTAGATGCGAGGCAAAGCGGAAAGAGTGCTCCGTAGGTGAAAAGAGCTAAACAAACCACCAAACGTAGAACGAGCTTGAAGCCCTAGGTACCATGCATAGACAAGAAGTCCATAGGTGAAAAGAGTTGTATGATCACAATATATCGGGTGTACATTACGTCCCTTGAGTTGAAACAAATGGTGAGGTGAGGTGGATGATATAGCTAAGGTATAGAGAATTTTTTACAAAGTGAGTGTTCTGACGAAAGAGAACCTACCCTAAATAGACAAGTCCATGACCCAAAAAGTTCTGTTTGAATGAGGCTTTTATTTTACTGAATATAGACTGATCGATGCGGGAAGTCTACAAGGGATATTGATTGTATTATTCTTGAGGTCTTCACGAAGCTGATCAATGCGAGAAGCTTCTGATAAAGGCTAACTGTGTATAGCTGTCCTTCGAGGGAGCAGTCTATTTATAGTAGCAGATATGATTTTAGTGCATAGCTGTCCTTCGGGGGAGCAGTCTATATATAATAGCAGCAATAATTTGGCATATAGCTGTCCTTTGAGGGAACAGTCTATATATAATTTAGATAGCTAGATGTTCTTTTGGCGTGAAGCATCTAGTTTGGTAGGAAGTTTGACTCAAGAAAATCCCATAAGAATACGGCTTATTTTAAAACTTTGAAGTCATGGACTAGACTAAAAAAGGGGAAGGCATCGTTTAGGTGAGGTGAGAATCAAACTATGTGAGCTTGATTTTTATTATGAGGTGTAGGAAACGAAGTGCATGTGGTGGTATGTGAGCTCAAGGGACGAGCGGCAGGTAGATAAGAAGTGATATAACACTAAATTCAACAGTAGAATGGTCGAAGATGCAAGGCATTAAGGGGTTCAGGCTCAGGCTTACCATTAAGCGAAGCTAAACGATAAGCACCTGATCCATAGGTGTGAGTGATTATGTAAGGCCCAATCCAATTGGGAGCAAATTTTCCACGTTTGCTCTTTTCTAGTTTGGTGACATGTTGATTCTCTTTGAGGACAAGATCACCAACCTTAAAGGTACGCTCATGAAGTTGCTTATCATAAGCACATTTGATGCGTTTTTGATAGATTTGAAGGTGATCAAGAGATGTAAGACGACGTTCGTCAAGAAGCTCCAATTGGGCTAACCGCTCATGGCGGAAATCATCGTTGGTGAGAATATCCTGAAGAGATATTCTAAGGGAGGGTATTTGTATTTCAAGAGGCAAAACAGCCTCGGTACCATATACCAAAGAAAAAGGTGTGGCATTAGTAGAGGTACGAATGCTAGTACGATAAGCCCAAAGGGCAAAGGGAATGTGATCGTGCCAATTTCTTCCGGATTCATTGACAACTTTCATGAGAATTTTGGTTAGGGTTTTATTAGAAGATTCAGCCTGACCATTGGCCTATGGATAGTAAGGCGATGAGAAACTAAGTTTGATACCAAAGTTGTCACAAAGGTCTTGTAACAACTTGTTTTTAAAAGATTTACCATTATCTGTTATTAGGCGATGAGGAATACCAAAACGACAGATAATGTGATGGTTAATGAATTCGACAATTTTTTCCTTTTTAGTTGAAATGAGTGGAATAGCCTCCACCCATTTTGTGTAATATTCGGTTGCTGTGATAATCCATCGGTGACGTTGTGAAGAGGACGGGTGAATCTCACCAATAAGGTCTAAACCCCATTGTGAGAAGGGCCAAAGATCTCGAGTGACCTGGAGCGGGTGGCTAGGAGTATGTTGAAGGTTGGCATGTTGTTGACACATAACACAATGCTTAACATATTCGTAGCAGTCATTATTGAGAGTAGGCCAATAATAACCGAGGCGAAGGATTTGTTTGGCCACGGTAAGGCGACTAAAATGTCCACCACAAATACCGTCATGGACTTGTTGGATGGTATGGGTGATCTCGGCACCAGTGAGACATCGAAGGAGGATGCCATCAAAGCCACATTTATAAAGGAGTCCCCCCATAACTACATAACGAGAAACGCATTTAAGAAAAGCACGTTTACCAGTACTAGTAAGGTCAGAAGGGAGAAAAGAGGTTGTAAGGTAGTCATGGAATTGGTGATACCAGGTATCCTGCGAGTTAGCAGACACAATATTTATCGTACAAACAACCGGGGCTGAATAAGATGGGGCAAAGAGTTATTGGACCAAGACAAAAATGTCAGAGTCAGTTGATAAGGCTGGAATTTGCGAGGCTAAGCAAGCCATAGTATCCGTAAATTTGTTAGTAGAGTATGGAATGGTTTGGATAGAATAGTGAGTAAATAAGGCTAGAAGCGAATCCACGTAGTGTTTGTATTTTTGAAGTTCCTCATTTTTGCATTGGTAGATGCCCATAACTTGATTGACTACCAATTGAGAGTCGCCAAAAATATTGATAGATTTGATACCTAAGTGCAGCGCAACCTGGAGACCCAGAACAAGGGCCTCGTATTCCGCTGTATTATTAGTGTAAGGGAAATCGAGTCGGAATGAAAGAGGCATAGGCTCGGCGTCAAGAGGAATGAGAACAACGCCAGCTCCTCCACCGTGTTGGCATTTAGATCCATCGAAGAAGAGGGTCATTTGATACGACTCTTCCCCGAGTGAAAGAGTGGCGATGAGTTCGTCGGGGAATATAAAATTGGTAAATTGTTCCCCAGGTAAAGGGGCTTCCGCAAGTTGGTCTGCGATGGTTTGTCCTTTGATTGATTTTTGGTGGACGAACTCAAGGTCGAGGTCGGCGAGGAGCATGAGCCATCGGGCGATGCGTTGGTTTAGATGAGGTTTGGCATACATGTAATGGATGGGGTCTGTGTTGGTGATGACGAAAGTTTTGTGATTCAGAAGGTAGTGTCGGAGCTTGGTAGCCACGAATGATAGGGCTAGGCACAACTTTTCTACATGTGTATACCTAGTCTCATAATCCACCAAAGTATGACTTATATAATAAACGGCTTGTTCTCAATTTTCAGAGTCACGATGTGCAAGCATGGCCCCTACAGCGTGGTCAGTGGCGGAAAGGTAAAGGTAGAAAGGGAGGTCGTCTTGAGGTGGGATAAGCACGGGTGGCTGCAAGAGATAAGTTTTGAGAGCTTCAAAGGCTTGGTGGCACTCTTCACTCCATTGAAAATCAATGTCCTTCTTAAGGAGGTGATGGAAAGGTTGACATCGATCCGAGAGTTGGGAGATGAAACATCGGATAGATTGGAGCTTACCTTGTAAACTACGCAATTGTTTGAGATTGGTAGGTGGGGGCATTTCTATGATAGCTTTGACTTTAGATGGATCGACCTCGATGCCACGCAAAGAGATGATAAAACCAAGAAGCTTTCCCGAAAGGACACCAAAGACACATTTCTTTGGTTGAAAACAGACAAAATATTGTAACAGGTGATCAAAAATAATGGTTAAAACATCGAGATGTTCACTGCGATGTTTAGACTTGCCAAGAAGATTTTCGATGTAATCTTCAAGGATAGTGTGCATAATGTCATGAAAAATGTAGGTCATAGCCCGCTGATAGGTAGCACCAGCATTCTTAAGGCCAAATGGCATTACACGGTAACAGAAGGTTCCCCAAGGAGTTATGAAGGTAGTTTTGTGTTGATCGGCAGGGGCAACCAAAATTTGGTTGTATCCTGAAAAGCCATCCATGAGAGAAAGCATTTCATGACCCGCAGTGAGATCAACAAGTTGATCAATACTAGGTAGGGGGAAGTCATCCTTAGGGCAAGCGAGGTTAAGATCCCAGAAATCCGTGCATATCTGAAGTCCCCCCATCGCTTTAGTGATAGGTACGATGTTAGAAATCCATTGAGGATAGTCAATAGGCAAGATGAAGGAAACAGAAAGGAGTCGTTGGAGCTCCTCTTTGACCAAGAGGGCAATGCGTGGATGCATTTTTCTCAATTTCTGTTTAATTGGCTTGGAATCAGGTTTCAGTGTAATGTTATGGACAGCAATGTCAGGATCAATTCCTGGCATGTCAGCGTAGGACCAAGCGAAAGCTTGGGTGCGAGCACGGAGGAAAGTAGTAAAGGCGACTTGTTCTGATGCGTTAAGGGATTGTCCGATCTTCACAATGTGAGGATCCTCCTCTGTGTGGATGTTGATTTCTATTGTAGATTCGTTCAGCATGGTTTGGGTTTCAGATGGTAAGGCTCATTGAATATAAGAATCATTTGCACCAAGGTAAGTGAGGATGGAGTCGTCATCCTGACACTCAACAACATTAATAAAAGGCAAATCCTCTTCGATCATGTCTGGATACAGAAGGGGAAGAGAAGATGGGTCCTCATTATCGCGTTGATAAGTGAGAGGACCTATGAAGATAGCATTTATGAAAAAAAAAAGTTGGGAGGGATAGATTCAGGGTCTATAGATTCTGTGGGTGATGATGGCAAAGTGGGTGATGATGGTTTGGTAGGGGTGACGTCATCTTCTTCCAGAATACAGCTGACACGAGGTGTCTCCTGTGTAGGTTATTCAGGAAAACCGAGACCACTGCGATCATTATGTTTGCGTGTGGTGATGGGGATGAGCATATGTCGGCCTTGTTCATAAAGACCAAAACCAAAGCCTTTCCAAGCACAGCGAGTCAAGAAGGTGAGGGCAAAGCGACGATTGGTAAGGTATTGAAAATCGGACTGGAAAGGAACCACACCAAGAGGAGGCTCAGGGGCAACGGAAGATGCGTCGACACCCCCATACGTTAGGTTAGTGCGGTAGTGAGGTGGTTCGTAGGAGATTACTTCCCCCACACGACGGTCATAGTTAGGATGGGCATGTACCTGTCCGTACTCCTGTGGGGTATGGAAAGAACTAACATTATATAGGCGATACTCCCCCAGCGTAAGGCGCTGAAAAACATCTACTAAGGGGTCTGCGGTTGGGATGTTAGCTGCGGGAATGGAAGTGGTTTTTGTGATGGTGGTTTCATTAGTTGAAGGCGTAGGTGCGATTGAGGTACATGTTTGAGGCATAGTTGAAGAAGATGGTTGGGTTGAATGAACGGGTGTCTTGATTAGTACCAGCACATCATTTTGGCGGTATAACATATTGCAGGTTTTAAAGGGGGGAGGATTAGCTTTTACGGTGTAGGACTTCCCCTCATACTCAAATTTTATGCATCTATGTAAGGTTGAGGGAACGCATCCCATGGCCTGGATCCAAGAACGACCCAGCAATATATTATATTGGAACTCTCCCTCAAGGACATAGAAGAGTTCGGGTAAAGTACATGGTCCTACCCGAATGTTGAGGATCACGGTGCCTAAGGTAGAGGTAATAGCGTCATTGAATGACCGCAACATGATGGGGTTGGCACACATGTAGCTAGAAGGGATATTCATTTGTTGAAAAGCTTTTGAAGAGATGATGTTTAGGCTAGCACCCCCGTCAATCATAACACGACGTACACGAATGTCCTGGACGTAAGCTGAGATGAACAGGGCAGGGTCAGGATCTTCTGTACCAAAATCGACAATTTCATCTTCAGAGAAACTGACTGCAGCAGCTTGTGGTACAGAGACAGAAGTGGTTGGGGCGGTGGGTTGTTTGGTGAGAGAGGCAACGTGATTGGGTGTTAGAATGGAGGCAACATGCAGGGCTTCATTAGGTAAGACCTCGATCCCCTGAAGAATTTCAACGAGAGCTTGTCGATGAGATTCAGAAGTCTGAATGAGATCATATAGTGTCATTTTGACGGGTGATTGGTGAAGCTGTTTGATCATGGCTCGATGGGCAACTCCATTAGAGATGGGGTAAGCAGGTCCACGAATAATCACTTTGGGTGGTGGTGCAATCGGGATGCTAGACGGAGAAAGAGAGGACGCAGGTGTGCTTTCTTTCACTTTCTCGTTGTTTTTCTGCGCTCGAGTAGCAACACTAATCATATTAATCTCGTAAACCTGAGATGAGGAAGATGGTTGGGATAAATTATGGTCTTCAAGAGGTGGGGTTGTAATAATGATAGATCGTGGTGAGGTGGGGATAGATGGTATAAGAGAGGGAATTGAAGCTAAAGGTCTCTCCCTTCGTAAGTTGTCTTTCTTAACCTTTCTATCTGGGAGAGGTGACTGAAGAAGGATGGTTTTTAAAGCTTTGCATCCCTCCACATCATGTCCTGGTGTGCGGTGATAAGCGCAGATCTTAGACTCATCATAACCTATAGGTCCAGGTTTAGACGGGTCATAAGGTCTAAGTGGGGGTAGGGAAATGGTCGCATTATCTACTAACATAGCAAGGATTTTGGGCGTAAGATCCTTTGAGTGGGTCAAAATCAGAAGAGGATGAGGGTATTGATTGCGTGGGTTTTGGTAATGTTTGGGCGTGGTTAGTTCGTATGGGTGGTGGTTTAACCGAGGGGTGTTGATATGCGTTTTTCACTAAACGTGGTTTCTTTGGCGCAGGAGCTACATTCGGCTGGTTAGATGATGAGGCTACAGATGACATGGTAGCGGGAAACAACCATGGAGAAAGGGGAGTGACAGAAAATAAATCCTTTGATGATGGAGTTTGTTTAGGGTTGATGGGTGGACAGGATACGTGGGGTGATAATGTTGATATACCCTTTGATCCCTGTATGGGTGCAGAAGGCGTAGATCATTTTGAAGAAAACGCAGGAGGTATGATATATTGGTGCAAGGTGGAAGGATGAGGTCCTAATATGGAAGGTAGGTATGACGATGATGGTTTTGATTGTGATAGAGGCATGGGTTGAGTGTGTCTCCTAGGTGGCGGGGCGGCCTTATTCTTGGACAAATCTAGTCGCTTAGGTGGGTGTGTTAGACTGGGTATGGGTAAGGTCCCAAGCGTAGGGGAAGATTTGGCTAAGTTAATAGAAGTGGACGAGGCATTTGGTAGAGGTGAGGGGGGTGAAGGTGAGAACATGGGCATTTTAAGCTTCTGTAAACACTTCGGGTATATGGTGGAGGTCTCAGGATCGGTCATTTGCATTTGAGTAGAATATGGCGTACTCAAACGTTCCCATAGGATTTTTCTATCCTCTGGAGAATGACAGTCTTCAAGCTTGAATTGTAAATTTGGTATGGAAGAAAGGTGGGTTGTGATTCCAGTCCACTGTGGGTGTGATACAGTGAGTAGATGAGGTACTGTATCAATAGATGTTAAGAGGTCAACCGGTCGTTGAAAAGATTTAGGCGATGAAGAACTAATAGGTAAGAGGGCGTGTTCGAGAGGATCCGTCATGGTTAAAGAATTTGGTGATGTCGGTGCAAGAGATTTCTCGTCTAAGGATGTCAAAAGGAGTGGCGTACCTTCCTCTTGTGCAACAAGAGTGGTAGAAGGGGAAGTCTGGGAAATAGATAGATTAGATAACATCCGTTCGCAGTCTTGTAGGGATGTGGTATAAGCAGACTCATCGATGGGAAGAGGAGTTTGGGCAGTTAACTCCCTTATGGGTAAAGGAATGATTTCGCTTTGGTTTGATGGTGGTAAAGGAGGTTCGAGCTCCTGTGTTAGTGAAGAGGCTTGATTCAAAATTTTCTTGATAGAGGCTTTGGGCTGGGTATCAAAGACTGCATGGATCTCATGAACACTCTCTTCAGCTAAGATATCCTGGTTTGTGTTACTGTTGGAAGAGTGATTCAGGAATGGTTTGTTGAAGATTTTCAAATTTCAGTTGGCAGGGGCATTAGGATTATCGAGGGTTATATCCCCTGCGTTAACCATTTCCTGCACTATGTTTTTCAACATCTTGCAGTTCTCATGACTGTGTCCCTTCACGTGGTGGAAGTTATAGAAGTCATTTTATTTGTACCAGGAAGGTATGGCGCGAGTGGAATCAAACCTGGAATGAGGTTTAACAGGAGGTAATGTAATGGCTCCTGCTTTGAGTAATTTTTCCAATATCACACCATATGTTTCTCCCAAGGGAGTGTAGTTGATGGGCTTGACTTTGTACTTATAGGTGGTTTTTGGTGGGGTATTAGACGGTGTTTGAGATTTAACCATCACCGTGTGGACAGCTCCTTTTGATTTAGAAGAAGTGGATGCGTGAGGAGTGGTGGTATTTGGTTTATTGGTAGAATCAGGAGTTCGGAAATTGGGGTTTTTGTTCCGCAACCGCAATTTCTCTTCTTCTAAGGATCAAATTTCAAGTTTCCGAGCCATGGTAAAGGCCTCATCAAATGTGTGCAAAGTTTGAATTTGAAGAGTAGGAGAAATGTGCTTAGCACATGCCCGTGTGAAAAGTTTGATAAGTTTAGCCTGAGGCAAGGCATATGTAAGTTGGTTGATAAGGCCACGCCATCATCCAACGAAATCTGCGATAGATTCGTCTTCGAATTGTCGGATGGCATAAAGGTCGGTGATGGATACTTTCTTAGCAATGTTAATGGAGAAGTGATCCAAGAAATATTAGGCTAGTTGGTTAAAAGAGAAGATTGAGTGCTGGGTTAAAGCACTGTACCACTCCAAGGCGGGTCCTGATAAGGACATGGGAAATGTGCGGAGTAGCAAGGCATCATCATGGGCAATCAAATAACAAGCATGTCTAAATGATCACAAGTGCTGTTGAGGATCCTCTTTACTATTAAAACGAGTAAATTTCGGTAACTCCCATTGAGGAGGATATGAATGAAGGGGGACAGAAGGGTGAATGGGCTCCCGACAAACTTGCTCGTATGTCAAGGTGCTACGACTTCCCGACACAGAAGCCTCCAGATTTTGCATTTTGTCCATCATTTGTTTGATGAAATCTTTGGTTGGATGAGATGATGATGCGGTTGTGGCAAACGGAGGCAAATTGGGCCAAGGGCCTCCACTGGACAATGGTGGAGTTAAGTGTTGATAAGGTATGGAGGATGAATATGTTGAGGCGATAGAATATGGATGTCCCATATAAGGTGTTGAGGTTACTGGATACGTGTATGGGAATGAGAAGGTAGGGGGAGCTTGAGAAGGAAAGCTCGTG
Source organism: Taxus chinensis (assembly GCA_019776745.2). NCBI lineage: Eukaryota > Viridiplantae > Streptophyta > Pinopsida > Cupressales > Taxaceae > Taxus > Taxus chinensis. Next base: position 455,797,773 of record CM034154.1, on the reverse strand, counting down.
TGGATAGGTGGCAGAGAGCAAGTCATGAATGAAGTAGTCTGCAAGAGAGATGAGGTAGGGGCAGTTGGTGGTAATGATATGTGGGGTCCAAGATTAGCCAAAGAAAAGCCAATCTGAGTCATATGAACCTCTGAAGCTGTTGGATTGGGAGACGGGGCTAGAGATGCAGGAAGCAAGGCGGTATTATCAGGCGGAGTGGGAGCTAAATGAGCAGCTATACTAATAGGCATACCAACAAGGAGCTGACCATCAGGCATACGGTCAGGGGTATGGGACAAATAGTATTGTACAGCGCTAGAATTAGCATCTAGAAACTTGGCAAAGTCCTTATCTCCTACAGGAATTTGGGGGATCTCACTGGTGTTTGTAGGATTCCCCACAGAATGTGAAGGGGGTGATTCAGGTAAAGAAACAGAGCAAGCATGTGAAACCATGGTGGTGGCTTGCTTTCGAGTGATAACAACCATGGACAGGTGTTCACAGTAGGGTTTCAATCTATCCGGAATAGAAACAGCCTTAGAATGGTGAAATTGGCAGGTTGCCGATTTGTCAGGGGTTGTAGAAGACAGTAACCGATATCGGTCTAGTATCCGGTGTTGGTTATACTATAGCCGACGTCGGTCAGGTAACCGATGTCGGTGTAAGAAGTCTGGGTTAACAAGATATAAAAGGCTGCTAATTTGATTTTTAACAACGTTTAGTATACGTGTCCAATCACAGAAGACAGAGTATGAGAAAGAAAATAGAACTAAAAACAAGCAAGATGCACACACAAATCCAGAGATTAACCCTAGGGTTAATTTTAATTATCGTGGGCTTATGCCTTTAGACGTAAAATGATGTCAGAATCCTAAACAAGAGACTTAGGGGAAATGTCAAGTTGTTTTGGCTTATAAGGTTACCTCAATCGGGCGGAGGAATACCGCGGAAAAAAGGGGGATGTTTGAGCTGTTGTGTTAATTGTGAAGTGATTCGGTATGTGTTGTGCAGTGAATGTAAGATTAATTTCCTGTCAATACCGTGGATATCACCCCCACGTGTACGACCTGTTACTTAATCTATGTTCACTAGAATTGAAAAACAACAAGCAGGAATGCAATGCACGTGTTTTAAACCCAAATCAAAAATTATGTTCGATGAAGCAAGAGAGATGACTTTCACTAATGGGAAACTAGGAAAGCAAGACAAATTCTTTACAAAATATATAACAAAAGAAGCAACAACAAGTATGCTTCCTAAAATGAAAATAAGCAAGAGAAACAGAAACCCAAGATGGGTCCCACCAGGCGTGCCAAAATGTTTCACTCGGAATGATTCGTTCCTTTTAGAAACAGATAAGGTTAGGGGCTAGGAGGAATACCTGTAGAATGTCGAGATGGTGTGCGCGTACCGTGGAGAAAGATCAGGCTGATTGCGAAGAACTCCTTTTTGTCTTGGAAGGACTACCTGCAAATAAGAACACAAGACCACGAGATTTTGATTAGACAATAAATGAGGAAACTGCCTTGGGCCCAGGAAATATAAAACTTCCTTTCGAAGGTGGTCAGTTTCCCTACTAATATGAATTAACACAAAAGACTGTAAAATATCAATTAAGTTGCTTCATTGAACTGGGTAGGGGGAAAGGCTGGTTTTCTGGTTTTGATCGGAGGAACTGATGCCGGTTACTGATAACCGATGGCGGTTACTGATAACCGATACCGGTGGGTTCTAGGATTTGTAGGTTAGTTTCTTTGTGGGGTAGTTGTGTTGTTTGTAAGGCTGTATATAGGTGGTATTAGGAAATAAGGTGATGAGAGGTAGATGAATGATAGTTAGAGGTAATATGCATGCTGGGTAGTGGATTCAGGGATGGATTTATGAGGACTATAATTCAAAAGGCATAAGAAATGTTATAACAAAGAACATGCAAGATGAGACTTACCGGTTTTGACGAAGATGCAAGCTGATCTCCTTTGCTGTAAACACTTCTGGTATTTCCACTCGTCTCTGCTCGGTTAAGTGAAGATCTGGACTCTCTTTTTCACTCCCAATGATCTCTGTTGATTCAAAAATCATTCAACCTGATCCCCCAAAATGAAATTCCGATCCCTTGTTTTTGGTCTGGGGAGCCCATTTATAGGGAACCGATGGCGGTGGAGTAGGAACCGGCATCGGTAAGGAAAAAGTAGGCTATTTTTAGTAAAATAACCCACCTTCCCTACTTTTCTCCCGAGAGATTAGTTGCGGGCTTGGTCAAGTGACTAGAAGGTTGGTTTTGGGTACGAGTAAGGAGGCATTAGTTATGGATGTGAGTCTAGACCAAGCCATAAGTCTTAATTAGGTTAGTTTAGGGTTAGGGCTAGGTCATGATGAGGTGGCAAAATGAGGTGGCAGGTAAGGTGATGTGGATTTATCAATTACAAGGTAATTAATAAATAATTGTGTAAGGTTTTGGTGATGAGGTTAAGTTGCGAGATGAGATGCGGGTCACAAGGGGTCATAAGACACAAATTTGGTGTCTACATAACCAACACCCACACCTACATCCACAGCCACAGCCACACCAACACCCAAACCCACACCCACACCAAAACCCACACCCACGCCCATGCCCACGCCCAATCCCATGCCAATTTCCACACCCACACCCACCCCCACCCCCAACCCAACACCCACCCGCACAGCCATAGCCACACCCACACCCACACCCACACCCACAGCAACACCAACAAAAAAACCAACACCCACACCAACATGCACACCCACACTAACATGCACAACCACACCCACACAAACTCTGACGGCCACGCCCACACCCACACCCACGCTCACACCCACGCCCACAACCACACCCACGCCCACACCCACGCCAACACCCACACCCACATCAACACCTACACCCACACCCTCACCCAAACCCACACCCACACCCACACCCGCACCCAAACCCACACCCACACCCACAACGATGCCCACACGAACACCCACACCCATGCCCCCACACCCACGCACATGACCCATGCTCATACGCACACCCATTCCCATGCCCATGCCCACATCCACAACCATGCCCACGCCCACGCCCACGCCCACGCCCAAGCCCACGCCCACGCCCACGCTCACACCCATGCCCAAACGAACGACAAGACCCAAGCCCACACCCACACCCACATCCACACCCACACCCATGCCAACGCCCACACCCAAACCCACGCCCACACCCAAACCCATGCCCATGCCCACTGTGTAACATCCTCATTTTATACTTTAGAACAAGTGAATTTTTTATTTTTTATTTTTATTGCATCCTGGTTCTAAATACATAATTTAGAACTCACAATTCAAATAACCATTTATATAACAGACAACCATATGCAGCTGTAATGACTCGAAGTACCTCCGATCTATTCATTCCATGACTCGGTAATCTATCGATCTATTCATGAGTAATAAGAGTCGGTGTTTTTATTTAACACATTACTCTTGCGGTTCTCTTCCCTAATCTGGGATTCAGAATGCTCTGTCCAAGGAATCTAACTGAATAATTGTTACAATTATTCATCGGCATCTCATCCCTTAGACTAGGTGAATTAGGACAATGCAATCAGCAGCTTGCGATACTTTGGCCAAAGATTTGAAACATACTGTTCATGTCTCGTATTCCTTAACGGCATACTCGTCAATCTGGAATACGTCCTTCACCCTATTCATATGTTATATAGAATGTCTTATACTGACTACTGTCAGTCCTTCCCTTCACAACTGAATCACTCGGAGGCAGATTAACAAGGTGATAATGTTATATGGATGCCCACGAGGATTAGGGATATGATGACATACTGGTTCAACCTTGCAGTTCAACCAGTGTGTCATGATACCCCGAATCTCCTAGGCAGCCTTATAACATGACCACGTTCTTAATCGGTCCCAGGGTAACTCGTGTGAAATCAAGTGTAAATCTTAGCGATCAATGCAAAGGGTGTCGCCATAAGTCATTTGCATCATTGTAACTTCGAGAAGATCCTAATCTTCTCGGAGGTACAACTCTGCAGTTGACTTATGTCGTCAACCTTTAAATCCGCCTCGAAAAGATCTACTCAGTAACACGCGTTACGCACTTGAATTTAAATTACTTTAAAGACTTTTCCCTAAGGTTTAGCCTTTCCGATCCCTGGATTCTTTGTCTTAGGACGACCCTCCTCTATAAAACCCATTATTTGGTAGAGATATTAAGGTCAAGTTCTTCATCAAGGAGTCATTAGAATACACCTGATTCTAAAGCAACAGAATCGGACAGTATCTCATAACCTTTGCTTGAGATTGCCAACTGAACTCCATTTGATTGTATATCAGTTCTCTTAACTGAAATTTATATCATACTTTTGGTATAAAGATATAAATGATCAAGAATCCAATTTAATATTGTCCTGTTATCCCTAGGACTAGGGATTAGTAATTTAATCCAGCTTGTTTAGCGTTCTCTTCTAGGCTCATTTTTAACCTATCTTCTAGAAAGACAATTATTTAAATCCAATATTGCTTTTGCTATAACAAATTAGAACTACTAAACTCTCATAAGAATTCAATCTCATTTTCATGCAAGCTTTCATTGTCAATCACAAAAGCATCCATATTATACAATGATAACAATGCCCCTTCGTTACATAAACCGAAGAAGGTCAACTTTCAGAAATAGAATACAACACATAAGTTTCAAACACGTATTTCCATTCCTATCAAAACTATACAATTACATTTTATGCAACAGCATACTGGATACAATGCTAACGGAAAAGAAACATCTTTTCACATATAGTACATCCATAAAATCAAGCTGTAATTCATTATAAATCCAATAAACAATCTGATCAGCCTGTCAGATCTGCATTGCTTTTACCTCTTACGGCAACCATCTGCAAAAATAGTCAACATGAGTCAGTTCAATGAACTGAGCATGATAAGCACCAACTTTTAAAACAATTGCTATCCATCAATTGTTTTCATTAAACACCCTGTTTAAATGAGATCAGATATTCACATAAGTAAACATACTCAGACTATGCCCTTGTAATACAAAATGATTACAAATATGTAACTCTGTCATTGTTACAAAATAGTCTTAATCACTTTCTAATATTTCATCAAATATTAAGAAACAAGGAACGAATGTACACAAACAATCATTGAATCCAAAATCACAACATTGGTCAGATTGTTTCATTCTTCCAAAAAGGGAATAACATAACAATTCGGGATTCCACCATTATGTTACAAAACAATTTCCCACTGTTAGACAAATATCAACAAAAATTAAATAAAGGAAGAGAAAGGACCAAACCATTCATACTTCCTTTCACATAAGTTCATTACTGAACCATCTTCACATATGAAAACATTCAACCAGTATATAAATGAACAAGTTAGACAAGCCGCAAGTAAGATTGCTGTTTTACAACCAACTTCATTACATCAAGCAATTTGAAGTTTCCTAAAGACTATGCCATGACGTCCACATAGTATTTCTGAAACATGCTCAGTCAAAAACGAACTGAATAAACGGAAAGGAACATAGCATATCTATTCTTGCTCAGTCTAAATCGAACTGATTAAACGGAAAGGAACATAGCATATCTATTCTTGCCTTGGTGCATGCAAGTCTAAGGTGTGGTACTTGCGACTCACCCCAACAGGGCCAGAACACGAAATATTCAACCATACTCAAGGAACAGTGACAAAACGACAGTGTCCCGTAAATCAGATTCAATAAGGTTCAAGCAATACAAGATACCTTCCAAAAGTTCATATGAATCTGAACAACAATAAAATAAATAATTGCATACGATTACATCCGAGCCCAACAATGGAGCTTATTTAATCATCAGGCAAGCAAATCCGATTACCAAATTCAAAACAAGAAAACCGGCTGTACCTTGCCCATCTTTTACACAATTTTGCACAGATTGAAGACCTAAATATTCTCCTAAAGAATCTGTACCACAAAATCAATGCAACACAAAAGTAATTCCAGAAAATAACAGAGGTCTTAGTACATGTCATTCCTTCCAACCACTGGTTTATCGTTCACCAACTTTTTAAACATATTCGGCTCAAATATAATATAAATCATTCAATCGACTCCTCAGAGTCGTCCAAATCACAACATTTATAAATCTATATATATACACACTGTATACTGTTAATGGGTTTATACTCATTTCAAAACAAGGAAAACAACTGAGTCTCTTCAAAACTTTCGAACAGCTTACACAAAAGAATGCAATGCATGCCCAGGAAATCTATATCCTTAAGCATTACAATCAGCAGTGAACAAAAGACCTGTTACCTCTACAAGGCTTCCACGAAGACAAATAACAAAACCCATGGATGAATCTACATTCTCAGCAGTGGACAGCAATATACGATTCAATCAAGAACTCCTCTGAGTCATCCAAATAAGTATAGATGTATCAATATTGTACACAGTCAACAATAATCCCATTACCACAATAACAAGGAAGAACAACTTCCACTGGGTCGTAAAGACTACGGTAACACAACAGTTACCCGTTCACAAGAAAAAATTAGAAGACAAATGAAACCCAAAAATTATCATTAGTCACTATCAACAAAAACCATGATAGAGTTTCCAAAATTTCCTAAAACACTAAACAATCAAACAGGTACACCAGTATCCTTCCCTACTGTTTCACAACAGTATTGGCGATCAAAAATCGACAACAAAACAGTGGTCTATACCCTACACAAGTATATTTGACGGGTTCATGCCAAACAGGCCGAGCATTCATGCCTTTAAATATATAAATATCTCACATATTTAAACCAGAAAGAATACACAAGGGAATAGAGCCGAAATTCGAATTTAACAAACACCCATCTAGAGGAAATTGAAAAATCGAACCAGAAGAGATACAGTACCAAAATCAAACAAGATCTCCATAGAAAATCATCCATTTTCTCAAAACATTTGAACAGAGTTGTTCTAATGAAATCACTTGAAAGACAACAAGCTATTTAAAGGTTAGGGCCTAACATGCCTGGATTTTTGATCAATTTTCCGAAGCAGACCACAGGAAGAGCTCAAACTTCATTTTCTTTTTCCATGATAAAGCAACCAACAAAATTTTGCTATCTCCATCACATATATATCCTCCATGACAGATAAAATAGCTAGAGTAGTTCATACTTGCCATGCAACACAAAGAGAACTGGTGCGAAGAACCAGTAAACAAGCAGAGAGAGAGAGAAGACCGAAAATCGCGGCAAGCCAAACAAACCCCGAAATTTCCCATTTGCATGCCTTCTCGCGAGTTCCGAGCTCGAATTCCGAGAATATTGAATGCCATTAAACCAACTTTCCCACTTAAACTCAACTTCCACCGACTGCCAGAATTGGCGACAGTCCAATGAAAATTCATGCCCATTTCCAAACTTATCGAATTGCCACGTCAGAACAAGTTAGCTGTTGCCTAAACCTTCGCCATGACCTGTCCCTCATCCTTATCCTAAGCATTAATTGCCATAGAAAACACCGCCCATGGTTCACACCCCTCCATAGGCCCCTTCATAATCTCCTCATTAGTTAGGTTAGTATCTTAGGTTAGAATTTAGGGTAATACCCATACTAACCAATTTACACATAGATACTAACTTAGGATATTAACACATAGCCTAGGTCTAGGTTAGATTAACACTAATCTAACCCCTAGGTTAGGTTTTAGTTTTAGGTTACTAACCGCTAATAATTCCAGTAAGGTATAACATTTTATATGCCAAGAAAAGACCCATAATCATGCATCTCCGAGCAGGATTCACTCCTATACAGCCGTTAGGCTACAAGAATATACATGGTAGAATTATTACTTGGTCCACGTCTGAGACCTTCCAGATATACTTCGATATCGGGAACCGATTCATTTACCAAGATCAGCCTGAGTCGTTATCCTGACCAGCTTAAACAATGCTTCCATACCTTGCAACCTGTTCAAGGTCTGCGATCTAATTCATCACAAAAAAATTTAAAGCATTACTTGGATCAATTCCACTGATCCAAGACTAGATATTATAGATGAATGTCTCTATAATTCATTCAGTGATCAGATTAATATTCAGACACAAAATGAAATAAATAAAAGATTCTAATCATATTCTGACTCAGTCAAGATCTGTAATCTGCAAGGAAATTACAATACATATCAAGCATGATTTCTAAATCGAGGAACACATCCTTATACCAGAAATCACATATCAACACTTATATGTCCAGGAGAAAGTAACAACAGTTCAGGGTGTTACATGCTTCCCTCCTAAAAATATTCATCGTCCCGATGAATTACATATTAAATTAACCTTCAGGTCAATCAATTTATTAGTTCACAAACACTGTGACTACTTCCATATTAAATAGTTCCAGAAATCAATGTCACAACACATTTATTCAACCTGAATAAAGTCTGCCTTAATCTGGCTTTCATATATACTTAAAAACAATCAGTTCATAAAAGTATATTTTTGTCAACAGTTTTCATTCTGTTGCAAAAAGAGAAGGAAAAGCAATTTTCATCTCTTCCAGATTTTTCCAAGTTGCACTTTCTTCGCTAAACTGGTCCCACTGGACCTTACATTGCTGTATATCACGATTTCTCAAATGCAATTGGTGAGTTTCCAGCACTCTTGTGGGTTTAACCATGATTATTCCTGGGTCTTGGACCTGCAAGGAATTCCAATTTAAAACATGTGACAGGTCTGAAACGTATTTCTTAAGCAAAGAAATATGGAAAACATCATGCATGCGAGATAAAGCAGGTGGCAATGCTAAACGATAAGCTACAGGATTGATTATTTCGACAATATCGAAAGGTCCCACAAATCGTGGTGACAACTTGGCAGCCTTGCCAAAAGTTATAGAACTCTTTCTGGGTTTAACACGCAGAAAAACCTTATCACCAAGCTCAAACTTTCTATCAACCCGCTTAAGGTCAGCATAGCTCTTCTGTCTATCCGCTGCTTCCTTTAATCGTTCACGAATCAGCTTAACTTGTTGTTCCATTTCTGTGAGAATCTCTGGTCCAATTACCACTCTATCCTCAACACTGTCCCAACTTACAGGGGTTCTGCACTTTCTTCCATAAAGTGCTTCAAATTGTGCCATCTTAAGAGATGAGTGGTAAGTGTTGTTTTATGCGAACTCAACTAATGGAAGATACTCTTCCCATTTATACTGTTGATCCATGCAATACATTCGCAACATGTCCTCCAACACTTGATTTACCCTCTCAGTTTGCCCATCCGTTTCTGGATGATATGCAGAACTGAAGTTTAGTTTTGTTCCTAGGGCTGCGTTAAGCGTTTGCCAAATCCTTGACGTCATTCTAGGATCCCTGTCAGATATAATCAGTTCTGGTACACCATGCAATCTGAAAATTTCGTGTACGAACCTCTTGGCCAGCACTGGTGAATCATCCTTTAGATTTCCAGTGATGAAATGAGCTACCTTAGTCAGTTTATCTACAACTACCAGGATAACATCATGCTTATTCCTGGACATAGGTAGTCCTTGTACAAAATCCATGGTTATTACTTGCCATTTGTACTGCGGTATGCTATGAGGATATAACAGTCCAGCAGGGTGCATATGCTCTGCCTTCACCCGCTGACATTCCAGGCAATGAGTCACAAAATTTTATCACATCCTTTTTCATACCTTTCCAGAAGTATTGCTGTTTCAAATCAGCTAGCATTTTTGTGATACCTGGGTGTCTAGAGAAAGCTGAATTATGAAATTCAACTAATAACTTCTTTCTTAAATCATTCAGCACAAGTACATATACCCTATTTTCATAATGCAAGATTCCTTCATTATCAAAATGAAAACCTTCATACCTTTTATCTTTAGGTTCTGCAGCAAGCGCTGCTTTTACTTGCTGAAAATATGCATCTGATTCTGAGGCACTTTTTACCTCGTCTTTAAACTAAGTTCTTAATGTTATAAGAGCAGAAATGTGCCTCCTATGACTTAGAGCATCAGCTACCCGATTCTCCTTCCCTTTGATATAACTTATATCAAAGTCATATTGTGATAAAAATTCTAACCACCTTCTCTGTCTGGCATTTAGATTGGGCTGAGTAAAAATATATTTCAGTCCCAAGTGATCAGTCTTCAACTCAAAAGGTTTCCCAAGTAAATAGTGTCTCCAGACTTGAAGTGCATGAACAATGGCAGCAAGTTCCAAATCATGAGGGGCATAATTCAGCTCATGTAACTTAAGTTTTCTACTTTCATAAGCAATGACTTGATCATTTTGTAACAAAACACCTCCAAGGCCTTCCCCAGAAGCATCCGTTACAACAGTAAAATTCCCATTAGGGTCTGGTACAGCTAAAATAGGTGCAGAAGTCAACTGGTCTTTCAGACTTTTGAAAGCCGCTTCGCACTTGTCATTCCACATGAATTTCTTATCCTTCTTTTGTAAAGAAGTTATTGGTGCAGCTAATTTAGAAAAATCCTTTACAAATTTTCTATAGTAACCTGTAAGACCCATGAAGCTTCTTACTTCATGTATATTCTTTGGCGCAGGCCATTCAGTTATTGCCACTATTTTTGAAGGATCTACAACAATTCCTTCTTTACTTATGACATGACCCAAATAGTGAACTTCTGAATCATAGAAAGAACATTTGGATAACTTACCATACAACTTCCTCTTTCTCAAAATTCCCAAAACTATCTTCAAATGCTCATTGTGCTCTTCAACGTTCTTAGAATAAATGAGAATATCGTCCAAGAATACAAGCACAAACTTGTCCAGGTATTCTTGAAAAATATTGTTCATTAAATTCATAAAGGCTGCAGGTGCATTAGTTAACCCAAAGGGTAGAACTGTAAATTCATAATGTTCGTACCTTGTTCGGAAAGCTGTTTTATGAATATCTTCCTCTTTAATCCTTAACTGATGATAACCAGATCAAAGGTCTATCTTAGAATAAAACGCTGCTCCACGCATCTGATCAAACAGATCATCGATCCTAGGAAGTGGATATCGGTTCTTGATTGTTGCTTTGTTCAACATCCGATAATCAATACATAGCCTAAGTGTTCCATCCTTCTTTTTCACAAATATCACAGGTGCACCCCAAGGTGAAAAACTTGGTCTAATCAAACCTTTTGTCAAAAGTTCTTGCAACTGTGCCTTAAGCTCGACTAACTCTGTAGTAGTCATCCTATAAGGTGCTTTGGAAATAGGTTTAGTTCCCGGTTTGATTTCGATGGTGAAGTCAAATTCTCTCTTGGGTGGTAACCCTGGTAATTCTTTAGGGAAAACATCCCTGAAACTTTGTAACAAAGGAATTTGCTTCAAATAATCACCATCTTCTTTTGAAGATTCAGATATCTTTACTGCATAAAGAGTACATCCTTTATTCTAGCCTTTTTAAGAAGCTGCATAGCTGACAGTTTCCTAACTAAAATTTCCCGTTTCACACCTTGAATCTCTGCGGTTTCCAGCTGATCATCTAAACACTTTATGTTCTTTTCATAGCAATCTACCTTTGCTTTATGGTCAGCTAACCAATTGACACCAATGATAATGTCATACGATCTTAAAGGTGTAACATAGAGGTCAACTTCCATGGAAAATTTAGGCAAGTCAAGGACTACCCCAAAAAGACACATACACACTATATGAACAGAGTTATTACCATACTGTACAGTCCAAGATTTATCCATTTTCCTAGATTTTCTTTTAAGTTTAGAAGCAATTTTATTAGAAATAAAACATTCAGTAGCTCCTGTATCAAAAAGAATAGTGACCGGTATGCCAAATAACTTACCCGGAACTTCTATAGGTGTTACTTACTTTTCAGTTTGCCTGTCTGCTACTGCAGCATGTATCTTATGCTGTTGATTACGATCATCCTTCTTCAAAGGGCATTGATTAGCGTAGTGATCTTTTGCCACAATTGTAGCAGCCTCCTACAGGTCCCTTTTTAGGCTCAGAATTTCCTCCAGCCTTTGTAATTGTCACGTTGTCCTCCATAGGGCTTCTGCCCATTGTTATAATTTTTAGCAAAATTATCCCTTACATTTCCAGCAGGCTTATTTACTACTGCTTTCTTACTGTTATCTCCTGAAAACTTATTTTTGTTTCCAAACTTTTTCCATGGTCCTTTTCTGGGTGCAAGAGAGGTTGAAGAAGGATTTGCAGTCAGTCTTCTTGCCGCACTTCCTCTTTATGAGTAGAAATAGCCTTTAATTTCTGTTCTTTCCTTATGGCCTTTTCAACAACTCCTTCCATAGTGGTTGGAGTGTGAACATCGACCCTCTCCCCCTATCACGGGATTCAATCCCATGATGAATTTTTGTATTCTGAACTTCTCGTCAGTTTGATACTGCGGTACATACTTGAGGAGTTTTGTAAACCGCTCCCAGAATTCAGTTACCGTTAGCTTCCCTTGAGCTAAGTTCTTGAAATTTCATCATTTTCTGATCATAGAACAGTTGTGGCAGCCAACGTTGCCTAAAATAGCCTTTTAAATTGATCCCAAGTAATATTGGTCTCATCAATGTTTAGTTCAGCTTTACGGCTATCCCACCACGAAGATGCTTCATGGGAAAGCTGATAGGCTCTCCAAATAGATTTGGTTTCCTCTGAGAAGTTCCTTATTGCAAAGTACTTCTCCATTTCACTGAGCCAGTTCTCAGCTCCATCTCCTAATGTGGTGCCATCATACTTAGGTGGGCTTATCCTTTTTATATCATTAGTGAGTTCTGCTGCCAATCTGGCCTTTTTGTTTTCTGGTTAGACATGTGCATTTATAACATTAAACATCAACACCCATATTGGGGTTGTCCTCAGGAGGTGGCTGATTGTCATTTTCCAGCTTCTTCATCCTCCTCATTCCCCATCGCCTGTTGCTCAAGTACAACTAAACGATCTCTTGTGTCCAACGGGGCAGCAAGGATCTCATCAAGTTTCTGGGTTGTTTCCGCCCCTCCTTCAGGTGGAGCATTATTCACAACGTTCCCCCTTGTTGTGACCCGCATCGCATTTCGCAACCTAACCTCACCACCTAAACCTTACACAATTATTTATTAATTACCTTATAATTAATAAATCCACATCACCATACCTGCCACCTCATGTCGCCACCTCATCATGACCTAGTCTTAACCCTAAACTAACCTAATTAAGACCTATAACTTGGTCCAATTCCACACCTATGACTAATTACTCCTCATCCGCACCTAAAACCAACTTCATAATGACTTGACCAAGCCCGCTACCAATCCCTCGGAAGAAAAGGAGGGAAAGCTGGCTATTTTACCAAAAATAGCCCGCTTTGACCGGACCGATACCGGTTCCTACTCGACCGCCGTCGGTTGCGTAACCGCCATCGGTTCCCCGTAAATGACCACTTCCAACCAAAAACAAGGATCAGATTTTCATTTGATCGGGAGAAGGAGAAATCATCGAGAGAATCCAGATTTTGCTTGGCCGAGCAGAGACAAGTGAAGAAACAAGAAGAGTTTGCAGAGAAGGACATCAAGCCCAAGACTGCAACTGAATAACCAGAGCCCAGTAACACTCATCCGAGCATCAGAAGAGGAAAATCTTCTGATCTGCATCCAACTTGGGTCCTGTCTTCATCATCACAGTCCTGAAACTTGCATCTGCATCAGGGGCAAGTAAGTAGTATGTTATATGTTTCTAAGCACCATTTTCTTGAGCCTGTTGATTAATAGTAATCATAAGTTTATTCCTAGATCTACTACCAGCCACTACTGCACTTAACCTTCACCCACACACCCTGATATTGCCCAGAAGGCCATTTTACCACACTCTGAGTCTTCCCTATCCTCCCATCATTCCCCTCAGCCATCCACCAATCCTAATAACCCCACAATCACCTTGCAACCAACTTCTATCCAGAAGCACTTAGATTGCTGACCCTACCGGTATCGTTTATCCTCTACCGGCAACGGTTATCCAACCGCGGTCGGTTACCCAGTGACCGCCATCGGTCACTGTGACTTATACCCCAAAACCTTTTGCTTGCCTATTTGCCACCTAACAACCCCAAATCCAGCCTGGTTTATCCCTATAACTCAACCTGAACGTATCAACGACCAGTAGCCGAACAAACAACGTGACGCTTTATTATTGATAGTTTAGTTTCTATTGCTTTGTAACGAGATACCTAAATCGTGATTTTGCAATAGCTTTCTATATTATCATTTGTGTTAAATCGTATTAAAAGGGGAACTGACCACCTTCGAAAGGAAGTTTTTATATTTCCTGGGCCTAAGGCAGATCCCTCATTTGTTGTCTAATTAAAATCTTGTGGTCTTGTATTCTTACTTGCAGGTAGTCCTTCCAAGACAAAAAGGAGTTCTTCGCAGTCGATCTGATCTTTCTCTACGGTACGCGCACACCATCTCAACATTCAACAGGTATTCCTCCTAGCCCTAACCCTTATCTGTTTCTCAAAGGAATGATAGGATAGAAGCAAGTCTATTCTGCAGAGCCGAAACATTCCGTGCGAAACATTTTGGCACGCCCGGTGGGACCCATTTCGGGTTTCTGTTTCTCTTGCTTATTTTCATTTTAGGAAGCATACTTGCTGTTGCTGTTTTTGTTATATTTAGTAAAGAATTTGTCTTGCTTTCCTAGTTTCGCATTAGTGAAAGTCATCTCATTTGCTTCATCGAATATCATTTTCGATTTGGGTTTAAAACACGTGCATTACATTCTTGCTTGCTGTTTTCAATTCTAGTGAACATAGACTAAGTAACAGGTCGTACACGTGGGGGTGATTTCCACGGTATTGACAGGAAATTAATCTTACTTTCACTGCACAACACATACCGAATCACTTCACAATTAACACAACAGCTCAAAACATCCCCCCTTTTCCGCGGTATTCCTCCGCCCGATTGAGGTAACCTTATAAGCCAAAACAAACTTGACATTTCCCCTAAGTCTTTTGTTTAGGATTGACATCATTCCGCGTCTAAAGGCATAAGCCCACAATAATTAAAATTAACCCTAGGGTTAGTCTCTGGATTTGCGTGTGCATCTTGTTTGTTTTCAGTTCTGTTTTCTCTGTTATACACTGTCTTCTGTGATTACCTTAGAACAATTTGATAAATATACTGAGCGTTGTTAACAATCAAATCAGCAGCTTCTTATATTTTCTTATACCAGTCTTATTACACCGACATCGGTTAACTGACCGACGTCGGCTATAGTCTAACCGACATCGGTTATCAGACCGATATCGGTTACTGTCTTTTCCAGTTCCTGACAAACCAGCAACCTACCAATTTCACCAGTCTGAGTCTGTTTCTGTTCCTGACAGATTGAAACCCTACTGTGAACTCCTGTCCATGGTTGTTATCACTCGAAAGCAAGCCGCCGCCATGGTTTCACATGCTTGCTCTGTTCCTTTGCCTGAATCACCCCCTTCACATTCTGTGGGGAATCCTATGGATACCAGCGAGGTTCCTAAAATTCCTGTGGGAGATAAAGAATTTGCCAAATTTCTGGATGCTAATCCTAGCGCTGTACAATACTATTTGTCTCATGCCCTTGACCGTACACCCGACGGTCAACTCCTTGTTGGCATGCCTATCAGTATAGCTGCTCATTTAGCCCCTTCTCCACCTGATAACTCCGCTTTGCCTTCCGCATCCTTAGTCCCGTCGTCTACCTCAGCAGCTTCAGGGGTCCATACGGCACAGATTGGCTTTCCTTTGGTTAATCTTGGGCCCAACATGTCATTACCGCCGACTGCTCCTACCTCGTCTCTCTTGCAGACTGTTCCGTTCATGACTTGCTCTCTGCCACCTATCCACACGAGCTTTCCTTCTCAAGCTCCGCCCACCTTTTCATTTCCACACACATATCCGGTAACCTCAACAGCTTATATAGGACATCCCTATTCGGTTGCCTCAACACAGTCGTCCTCCATACCTTATCAACATTTAACCCCACCATTGTCTAGCGGTGGCCCTTGGCCCAATTTGCCTCCGTTTACCACAACCACACCATCATCTCATCCAACTACTGATTTAATTAAACAAATGATGGACAAAATGCAAAACCTGGAGGCTTCTGTTTCAGGAAGTCGTAGCGCCTTGACATACGAGCAAGTTTTTCGGGAGCCTATCCACCCTTCAGTCCCCCTTCATTCATATCCTCCTCAATGGGAATTACCAAAATTTACCCGTTTTAACAGTAAGGAGGACCCTCAACAACACTTGCGATCATTTAGACATGCCTGCTATCTGATTGCTCACGACGACGCTTTACTACTCCGCACCTTTCCCATGTCCTTATCAGGACCCGCCTTGGAGTGGTACAGTGCTTTAACCCAGCACTCAATCTTCTCTTTTAACCAGCTAGCCCAATCTTTCTTGGATCATTTCTCCATTAACATTGCCAAGAAAGTATCTATCACCGACCTCTATGCCATCCGACAATTTGAAGACGAATCTATCGCAGATTTCGTTGGACGATGGCGGGGCCTTATCAACCAACTTACGTATGCCTTGCCTCAAACCGAACTTATCGAACTGTTTACGCGGGCCTGCGCTAAGCACATCTCTCCTACCCTCCAAATTCAAACTTTCCGTACATTTGACGAGGCCTTTACTATGGCTCGAAAACTAGAGATTCGAGCCTTAGAGGAAGAGAAATTGCGGTTGCGTAACAAAAACCCCACTTTCCGAACCCAAGATTCCACCAACAAACCTAACACCACCAATCCTCACCCATCGACTGCTTCGAAATCAAAAGGGGCCGTGCACGCGGTGATGGTCAAATCCCAACCACCGTCTAATACCCCGCCAAAAACCACCTATAAGTATAAAGCAGAACCCATCAACTACACTCCCTTGGGAGAAACATATGGTGTGATATTGGAAAAATTGCTCAAAGCAGGAGCCATTACCTTACCTCCTGTTAAACCTCATTCCGGGTTTGATTCCACTCGCGCCATACCTTCCTGGTACAAAGAAAATGACTTCTGTAACTTCCACCGCGTGAAGGGACACAGTCATGAGAACTGCAAGATGTTGAAAAACATAGTGCAGGAAATGGTTGATGCAGGGGATATAGCCCTCGATAATCCTAACGCCCCTGCTAACCGAAATTTGAAAATATTCAACAAACCATTCCCGAATCATTCTTCTAACAGTAATCTAAACCAAGATATCTTAGCCGAGGAGAGTGTTCATGAGATCCATGCAGTCTTCGATTCCCAGCCAAAGACCTCTATCGAACAAATTCTCAATCAAGCCTCTTCACTAACGCAGGAAACCGAACCCCCTTCCTCGCCATCAAGACAAACTGAAATCCTTGCCGTTCCTTTACCCATCAAGGAATTAGCTGCCCAGAGTTCCCTTCTCACAAATGAGCCTTCTTATACCACATCCTTGCAAGACTGTGAGCGGATGTTATCTAATTTATCTATTTCCCAAACGTCTCCTTCTACCATTCTTGCTGTACAAGAGGAAGGCTCGCCACTTCTTTTGTCATCCTTAGACGAGAAACCTCTTGAACCGACATCACCACATTCTTTAAACATGACAGATCCTCTCAAACACGCCCTCCTACCTATTAGTCCTTCATCACCTAAATCTTTTCAGCAACCGGTTGACCTCTTAACGCCCATTGATACAGTGCCTCATATACCCCTTGTATCACACCCACAGTGGACCGGAATCACAACCCACCTTTCTTCCATACAAAAGTTCCTATTCACACGTGAGGACTGTCATTCCACAGAAGATAGACAGGTCCTATGGGAACGTTTGAGTACGCCATATTCTACTCAAATGCAAATGACCGATCCTGATGCCTCCACCATATACCCGAAGTGTTTACAGAAGCTTAAAATGCCCATGTCCTCATCTTCACCCCCCTCATCTCTACCAAATACCTCGTCCACTTCTATTAACTTAGCCAAATCTTCCCCTACGCTTGGGACCTCACCCATACCTAGTCTAACACACCCACCTAAGCGGCTTGATTTATCTAAAAATAAAGCCGTCCATCCCATTAGGAGACAGACTCAATCTCCTCAATCTATGCCTCGTATAACACAACTAAAACCCTCATCGTCACACCTACCTTCCATATTGGGACCCCATCCCTCTACCTTACATCAATATATCATACCTCCTGCGTTTTCTTTAAAGCGACCTACGCCTTCTGCACCCATACAGAAATCCAAGGGTATAGCAACACCGTCACCCCGCGTATCCTGTCCACCTATCAACCCTAAACAAATTCCATCATCAAAAGATTTGTTTTCGGTCACTCCTATTTCTCCGTGGTTGTTTTCTGATACCACATCATCTGTGGCCTCATCATCCAACATAGCTTCTACGTCAAAGAAACCACGGTTAGTTAAAACCCATTATCAAAACTCCTTGGCTAAACCACCCCCCATACAAACCAACCACACCACGTCATCACCAGAATCGACCCAGTCAATAGCCTCATTTTCCTCTGACTTTGACCCACTCAAAGGGTCTTACACCAAAATCCTTGCTATGTTGGTGGAGAATGCGACCATTTCCCTACCCCCACTTAGACCTTATGATCCATCTAAACCTCGACCTATAGGTTACGATGAGTCTAAAATCTGCGCTTACCACCGCACACCAGGACATGACGTAGAGGGATGCAAAGCGTTGAAAACCATACTTCGTCCGTCACCTCTCTCAGATAGAAAAGTTAAGAAAGACAACTTACGAAGAGAGAGACCTTTAGCTTCAATTCCCTCTCCTATACCACCTGTCCCCGCCTCACCAAGATCTATCATTATTACAGCCCCACCTCTCGAAAACCATGACCTATCCCTACCATCTTCCTCCTCTCGTATTCACGAGATCAATATGATTAGTGTTGCTACTCGAGGGCAGAAAAACAATGGGAAAGCGAAAGAAAACACGCCTGCGGCATCTCTTTCTCCGTCCACCATCCCGATTGCACCACCACCTAAAGTGGTTATTCGCGGACCCGCCTATCCCGTCTCTAATGGCATTGCCCATCGAACTATGATCAAACAGCTTCACCAATCACCTGTAAAAATGACATTGTATGATCTCATTCAGACTTCTGAATCTCATCGACAAGCTCTCGTTGAGATCCTTCAAGGGATAGAGGTTTTACCTAATGAAACCTTGCCTGTTACCTCTATTCTAACACCCAATCATGTTGCTTCGCTCACCAAACAATCTATCTCCCCAACCACTTCTGTCTCTGTACAGCAAGCCGCTGCTGTTAGTTTCTCCGAAGATGAAATTATCGACTTTGGTGCCGAAGATCCTGACCCTGCTCTTTTCATCTCAGCGTACGTTCGGGATATTCGGGTACGTCGTGTTATGATTGATGGGGGGTGCTAGCCTAAACATCATCTCTTCAAAAGCCTTCCAACAAATGAATATCCCTTCTAGTTGCATGTGTGCCAACCCCATCATGTTGCGATCATTCAATGATGCTATTACTTCTACTTTAGGCACCGTGATCCTTAACATTCGTGTAGGACCACGTACTTTACCCGAACTCTTCTATGTCCTTGAGGGAGAGTTCCAATACAACATGTTGTTAGGCCGCCCTTGGATCCGGGCTATGGGATGCGTTCCCTCCACCTTACATAGATGCATAAAATTTGAGTTCGAGGGGAAGTCCTACACCGTAAAAGCTGATCCTCCCCCCTTCAAAACTTGCAATATGTTGTATCGCCCTAATGATGTACTTGTACTAGTCAAGACACCTGTTCATCCAACCCAGCCATCTACTTCTGACGCACCTACGCCTTCAACCAATGAAACCGCCGTTACAAATATTACTTCCTTTCCCGCAGATAACATCCCAACCTCCGACCCCTTAGTAGATTTTTTTCAACGCCTTACGCTGGGGGAGTACCACCTATATAACGTTAGTTCTTTCCATACCCCGCAGGAGTACGGACAATTACATGCACATCCCACCTACGATCGTCGCGTGGGGGAGGTAATCTCTTACAGACCACCCCATTGCCGTACCAACCTAACGTATAGGGGTGTTGACGCATCCTCCATTACCCCTGAACCTCCTCTTGGTGTGGTTCCCTTCCAATCTGATTTTCAATACTTGACAAATCGTCGTTTCGCCCTCACCTTCCTTGACGCCTTTGGCTTGGAAAGTGCTTTGTGTTTGGGGTCTTTAATGAGCAAGGCCGCCTACATTCATTCTCGTGACTACAACCAAAACAATATCGCAGTGGGTCTTGGTTTTCCTGAAACACCTACACAGGAGACACCTCATGTCAGTTGTATCCTGGACAAATGACGTCACCCTCCTACCAACCATGGATCAACCCATAGAGTCGATAGCCCATAATCTATCCCTCCAACTTTTTTTTTTCATAAGAGCTTCTCATAGTCCTCTCACTTATTCACGTGATAGAGGACCCATCTTCTCTTCCCTTCTGTATCCAGACATTAATCGAAGAGGATTCGCCTTCGCTTAATGTTGTATGAGATGCAGGATCGACTCACATCTCACTTACATTGGTGTGCGGATGACTCCTATATTCAACGTGCCTTACCCATCTGATCGCTCAACCAGCTAAGAATGTTGAATATGTTGACTATAGCAATCAACATCCACCACAGAGGGAGGATCCTCACATTGTGAAGATCGAACAATCCCTTAACACATCAGAACAAGTCGCCTTTACTACCTTTCTCCGTACCCGCAACCAAGCTTTTGCTTGGTCTACTCTGATGCCGGAAATTGATCTACCTTACCAATCCTAACATCACCCTAAACCCCCCCGATTCCAAACCATTCAAACAAAACTGAGAAAAATCATCCACGCATTTCCCTCTTGGTCAAAGAAGAGCTTCCACGACTTCTTTTTCTGTTTCTTCATCTGCCTAATTGATTATCCTCAATGGATTTCTAACAGTACTTGTCACTCAAGTGACGGGACTTCGGATATGATGGATTTCGTACCTTACCTCACGTGCCCCAAAGATGCATTCCCCCTCCCAAGTATTGATCAACTTGTTGATCTCACTGCGGCCATAAATGCTCTCATCTCATGGATGGTTTTTGGGAATACATCAAATTTTGGGTAGCCCGGCCGATCCACCTAAAACTGCCTTCATAACTTCCTCTTGTGGAAACCTTCTGTTATGTGTCTGCCATTAGGCCTTAAGAATGCTGGTGCGATCTAGCACGGGCTACGACTTATACATTTTTATGACATATGCCACACTATCCCTTGAGGATTATGTCGATGATCTTCTGGTAAATCTAACATCGCAGTGACATCTCTGCTGTTTTAAACCATTATTTTTTTTGGATCACATGTTACACTATTCAGGTCCGGCTTCAAACCAAAGAAATGCTCTTGGGTGTTCTTTTGGGAAACTTTCTTGCTTTATCGTCTCTGTGTGTGGCATTGGGTGATCCTCTAAAGTCAAACTATCCTAGAAATGCCCCCGCAACCCCAAAGACCCTCAAACCATTGCGTAGTTTTACAGGGGAACTTCAATCATCCGGCGTTTCATCTTCACTCCCACCTCGGATCGATGTTCACCCTTTCATCACCTTCTTAAAAAGAACATTGCCTTTCAATGGAGTGAAGAGTGTCACCAAGCCTTTGAAGCTCTCAAATCCTATCTCTTGTAGCCACCTTGCTTATTCCACCTCAGATGTGATCGTTCTTTCTACCTTTACCTTTCTGCCACGACCATGATCTATAGGAAGCTATGCTCGCACATCGGGACTCGGCACGTCAAGAACAAGCCATTTATTATATAAGTCATACTCGCATGGCTTACGAGATTAGGTATACACTGTAGAAAAATTGTGCCTAGGCCCTATCATTCGTAGCCACCAAACTCCGACATTACCTCCTGAATCACAAAACTTTTGTCATCACCAACACGGACCCATTTCATTATATGTATGCCAAACCACATCTAAACCAACGCATCGATTGATGGCTTACTCCTCGCCAACCTCGACCTTGAGTTTGTACAACAGAAGTCAATCAAAGGACAAACTATTGCAGAACAACTTGCAAAGGCCCCTTTACCTGGGGAACAATTCACCAATTTTGATTTCCCCGATGAACTCATCGCCACTCTTTCACTCAGGGAAGATTCGTATCAAATGACCCTCTTCTTCAATGGATCTAAATGCCAGCGCGGCGGAGGAGCCAGCATTGTTCTCATTCCTCTTGACGCTGAACCTTGCCTCTTTCATTTCGACTCGATTTCCCCTGCACTAATAATACAGTGGAATACGAGGCCCTTGTTTTGGGTCTCCAGGTTGCGTTACACTTAGGTTGTCAAATCTATTAATATTTTTGGCGACTCTCAATTGGTAGTCAATCAAGTTTATGGGGCATCTACCAATGTAAAAATGAGGAACTTCAAAAGTACAAACATTATGTGGATTCAATTTTGACCTCATTTACTCGTTATTCTATCCAAACCATTCCCTGCTCCACTAACAAATTTGCAGATACTATGGCTTGCTTAGCCTTGCAAATTCCTACCTCACCAACTGATTCTGACATATTCGTCTTAGTCCAACAAATTTTTGCCCCATCCTACTCAACCCCGATTGTTTGTATGATAAATAATGTGTCTGCTAATTCGCAGGATACCTGGTACCACCAATTCCATGACTACCTTACAACCTCTGTTCTCCCACCTAACCTTACTAGTAACAGCAAACATGCTTTTCTTAAAAGTGTTTCTCGTTATGTTGTCATGGGGGGAATCCTCTATAAACGTGTCTTTGATTGCATCCTCCTTCGATGTCTAACCGGTGCGGAGGTCACCTATACCATCCAACAAGTCCACGATGGGATTTGTGGTGGACATTTTAGTGGCCTTGCTGTGGCTAAACGAATCCTTCGCCTAGGTTATTATTGGCCTACTCTTAACAATGACTACCACGAATATGTTAAGCATTGTGTTATGTGTCAACAACATGTCAACCTTCAACATACTCCTAGCCATCCGCTACAAGTCGCACGAGATCTCTTTCCTTTCTCACAATGGGGTTTAGACCTTATTGGTGCGATTCACCCGACCTCTTCACAACGTCACCGTTGGATAATCACAGCAACTGAATATTACACAAAATGGGTGGAGGCCATTCCACTCATTTCAATCAAAAAAGAAAAAATTGTCGAATTCGTTAACCATCACATTATCTGTCGTTTTGGTATTCCTCATCACCTAATAACAGATAATGGTAAATATTTTTAAAAAAAGTTGTTACAAGACCTTTGTGAAAACTTTGGTATCAAACTTAGTTTCTCATCACCTTACTATTCGCAGGCCAATGGTCAGGCTGAATCTTCTAATAAAACCCTAACCAAAATCCTCATGAAAGTTGTCAATGAGTCCGGAAGAAACTGGTATGATCACATTCCCTTTGCCCTTTGGGCTTATCATACTAGCATTCGTACCTCCACTAATGCCACACCATTTTCTTTGGTATATGGTACCGAGGCTGTCTTGCCTCTCGAAGTACAAATACCCTCCCTCAGAATATCTCTTCAGGATATTCTCACCAACGATGATTTCCGCCAAGAGCGGTTAGCCCAATTAGAGCTTCTTGACGAGCGTCATCTTACGGCTCTTGATCACCTTCAAATCTACCAAAAATGCATCAAGCATGCTTATGATAAACGGTTTCATGAGCATACTTTTAAGGTTGGCGATCTTGTCCTCAAAGAGAATCAACATGTAACCAAACTAGAAAAGAGTAAACGTGAAAAATTTTCTCCTAATTGGATTGGGCCTTACATTATCACTCACACTTATGGATCAGGAACTTATCATTTAGCTTCACTTAATGGTAAACCTGAGCCTGAGCCCCTTAATGTCTTGCATCTTCGACCATTCTACTGTTGAAATTAGTGTTATATCACTTCTTATCTACCTTACACTCATCCCTTGAGCTCATTTACCACCGCATACACTTTGTTTCTTACATCTCAAAGTCCAATCAAGCTCATATGGTTTGATTATCACCTCCCCTTAAAATATGCCTTCCCCTTTTTAGTCTAGTCCATGACTTCAAAGTATCAAAATGACACATTCTTAATTACACACTTATGAGATTTTCTTGAGTCAAACTTCTTACAAAAAACTAGATGCTTCATGCCCAACAAACATCTAGACCTCTAACTTATACAATAGACTGCTCCCTTGAAGGACAGCTATATGCCAAACTATTGCTCTTATTATATATGGACTGCTCCCCCGAAGGACAGCTATACATAAACACTGCATCTGCTACTATAAATAGACTACTGCTTTGAAGGACAGCTATACATAGTTAGCC
Source organism: Taxus chinensis (assembly GCA_019776745.2). Lineage (NCBI taxonomy): Eukaryota > Viridiplantae > Streptophyta > Pinopsida > Cupressales > Taxaceae > Taxus > Taxus chinensis. Next base: position 455,773,405 of record CM034154.1, on the reverse strand, counting down.
TTTATTAGAAGCTTCTCGCATTGATCAGCTTCGTGAAAACCTCAAGAACAAAAAACTACGTATCCCATGTAGACTTCCCACATCGATCAGTCTATATCCAGAAAAATAAAAATAAAAGCAGTACTTCAAAGAACTTTTGAGTCATGGACTTGTCTATTTAGGTTTGGTTTTCTTTTGTCAGAATCATCATCTTATAATAAGTTCTCTGCACCCTCATCCACATCAACCACCTCACCTCACCATTTGTCAAAGCACCAAAACTCAAGGGACGTGACGTATATCCGATATATTGTGATTATACCACTCTTTTCACCTATCGAATTCTCACCTATGCAAGGTACCTAGGGATTCAAGCTCATCCTACATTAATATGTGGTTTGTTTAGCTCTTCTCAATTACGGGACACTCTTGCCTCTTTTGCTCGGCTCTAGGATTGTGTGTTGACCTTAATCAGGACACGATTCCCTATTGCTTAAGGATGCTAACTTTCGCTTCACCCATACCTACACCAACAACATTACCCTACCAACACCAACAACATTACCCTACCAACATCAAATTTTTACTAACCAACAAAATTGCCTAACCACAACCACATTGCCTGAATTCACCTCTCCCTGCTCCTAAGGGAGAACTACATCGGTCAGAGGCCCTTCCTTGCTTTGTGCAATGGGTTATGTAGGTAGCACTTAGGAGACATGGGGTCTCCCAAGGTTAGCTCGACCATCCCTTACCATACCCTATCATGTGTTGTAAATATAAATATTTTTTGTGTATTTCTATTTGCCAACATTCCTCTTTATCTTTTTTCAAAACAAACAAAAACAACATCCAAAACACAACCATTCTTATTATTATCATCACTCAAAAGAACATACATCTTTAGTTTTATTTTAGATGTTAACCAAATACATCTTCTCTATCATCGACTCGCAGGTCGGCATCCTTATTTATTCTAATATTCCTATAAAATCCACTTAGACTCTTGCACCTCCTCCCGAATCAGGTGGTGATCGTGATCGTCGATGCCTCTCAGCTGGCCTCTCCATCCTTAAAGGTGCCACTGCCAGTGGTTCCTCCCATTGATCAGCCAACATCTCCTGTAACATACGAATACGTCCTCTCGCATGGAGGAATCTTGCCTCTAGTCTCTCCACTCATAGCTGTGAAGCCTCTAACATTCCCATTATCTCATTCACCTGTGTTTGAAGCTGGCGAGCCAAATCCTGCAGACGATCTCTCTCCGCTATAATCACAACTATGTCAAGGCACTCACGTGCACCTCGCAGCTCTGCTACCCACCATACTCTATAGGCCTCTATCGTTCCCACATCCATAACCCTACGATCGGCTGCTATCTCTTCTGGCCCTTCTGGAGGTGTCGGCTGGGGAGGTGAGAATGCTGCCTCAGCGTCGATCCTCATGTATGGTCTATATGTCATAGGAATATCCTGAACGAACCCAAATTGTTGCCACACGTGATCTAGAGGAATCCTCTCGTACTCACCCGGCCTATGCCCTGCGATCCACCTCAATCGCTCTACACCCCTCAACTCCTCAGCTATGTGCTCTGTCACCATATAGTTCCCGTACGGCCTCCAAAAAATATCTGCAACAGTCACCATTTCCCATACCTGTCTATAATACTCGATGTCATCTATCACGGCCTAGGATCTCGCTTGTTGTTCTATCTGGACCCATCATCTGAATCCCAACCTTTGCACTCCTGTCTCTCCCGACTCAATGGGTCGGCCTATTGGACATACACAAACAATATGCTCATAGGCTCAACAATGTAATAAGTACGAACAATCCAGTGTCATCCTGTGTTTTTGCTTGCATGCCCATAAACCCTTATATAACTCTACCAGATATGTGGGTGCCCATGCGAATGTCATGCTCATTTCTATCATTTCCCAAATAACACTCATCAATGCTTTGGGAAATCTTCCACCTTCCACCCTTGGCAATGCATAATACCCCACCGCTATCATTAATAGCACGGCCAACCTTGTTTCCTTAGGGTGTGTTGCATACATTGTACCATACGTAAATGATAAACCTCGCTGTGTCAAATCTCGTGTAGCTGACCCAAATACTACTATTATCGCTACCCGCCCCGCGCTGGGCAACACCTGATACACTGTTTTTCCTATCATTGAGAGTCTCAAAATATGGAACACATCTTCCAAAGTCACTGTCATCTCCCCTGTTGGTAGATAGAAGGTATTCTTTTCTGGATTCCATCTCTCAATCAACACCTGCAACATAGCATGGTTACGCGTGATTCTTGAATAATAGCGGATTCCACTTAACCCCAACTGATTTATCAATGCCCATTCAGCTGGTGTTACATCCGCTCGGATTCATGACAACAACGCTGGCACAGTATCATTCATCCTTAACCTCGCTTTTGCCTGCATACATCAAAACGACACATGATTATTCAAAAGAACAAATCTCTACGGGTTTTTTCTCAAAATCTGGAAACCCTTACAGTAACCGATAGTGGTTATGCATAACCGATACCGGTTTGCTAACTAATACCGGTTACTTATAAACAATACCGGTCACTGTCAAAATATACCCACCCTGCTTCAAAGATACACCTTCAATATTTATGAAGCCTGTTTACTCCTATTTCTACCTAAAAACATACAGGCCCACCCTGTTTACCTGCCCCGTAGCACTCATACCATCCCCAACCCTTGCCTATCACCTTTTTTTTCTAATCTTTACCCACTTACACTTCTTTCATACTATTTACAAACACATGCAAGAATCAAATTACACCCAAACAATTTACCTCTCCGGATGCAGCAGCTTGGGGCGGAACATGTCTTCCCCCTCATCCCTACCTGCTGGATGCTTCTCCTCGTTTAGCCATGTTCACCACCCTCTTCAAATATAACTTGTCTTTTTACCTTATGAATCTTAGCCCACACTCACTCACCTATCTCTTTCCTCCTTATCACTCAAATTCTTTCATGCAATTACCTGTAGCAGTTGTCAAACAGCGTCGCATTCACATATTTAACGTGTTTCATGACTCTAAAAATAAGAATGCTAAAAATAAGAACTTAAGTGGCCAACCCAGCAGTTCTATTTTTAGGAAAACAATTCTTGCATAACCGATATCGGTTACATAACCGATACCGGTCATATATCTACCGACATCGGTTACATAACCGATATCGGTCAAGTTACCCCTTGTTGCTTAAACCTAAGTCGTCTCTTCATTTTTGCAAATTTTTTTTGGCGCCCGTCCCTTTTTCCTGCATGAACAACACCATTATCCATATTTTTCATTAAATCCACATCTCATTACAATTTCATCAATATCATCTATCTACATTACAAAAACAAACAAGCCATCAACAACTGATATTAAAAACCATTAATCTATACACCATTGGATCCAAATCAACAGCTACAACCATTTCATATTCACACACCAACAACCAAACATACAACATTTCATAATATAACATGTCAATTAAAATCATCATTTATATCTATATACATCCCATCAACAAAAGACATCAACATCATTAATATATAACACCATGTCAATCAAACTCATCATACATCACATATCACAAACCATCGAAAAAATATTTAACGCATTTTACGCACAGCATGTGGGTCAAATCATCATATCTATATATATACAAAGTTTCAAATATACAATGTGCCCTGCATCGGGGCCTCTGTGATCTCATAATACAACAAAGCCGACACACAGGCCACAATAACTATCAATAATCTCGACTCAGCTCGTAGGCCGGTCTCTCATATCAAAAACATATTCGAATCGAAGGCCGGTATCAACTGTACAACCTGTACTCAGCTCGCAGGCCGGTATATACAATAAATGAATAAATAGGCATGCAGGCCTCTATCAACACAACCGGTTCACAGACCGGTGCCCATGTCCAATATACAAAATGTGCAGGGACCCCTCAGCTCTCTCCACCTCCCTCTGCCTGTCTGCCTGCTGGTCCCTATCCTACCTCTCACCTCTTACCTATGACGGACCCACCAGTTGTGGCTACACCTCCCTGAGACCTCTGACTCCGAGAGGTCTCTGCTCTATGTGCTGCATAGGGCTGATAATCAGCCTCGGTACCATCAAGAATATCCTGATAGTATCGGGCCTCCGCTCTAGCCTCCATGTAACGCTCTCGAGCCACCGTAGGTGCTGGGGCTGGTCCCCTGACACCTACTACCAGTGCCCCATGTGCCTGTGTTGGTGCCACTGGTGGTGCCTGTGGCCGTGGTGGTACATGTACCTGTGCTTGGGGCTGTGCCTATGCTGCTGCTGGTGGTGGTGTCTGTGCCTGTACCTGAGCCTAGGCTAGCTGCCCCTATAAAACACCTATCTGTGTCTGTGCTGCAGCAAGCTGCCCCTGTAATAACTATACCTGGCCCCTGAGCTGATCTCGCTCTGCTGTCACCGCTGCCAAGTCTGGCTGTGTAGGATGTGCTATCCTCACTACTCTCTAACCAGCCCACCAAACCATAAATGCTCCCGTATAACTAGCATCATCTACAGTATCATCTGCTGGCCTCTTAGCAACCCAATCTGGGTCCAAGGGCTGTGGTGCAGGTAGTGGGGCCTCTACATCATCCCTCTGGTACTGAGGGAAGGGAGGTGGCTCATCCTGTCGTAGCCCCATCTGCCTGCATACCCTCTCTAGGGGTATCCTCTCATACTCTCCCGGCCTCCGTCCTACTATCCAGAAAGTGTACTGGATCAAGTGCAACTGTAATCGGGCTCCTCTGCGTGGGTGATGACCTCTGTAAGGTCTCCATATGATATCTACCGCTATCAGGCCCTCTAATAAATGCCTGTAATAAGCGACGTCCCACCCTGCAAGCACTGCTTGTGGCTGGCCCATGACCCCCAACCACCTCTGAAAGCCGTATCTATATATGACCTGTGGCCCTGGCTGCTGGGGCAGCCCTACTGGTCTAAGGCATATGATGTGCTCATATGCCCAACAATGCAGCAAAAACGTCGAACAAATCCTGAATCGCCTCATCCGGTGATAGCCCCACAGCTCTCGATACAACTGTACCAGGTATACTAGTGCCCAAGCATAACAGGTGTGCTCCTCCACCATCTCGTGTAGAACCCCCATCAGCGCCCGTGGAAAGCAGCCTCCCTACGAGTCCGAGAGAGCAAAACAGGTGATCCCAATCATCATCAACATGGCAAGCCATGTCTCATGGCGATGCACATGGTACATATCCCCATACCTGATGCTCACGCTGTGATACGTCAATAGCGCGGCTGCATCCCCGAAAACCTGTAGGATGCTATCCATGGCAGTCTCTACGTCCACCTGAAAGACTGCCTCTCCCTCAATCGGTAGTCGAAGGATACGATACACATCCTCCAATGTGATAGTCATCTCCCCAGTCGGGAGATGGAACACATTGGTCGCCGGATCCCATCTCTCGATGAGGGTGACCATCAAACTATGATCCCTATCGATCACTCTGTACCGCTGGACTCTGCCAAGTCCCACCTCACGCATGGTACCCCAGTGTGCTGCGGATACGTGTGGCTGCATCCGTACCAACAGCGGGGGCATCCTATCCCACATCGTCAGTTGCTGACGTGCCTACAAAACCAACCCACAGTATTAGCCCTACTCTTTATCACAACATCTACTTATACCCTCTATACCCCCCCCCTTTTTTTTTTATCCCCCCGACCACAACCCGACTCCATACCACACGTCTCACGCCCATCTATCTTCCCCTAAAAAACTTCTACGCTATTCCCCCTCCCTCTTCACACCCAAACAAACAACCCACACCATACTCAAATGACCCAAACCATGCCTAAATACCTTAACCACATCTAAAAACTTAAAACAACAACACAACCCAAACCATACTCAAACACCCCCACCCCAACCCAAACCATACCCAAATCACCACCAAAAAACTCAAAAACAACAACATAACCTAAACCAACAAAAATAGCTAAAAATCACTAAGGACCGGTACCGGTCACCCATAACCGACCGCGGTCCCCTTCCCACCGACAGCGGTCCATGACCGACCAATGCCAGTCCAACACAAAACACCCTGCCCCTAAAATTTTGCGACCGATGCCGGTCACTTAGCGACCGACATCGGTCGCTGTAACTTCCCTGAGCCGAACCCCGCGTGGCCCCCCCCACCTACATTTTTTCATTTTTCTACCAATTTACCCACCCAAATACCCTAAAAACCTACCCACCCAGCTGCCTTGGCTTATTTCACCTAGCTACCCTCTCTCTTTTTCAAATCATTTCCATTTTCTAATTATTTCCTAAAAAATGTACATTCCTACCCTAACCCCAAATATAGCATAATGCAATAAAATACACACAATGAGGGGTTTCAAACCTACCCGTATGACGACACGTCATCATGGAGGGATGGGTGCTAGTGGTCCAGCTGGTCCAGCCCCTCCTACTTCTCCTGGTTATGCCATGGCTCCAAATGTCCTCTTCTGGGTCCTCCACCAATCAATTACTGCCTCCTCCTCACTCGGGCCCACTAACAACTACCTCCTCCAATCAAATAGCGCCACCTCACGCAACTAATGATCCAATCTTAACTCTCCACATCAGACAACTCAAATTGGTTTCTAAATTGAAAAAGTGACAACGACAGGCCGTATTTTTCTTTTTATAGGTTTTTCACCCATAACCGATATCAGTTTTATTATGCCCTAAGGAACCGATATCAGTCCCCTCACCGATATCGGTCATATACAATCGACATCGGTTTTATTCCAACTTTCCCCCAATTTCTACCCTTATTTACTATTTGCCCTTTTTCACCCACATCACCTATATCAACCTTTGCTGCAAACATTCTAACCATTTGGCCCGACCCACGGCCGCAACCCAACAACTTGGCCCGACCCAAGGCCTCACCCTAACCATTTGGCCCGACCCAAGGCCACACCCTCACCATTTGGCCCGACCCAAGGCCGCACCCTAACCATCCAGCCCGACCCAAGGCCTCACCCTAACCATCTGGCCCAACCCAAGGCCTCACCCTAACCATCTGGCCCAATCCAAGGCCTCACCCTAACCATCTGACCCAACCCAAGGCCTCACCCTCACCATTTGGCCCGACCCAAGGCCGCCACCAACCTATTTGGCCCGACCCAAGGCCGTGACCTACCCATCTGGCCCGACCCAAGGCGGTAACCTACCCAACCGGCCCGACCCAAGGCCATAACCTACCCATCCGGCCTGACCCAAGGCCTCACCCTACCCATCCGGCCCGACCCAAGGCCTCACCCTAACCATCCGGCCCGACCCAAGGCCTCACCCCAACCATTTGGCCAGACCCAAGGCCGCAACCCAACAACTTGGCCCGACCCAAGGCCGTACCACTTCCATACCTTACCCAACATCAACAATATACACTTTTATCCACCCATCATGTAATTTTTTTGTTAAATCGAGCTCACCTGTTCGTGTTTTAGCATGATTAGGGTCCTTGACTTGATCTGTCAACCAACTTTGCCTAGACCTAGACCGTGATGTTTATCTCAACCAAACCAACCAGTTGGTACTGTTGAACAAGCCTAAAACATTCCTGTACCTTACCCGTTATATACCCTGGAGCTACTTCCTATGCCTTGGATACCAGGATATATCACCCTTGTTTGGATAAACTATCGATCTTTGCCTATGAATTGCTTGTTTGCTCTTCAAATCATGTACCCTGGTCGTACTACTCCATTTCAATGTGCGTCTGCTTCCTTGGACCTACCCCACCATCTTACCATCATCTCAACACCATTTCCCTTTATCAACCCTATCCTTGATTTCACGCTACCTCAATCTGTGATAGATTTGAGGGGTATTACCTATACCCTTAACAAGAGTAACCACTTCTTATTATTGTCCGTGCAGCTTTATAAAACAAACTACACGACAATAAGGGGCTAATGTAGACACCAAATTTATGTCTTACGACCCCTTGTGACCCACATCGCATTTCGCAACCTAACCTCACCACCTAAACCTTACACAATTATTTATTAATTACCTTATAATTAATAAATCCACATCACCATACCTGCCACCTCATGTCACCACCTCATCATGACCTAGTCTTAACCCTAAACTAACCTAATTAAGACCTATAACTTGGTCCAATTCCACACCTATGACTAATTACTCCTCATCCGCACCTACAACCAACTTCATAATGAGTTGACCAAGCCCGCTACCAATCCCTCGGAAGAAAAGGAGGGAAAGCTGGCTATTTTACCAAAAATAGCCCACTTTGACCAGACTGATACCGGTTCCTACTCGACTGCCGTTGGTTGCGTAACCACCATCGGTTCCCCGTAAATGACCACTTCCAACCAAAAATAAGGATCAGATTTTCATTTGATCGGGAGAAGGAGAAATCATCGAGAGAATCCAGATTTTGCTGGGCCGAAGCAGAGACAAGTGAAGAAACAGGAAGAGTTTGCACGAAAGGACATCAAGCCCAAGATTGCAACTACACAACCATAGCCCTGTGACACTCAGTTGATCATCGTGAGGGAAGACATCTCATCTTCTGATCATCAGGATGTCCTATCTGAGTTCTACCTTCATCACCATAGTTCTTGGACCTACATTCTCGTCAATAAACAATAGTCCTTCCAAGACAAAAAGGAGTTCTTCACAGTCAATCTGATCTCTCTCTACGGTATGCGCACACCATCTCAACATTCAACAGGTATTCCTCCTAGCCCTAACCCTTATCTATTTTTCAAAGGAATGATAGGATAGAAGCAAGTCTATTCTACAGAGCTGAAACATTCTGACCCGCAACCTACAACCAGACCATACCGATATCGGTTATCAGAAATCGGTATCGGTTACTGTGACTCAAAACCAGAAACCAGCCTTTTCCTCTGCCCATCTCAACGAAGCAATTTAATTGATATTTTACAGTCTTTGGTGTTAATTCATATTAGCAGGGGAACTGACCACCTTCGAAAGGAAGTTTTATATTTCCTGGGCCCAAGGTAGTTTCCTCATTTATTGTCTGATCAAAATCTTGTGGTCTTGTGTTCTTATTTGCAGGTAGTCCTTCCAAGACAAAAAGGAGTTCTTCGCAGTCGATCTGATCTCTCTCTACGGTACACACACACCATCTCAACATTCAACAGGTATTCCTCCTAGCCCTAACCCTTATCTGTTTCTCAAAGGAATGATAGGATAGAAGTAAGTCTATTCTGCAGAGCCGAAACATTCTGTGTGAAACATGGGTGTTGGTGTGAGTGCGGGTGTGGGTTTGGGTTGTGGTGTGTTTGTGGGTGTGGTTGTGGGTTTAGGTGTTGGTGTGGGTGTGTGTGTGGGTTTGGGAGTGGGTGTGGGAGTGCGTGTGGGAGTGGGTATGGGCGTGGGCGTGGGCGTGGGTATGGGCATGGGTGTGGGTGTGGGTGTGGGTTTGGATGTGTGTTTGGGTGTGGGCATGGGCCTTGGTGGGGTTTTGGGCATGGGTTTTTTCGTGGGCGTGGTTATGGGTGTGGGCCTAGGTGTGGGCATGGTCTTGGGTGTGGGTGTGAGTGTGCATGTGGGTGTGGGTGGTTGTGGGCTTGGGCATGTGGGTGGGTGTGGGAATTGGTGTGGGTGTGGTTTTTGAATTAAACAACAAGGGAGTCGGAGTGGGCATAGGCATGGGTTTGGGTGTGGGAATGACCATGGATGTGGGCATGGGCATGGGTGTGCGTATGAGCATGGGTCATGGGCGTTGGTGCGATCGTGGGTAAGGGGGTGTTAGCGCTATCTTGGGTGTGGGTGTGCGTGTGCATGTGGGTGTGTGTGGGCATGTGCGTGTGTGGGAGTTGGTGTGTATGTTGGTGTGGGCATGGGCGTGCGCATGGGCGTGGGTGTGGGTGTGGGTTTGGGTGATGGCTTGGGTGTGTGTGGGGGCATGGGTGTGGGTGTTGGTGTGGGCATGGGTGTGGGCGTGGGTGTGGGTGTGGATGTGGGTTTGGGTTTGGGTGTAGGTGTGGATATGAGTGTGGGTGTGGGTGTGGGTGTGGGTGTGGCCATGGCCGTGGGAATTTGGGTGTGGGTGTGGGTGTGCATGTGGGTGTGGGTTTGTGTTTTTTGTTGGTGTTGGTGTGGGTGTGGGTGTGGGTGTGGGTGTGGATTTGGTGTGGGTTGTGGGTGTGGGTGTGGGTGTGGGTGTGGGTGTGGTGTGGGTGTGGGTGTTGGATGTGGTGTGGGTGTGCGGTGTGGGTGTGGGGTGGGGGTGGGGGTGGGTGTGGGTGTGGATGTTGGAGTGGACATGGGCGTGGGTGTGCATGTTGGGTGGGAGTGGGTGTGGGCATGGGCATGGGTGTGGGTGTTGGTGTGGGTGTGGGTTTGGGTGTGGGTGTGGGTGTGGGTGTGGGTGTGGGTGTGGGTGTGGGTGTGGGCATGGGTGTGGGTGTGGGTGTGGGTGTGGGTGTGGGTGTTGGTGTGGGCATGGGTGTGGGCGTGGGTGTGGGCGTGGGTGTGGGCGTGGATGTGGGCGTGGAAGTGGGCGTGGGAGTGGGCGTGGGCGTGGATGTGGGCGTGGGTGTGGGTGTGGGTTTGGGTGTAGGCGTGTGGATGTGGGTGTGGGTGTGGGCTTGGGTGTTGGCGTGCGTGTGGGCATGGGCATGGGCATGGGTGTGGGTGTGGGTGTGGTGGGCGTGGGCGTGGGTGTGGTTTTGTATGTGTATGTTGGTGTGGGTGTGGGTGTGGGTGTGGGTGGGTGTGGGTGTGGGCGTGGGTGTGGGTGTGTGGGAGTGTGTGGGTGTGGGTGTGGGTGTGGGTGTGGTGTGGGTGTGGGTGTGGGTGTGGGTGTGGGTGTGTGCGTGGGCATGGGGTGGGGGTGGGCATTGGTGTGGGTATGGGTTTGGATGCAGGTGTGTGTGTGGGTTTTTGTTTGTATGTGGGTGTGGGGGCGGGTGGGGATGGGTGTGGGTGTGGTCATGGGAGTGGGCATGGGTGTGGGAATGGGAATGGGAGTAGGCGTGGGCGTGGGCATGGGTGTGGGTGTGGGTGTGGGTGTGCGTGTGGGTGTGGGTGTGGGTGTGGTTGTGGGTGTGGGTGTGGTTGTGGGTGTGGGTGTGGGCGTGGGTGTGGGTGTAGGTTTGGGTGTGGGTTTGGGTGTTGGCGTGGGTGTGGGCATGGGCGTGGGTGTGGGTGTGGGCGTGGGTGTGGGCATGGGTGTGGGTGTGGGTGTGGGTGTGGGTGTGGTTTGGGTGTGTGTGGGTGTGGGTGTGGGCATGGGTTGTTGGCGTGGGCATGGGTGTGGGCATGGGCATGGGCGTGGGTGTGGGTGTGGGTGTGGGTGTGGGTGTGGTCGTGGGTGTGGGCGTGGGTGTGGTCGTGGGCATGGGTGTGGGCGTGGGTGTGGGTGTGGGTGTGGGGGTGTGGGTGTGGTTGTGGGTGTTGGCGTGGGTGTGGGGGTGGGGGTGGGCGTGGGTGTGGGTATGGGTGTGGATGCTGGTGTGGGTGTGGGTTTGGGTGTGTATGTGGGTGTGGGTGTGGGTATGGGTGTTGGTGTGGCGGTGGGGGTGTGGGTGTGTGTGTGGGGGTGTGGGTGTGGTGTGGGCATGGGTGTGGTCGTGGGTGTGGGTGTGGGTGTGGGCGTGGGTGTGGGTGTGGGTGTGGGTGTGGGCGTGGGAGTGGGCATGGGCGTGGGTGTGGGAGTGGGCTTGGGCGTGGGCGTGGGCGTGGGCATGGGCATGGGTGTGGGTGTGGATTTGGGCATGGGCGTTGGCATGGGTGTGGGTGTGGGTGTGGGTGTGGGTGTGGGTGTGTGTGTGTGGGTGTGGGTGTGGGTGTGGGTGGGTGTGGGCATGGGTGTGGGTGTTGGTGTGGGTGTGGGCATTGGTGTGGGTGTGGGTGTTGGCGTGGGTGTGGGTGTGGGTGGATGTGGGTGTGGGTGTGGGTGTGGGTGTGGGCGTTGTGTGGGAGTGAGTGTGGGCGTGGGCATGGGCATGGGTGTGGGCGTGGGTGTGGGCGTGGGTGTGGGTGTGGGTGTGGGTGTTGGAGTGGGTGTGGGTGTGGGCATGGGCATGGGCGTGGGTGTGGGCGTGGGTATGGGTGTGGGTGTGGGTGTGGATGTGTGTTTGGGTGTGGGCCTTGGCTGTGGTTTTGGGCATGGGATTTTGCGTGGGTGTGGTTATGGGCGTGTGGCGTGGGTGTGGGCATGTGTTGTGGGTGTTGGGTGTGGGTTGGGTGTGGGTGTGGGCATGTGGTGTGGGTGTGGGTGTTGAATTGGAACAATTGGTGTGGGTGTGGGCGTGGGCATGGGTAGTGGGGTGTGGGCATGGACTGTGGGCACGTGGGGGTGTGGTGTGGGCATGGGCGTGGGCGTGGGTGTGGGTGTGGGTGTGGGTGTGGTTGTGGGTGTGTGTGTGGGTGTGTGCATGTGGGTGAGCATGGGCATGTGTGTGGGCATGGGTGAGGGCATGGGTGTGGGTGTGGGCATGGGCGTGCATGTGGGTGTGGGCGTGGGCGTGGGTTAGGGTGTGGGTGTGGGTGTGGGTGTTTGTGTGGGTACGGGTGTCGGTGTGCATGTGTGTGTGGGTTTTTGCATGGGTGTGGGCATTGGTGTGGATGTGTGTGTGGGCGTGGGTGTGGGTGTGGGTGTGGGTGTGGGCGTGGGCGTGGGCATGGGTGTGGGTGTTGGTGTGGGTGTGGGTTGGGTGTGGGTGTGGGTGTTGGCGTGGGTTTGGGTGTGGGTGTGGGTTGTGGTGTGGGTGTGGGTTGGGTGTGGTGTGGGTGTGGGTGTTGGTGTGGGTGTGGGTGTGGGTGGATGTGGGTGTGGGTGTGGGAGTGTAGCATGGGCATGTGGTGAGTGGGTGTGGGCGTGTACATGGGCATGGGTGTTAGCGTGGGTGTGGGCGTTGGAGTTGGTGTGGGTGTGGGCGTGGGCATTGGTGGGGTTTTGGGCAGGGGTTTTGGCGTGGGTGTGGTTATGGGCGTGGGCTTGGGTGTGGGCATGGTGGGCTTGGGTGTGGGCATGAGTGTGCATGTGGGTTTCAGCGTGGTTGTGGGCTTGGGTGTGGTTTGTGGGCATTGGGTGTGGGTGTGGTTTTTGGTAAAAGGGGAGTGGGTGTGGGCGTGGGCATGGGTGGGTGTGGGTGTGGGTGTGGTGGGTGTGGGTTTGGGTGATTGTGGGTGTGGGGGGCGTGGCGGTATCTATGTGGGTTTGCGTGGGTGTGGGTGTGGTGTGCGTGTGTGGGTGTGGTGTGGGCATGTGCATGTTGTGTGGGTGGTGTGTGGGTGTAGGTGTGGGCCTGGGTGGGGTGCATGGGTGTGGTGTGGTGGGCATGGTTGTGTGGGTGTGGGTTTGTGGGCGTGGGCGTGGCCGTGGGTGTGGGTGTGGGTTTGGGTGTGGGAGTTTGCATGGGTGTGGGTGTGGGTGTGGGCATGGGTGGCATGTGGGTGTGGGTGTGGGTGTGGGTTGTGGGTGTGGGTGTGGGTGTGTGTGGTGTGGTGTGGGTGTGGGTGTGGCGTGTGGACATGGCGTGGGTGGCTTGTGGGCATGGGAGTGGGTGTGGGCAGGGCGTGGGTGTGGGTGGGTGTGGGCATGGCCGTGGCTGTGTGTGGGTGTGGGCATGGGTGTGGGTGTGGTTGTGTGTAGGTGTGGGTGTGGGCGTGGGCGTGTGTGGGTGTGGGGGCTGGGTGTGGGTGGATGGGGCGTTGTAGTGGGCATGGTGTGTTTGGGCATGTGCGTGTGGGTTTTGTGGGTGTGGGTGTGGGTGTGGGTGTGGGTGTGGGTGTGGGTGTGGGTGTGGGTGTGGGTGTGGGAGTGTGTGGGTGTGGGTGTGGGTGTGGGTGTGGGTGTTTGCGTGGGCATGGGGGTGGGGGTAGGCATTGGTGTGGGTATGGGTTTGGATGCAAGTGTGTGTGTGGGTTTTATTTTGTATGTGGGTGTGGGTGTGGGGAGTGTAGGTGTGGGCATGGTGTGGGTGTGGGTGTGGTTGTGGGTGGGAGTGTGGGTTCTTTGTGGGTGTGGGTGTGTTATGCATGGGTGTGGGTGTGGGTGTGGGTGTGGGGGCGTGGGTGTGGGTGTGGGTGTGGGTTTGTGGATGTGGTGGGTGTGGGTGTGGGTGTGGGTGTGGGTGTGGGTGTGGGTGTGGGTGTGGTTTGGGTGTGGGTGTGGGTGTGGGTGTGGGTTTGGGTGTGCGTGTGGGTGTGTGGGTGTGGGTGGGCGTGGGCGTGGGTGTGGGCGTGGGCATGTGGGTGTGGGTTGGGTGTGGGTGGTTGTGGGTGTGGTGTGGGTGTGGGTGTGGGTGTGGATGTGGGCGTGGGTTTGGGTGTGGGTTTGGGTGTGGGTGTGGGTGTGCGTGGGTGTGGGTGTGGGTGTGGGCATGGTGTATGTGTGTGGGGTGTGGGTGTGGGTGTGGGCGTGGGCATGTGTGGACGTTGGAGTGTGGGCATGGGCATGGGGTGTGGGGGCATGGGTTTGGGTGTGGTTGTGGATGTGGTGTGGGCATGGGCGTGGGTGTGGGCATGGGTGTGGGTGTGGGTGTGGGTGTGGCTGTGGCTGTGGATGTGGGTGTGGGTGTGGGTGTGGTGGGTGTGGGTGTGGGTTTGGGTGTGGGTGTGGGTGTGGGCATGGGTGTGGGTGTGGGTTGGGTGTGGGTGTGGGTATGGGTGTGGATGCGGGTGTGGGTGTGGGTTTTGGTGTGTATGTGGGTGTGGGTGTGGGGCGTGGGTGTGGGTGGGTGGGTGTGGGTGTGGTGTGTGGGTGGGCATGTGGTGTGGGCAGTGGTGTGTGGGCATTTTGTATGTGGGTGTGTGTGGGTGTGGGTGTGGGCATGGGTGTGGGTGTGGGTGTGTGTGTGGGTGTGGGTGTGGGAGTGGGTGTGGGTGTGGGTGTGGGTGTGGGCGTGGGTGTGGGTGTGGGTGTGGGTGTGTGGGTGTGGGTGTGGGCGTGGGTGTGGGTGTGGATGTGGGTGTGGGTGTGGGTGTGGGTGTGGGTGTGGGTGTTGGTGTGGGTGTGCATGTGGGTGTGGGTGTGGGTGTGGGTGGGTGGGTGGGTGTGGGTGGGTTCGGTGTGGGTGTGGGTGTGGTGTGGGTGTTGGGTGTGGGTGTGGGCATTGGTGTGGGTGTGGGTTGGTTAATTAAAGAACAATTGGCGTGGGCATGGGTGTGGGTGTGGGAGTGGGCTTCGGCGTGGATTTGGATGTGGGCGTGGGTGTGGGCATGGGCATGGGCGTGGGTGTGGGTGTGGGTGTGGGTGGCGTGGTTGTTGGTGTGTGTGTGGGTGTGTGTGGTGTGGCTGAGCATGGGCATGTGTGTGGGTGTGGGTGAGGGCGTGGGTGAGGGTGTGGGCATGGGTGTGCATGTGGGCGTGGGCATGGGCGTGGGCGTGGGTTAGGGTGTGGGTGTGGTTGTGGGTGTGGGTGTGGGTACGGGTGTCGGTGTGCGTGTGTGTGTGGGTTTTTGCATGGGTGTGGGCATTGGTGTGGATGTGTGTGTGGGCGTGGACGTGGGTGTGGGTGTGGGTGTGGGTGTGGGTGTGGGCATGGGTGTGGGTGTGGGTGTGGTGTGGGTGTGGGTGTGGGTTTGGGAGTGGGTGTGGGAGTGCATGTGGGAGTGGGTGTGTGTGTGTACATGGGCATGGGTGTCGGCGTGGGTGTGGGTGTGGGCGTGGGCGTTGGAGTTGGTGTGCGTGTGGGCATGGGTGTGGGCGTGGGCATGGGTGTGGGCGTGGGTGTGGTTGTGGGTGTGGGTGTGGATGTGTGTCTGGGTGTGGGCGTGGGCCTTGGTGGGGTTTTGGGCAGGGGTTTTGGCGTGGGTGTGGTTATGGGCGTGGGCTTGGGTGTGGGCATGGTCTTGGGTGTGGGCATGAGTGTGCATGTGGGTGTGGGCGTGGTTGTGGGCTTGGGCGTGGGTGTGTTTGTGGGCATTGGTGTGGGTGTGGTTTTTGAATTAAAGAACAAGGGAGTGGGAGTGGGCGTGGGCATGGGCATGGGTGTTGGAATGACCATTGCTGTGGGCATGGGCATGGGTGTGCGTATGAGCATGGGTCATGGGTGTTGGCGCGATTGTGGGTGTAGGTGCGTTGGCGCTATCATGGGTGTGGGTGTGCATGTGCGTGTGGGTGTGTGTGGGCATGTGCGTGTGTGTGGGCATTGGTGTGTATGTGGGTGTGGGTGTGGATATGGGTGTGGGCATGGGCGTGGGTGTGGGCATGGGCGTGGGTGTGGGTGTGGGTTTGGGCGATGGCCTGGGTGTGTGTGGGGGCATGGGTGTGGGTGTTGGTGTGGGCATGGGTGTGGGCATGGGTATGGGTGTGGGTGTGGGTGTGGCTGTGGGTGTGGGTGTGGGTGTTGGTGTGGGTGTGGGTGTGGGTGTAGGTGTGGATACGGGTGTGGGTGTTGGCATGGGTGTGGGTGTGGGCGTGGGCGTGGGTGGGTGTGGGCATGGGCGTGGGTGTGGTTGTGGGTATGGGTGTGGGTGTTGGTGTGGGTGTTGGTGTTTTTGTTGGTGTTGTTGTGGGTGTGGGTGTGGGTGTGGATGTGGTTGTTGGTGTGGGTGTGGATGTGGGTGTCGGTGTGGGTGTGAATGTGGGTGTGGGTCTGGATGTGGGTGTCGGTGTGGCTGTGGCTGTGCGGGTGGGTGTGGGGTGGGGGTGGGGGGGTGTGGGTGTGGACGTTGGAGTGGACGTGGGCGTGGGTGTGCGCGTGGGCATGGGAGTGGGTGTGGGCATGGGCATGGGCGTGGGTGTTGGTGTGGGTGTGGGTTTGGGTGTTGGTGTGGGTGTGGGTGTGGGTGTGGGTGTGGGTGTGGGTGTGGGTTGGGCGTGTGGGTGTGGGTGTGGGTGTGGGTGTGGGTGTGTTGTGTGGGTGGGATGTGGGCATGGGTGTGGGCGTGGGTGTTGGTGTGGGTGTGGGTGTGGGTGTGGGTTGGGTGTGGGTGTGGGTGGGTTTGGGTGTGTGGGTGTGGGTGTGGGTGTGGGTGTGGGTGTGGGTGTGGGGGTGGGCATGGGTGTGGGTGTGGGTGTGGGTGTGGGTGTGGGCGTGGGTGTGGGTGTGGGCATGGGTGTGGGTGTGGGTGTGGGTGTGGGTGTGGGTGTGGGTGTGGGTGTGGGTGTGTGTGTGGGTGTGGGTGTGGGTGTGGACGTGGGTGTGGGTGTGGGCGTGGGCATGTAGTTGTGGGCGTGGGTGTGGGTGTGGTTGTGCTTGTGGGTGTGGGTGTGGGCGTGGGCGTGGGTGTGGGCATGGGTATGGGTGTTGGGTGTGGGTGTGGGCGTGGGTGTGGGCGTGGGTGTGGGCATGGGCGTGGGTGTGGGTGTGGGTGTGGGTGTGGGTGTGGTGTGGGGGTGTGGGTGTGGGCATGGGTGTTGGCGTGGGTGTGGGCATGAGTGTGGGTGTGGGTGTGGATGTGGGTGTGGGTGTGGGTTTTGGTGTTTATGTGGGTGTGGGTGTGGGTGTGGGCATGTGGTGTGGGCATGTGGGTGTGGGCATGGGAGTGGGCATGGGTGTGGGTGTGACGTGTTGGCATGGGACTGGGTATGGGCGTGGGCATGGGGCGTGGGCATGGGCGTG